>JAPSGF010000002.1:7675643-7755488 GCA_035772895.1 Perdix hodgsoniae
CCTCCGCGCCCCGCGGCGCCCGCCGCGCCGTGCGGCTCGGAGGGGCCCGGCCGCGGGGCGGGGGCGGCGGGAGGCAGCCCGCGTGAGCGCGGCAGCCCGCACGCAGCGCTCCGTTTCGATGGCTCAACTCCGTGCGTGGCTGAGGATGCCCGGGCGGCGCCGCGTGCGCGCTGCTGGCTCCGCTGCGCGCGAAAAGCCATTGCTGCGCTCGCCTCGGGGCGGCTGGCGGCAGCTCGGCGCGTCACCTGCGAGGCGAACTTTGCGGCGCTGCGCGTAATGGGAGCTTCGGGCGGCGTTCGGGAGCACGCGGTCCCGCCCGCGGGAGCGGTGCCTCCGCCGCGGGCCGGCAGCTGCTCCGCGTGGTTTCGAGCGCCTGGCGGCGTTTGGGATGGAGGTGAGGCTACGCGGGGGCGGCCCGCTGCCGGGCCGGGGCGAGCGGGCCCGGCCTCCTCCCGCGGTGCTCCACGTGTGCTGGCCGGGCTTCCGCGCGGCCCTGCGGTGGGCGCCTTCTATGGTTCGCGGAGTGCCAGCGGCTTTCTGCTGTGCTGGCTGAGCTCTGCGGGGACGGCCGGGCGAGCAGTTCGACTTCGCCTTTTTGCTCCGAGTGCCGTTGAGTTTTGTGGGTGTTTTTTGTTTGTGTTTTTGTGTGTCTGCCTGAAAGTTTATGCTGCCGTACTGCAGGAGCTTTTAGACAAGGAAGCAGACACTCGGTGTGCACATCAACACAGCAAAGTGCAAGGTTTTGCACTGGGGCTGGAGGAATCCCAGGTATCTGTACAGGCTGGAAGGTGCGGTGCTAGAGAGCAGCCCTGCAAAGGCTGGTAGTCTATATGGATGAAAAGCTTAACATGAGCCAGCAGTGTGCTCTTGCAGCTTGGAAAGCAAATGGTGTCCGGGCTCCATCAGAAGAGGGGTGGTCAGCAGGGACAGGGAGGTGATTGTTCCCCTTTACCCTGCTCTTGTGAGGCCCCATCTGGAGTGCTGTGTCCAGGTCTGGAGCCCCCAGTACAAAAAAGACAGGGAGCTGTTGAAGAGGGTCCAGAGGAGAGCCACGAAGATGATGGGGGACTGGAGCCCCTCCCCTATGAGGACAGGCTGAGGGAGCTGGGCTTGTTCAGCCTGGAGAAAAGAAGGCAACTGAGGATGACCTCATTGCAGCCTTTCAGTACCTAAAGGGAGCCTGTAAACAAGAGGAGAATTAACTCTTTGAAAGAGCAGATAACGGGAGGACAAAGGGAAATTGTTTTAAGTTGAGAGAGGGAAGATTTAGGTTGGACCTCAGGCGGAAATTCTTTACAGAGAGAGTGGTGAGGTACTGGCACAGGCTGCCCAGAGAGGTTGTGGATGCCCCATCCCTGGAGGTGTCCGAGGCCAGACTGGGTGGGGCCCTGGGCAGCCTGGTCTGGCATTAAATGGGGAGGTTGGTGGCCCTGCCTGTGGCAGGGGGTCGGAGATTCATGATCCTTGAGGTCCCTTCTAAGCCAGCCCATTCTGTGATGCCTGGGACTCTTCTGCCCCACCCCTTGCCAGGGCACAAACCACATGGCTGACAGGACTGCCCGGTGTTGAAGTCATTTGCTGATATTCCTTGGTTGGTTTTTTTTGTTCCCTAGACATGTATTTCTGTTGCTTGGAGCATTCCACAAAGTTGTGATCTAGTTTACCGTGCTTTCCTAAAAGTAAAACTAAATGGCAAGAAGGGTTTTTCTAAGTGCTAGCACATTGTTTAAAACTGCCTGGTCTTAACAAAAGTAATCTGATTTTCTAATTCTTTTCATACAGGAGTGTACTTGCTTGTTTCCTTTTGCTCTCAAAGAAGTGTGAGCATGAGTGTGGGTGAGAATTCATCTATTAATTTATTTTAGAAACATCAATTTTTGCATCCTTTAGCCCTGTTTTGGAACGTGAAGCTATGCCTGGCCCACGACCTCACTTTGAGCTATATCTGTACCAGGAAAAAATCTGTGAGCTGCTCGACTTCCTTTGTGTGACCGAGATGCTGTAATTAGATAAGACATTAGTTCTGCTTACATCTTAATTATAATCTGTAAAGCCGTTTTCTTCATAAGTTCAGATTGTCCTTGAGGGGTCTTGAGTTTTGTGAATTTTATATTGTGTGCTGTTCCTCAAGCAGTGTTCCCGTGCACTGCAATATAGCTGTTATCAGTGTCTTGATGTGGGAATTTCCACCAAATGTTAGTAAGGGTGTGTTGGGTGCATCTGTGCTTTTCAACGGATTAGCTGTAAGATTACTGATAGGTGGAGTATGCAGGTACCTAAATAATGCCGTAGGACTGAGACACGGTTTGGTTTGGTTTTCCAGAATTCAGCATGTGACTGAAAAGTGAATCAGACGTGTAAGAAGTCTGATGTGTCTGGAAGGATATCCCCTTCTCTTAATTGCTGCTAGCAGAGATCTGTGCGTGCCTTCGCTGCATCCTCAGATGTATTTCAGCTGCACTGTATGCTGTGCATGGACTTCAGTAGCAAGAACAACCAAAGTTCTGTTTTGTAAGGAAACCCACAAAACTGTCAGAGCTGTCATGTGCTCTGGTGAGTCCTGTGAGGGTGTGCGCCCCACAGGGAGCCGAGTGCTGGTGTAGATGGTATAGTTGAAATGGTTTCATAACGCCTGACATCATCTTTGCTACAAATAGAGCAGGCAGTGTTTTCTCATCTCTACTGAGATACTGTAGTCACACCCTCCATCTTAGTTACCTGTTTTCTGAATTAATTAAACCGATCCTCCATGCTGTGTGGTGCAGGTCACGCGTTCTGTACCTCAGTGTTTGTTTTTGTGGGGGTGCCTGAATGGCTTCCAGTGACAGCTGAAGCTGTGCCTGACTAGTGCTGCTCGTAAGTGTGTGCCTGTCTTGTTTCCATCAGCACTTGAAGTGGCTCACTGTGGTTTTATGTTGGTTGAAAACAGTTTCTTTTTTCTGCTGATATTGAGCAGCCAGATGAGTCCTGAAGCCGATGCGAGGCAGAGGGTGGGACTGTGGCAGCCAGCAGTGAGGTTGGCTTAAGCTACTGTGAAACCTCTGCCTAATGATGCCTACTTTTTCCTGAAGTCAGTTGTGCAAGATGAATCACTGCTGTCCATGAGTTGAGCTCATGTTATGTTGGATGTTACTGTGCAGTCTTTTTTCCTGACAGTTGCATAGAGGCTTTGTACTTTGCTGTATCCCTGTGCTGACCTGAAGACTGATACTTGAATTTCCTTTTGTTAGTTTCATGAGCGTAATTTATCTCTGGGATGTAGTAGTTTGCACTGACCCGAGTCCATGAGCTGGCATCCAGTAGAGACCACGTCTGTTGTTGCATTACACACTGTTTCCAACACCCCAGACTGCACTGCTTGCAGGTTGTTAGTTTACTGGCTTTCCTGCTTTCCATGCTGTGGCTGAAAGTATCGTATCTGTCATGAGACAGCAGAGGTTTCAGCTGACTGTGTCTTAGAAATCCCATTCTGGTTTAGCTGGAGACATTGGTAGGTATAATTTGAGATCACTGCTGCCCAATGTGTGACACAGCGTGTGGTTTTCTGGAGTTTATTGAAAGGCTGTAAAACAAGAAAATCTCAAAAAGCTTTGGAGACATCATGGCCTGTAGTGTGCCTTGTACATCTTCCTCTTAAGTAGTTTGGTTATCTTATCAAAAGGAAATCAGATTATATTTTCTGAACAAATCCTTGCTGGCTGGCTGTTTCTTTATTAGCTTCAGGTTCAGGGCTGCTCCAGCAGCAGGCTGTGCCCTGGGTGCACACTTCAAATGTAATTTTGGCTGTGCCTACCACAGATGAGACACCTCTATGGGATTTCAACTCGTGGTTCTCTCACAGTGTTACTGCAGCTGAAGAGTATGTTGTCTTAAGCAGGAGTACAGACCTTCCTGAGATGAATGTGATAAATTACCCTGTAAACTTAAGCTTTTTTATTTTGGGGGGGGGGGGGGGGGGGGGGGGCGGGGGGGATGAATAGTTATGCTCTGAGTACTGTAATGCTGTGTTGGCTTTTGATAACTGTATCTGAGTCTTTATGTCTGCCTCACAAAACTTAGCGTGAGACTTCAGAGTCTGCGTGGCTGTAATGGTTGGCTGCTCTGCAAGAGTGGATTGCTGTGAGCACCCTCCTGGCCCCTTGGTGAGCAGCTGGGTCACTGGAGTGAGAGGTGATGGAGTACAGGTGGCTCCTGAGAGGTCAGCCAAGCCCAGAACTGGGTTGTAAGTGTGGGAGGAGGGAATAGGACTTTTCATGGAAGTCATAAACTTCTGTGCTAATAGCTCAGCTGTATTGTGCAACCTTGGGTGTTGGATCAGATGCATCAGAGGCCCTTTGTTAACATAAGTTAGCCTAACTTGAGACTTCTGTAATCTCAACTTTCTACAGAAGATCTCTGCAGTTATTTCTAGTGGTTCAATAATTACTTTGGCTAGTTCTTTCAGGAAATCTTCGTCATGTTCTGCTGACTTGCTCTGATTGAACTTGTATAAATATTTAATGAGTACTTTTTCTAGCCTGTTCTTCCCACTCCTTAAAAACTGATTGCCGTAAATGTTTGTCCTAATTAATTTCATGAAGTTAATAACTTCATTAACTTCTTTGTGAAGACTAAAGTAAATATGACATTACATTTTGCCATTGTTGTGCTTGGGCCATTCCTGTTAAATATTATTTTTAGGTGTATGTAGTGGTATTTATTTTAAGCATATGTAAACTCTTCCGCTGTTCATTTTTTGTCCTCTGGTACTTGTGGCTGAGTATTATTTGTATTCTAAGCCCTATTCTGTTACTCATAGGATTCTTTTCTTAAAATCCATCTAGCTAAAAACTTCCTTTCGTTTCTTGATAATTATTTCTTTTATAATACAAATATCTTTCACCTTTAGAGCTATTGAAATACTGAGAAAGATGCTTTCTGTGCTTCAGCCATTTTTTTGTTGCAAGCTTTCCACTCTGCTGAAGAGAACAGGTCTTACGTGTTAAATTTGTGCTGCTACAACAAGAATATTACAGATTGACTAAGTGTTAAGAGTGAAAAATACCCCTGAATTACGCAGAGTTGGTGTTGTAAAGCATTGATTGGGGGATTAGGTGGACTGGGTTATGACAACAGCTTTTATGACAGAGGGAATCTGAAAAATGAAACAATGAACATTTTGACTTCCTGTTTTCAAATCAGAAATATTTTTTGCTTGATACCCTGAAGAACAGAACAACTGTTCCATGAAGATAGGTCTATTTCTAATTAAAAAAAAAAAAGGGTAAAACTTTTGGTTTACTTCTGAAATATCTTTTCAGTGCTTCCATACATTGTCATTCATTTTTCACTGCTTGTTCAATTATACGTGTGTTGATTTAAAGAGTTGTAGTATTTGGTTATTACCAATTAACGTTTTGATGCATCGAGAACATGCTTTCACTCTACCTAGATTTAGCGTGAGTAAACAGCTAATGAGGACCTTCAGTGTTAATAAGATGCAAATGATCAACTGTTTTGGCATCCTTCCAGACAAAGTGGGAGGAAACGCCTTCCTTCTTCCTAGATGGGATGGAATTAAGCCTCCATGTCCACGTCCAGAGGTGTGTGAGCAGCTTGCTGTCCATGCTTCTGAATTCCTCGTCAGAGACTCCACCAGTCCTCTTTCTATCTTAGCTTTAGATTCTGATTAATTCAGTAACTTCCCACTATACTTCCTGGGAATTTGCAGCTTTGGGCTAATTTTTCACACAGAAGAGTATTCTCAAGATGAATCTGGAAATAACTGTGTTTTAAAGGCTGTTATGAAGTGCCAGCGGATGTACAGAATGGGAGATAATGGTGCTTGAGTCTTTTCAGGCCTGTGTTACCATTTCAGGCCTCTTGTCGGGACAATTCTAAGTACCATAAACCTTCCAGCTCTTTATTATTGGATGCTTCACTGCCTTGTGTCTCTTTTTTGCTTTCCTAAGAACATATCCCTAGGCTTTTTCTTACACCTGATATGGTAGCATGTTTGTTTTTTTTTTTTGAATGGTTGCTCAGCCCCTACTTTTGCCTTTGAATAGCAGGGAAAAAAAGAAGTTTTCTGTTCAGTCTTGACACGTTGCTATAATCTTTTGTGCTTTCTTCCAGCCTGCTGTGGACAGCAATAATAAGCCACTTCTGCCCTTTTCTTTCTTAAGAAGCCATTTATTAATTTCCTATTTTGTGGCACAAAACCAACAAAACAAAATATATATTAAAAAAAAAAAAAAGCCCACCTGATGCCTTCTAAAAAGCTTGAGACTGTAATTGGTGTGTGTATATATAGGGGTTATGTGGTTACCTGAGGTTGTGTGTGGTCATTTCTGAAAGAACTAAGTAGAGTATAAGCTGTGATTCTTCAGAGACTTCTGGCTCTTTGTTTCTACATTTAGAGTCCAAAATAAATTTTTCCGTTGTCCAGTGGGAATTGCAATGAGTACAGTGCAGGGAGGCAAAGGTATTTTTGCTGTTATCATTTGTGAGTTACTGCAGCTAGAGAGTGTGTGGGAGGGGGAGGGGGGAGGGGAGAGAGCGCCTTAAACCTTTGATTTGCTCTTAGGACTTCAGATACTCCCTGACAGAAGGACAAAAAGCAGTGTCTTGTTAGGAATCTACCAGTGTGAGAGGATAAGGTAGGAAAGAAAGACATGTCACATGTATATGAGAAATCCTGTTACGTGCCTCTAGAATAGCTGTGTCATTGCAAGTGTTCCTCACGCTTTCGTAAGGGTTCCTTGTTTCATATCTTTACTGGACATTTCTTTAATGTTTCTTTGGTTTCTTCTCTGCAAACCTCTGGCAACTTGTGGAAACCACATGATAGTGAAAGCTCAGCTGACTTTCTCTTTGCTTCCCAAGCTGGGTTCTCTGCTAGAGTCTCTGAGGAGACCTGGCGCTGCAGCAGCTGCCTCCTTGAAAATTCTGGTGCAGTCAGTTGTGTGTAGTCAGTGTCAGTGTGGAGAGTCCTCTGTGATTCCAAAACCTTTTGCTCGGGTTCCTTTCGTGAAATTGACTGTGGATGCGGTACAAGAGAGAGATGAAGGGCCCTGATACAAATGGAAATACTGCATTTTTTTTTTCAACCTGGGCTGTGCTCTCATGCCTGGCCTTTATCAGCTTGACCTCAGCCTCGCAAAATACAGAGCACAAAACTACCTGCCCCATTGCCTGTGCTCTTAGCAGGAAAAAAAGACTTCTGTTACAAGATCCTTGTGTTAATACCATCTGTTTCCTCAAAACCTCTTTCAAGACTGTAGTTCTCCTGCAGAACAGCTGATGAGTTTATATAGAGGACAGGATTACACAGAACAACTCAGATGGGCTTCTGAAAATTTGGTATTTCTTTTGTTTTTCCTTGAGATGGGCCAGGTCCTATCCTGTGTATCCTAGTAATTGTCATTATTTTGGGTTGACCTACAGGCAAAAGATGGACCCTGGGTAATAAAACCTGTATTAGTCCTCCGATTGAAGGCTTTATATATGTGAAAAGCTTGATCATGAAGTAGTTTAGCTAATTATCTTCCAGTTCACGTCATGGGCCTCTACATAAGGAATAAGCCAGTGGTCAGGTGATATTGAGAGGGCAGTGATCTTGGTAGGCTGCCTCAGCGGTATGTCTTCCTTGGGGACGGTACTGACTGAGTCTGAGGACAGACCCTGTGTGTGGCTGGGTGCTGCTGTGGGCTGCCACTCTGAGCAGGTGAAAAACGAACCTGCTTCTTGGATGGGTAAACTGATTGGGTTTGTCCTGCAGCTGTGTAATTGCCAGAGAATATTCCAGGGAAGGGCTAGGAATGTGCAGCTGGAAGGGACAGCAGGACTGCTGCTTCTAGGTGTGTCTTTGTCTGTCCCACCCCCGAATTTACAGCGGATTAAGTACAACGTGAAACTGCATGCTCTTGGTATTGATGCAGACACACCTTGTTCTAATCTTTGTTCCCCCCATTTACTTGCTCATAAAATTGAGTTAATCCCTGCAGCATCCAAGTTTCTAGATTTTGAGTGTTAATGCTGTGATGTAAGTGAAGTGCTAATGCTTAAAAATATGAGAGTGAAGCACGACTGACTGGGGATGCCATGTTGTCTTCTTTCTCCCCAGTACTTTTCTGCTGTAAAAATGCTGGTGTTTCTTTTTGTTCTGTTTAAACCAGTGGTCTAAGAGTGGGGTGGTACTTTTCATTCTGCAGGGTGCTTTTTCCTTGCCTGTTGGTTGCATGCTGGGCAGTTCTTAAGGAAGAAGTTCCTGAAAGGAACTAAATGCTATATTTTGTTCAGTGGCTGAACCGCTGTGCAGTTGAAGCAGTCTTCAGCTTATTTATTCACAGTGTCCATCCACTATGCCTAGAAATAGTTCTGTTTCAAATGATAATGAAAATGCTGAAGTGATGTAGAAAGTGCACTCAGTGAATGTGAAGTTTCCTCGCTGTTAAGCTTGCTAGTATTGTCATCTTGTTCTTGGAGCACAAAACTGAAGTAATAGCTAACAGTAAGGAAGAGGAATCGTTTGCTGCCTTTCTGTACAGAAATGTACACTGTACACTGTGTCAGTGGCTCTGTAGCCACTGGAGTTGGGCCCCACCTACATTGTCTGAAGTGCAGAGATCTTTTTCAGGTGTAGGTCATCTTTAAATAAATGATTTGAGGTTTAAAAAATGATGTCCATCAGGTGGCTTCTTAATTCAGCATTAATTCATCACCCTTTCTGCAAAGGATGTTTAGAACTACCTGATACTGAATTGTTGGCAGGATGTTTTAAAATCTTCATCATAATCCTAAGGCACGTCTCTTTCAGCATTGTGGGAAGGTCTATATTTCTGATTTTTATTAAACTCCTCATTTTGGTATTGTGTTGACATGTTAGGTACAACTAACTCTAGAGGAGAACAGCAGTTCTGTGTCAGCATGTCTGTCTCTGTCACACCATTACTTGGAATTGATCTGGCATGTGACGTGACTTCACATCACTACTGGCACTGTTGCTGCCCTTGAATTACTGATGCCTCTCCACAGTTCAAATGAAACAAAGGTGATAGATAACTTGATAGAGCTCTCCGTGGGGGTTTAAAACAAAGGTCCCATTTAGCTTTAACAGCTGCTGGCTGCTTGTATATTCCTCCCACAGGTCTGTGAAGTGTATCAGACAGACTTTGGGATGTGACTGACCTCCTGTTGTTTGGCTTGGTGCTCGGGCTGTTTGTTGGTTTCTGAAGCTCCAGTTTGTAATTCCTATATGTTACAAACTCCTGGGAGACCCCCAGGGATTTTCTCTTCTCTCATCTTGAATCAGTGTGTATTACGAACAAAAGCCGTCATGCTGTAGGCTCTGTGTAAGACTTCGAAACATGGAATTGTCCTTTGGAAGGTGTTATGTTCAAACTATGAGCTCCTGTGTATTTCTAATACCCATAGCTTTGATTGTGAGTTTAGTGCTGCGTGTTTGAAGTCTGCTCATGCATCACTCATACTACACTTCATGTTTTTACCAATTGACATACACAGCACAATCCATCTCCTGATCTCATGGTGCCCCTAGGACTGTCCATCTGAGTTTGGGTAGGTGGTTTCCTTTTTGTACTACTGGATTACTGCACTGGTTGTGCTCATGTGGAAGACTGGACCTTGGAGTGGAGCAGCTGCCTCTGCTAATAGTCTTGGTGCCCATCATAAGACTTCATCAGTGCCACTAATGAAATTACAGATCTGACAGAGTGACTTTGTTGCTAGGCTACCTGTCCTCTGAAAAGCCAGTTTTCCTCAGCTTCATCTGACCTTTTTAATCTACCAGTTGCTGATTCAAATACAGACACTAAGCGCTAAGCTTCAATACCTTTTTCCACGGTTTCTAATCTTCTAGGTATCCAGGGGGAGCAGCAGTAGCAGAGGTTAATGTGCAAGTGTTTTGTGTTACGGTGGCTACTGTAACAGTGAGTTTGTGATAGAAGCACTTAAATTGAATGCCCAGATAGATTCTTTGTTCAAAATTTGCTGGTGATTGTCAGTAAAGATTGGAAGTGTTCAGTATTGAAAAGATCTGAGTCAGGAGGATGACGATACCATTTTGTATCAGAACAAGATTTGTGATTTCTTTTAACCAGCGGCGAAATATGTATTTTCTCTGATCTTCAGGTTATACACTTCGTCAGTCTTGTTTCAGTTTTTACAGCAACCAGAATGCCAAGTGTTTGGCTGCAAATGGGATTCTTGGGAAAGAGGGTTCTTGGAGCTGACTCCAGGTATTGTGGAACCTTACGGATTTGGTGAGCAGTCACTGACAAATGCTAGATTAGAAAACCAACTGCGTGATCACTGAAGCCTGAATGATAAGTGGTTGAAAGTGAGGAGTGTTCCTGTGTGTCTTCTGTACTTCCCTTACCACTGACTTGTTCACTGCAGGGGAGCTGGACTAGATGACCTTTAAAGGTCCCTTCCAACTCTAAGGCTTCTGTGATTCGATGGTTCTATGACTTCTGTTTGTCAGTGTAGAAAGCATAGCCTGCAGTTTCATCTGGTGCCTGTGCTCTGTATGTCGCATTCTCTGAAGTGGAGAACAGAAGTGGGATGAAGAGCCAAGGTCTTTTCCCATTTTTATTTACACAACAACTCATGCTTCAGATCCAAACACGGCGCAGAATTAATGAGTTGATCCCGACCTGTCAGTATTTGGTCTAAAAGATACTTAAAAAAAACCCACCTTAATATTGTCCTATTTCTGATCTGAACCGAGGCAAAATAAATGTGCTTTCTTAATGGCAGCTGTTCATGTAATGCACGGTGGGTGCTGCTGCCTGCCAGTTGTGTAAGTGCTTGGCAGGTGTCCAGTGCGTCTCAGTTGCGTTGCTGCTGGTTGCCAGGAAGTGACAATGCAGTGTCAGAATGAATAAGTGCATTTGTTCTGTGTGTTTCTTAAATACACGAATGATAGGTGTTGTTTTAGATCCGTCGATTTTATGGCTGTACTTGAGCTATGCAAGTATTCTATGTGAACATATTTCTCATTTCCATTTCTACTAAAACCCTTTTTTTTTCCCTGGAATTATTGTAAACAAAACCACTTCTGAATACTTCAGTGACATGTTTTCTAAACTAAGTGAAAACATTTGCAGTTTTAGAGTGCTTATTCTTGTATACTGTTACACACAATATGGTATTTTTCGATACTTATTTGACATCCACTAAAGGAAATTGTAGTCTGAAAATGTTATCAGTGGTGGCTGTTTGTATGCATGTCAGAATGGATTACTGTGTTAGTTGGATCTTCGTGCTGTCTTCATCTCTTAGTTCTTGGTCCGTGGCAAACCTTCTCTAACAGCTGATACTACTCGTGTGTGCTTGGTAAGATCAGGCCTTCCTTATGGGTAGTCCATAATCAGCCATGCACCCACAAGTGCAGCACGCCTGGGAACGGGGCTGAGTCTTTCAGTTAGCTGCCAGCCTGGGGAGATTGCACTGATTTCTACCAGGAAATTTTTCTACTCTTGTTTATTTCAGAGTTTCACAAGATTGGTTTAGGTTTCTTAAGTACAACTGATTTTACTGCTTTCTCAAACTAATGCTGTAATTACCTTACGATAATTTTCTTTAAAAGAAGTTATCATTCTACTTAGGCGCAGGCTTGAGTTCTGTTTATTCACGTGGAATGAGGCAGTTGCCATCAGAATTTGCATGATTAGATGTAAGCTGAATTTTGGAAACTTATAAACTCTTCTCAAAACTTGCTTTACTGCTTTTATTCATAACTGCTTTGTTAAACTTCTGTAGTTATCTTTGCCATTAGTTTGTTGTAATGTTTCTGAGGCTTATAGCTTGATTTTCTTTCTTTTTTTCTTCCAGAGCTTCTGCTGGGAAATAGGTAGTTGCCATTGGAAGTCAGAGAATTGCGGTTCAATTCCTTACATTACTGAAACCTTATTCACAGAGCGCAGCACTGTAGTAAAACTGTTTTGGTAACTTACTTCGGGGAATTAAGAATTGAATGTGGATGGTTGTCTGTTTTAATGAATAGTAAGAGGTAAACTCGTGATGTATGACTTTCATGTATGAGCTTTTGAAAGTTCTGGGAGGCTTTTGTATGGAGTTCTTGCCAGTTCCTAGTAACAAATCAGAGCCAAATGACAGGTCAGGTTAAAATAGTGATGGATGTTATAAATCGCTTACAGAAATCATGTTGATGTGACTCCTGCAATGTTTCAAGTGTCGGTATTCTGCCCACTTCTGGAAGATGTTGTCCTAAATTATATTTAGTTGCACTAATGAAATAAATTATGGGAAAGCTTTCTATTAAAATGGAAAACTAGTTTGTGTATTCCTACATATATCTATTGAATCTGATTTTGATCTGTTGTGCTTGAAAATTTGAAACTTCCATAGTGTTAATTACCTTCACTTTTGGTATCTTTCAAGTGAGCTGTTTGAGTTGAACACTGACTTCTCATTATTACATTTTCTCTTTGTGAGACAGAGTTTTCAGCTTTTCTGTTGAATGTAATATGCCCAGCAAATAATGGCTGCTAATACCTGTCCAAATGATTTAATTTGACCTTGGTAAGATCTTCACTTTTTTTTTTTGTGGACTTTATTCTAGCTGTCCAAGACCAACTTCTCCAACAACAATGATTTTCGGGCTCTTCTGCAATCTCTGTATGCCACATTCAAGGAATTTAAAATGCATGAGCAGATTGAAAATGAGTGCATCATTGGTTTACTTCAGCAGCGTAGCCGGACGGTGTACAATGTGCACTCGGACAACAAACTCTCCGAGATGCTCAGCCTCTTTGAGAAAGGGCTAAAGAACGTAAAGGTAAGTAGACTAACAAGGACATGTCCTAAGGACAGCGTGCTGTGATTATATTCGTTTGCCTCAATTATTCATAATTTTCTCTACAAATAAATTAAAAGTAACAAAGCATTTGTGATAGAGTAATGAAGGCTTTCCAGTCACAAACCTAGATTCTTTTGCCATTCACTGCAGTTATTAAAATTCTATTAAAAACTCTCTTTAGGATTCTAGAGAAGTCTAAACTCTGCATACCTGGAGATATATCAGAGTCCAAATGCTGACTGAACTGTGGAAGCTCAGGGCTGTGTGCTGGGGAACGTATTCAAGTACCCAGCCACCCTCTGGTGCCAGACCTTTTCCTAACACCCAGCCTGAGCCTCCCCTGTTGCAGCTCCATGCCATGCTGAAGAGGAGTTCAACTTAATTCTGCTGTGTTGTTTCTCTGTGGCACATAGCACAGCTCTATCACTTCTTCAGTTCTAGGCACTGTAGTCAGTATTAATAGCTTGATATCTCACTGTGCATTTCTAGTGCACGCATTGACATATTTTCAGTAAGAAAAATAGCAAAGTTAATCGATCAACTGTTCCTAATGTTTAAAGTGATATTTGTGCTGAGAATCCTGCAAACATCTTTTTCCCTGTAAATATCAGGCCTTAATTTTTTTTGTTAATTAATTGTAAAATGAAGGAACACGAAGGAATGAGGAAAATTAACACTTACATTTTCTGATAGGATGCTAATGTTATTCTGTTGCCTATATTGATGTACTTCTAAAATGTTTTTTTGAGTGTGATTAGATAAACTGTTGGCACAAGGTTTTTGTGTAGTAATGTTCCTTTGTAGAAGCTTGAGAAGAAGGTCTTACAACATTTGCTGTAAGAACCATGAGGAACTGCGTGTTGCGATTACTGGACAGGCCATATAACAAATTTATTACTGGCACAAAGAGCAAGTTAGTAATTTGATAGATGAAGTTGGTCAATATTTAACATTTAAGTCACGTCCTTATTTTGAAGGTCTTTCAGTTTCAGAAGTAAATATGTACTAATATATTAAAAATCAATATATAAACACATGACCATAAATTGTTACTATAATTTTGATTCTAGAACTGTGGAATAACTTAAGTAAAATCTGTCTGTTCCGTGTTGCCATTATACTACATGTATGCTTAGGCAAAACATGCAGATACTTGGATTAGTCTGTAACTGCTTTGAACTTTGGGTTAGGGTGTAGATTGGCAGGTTTCAGTCTTTGCTTCGAAGTAAAAATGTGTTTAGACAAGCTAATTCATATCTGATAATAAAATAAACTGCTGTTGAGTGGGAGTGGAATGCTTTGTTCTGCATGGCAACAGGTCAGTACAGACTGTCAGATTGTTATCAAGCTTTGCCAGTTGATGTGCTTTTACTAGGAAATACGGCAAACTGCATTACATAGACTTTACCTTGAGATGCTTATTTAGCGAACCTATGAATGGACAAGATTAGATTGTAGTTAAATCTTTGCATTCTTTACAGAATGAATATGAGCAGCTAAACTATGCGAAACAACTGAAGGAGAGATTGGAAGCCTTTACGAGGGATTTCCTTCCTCATATGAAGGAGGAAGAGGAGGTAGGTCGTTCTCAGATACTCTGCTGAACTCCTTCGTGTTTGAAACGACTGAGCAGAGACACAAAGGACTTGGATTTTTTTCCCACAGTTCTGTTTTTGTTACTGTGTTAATTTGCATTCAGGACTGTGGTGTCATTGTTCAGTTCTGACTGGTATTTGACACATTCTAGAACAGTGAATATATTGAAAAATTATAGCGAAGTTCTGGTTCTTCTGAAAATTGGTAACAAGTCCACTGGAGTGTGGATTTGTTTTTTGCAGATACAGATACATTGCAGATAAATGGTTATTTATCTCACAGTACGTTTCTGTAACCTTTTGAGTGGTGGTGATGCATTAAAATAATGCTAAAAAGTTGAAATGATTAATGTGTTGTGTAATTACAGTGGTAATCAAGCTTTGTGTTATATACATCTACACAGATGTTCTTTTCACAAATAACCTTTCTAGCAAGGGTTTAATATTATATAAAGTGCATAGAATATCACAGTAGACATCAAATAAAGAATAAACAGTATGAAACCTGATGTTGTGCTTAACTTCTCTTTCTTGAAGTTGTCATATAGGCTAACAGTACAAAAATAAATTTGTAAAGTAGAAGATGTAGTATAAAGGGGCCTGACAATCTTAAAATTATGGGTGCAGTAAGTAAAAGAAATACAGTACTTTTTTTGTAACTTGTAAATGTAAAATAGTACCGGTCTGAAAGTCAGAAAGGGCAATCTATGGCCTAGCAAAACTTAAAAGAAAAGGTTCTATTAGCCAGAGCTTCATGAGTCAAACTGACACTCCCAGACAGCCTCTGACCTATATTTGAAACATAAAGACTAGTAGTGCCAGTCTGATGATTTATGGGTATCTAAAAACTGAGAAGCATCTTCGGAGAGAATAAATCTTCCAAAGTCTGTCCAAGAGAAATCTTCCCTCATGTTTGTTTGCCCTGCCACTTTGCCTTCCATGTGAGTACATTGATAAGTTATTTAGTTTGAGCAATGTGTTACCCTTCCCTTTCCTTTTGGAGAAAACAAGTAACAGCATGCTTGAAACTATTCAGCGACCCGCTGGCAAGCACACGGTTAGAATGTAGAAGTTGTGTGATCTTGTCCTTAAGTTTATTCATGTATGCCATATTTACTTGGTGAGAATTGGAAAGAGGAAATTTTTGTCTTGCTAGATCTCTGTAGTGTTACTGATTTGTCTTTGTCGGTGTTGGGCTCTTGTGTTTTTTTTTTTTGCCTTAGGTTTTTCAGCCAATGTTGATGGAATACTTTACTTACGAAGAACTGAAAGATATTAAGAAGAAAGTAATTGCGCAACACTGCTCACAGAAGGAAGCTGCAGAATTCAGAGGTCTTAGTAAGTGGAATCAAGCTGAAGAGCTTCAGAAGGTCTTTAAATATTCTGTGGATGAGAAGACAGATCAAGGTGAGGCATTTAATTAATGTGAGAACAGTTTTTTGAATGCAATTTTGTTTAAAAAGCCACATCATAGTGTGTAACTTTAGTTATCTCAAGTGATATATTTAAATATTTTTTATAAAAACATAAATTCCTTCAAAACGGTTCAGAAACTGGAAGGCTTCTATTTGCTATAGACTTTTGGCAACTTGTCACTGATACTGTTGATCTTTTCACAAGCTTTTTCCTCTTCTCTCTCCCATTATAATATTTTGCATGATAAGCAGGTAGAAATGATGAATGAGTTTTAATTCCTTCCATCAAAAGTATATTTTCTATTTGCAGGCCCTGCCTTTAATTGTTGGTTTTCAGGCCTGCCCTGTAAGCTTTTCTGTTGCTAGTTTAGTAACACAAAGTAGTTAGTAAACCAGCAAAATGTAAAGTAAAAAGCAGTTTGCCTTCCCCTGCTGCAGTAGCTAATTTCCCTGAGTCTCTTGGGAATCTGAAAGGAAGATATGTTTGTAGAGCGATGCAAGGGAGTGAATCCACCCAGTGTGTGAGGACATGGGATGAAGTGTGCATTCTGAAAGTGGATGTTCTGTTTGCGTTTGTGTAACTCTGCTTTTCCTGTTGGAAAATCCCTGTTAGTCTGAATGGAGGACTACTGAAGTGCACTTCAGGCTTCTATGTGACTGGAAGCAGACTAAGCCTCAGTCTTTACGGTTCTTACTCCTAACTAAAGAAGAAGAGTTAATGTAGCAAAAGGGAATCAATGTGTCAAAAATACAGTGTTGGAGTGAAACTGACAAGTAGCTTCCTCTTTGGTAAGGTGTGGTGCTCTCATCAAGAAAATGTGGAAAAACTGTTCTTTCTGATGAGACTTCTCTGAGCTACTTAGCTGGTCAGAACAGACTGCTATTCATGGTGTGAAATACTATTGTACCTGAGCAGATCAATATGACAGAAGTAGCTTTATGGCTTTACTTGCTATTTTGTCTAGCCAGAATTGCAGTTTTGGGACAGTGCTAATTCTGCAAGAACTGTGTTCTGGACTTCAGGGAAAGGGAAAAATATCTTTCAATTTTTAAAAGTGGAAGAAATTTCACAGCTGTAGCCTTGCACAGTTCTAACAGAATTTTAGTGTGAAATTCCCTGTAGTCAGTGTGCAGTGACTGGACAGGTGCCCCAATAAACATCTTGATTCATCAGGTGAAACTATAATTCCATCTTTGTTTTTGAAATAGCAACAGGTTATCACAAGGTAAATTGTTTTACATTAGTCACCTTTGAAGCATTCCTGCAAAAGAGGAAAAACCTGATCCTTGTCTTACAGTCAAGCTCTAACTTTAAATCCTTATTGATTTCTGAAACTCCCTGTTTTTAAGGATTGCTGAAAGCGTCTTTATATTTTTTTCTAAATATTTTTTTCTCAAGTAAAGTAAACTGACCCTACACAAATCATAAAAATCCTCTAAAATAGCAAAAAAACCCCAACAAAATAAACAAACAAAAAAAAACCAACAACCTTACACATGTCCTCTGAATATGTTGTTTTGCAAGACAGTCTTTCTCTTGTAATGCAGTAACACCAGGCCTCAGACCAGTCTGAAGACCATAAGCACATTGCCAGTCTTGGCTGGGCTGTCCTCCCATACCCACCCTTGGTCTGGATTTGGTGCCCTGTGACTTCCATTTGCTTGTGCTGATGAAGGATGGATGGTGTGGGCAATATTTTCTTTGCAGTGACACCATCTTTGCAGCTGGGTTGACTCTGCTGGTACAGATTTTTTCGAGTGTAACATGCAGGTTGTTTTTCATGGGTGTTGAAAATGCAGAGCAAATGGCGGTCACTATGTTGAAAAACAGTGTTATGTATCTGAGAATTTGCTCTGTCAAGCAGTGTTACTGGGCTCTTTGTAGCTTCCATGGAAATAAATAGGAGACATTAATTTTTGAGTGACCTATGTGCAACATTGCAGCTCTGTAGCATGGTGTAAATAAGAGAGAAAACTGTTAAAGATGGCTCCTACTGTTGTCTATTGAAGTATGGAATACAGTAGCTAATGTTTAGTCGCTAACCTAATTCTTAGTCTTCTGGCCCAAATGACTTATCACTATTCAGAAGACTTTTTGCCTAAACTTGAAGTAAAAGCTAGAAATAAAAATGAGACAGCTGCCAAGAGCTGTGCGTGGACTTGTTGCTGTGTGCCAGTCAAGAGGCTGAGAGCTTTCAGTGAGCATTTACTGGAAATCTGACAAAGCAGGTGTATATATATATATATCACATGTGGAATGGGGAGCTGTTTATTTTTGTCCTCAAAATATGGACTTTTTTTGAAGCCTTGTGGGGGTCAGAGTCGGGGAAAAAAGCTAACCAGGTGGGAAAACAGCATGTAGAAAACCTAAAGGTTTATATTAAGATAACATAACAGTAGAAGCTTTTAAAGGCAAAACAATGTGTGTGTTTTCATATATGTTGTCAAACAGTTGTTTAAAAAGTTTTAAATGCATTTTGAGTAGATAAATGAAATGATAAAATGTAAGTTTTATACCATTATTATTTAAAGCTACAGGGATGTGCTTCACAGAACACAACCTTTCTGTGTTTCAGAAGCTGAAGTAACCGGGCACACAACAAATATTACCAATCTTCCTCCTGAAGTGATGGTGACCATTTTCAGTTACCTTAACCCCCAGGAACTATGTCAGTGTAGCCAAGTAAGCACTGAATGGTCACAGCTGGCTAAAACTGGATCTCTTTGGAAGCATCTTTATCCTGTTCGCTGGGCCAGAGGTAAGTTAAATTTAGTCCTTTCAAGAAGACATGGTCAGTAGCAGAATTTAAGTCTGTAGAAGACAATGAAGTGTTTTATTATCAGCTGTCATGCCATAGGCGGCGCTCCTGAGAGCTGAGCATGCTGGAAGGCTGTACCCTCCTGGCAAGGGGCTGCCTTGAAACTTGGTAAAATAATAAATAATTTTTTTAAATCTGCAAGATGGAGGTATTAGAAACTGACGTTGGTCATTTACTAATGAGTAGTTGTTAGTTTTAGTGAGGTTTGTTGTCTTGCATCACTGCTAATGACTATGTTCAGTAGCACCGCATCTTAATTATAGTGTAGGGGGTTTGAGTTGTAAATGCTTCTGCTGCAACTATTCCAGGAACATTTTTATTTCACTATGTTATTAGGTAGAAATAGAATGTTCTTGTTAGCTCCCGACTAATCCGAGGAGTTTGTTCTGTGTTGTGCACATGGCTGCAGAGTTGGTTCAAAACAGCAAAACTGTAGCACTTGGTCCTAACCTGTTCTTGAATAATTTTTATATTCAGACTTCAGGGAAACCACGTGGTTTTATTGTTTTATTGTCATTTCTTTAAATATCTTGAGTTGTACTGCAGTAAGGACTACAAGGTGGTGTATTACAACTTCTGTTTCTTTATACATTCCATACTGAGAAATATAACTTGTGAAAATGCCTGTTCAAACAGACAAAATCTTCCTATTCTCTTAAGGTCAGTTGCAAGTCAGAGTGTATCTATAGCTTAAAATACTTGTTTTTGTCCAGATCTCTGTGAATATTATACAATCACTGAAGTATCTCATTGCAAGCCTCACAACTGATGCCATGTGCAGATGGTTGAGTGATTTTTGTTTTTAATAAGCTATATTTAACGAATCTTTATTAACTTCCTCTATTAAAAATTTCAAAATATGTAAGTAAAATTCTGATCTAAAAGCTAGGAACTCTTTCTAGTTGTACCTTGATGGCTTCTAAAATCTTTACAGGGCAAAGAGGAGTTAAGTGACCTTCTGGTCTCAATTATTTCTTTGGCTGTATAAATGTAAGTTAAAATCATAGATTGATCCCAGAGCTACAATGGACTGAACTGTCTGTAGAGGGGTTTTGAAGTTCAATTTCTTTGAATTTTTGTCTAAAACATAGTTAAATTGATGCATAAACGTTACACAAAAGAGGTAATTGGCAGCTGCCTAAATTGGCATGTTCCTAAACCTGTTTATGGCATAACAGGAAGCCATTCCCATGACGTACTGTCTATACTAATGCAGTTGTTTGTGGAGAAGTGCCCTAAACTGGATGGAAACTTCTCAAAAAAAAAAAAAAAAAAAGAAAAAAAATCCCCTAAACCTAAAAATATCTAACAACCCAAAACAAAACAAAAAAGCCCCATCCTGAAAAGAGCATAAAATTACAGGCTCAGTTGAGAAATGTTGATGAAACCTTTTCCTTTATAGGTAGCTGAAAAATAATTTGGATATTACAGTCACTGTCTATGTTGATAAAGGCAAAAGGTTTCTTAATCTTGATAGCATTCAATGTGGGATGTTTTTCTTTGGGTCTAGTAGGACTTCCTACTAATAAGGTAGTGGGATACCCTGAACCCAACACTACAGCATACCCAGACTGAAAGTACATTGCCCCTGTGTGGTAGCCCATGGGGAAAGGAAGGCACCCTTGTAAATAAAATAGTGGAGCTGATGTTGGCATTCATCCAGACATTGTAGAAAATTGTCTGTTGGCCTTTGTAAATTATAATTGAATGTTATATTGCTGTTGTAAGTAGGCTACTTGTGGAGTTTGAGTTCTGCGATCATGGATTTGTTGTACAGTGACTAAAAATGAACAACAACAAAAAAGTCATGTTTAGTGCTGTTTTCTCCTCTTAAGTTTGTTTTCATCTTTTTTTTTTTTTTATTAAATGGGTGAGCAGGTGATTGGTACAGTGGTCCTGCAGCAGATCTTGAGACAGAACCTGATGAAGAATGGGTAAAAAATAGAAAGGATGAAAGTCGTGCTTTCCAGGAATGGGATGAAGATGCTGACATAGATGAGTCTGGTAGGTAAACTCAGATTTTGGTGAAATTGTTCTTCTTAGAGATTATGTAGCTGCAGTAAGTTTATGAAATGGGTTCATTTGTCTAAAATCTTTTGTTTCTACTATATTTTCATATTTGATTCCCATACTGTAAGGTAATGACAGATGCAAAAACATATTCTGTCTAGGTAAATGCTTTCTAAGCCAAGTAGACTTAGGCAGTGAGAATGAAGTTCAGAAGTTTTGTCTAGCAACTCTGTGGTGTTGCTGAAAGGAGTGCCTTTTCCCTGTTTTCGTCTCGTCCCAACTCTCAGTTGGGTCAAGAAGCCAGGGGAGATTTTCAGCACCGCCACCAACAGAAAAAAGGCAGCTGATTTTGACATGTTGAATCACTTAATCTAGGAGAGAGCAAATTTGAGTCAGGTGAAAGAAGAGTTATGGAGACAAGTCAGGAGTTAAAAGGAGGAAAAAGGTGCTTTGTCTCTAGGAAGCTTGGATGAATATTGTTGCATCCTAATGTATTCTAAATTTAAAGTAAAATTTGTATTAAGCTGTTGCATCACAGCATGTGAAGTGGCTTATGAGATAGTATTTCACTGTACGCAGCAAGTTAGTGGAAGTTGCAGTTCCAGGCGACTATTTTTACTTGCTGTTGGAGTCAAATTCTTCAGGACTGTCAGAAAGACGAACAGATTTTCAAGATGGGACTTAAGAATGGAGCTAAAATTCAGCAGGAGTTTTGATGCAGGGTGCTTTCTGAAACTTAAGTGTTGTTAGAGGTTCTTTGGTTTCCTGATAACCTCTGTGATGTAAGCTGACAGCATGGATTCCAATTGGCCAGATGCATTTTAAGTCTTCCTGTTTGGTTTTATTTTGCAGAAGAAGCGGCAGAAGATTCACTTGCCATTAATATAGCACAGATGGAAAAGCGTTTACTTCATGGTTTAATTCATAATGTTCTCCCACATGTAGGCTCCTCAGTGAAGACATTAGTACTGGCCTACAGCTCTGCAGTGTCTAGCAAAATGGTATGTAAATCGAAGCCAGCACTTAATAATTGTGGCTTTGCGGCCTATAATTAGTAACTGATTTGTCTGAGTTTAAAGCGCGCTGGTTGTGAAAACAAGTTGCAATTCCAAAGAATTTAACTGAGTATGTTGACTCTGACACTGCAGTCCTCTTGGCTAATGATTGCTGATTATTCTTCCTTTTTCAGGTTAGACAGATCTTGGAGCTTTGCCCCAATTTGGAATATTTGGATCTCACTCAAACTGATATTTCAGACTCAGCATTTGAAAGGTTAGTTAATTTTTGTTTCCTGAAAATCAGTGAGTAAAAATGAAGGGATGTGGAGGAACCATTCAAGCATCTGTTACTCTGTTTCAAGTATGAGTGAGAAATAAAGAGATCAGTCCATGTTCACACATAATGAAGGAATGAACCAGATTAAATGTAGATCAGATGGTGGGTAAAGTTGTTGGGCCTAGGTGTATTACTGTAGATTCCTGAGTTTTACAGAAGTCTGCAGAAAAATACATTTAGCATCACTGTGATGATGTATGTGTGCAGAACCTGCACAGAAGTGTCTTTGTATGGTGAACTCAGTGGTTGTTCCACTACTCAACGTTTTCATCATACAGTGCTCTCAAGTTCTGCTTGTTAACAGCACCTTAAAATGTTACCAGCATGGTTGCTCACATAAGTGCTCTGCAGCTTGTACAAGAAGTTTAAATTGAAATGAAGACCTTAATGGAATTTACATGGTTCAGAATTTGATCTTTGTGAGCCTTTGTCAGTCTCTAGTAAACGTTAAATATTCTTCTTCATTATATATCTGTACATCCAATCTTAAAATCTGTAATTCAGAAATAGGTTTAATTTGCTGTAGATGTTAACAGTCTCCATTAACTGTGGTAAAAACTGTACACTTTTATAGTTAATAATGCAACAGTACTACTATAGATCAAATGTGTTTCAGTTGAAATGTAAAACATAGAAGGGGTGAATTTGCATTAATATGCAAGTGTGTCTATAGCTAAGGTTAATCACCTACAGAGTAACTAATAGCATACACAGAGTGTTTCAGCAGATCAGATATTGTCTCTGAAAGAAATGGGAAGTTCTTGAGAGAAAGATATAGGATCTAAGGCCACTGATACTTCAGTATGTGTAGGCATGCAAGTTTCAGAAACTCAAACAGTAATAAACTACAACTATTCAAAATACTTAAAATATTACAGGTGTTTCACTTGCTTCAGTGAAATTTGCTAATTCATTAAGTTCACATTTTTCAGCTTTCTGATAAATATTTGATTTCTCCTGAGTTACCTGGCTTTAGGGATTGGCATTATATACGGAAAAAACGGTTTTTGAAACTGTTGCATGTATTTAATGCTTGCAGTTTCTTAAGGATTGTTCAAGGTTTAGTAAACATGGACACCTTACATTTCAATATATGGAAAAGTACAGTGTTATTGATTTGTGATTAATTTCATGTTTCTTTAGGCATAACTTCTAGGCATATTTACTTGCAGTGTCAAACCTAACCTGTAATCTGAGGGAACTTTTAATGTTCTGTGAATTAATATCAGTATTTCCCTTACGAAATGTTCTTTTGTATGTGTAGCTACAATGTCTTTTTCTGAACAAAAACAAGTAATTGCTCTTCATTTTATTTCAGTTGGTCTTCAGTTGGTTGTTGTCAAAACCTTCGCCACTTTGATCTGTCTGGATGTGAAAAAATCACCGATGTGGCCATAGAGAGGTTTTCCAGAGCTTTGGGTATCATATCAACTCACCATAACAGAGGCATTCTGAAAGGCTGCAGAAACAGGAATGCTAAGACTTCATGGAAAAACAGAGAGATTACTCTGCAGTCCAACAAGAAGTATAATTGCTTGCATGAAATCAACAATGAAAACCTCATTGAGGGAACAGACAGTAAGCATCATTGGACTAAACCTGACAGCTCTGAAAACTTCAGTTCTGCGTATGTGTGGATGCTGAATGCAGATGATTTAGCTGATATCGAAGATGCTGCAGAGTGGAGACACAGAAACGTTGAAGGATTTTGTCTTGTGGAGCCAGCATCCCACATTAATTGTTCTGCATCTTGCTGCAGTAGAGACATTTATGGTTTAAGGACTAGAGGGTGGCAGCAGCACTGTGCTTCTACTGACTTCATTTACTGCGGTCACTCATTTTGCTGTGCTGGAACAGCACTAAGAACTATTCGAGCACTTCCAGAGTCCTCTGCACTGTGTAAAAAACCAACAAGGACTAAACAGTCAGAGGAAAAAGACTTGGCATACTCTGGCAGTGACAAACCAGATGAAGAGACTGCACGAGTTCTTCAGTTTCTCAGTCTGTCTGGGTGTTACCAGATCACAGATCGTGCTCTCAGGTGAAAACATGTTTCTGAGCTGTTTGCTGCAGTGTGGTTTTTGTATTATCGGTATGGTTGGGTTGCTCTGGGTTGAGTCCACCTAGCTTCAGTTTAAGCATTTTTATTGAGAACGTCTGGTATATTTTAAGCAGTCCTTGCATCTTAAAATATTAAGAATGGCAAACGTGAAAATTTTCTTCCAACTCTTCCTTTGAATGAAAGGATTAAAAAAAATTCTTTTAGCTCCTCTGAAATGAAGCATTTTGGTAAGTTTGCTTGCAGTAGATAAAAGGATAACTTACTCCTCATTTAGATTTGATTTGTAGTGATTTTTTTATTAGGAAATTCAGTGCTGGTTTATTTTTTTTCCTCTTGTTATGCCTGCCAAACTTGTGAATACTCTTCAAGCTTTAAAACCGAGCCAGAGTAGCATTGCATTGAACTTGTCCAGCTGATGACAGAATTTTGTATGTGTGTAAGAACATGTTAGAAGTGGTTTTATATAAAGCATAGAATTTAGCTGAGGTTAGCTTGAGTATTGAGGCAGCTTCATGACAGTCCATATAATCATGGAATGGCTTGAGTTGAAAAGGACCACAGTGCTCATCTAGTTTCACACAGCTATGTGCAGGGTCACCAATCACCAGCCCAGGCTGCCCACTCACATCCAGCCTGGCCTTGAATGCCTCCAGGGATGGGGCATCCACAACCTCCTTGGGCAACCTGTTCCAGTGCGTCACCACCCTCTGTCTGAAAAACTTCCTCCTAATATCTAACCTAAACCTCCTGTCTTAAGTTTAAAACTATTCCCTCTTGTGCAATTGATGCTTTGTAGTATGTCAGAAATGTGTGGTTACAGCTTCATAATGAACATGAGACAAGACAAAATGCTGCAGTCGCCTGTTCAGATGTGATGTAGCTCCTGGGACTAATTAGAGCTGCTTGCAGTTCAGAGACTTCATAACTACTTGGACTGTACACTGTAGTCTGTGGACAAATACTGTAAAGGAGTGCTGGCATTGAATTGCCTCTCCATATACTTCATCCCTCTTTGACAAAGAACTTACTAGCAGTTATTTTGGGACAGATGGCTGTGCTTTGTGTCTGAGCCTGATGTTGTCCAGGTGTTGGAACAGACTGGTACTGCTGATTGTGATTCATTTGGCAGCAGATAGGTAATGCTGCATGTAGCTGACACGTTACCGGTGTTATTCCTCACTGAGGCCTCTAGAATCAAAGGAAGGCTTGATTTTTTGAGTCATAGGGAGTGTTTAGTTGTGCTAGCTTCACATCAGTGCTTCTGAGATACAGAGGAATGTTAAGAGTTGAGGGTATATTCTGCAGTAAGTGCTTCTTGCACTTCTATAATGCTTTGGATCCTGGAAAATGAGACTCTAATGTAAATATTTGGCAGTTCATTTCATATAAACTGAACTTCATACTGATAGCTGGTTTTGTTAGTTGTTCTTTTTCCCATCTGCTGACAACAGAAAGTTTTGTATACTCATGCTCTTAGGACATAAAACTGAAAAGGCCTTTACTTGAACCTGAAACATGTTGATTGAAGCATGAGTAGCTTTGTCTGTCCTCTCCTTCTGATGGGTGAGCTTGTGATTGAACTCGGTTACCTGTCCTGTGTGTGCAGAGAAGCAGTCAGCCTAACACAGAGTGAGAGGTCAGATGCACCACAGCCTTGAGGCTGCTTTATCTGCAGTTGAACTCTTGCACTTGGAGGGAAAATAGAATTTGGTTTGAGAAGCATGCAGTGGTGTGTTGGCAGAGAGAGGCTCTGCTGATAAAGATGTATCTGACCTCAGAAAATATGACTCTGAGTTTCGGACTGACTAATAAGAAATAATACTCAAACTGTTGGAAGTTTTGCACGCCGAACTTTGGGAATGTCAAACAGTTCTGTTTCTGGGATGTGTTGAGAAATATACATCACTATGGAAGTCTCACCAAAGGCCAGTAGTGTATTGGAGAAGTGTGTTGTGCTGGCTCTTAGAAGTACCTGGTCATCCCCGGAGTTACTAATAAACAGTGATTTCCCACTGAAATGTATTTCTGTCAAAGGGAATTGTTTATTTCTGTAGAGATGGGTTCATTTTTCAGCCCTGTTGCGTGGCTTCAAGGCTGATTAACTGTATGGGATGCCAGTCTTGAAATTAAGTGGCTTGTTAGAGGTGTGGTTTTCTTGCAGTCTGTTAGTAAATATGTGACTTGGTGACATACAGGAGTACTTGTCAGTGTAGTGCTGTGCAAGCTTTTAACACCCCTCTTTCTGTCTGTTAACAGGGCGTTGACTTTAGGAGGAGGACTGCCACACTTGGAGCACCTCAATCTCTCGGGTTGTCTCACTGTAACTGGTGCAGGCCTGCAGGATTTAGTTTCTGCATGCCCTTCTCTAAATGATGAACACTTTTACTACTGTGACAACATTAACGGTAATGTCTTTATGAAGATGTGATCCTTGTCTGGGGAGTAATGTCTGGCTTAAGGATGTTTTAGAAACAAACAAAAAAAGTACCACCACCACTAACAAAAAACAAAACCAAAAACCCAACACACAGCATCACCACCACAACTACAAAAACTAAAATCCTGCAAACTTTTCTTGGCTGCATAGCACTGAATGCAAATACTAATTACAAAATCAAAACTTTTAAGTCAGGTTGTTTTTTTGATATTGAAGTCTATTACAGTTCTGTATTGCCTAGGGGGAAGACATTTTTAGTCCATGTTCTCTTACTTCAGATTAGCATAGGTAATAGAGGCTTAGGAAGTAAGTATATAACTGGTACACAATTGTCCTCTTTATCTCTTCCCTGTAAATGATGTAGAGTGCTTTCTTTATGGTGCTTGAAACAGAGCTGTCATTAGATTGTTAGTAAAGTGATTTTTTGAGGGGGATGTAAGTGGGCGCAGAGCTTGTTACGCAAACCTCACATGTTAAAGTGGTTTTGGTGTAGAATACTATCGTGTATCCTTGTGGAAAATGTAACTTAGTTTTTCTAGTTTTGCTTGAATTACTTAAGGTTGAATCTCAGCTGGAGAAGGATCTGGATAAATGCATAAAATGTTTGTGGTGGGAGTCTTTTCAGTGTTTACTGCACTGGAATCCAGTCTATTATGTCAGGTCCAGTAAGTGTTCGTAGCATTAGAGATGGGAACCGTGGTGTGATTTTATTCCCTGTGTGAATTTAAAACAGGTAAGTGCAACAGAATGGAAAGAAAGGATAACGAAGTTCACAGGTTTATAAGAACTGTATGTAAAACAATATATTTCCCTGATAGTTCATGGCAGTGAGCTCAGTTTGCACCTATACTGAGATGTAGCCACAGTAGGTGGTATGCAGGGTGCCACAGCTTTGGTACTGCGAGTGAAACTGCATTATTGATGCTTGGATATCTCATCCACTGATGTTCATGTGAGGTGAATTGTTTTATTGGACTGCATCCTAACATTGCAAGTCAAAGTATTAAATCATTTTTGCTTCCATAATTTTGGGATGACTTTATGATACTTTTAAATGACTTTTTGACACTTTTGATGCATTTGCTGTTTGTTACCCAGTTCCTTTCCATCTAGACCACAGATTTGTAAGACATCTCCTTGCATTTCAGTCTGAAAACTCCTAATACCTTTTAAAAGTCCTTCACTGACACTTTCCTGCTTCAGGTTGAATTTAACAGTGTCTTCAAAGACCAGTTAGAATCCTTTTCCTCCTTCATTTTATTCCTTTTTTCTTATTGTTTTCTATTTTTCCACTTGTCAGTAATACCAGATTTGATGTCCTGGTTTGTCTTTAGTTGTTTCTGTCTGTCTCCCTTGCTCTAGTCTCTAAAATACAGTGCATCATCGTAGTTCAAAAAGCCAGAATGACTTGTGCAAGTTCTCCACTGCTTTAAAGCTTGACTGTTCCACAGTAACCTTAAGAAATTATTTATATTTCAACAGAATACATTTTGGAATAATTTTGTAAAATTGTCCCGCTGATTGATGAATTATCCTTTTTGCTTTTGTTTTCTTTCTTATGAGAGTAGGTATCCTAGCAAAACTCTGAAATGAGAAATGGCCTTTTATAACTGAATTCTCTGCAGCTATATCAGGATACTGTTCTTTATTTTCACCTAAACTTCACTGTGATAGTGCTGAGCAAATACCTGTCCTACTCTGTGGGCAGCAGGGTTCCTGGGATGGCGTTTGATATTTTTGAAATAACCGCAGGGAAAGTAAAAAGCTGTTTAGTTTAAATCAATTTCTATCAGAAGCTGTTTATGTTTCTTTGCTCATATAGATTACATTAAGTGCTGTACAAAAATTACTGACTTGTAGAGAATAATTTCATAATTTTCTTTGCCCACCAGCAGATCAGGGATTGTTTTCGGGGAAGGAGATTTGTTCTGGGATCACGTTGGAAAACCCATCAGTCTTGCAGAACAAAAAATGGAGCCAACAGCATGGAATTTAGCCATCTTTGAGTAATAAAGATACCCTGTTATCTTTGAAATATAAAGGCTTCACTTCCATCTACAGCCTATTTTCAGAAATTTTTTTCTATGAAGTCTGAGCTTGACAGAGGGCCCAATATATGCAGCTTCACTCATGTTCTCTGTGGAGATCTTGCTGGACTTGTTTGCTTGGCATGTTTGCAATTTTCAGACTTTCATTTCAAATGCTGTTATACGTGTAGCTGTTGTACATCTCATAGCGTGTCACAGCTGTTGTACAGCAGTCATATGAGCAGAGCCTGTAAACCTGCATGCATCTCCAGATTTAGTTTGTTTGTTTACTGTCAGTATGATTCCAGTTCTTGGTTTGCATAGTAACACTTAGTTTGGAACGTCTGCCTGCTTCACTCTGTGCTGGAGACTTGGAGTTAAATAACCCTCAGCTGCAGCTGAAAACAAATCTGCTGCACTCCTCCTAATTGCTGACTTTGTTGGATGCCTGAAACAACACATTTGTTACTCCAGTTGTGCTAAACAGTAAGAGAAGTTGAATGTTTGAGTTACCTCTTTCCACTTAGAAATTTCTACTTCCCTCCATTCTGTCCTACTCTGTATTCTGTCTTAGCTGTGTTGTTATACAGTCTCTGCATTATACTTCCAGTTTTAAAGCCCGTAATGCAGTCAGCTTCAGGGTTAGAATGTAGTTCCTGTAGCAGTACCTTGCTGCTTTCACATAGGATTTAATTTCTAGTGGCTTTTTAAAATGTGGTTTTCATGTGCTGGGATTAAAGGAATAGGGCATTAATAAAACAAAGTTGTGGCAGTTTCTGATGATTCACTCTTCTCTTGCGACACTTAAAAATGTTTTGGTCACAGCTGGATCTGTCTTCCAGCAACGGAACTCTGAACTTGGCAATTTCCGTTTAGATTTATGGACTCCTGTGTGCAGATTTATACAGGGGTGCATTGATATTAGACTTCTAGGAGTTCGGTCTGTCCATAAATTCTCCAGATAACAGAGGCACTGTGATAATATTCTGATGTGTAACCACCAGAGGCTGACAAAGAGTAACACTTAAGGCCAATATTAATTTTAAATCTCCATTTATGTTTTCAAGATCAGTGCTTGATCACTTTCCTGTAATTCCCTTGTAATGTGCTCCACTACCATCCAATGTGGTATCTGCTGTTGAGAATATAGGAGCCTCTCACTGAGCTGCAGTTCTAAACCTGTTCAACTCTTCCCCCTGCTTTGGGCTGTGGCTTTGCAGTCGTGGCTGTGGAAATGAGGTGTCTTTCCTTCCCTCCTTGTGTGTTTCTGACAGCTCCTTTTTTGCTGCCTTTGTCAGTGTTAGTGTTTATGTAGCTGCTTGGTAAACTAACTGGGGTAGCAGACGGCCTTTTTCCATCTCAGATGGGCTTGGGATCAGTCCTGCTGTACACCACAAATATTGCTGCTGCCAAAGGTGAGAGCTAAAGGGGTGTGGTGGCAGCAGCCAGCTGTGCCTCGCACGAGAGTTCCACCCCAGTTCGGGTTGGAGTGCATTTTGTGTGAAATGCTCTGCTTCTTTCTAGGAAACTTCGTATGCCTTACTCACAGTAATCAAAATCGAGTAATCAGGTAGCTATGTTTCTTTCTTTGCCAGACACATTTATATTACCAGGTTTTGAAAACACTGAGGGCTGTTCAGGAGGAAGAGGTAAACCTTTGTTCTGGGTCACCTGAAGTAATCCAATGTATGTTTAAAGAGCATTACAGTAATCCAGTTTAGAGGCAGCTAAACCAGTAATGTAGACAGTGGCAGGTTAGATGAGAATCTGATTAACTTTGCTTCTCCAGGTGAATGACCCCAAACTTCATTTTACTTGAGCACTTCACAGTACAGAACATAGTGAGTATTCCCTTCTTTGGGATGCTGTGGTTCTGCTAGTTTTGTCACAAGTGTTATTACTGGAAGCATGGCGGTCGCTTCAGATTACTGTGATGTGCTGCTTAGCTGTGGCAGTGATGGGGAAGGTCAGCTCTGAGTTGGAAAGTGCTGCAGTGAACATGCTCTGCTAAAACAGCTATTCAGAAGTGTCAAGTTTCCTTTTTAAAGAACTTGGGAAGAAGCTTTCAAACTCTAGCTTGTAAGTGATGCAAAAGATCAAAGTGTAGCTCAGGTGAATAGAAAGAATAGAAAATGAGTTCACCTACAAATTAAAAGTATTGCTATTTTCCTTGTTTGTAACCACTGTCCTTGATTATAGCTTCAGGTTTATTTTATTCAGTCTCATGCATGCTAACTTAGTTATTTTGTAGAATATTGCTCCTCGACCTGTGGCGTGAAGCAGAAAACTGATTTGAAGACACTGTGTTCTGGGGGATTAATTATGACTTCAAGTTGCTGTTTAAGGGGGAAAACAAGCCAGATGTAGCATGGTGCCCTTATTCGTTACATTATTTTGCTACTCCGAGACGTATTAGAAACATATTTCAAAAGGATTTGATTTGTTTCACATATGGAGGGGGGAAAATGGATTGTCCTGGTTAGTTCTTTACCAGTTTGCTTTAGTTAATTAGAAGTGTGCTGCTGAGTTATGTTGGGTGCCAGAGTTCAGCCAACCCACATGCAAATGTTTGTGTTTCTGAAGCAGGCGTATGGCTGCAGGAAATAAAATCCTATACTAATACATTTTATAGTTTCTCATGATCACTTTTAACACTTCAAATTAAAGGGAGAACAGTAAGTGAAGGTAAGTGGAGGTGGGTAGTATTGTAGTATTGGTTTATACTGTCTGTGCTCACAACTTCCTTTTTGAGGAACTGTTTTAGCTTTTATGGCTTCTGATACTGTCACTGCAGATTTTTCCTTTTTAGTCTTTGGATTTCCAGTCAGAGTACAGGAGCTGTAGCCAACTGTGTTGTGCTTGTGGAGAAACACTCCAGACTGAAGAACTGTTTCCATATGATGGGTTGTTTTCTGTAATGCCATGATTGCATCCTCTGAATTTGAAAAAAGCAGGAGTTAAATATGCACTGTGAAAATATACTTTGATTTTAAAAGGCAGCTGTAGGCGCTTTCTGAAGTTTGCTGATTGATGGTTACTCATCCCACACCTGTGTCACTGTATGTTACACTCGTGGCACTAAGCTGTCAGTGTAAAAACAAACAAACAAAAACCAGCCTATTTAAAAACAAACGAACAACAAAACTCAGTGAGGTGTCAGTGATACCACCAGTGGTGTTTCAGGTGTTCCCAGTGCTGGATGAAGTTTTGTGTTTAAGCAAACAACCAGAAGATGTTTTATGAATTACAAGGTTAGAAGATGACTTCTAAGCCTATCTTCTTCTTTTCACATTTGTTCTGTTTTTGTGCAGGTCCTCATGCTGAAACCGCCAGTGGATGCCAGAATTTGCAGTGTGGTTTTCGGGCCTGCTGCCGCTCTGGCGAATGACCGCTGACTTCTGATCTTTCAGTCTACTTCATTTAGCTGAGCAGGCTTCCTTTCATGCACTTTACTTACAGTTTGCATCTTGTGTTAACAATCCTTGGAGTGAGATCTGTTATACTAGCCTTGACCCTGCCCGTAACTTCAGAATCTTAAGTGTAATGTACAGTGTTGTAACAATCTCACAGTTTCATTTGGTTTGAAGGGTGTTGGGTTTTCCTTTATTTTGGGAAGATGGGAAAACATGCAGATTTTTTTTTTAATGCCACTTTCTTCCAAGTTTGGCACTTAAATATACTTTAATGGATTATTTTGTGTTAAGTGAATGGTTTCTTATTTTTAATCCATCAGTACAATATAAAGCTCTGCGGCTAATTTGAAATGTATTGTTTGCATTTGGGTAACAGTAATACATCTTTAGGAGCCTTGTTTCTCCCCCTTTCCTCTCATCTTGAAGTTGTCCTTTATATTGCAAAATTAGGGTAATTCCCACTTTCCTTTTGCATTTGGTTTTGTATTTGGGCTTGAAAGACATACTCAAATAAAACATTCCCACCACTAAAAACTTGATGTAGCAGTGGAATATATATGCTTTTGAAGTGTAATATCAAGGTGTGAGGTAAATACTGGTAAGCTTGAAGAGTTGTGGTGAGGACTGGATGGTGGTAGTGGAACTGTGAACCTTGAGAATACACATTCCTTCCTGCAGTGACCCCATTTCCAGGCAACTTCCATGGAAGGTGGTTTTCAGTCATAAGAAATCTGGGGAAGATGTTTTTCCCCATTGTTTTCATTAAAAAAACATGCTTTGTTGAACAGCAGAGAGGAGCAGCAGGGATGCAGAGAAGCCACTGTTAGGCTGAGAGAGACCTGTGCTCTGAGAGAACTGTGCTAAAAAGAGGAAGGAGTGATGTATTAGGACAGTGTGTGTCTGTGTGGGGTGGTGGGAGAAGAGGCTGTTACAAGAGTACTGTGACCTACGTGGTCATCTGCTCAGGTTGTTAGTTTTCTTTCAAGCAGGTGCAGGGGCTATAGCTGGCAGCCTTGTAGAAAGCTAGTTTTGCAGGCTGACCATATGCCAAACTAGTAGTTTTTACCCTTTTTATTACTTGGATAAATTAGCAAGGAAGACAGCAGTTCAGGTGTTTTATGTAGATTGACTGTAGGAGGTCAGCATGCAGGCACAGCTGGAGATAAGTGGCAGTTTGTACTGATACCATCTCACCTCCCAACCCTTCCAAGGTTTGAGAGCATTTTCTTTTTTGCATCAAAACTGACACTATTGGATTTTAGTTAGTGCCAGAGACAGCTGCTAGTGGTTAATAGCTGAACCCAACTAGAGGAAGTATGTGTTGTGGTCAGTTGGAAGCCTATCAGAGAGGTATGAAAGGATACTGTTGTTATAGCAACTGTTCTTTTAAGTAAACTATTAAACTCTTTGGTGACCAAGGCATAGATTAGATGTAAATGGCCACTCATTCAGGTTCTGAGAGAAGTAATGAGATGTGTGGGCTTCCTTGCCTCTCTGAGGTGAGGAAGGAGCAGATGGGGTGGTGGTTGTCCTCACTGCTAGATACTAGTTACTGTTTCCTGTGCAGATTGGTAGAGGGCTGAATCAGCTGCAGAAAATTGTGTGATTAGACCATGTTCTCTTTTTTCACCCTTTTCTGAAAAGGTCGTGGACTTTTTAGAGATGTAATCAATGTTGTTCAAGCAAAGCATTGTGATTACAGTGCAGATACTTGCTGCTTCATGACAGTTCTGTAGAGGCTTTCCTGTTAATTAGAGGGAAACTTGTGGCTATCCTAGGCTCTAAACCAAAAGTTTTGTCCAGCATTTAATGGATGGACTGAATCTTTTTTAGCCTTAAGGTAGAGCTTAACTTTGATATGCTGTGATGAATATACTTCCTACGCTGAACCCATTCTTGCTTTCACTTGGAAGAGTTTAATTAACAAGGTACGTGAAGGAGAAGGATACCTATAAGCATCAACTGTTAACACTACTTTAAAAGATTATTATATAAGTGATTGCTTTAAAAAATATCTGCAGGTCGCCATAGTAAAAGATTCTGCGCTCCAAGTAATTTAATCAAATTCTTACATAAAATGGATGAGCTTTAACACTTAATTTTTTGTATAAATATTTATTACTAGACCTTTTAAAGAAGATACCTGAATGCTGCTGCTGTTATACAGACACAAAGTAGAGAAATGTTTTTAAAAAAGGAAGTAGGGTCTTCAATGCTTGCTTTTTTGGCACATGAAATTTACTTTGGAGTAAATTGAGCCTGGTTTTTGTACAGGAACTCAGGTAATGAGAAACTACAACAGTTTATATCGGACCTGAATGACAGGCTCTCTAACCAGGAGGAAGGGCTGCCAATGAAGATAACTGAGAATTACAAGTCATCTGCAAGGTGTAATTCCAGGAACCAAGTTCCACCTCAAAATAAGAAGGACAAACTCTACCACTGAGTTCACTAACTATGTGCATTTTTAATGCTTTTAAGTGTAGTAAGTCCCACAGGGAGTTATAAAGTAATGCACAGAAATAAAGAGGAAACTGACAGTGTACTTGAACTTCCAGAACTGTTGGTCATGGTTGTTAAGTTCCCTCCCATGGTTTTAAAGCTAAAACCACAAAAGAAAGAACAAAGCTAAATGTTTGCAGCTTCTGAAAAATCATGTTCTTGCTAGACTTTCAAGATACCTGGGATAGCTCAAATCAGCAGTGTGAGAAATCTGGATGCAGGGGGAAATAAAGTTGAGGTGTTCTGACTGGCCTGTACTACCGATTCCGTACAAGTGAAGCAACGTAAATCCAGGTGGAGAGAACATTTTGGGGATAAGGATGAACGTACACAGCTAGAGCAAATTCAACATTGGAAACATCAATGGTATGAACTCCAGTACTGTGTACAGCTTCTACTAAAGGTCTGACTTCAGAAAATGGCATATGAATAGGAAATCCAGATACCTGGAAGAAAGAGAGAAGGGAAAAGAATCACATAAGGTAAGAAGATGTCTGAAAAATGCAGCACTTTCAACTTACAGGCACGATAAACTGGAGCTTCTCTCTTCTGGCCTGAGGAGATGCAATAAAAAGGTAGTTCTAAATTTCAATACCCCCTTCCTATTTCTCATACTCTAGGTAGGTTTCTGCAATTTTGCTTAACTGAAAAAGGTTCAAAGTGAAGCTGTTTAGAAAGCAACTAGAAAAAAAAGTGTTACTGAACAAAGAGCATGATGTTGCTACTTTTCTGCCTCTTAACTCTTAACAGAATACTGTTCATTGTACGCTTGTCTGGAAATGGGAGGTGGCAGACATCTGTCCATAAGCATTTTCAGGTAGGAATTGAAATCTCAACTCATTTTCAAAATTTCCATTTCCATATAGTATCCCTGTCAGGTCTGCTTTACATGAAGGAGTAGAAGGATGGATTTATGTTTTAGAACAGCATTGAGGTATGGTGTAATGGCTACAGTGAATACTTATGCACAGTTTGTCTTTTAAAGAGCAGAAAACTTCAGTAAAACACACTGACTTCTGTGCCTGGAAGTTTACAGTGCCAGCTTTTTACCAGCAAGTCTTGAGCTCAGTTGTACCAATCAACCTGTAAGTAAGTATAGTGCTAGAACTGTCAGAAACTGTTGAATATAATAACTGCATTGTTCTTCTGTTGCTGTACCACAGCAGTCACTAGGCAAGTATACTTGTATTTATATCCATCTCACACTTTCACATGGAGCAAAGAGGGAACAAGTAGCCTAGGACACAGCTCCTTACCACAGGTTGGGCAGTCCTTCAGGTCTGCTATTTCCTTATGCTGACATATACTGTACAAATTATTTATATGCACAACTGTACCCTGTAATCTCCAAGCTGCTTTTGCAGCTCTGCCTGATGGTCATCTTCTACATCTTTGCCTTGGTTTTGTTCCAGCAGAGGCAGGAAGTTACGTAGGGTAGAGGTACAGTATCTGTTCCAGCGAGTTAAATGCCTTGGCCTCCATTCCATAATTTTCTCTTTTAGTATTTTTTCAATCCTGTAATAAAATACACTTGTTATTGCAACTATATTCTTTACTTAAATTCCAACCTGACCTCACTTAACCCACTTTTTACAGTTTGAGCAACACAAATGACATTAAACTTAACACTGCCTAAAACTAGAAAAAAGATCATGTAGACAATGTAGCTAAATTGTGTCCCCATGCTTAATAGCTAAGGGAGAGCAGGGGTCTGCACACATTTTTAGTCTATGCTCTCAGCCTCTTAAACTTGTACACCATTTTAGCTTATTAGGAAACTGTAGCAGTGCTCAATCAGTTCTTCCAATCTGATGAACTCTGTTAAAAGAAGAGAACTTAAACTGTATTTTTAAGGGTCATTTTAAGTCATTCTCAATTCCTAGACATCATTCAAAGCCCATTTTTAGGATGTTGGTATGAGTGTGCTTGAGAAAGGTAAGAAGGTGCTCCACTTGGTGATCACTCTCCCTTTTGACAGCAGTTGTTTTAGTGGAAGGATTACCTGCCCTGTAGCTCCACTGCAGCAGCCTTGTCCGAATGCTGATACACCAATTCTTCAGGCTAGCAACGTAAAACACTGTGATATTAATAGCACAATCTCTAACTATACAACACTAACTTAATTCAGACACTACTATCTTGACAGTTAATGAACAGTTTGACAATTGCACCAAAATAATCTATACTGTAGCAAAGACATAATAATAAAAACATTAGGTAGATATTTGTGTGTAATGTGTTTTCATTTTTTCATTTTTTCAACTACTTCTTACAAATTCCATAACTGTAGAGGAATTTCTGCTTTATTAAGGACACATAAATAATTTGAAGTTATACCTTTCTGGCTGTAAGACAAAAGTTGTTCTCTTTCTTTAGGGTTGTGTTAAAGGTTTGTCCCAGTGTTGCCCTGAGCTCTTATACAGGTATTTAGAAGATAACAGATGTGCAGCCCTTTTGTATAAAAAGGAGAAGTTTTCAGTATTCCTGCTTTTAAATTTTAAAGGCATGTGTGGGAAAGTCTTTTTAAAAGCTAGTTTTAGCACATTTAATCCCAGCAGTCCAAAGAACTTAGTCTGTTTCTCTTCCCTAATCCTGGATTTCTCAACTCCTCACATTAAGTTGGTTATAAGTGTATTAGCACCTGAACACTGCAGAGCCCAGGGTACGGTAAGCTTCTTGAAAAGAAAGGCTTCCAAAGTTTTGGTTTGCTGATATCAAAACTTATCCTTACTGGAGAGTCCCACTGTTGGATATTAAACCAAATCTAGAAGAAAGCAAGTTTGTTTTTAATATACAGTCACAGCTATGGTACACGTTGTTACTTAGATGGCAATAAAATACCATGTAATCTTGAACTCCCAAACCAGTTACCATCCTGTACTCATGTGAAACAAGGCAGTCATGTTTGTCACAACTAAACTGTCCAACTTCTGCATTCTCACACCAACAGGGGGGCAGTGCTGATCTGTAACATTTTGTGCCTGGAGGTACATACTGGCCCTTAACAAACTACTGCTAGGATGCAAGGTGTTCTAATAATTAATATGGAGCCTTTTGTACTTAATAGTTCTCTTTACAATCTGTATGATGCCACATCACTTCTCAAGCCCTGGGGCTGGGCTTGCAGTTGGTTATACGCTGCTGGCAGGGCATCTGCTCAACCACAATTCGCTGTGGATTGGAACTGCCTGCCCTGAAACTTTTTGATGTGTGCTGTAGTTCAAGGTTCAGTGATGAGGACATCAGCACTGAAGTTTTTAACTTCCACAGGTAGTAGTAGAAACAGTTAAGTCTTTCTTCACTAACCCTGCAGGTGTTGCATCAGAACAAACCAATACCCAGAACACTTTTAATAAGACATGGATGCTTTTAAAATAAATATCCTTTAGACTATTCCTTTCAAATTCATTATTTGTGTTTAGGATTAAACCCAAATAATTAAACTCCCAGAAAATAATTTTAAAAAAACCAACTAACCACATAAAATGCATGTTATTTCAGATTTTTATTATATTTTATTTATTTTTATTATATTCTACCCTGTCTGTATTCAAAACAGAAAATAAGAATTAAACATTAGCTGCATCTTGGTGTGCAGTGGAAGCCTGACTCACTGTTTCCTTACTATGGATCAAAAAAAACCTTATGACCAGACTTCTAAACTCCTCTTAGTTTCCATTTGAATAAAACTTGGGGATTCTTCTCTAAGCTCCCATTGTTTCCTCAGTTTCAGACTTTGCAGTATCACTAACTACACTGATGCTGTTATAATATTAAAACGACAAACGCACAATACAGAAAGTCAAGAAAAATGTCTTATGTCCAACTGTATGGCATGCAGCAGTGAGAAGACACAGAGCTCACTTACGTTATCGCAGCTGATCAGACAGTACACACTTTGCAAGGGGCAGAAAGTATCATGGTGCCTGTAAAAGCAGCCAGTACTGGGATTCCAAATCACATACTGACTTTGCTCCAGAGTTAATACGTACGTGGTTTGGCCCTAGAAAGGAAAAAATACAAGAAAGATGGTTTAGAACTTTAATGACAGTATGCTGTGTATTGTTTGGAACATTACATTTTTACTACTGAGATTAATAGTATGTTTTTGGCAAAATCCTGAGAGAACGTATAGGTTTGTGACAATTCAAGTAACACCTGCATAATAACATGTCCTCTGTCTCTTCTGTGACAATTAAATGTTAATATGCACCACCTTCAGCCATTTGAAAAATAACAATTCTGAAAATATTTAGTTCAGCTAAGAGCCAATGGGAAATTGAATAGAAAGACAATCCTATCTACTGATGGGAACCAAAGACTTCAGAGAATGAAAATTAATATTCTGACCAAATGAAAAAATCCTCTTACCTCAGGAATAGCATTTCCAATGATAAGCCAGGCTTTCTTCCCCATACCAAGAAAATAATTACACAAGAGCACGGCATGTTCTTCCTCATCCCCCGCCAGAAGATCAAGAAATTGCTAATTGAGGGGGAAAAAAAGAAAAGGTTTCTATGTAGTTATAATTGGTGTTTTTGACTTATGACTTTTACTAATATTTCCTACCACTTCTGAAGCAAAAAACTCCTCTTGGATCTTTGCAACTGATTTTAGTTTTTCATTAGGCACTGTTTCAACGTGCAGAATGCACAAAGCAAGAATAAATGCTGTGAAAACTCAAGATGCAGATCAAAGATATTACAAGGACTGAGGCCTTCTGGGTTATTCTTCATTTCTCACTGTCCTGGTTTCAGCTGGGCCAGAGCTTATTTTCTTCATGGCAGGTGGTATGGTGCTGTATTTGTGTTATCACTGTTTTAATCAAAAATCCCACTGATGTTTTGCTGCCAACAATTACAATTTTATTTATTTATTTTTAAGCACCATGCTACATTTTCTCTGTGGTTCCTTAATATTACAATGACCAATTTCAAGTGTAGTTTTAAAGTCTCCATCAGTCGGCATCCTTTCCCTTGTGCCCAACTAGCTATTCTGAGTTTTTTTTTTATATGGGAGAAAAAACAGGAAAAGTTTAGAACTCTGAAGTTTTCTTATGGTCATTCATACTGCAAACATAAGATTGCAAATAAGACAAGCAACTTTGCTCAAACACTGGTCCTCAGATATTCTGCTTTAAACAACTTAAGAAAAATCACTCCTTACAATCATAGAATTCCAGAATAGGGTAGGTCTGAAGGGACCTCCAGAGCTGATCTAGCCTAACCTGCTCTAAAAGAGGGACCCACTTGCATGTCATATCACATTCATGAGGATAAAGACTGTTTAATGCATTACTTACATCTGATGTACACCAGAGGTCACAAATTCCAGCAAATGATACACTGTCTGGCAAAAAAGGAATCAAAGCAACATATCGAGCCACCAATTCCTGAAAAAAAACAAACCAACCAAAGTTTCAGCTCACTACTTCTACACATTTAAAAGCTTATAAGACTTGAAGCACAGTGCTGTTTCCCCAGACACCAAAGATAAAGCACTGACTAACCTTGTTATATTATCAGATAACTTGTTTTAGGAATTACAGCAATTTCTAAATCACAATTAAAAATTGCAATTTACTCCCACTGTTTTTTTTTTTTTAAAGACAATAATCATTCATATATATTTTTTTTAAAATAAAAAAAGCATGATCATGGGTACACTTCCTGTTTATCACACATAATCACTACTGCCTTCTTATGTATTTCTAGTTTTTCCCATAATAAGTGTAGCTGTACAGCAAACATAACATTGGTATGTGTGCACATGCAGGCACAAACACACTCCGAAATCTATAACCCAGAAATGCCATGATCTTTTTTGAACACTTACTGCTGTTGTCTGAGAACTATTTGGGAGGGCATCAAGGAGCTCCTGGGGTGGATTGAGAGGTTTGATGTATCTGGTAATAAAAACTGTTTTCCCATTGAGGTCAATTACAGTTGTTATGCACTGACGGTTTGGAAACTTCGACGTACATTCAACTTCATATTTTTCTGCTGCTTGAAGCAATTTCTCATCTTCTTGGGTATCAAACTTCAAAAGACATTAGAATTCATGTGAAAATAGTTTTAGTGATAATTTGGACTTAGGTCTTTCTTAAGTTTGACCTTACTTCACCATCTGCAGTAGCATAAAAGGAGTGTGAAATTCTTTCCCAACGGTCTTTTCAGCTTCCCCTGCATTACATATGTAGGCTCACAGACATAGAAGAAAGCTCAAGGCAACTGGAAAAAACCCAAGCAATTACTTGTACACAGTGACCTGTGCCTAAAGGTGACTTGATTAAAGCACAACAAACGCAGTGAAAGTTAGGCCAAGCACACTGCAGGGATGACTCTAACTTCACATCCTAACACAGAATGCACAAGAGCCTGGTCATCTTCACATGAATATTGCTGGGACAGTCCAGCACAGTGTCAGAATATTTGCAGAGAAAGTCCAGGATATTTTTAGATGTACCCTTGCTATTCAGACTGCTCTAATGTTTCACAGCTTTTAGCTGAGCTTTTTCAGAAAGTATTTTAGTTCAAAACAGCATTTGCTGTCCTTCTTCTCACAAGAGAGGTAGAACAACAGCACTCTGTAGGCAGACCTCCATGTCAGAAAAGGAAAGACACGATGGTGATTCTTTTCTTAACCATAGTTAACAGCTGAAACATAAAATTTTGAGAACTTCAGAATTCCATTATAGTAATCCACTGCAAATATCACTGATAAAGAACATCACAGTAAAGAAACAAACTGCAAAGAGTGCTGTAACAGCAAGCTTAATCTTCAGCAGGGAGTAACAACAATCTTTCAACTGACTTAATCTCTTAATAATTGTACCTTTTTAAGCATTTCATTCATCTACAGAGATTCAGGAAGGACAGCAGAAAGAGGAAAAATAGGTAAAGAAATAAAATGAAGACTGAATGTCTCTAGTAATGACTAGTTCTACACTGCAAAAAAAATTTTTTTAAATATCAACTGCTGCTGTTTGTGCTTGAAAAACATATCCTTACTGAGTGAATCCACTGGAGACAAGTATGAAACATTCAAAAATAGCATTTATTATTTAGTACTATAAACACAGAAGCAAGGAATACTGTAAATATACTTGGCACCTCCCCTTTCTGCCCATGGTTCACAAATACTGATATGAATATTTTATTGCTAACAGAAGTAAATGAGAAGACTACATACTCAGAGATAGTGAATGCAAGTTTGCTTATTTCTCATGTATTAAGTGTCCATCTTTACTGGTGAATACAGCTAAATTGCACTGAGCTAAAAAATCTGGCACAGAACACTGCAGTGTACTAAGCCTGACTACTTACATACATTTCAAAAACTGCACCACTGCAAACAATTGGCAAGGACATGATTAATTATGGATTACTTACCTTTTCTCTGACTGACTCTCCAGGAACGAGCTGTGGTTCAATGGTAATGAACAGTGTTATATAGGAGCCCTCACTCAGATTTCGCACAGAGTCATATCCTCTCTCAATGCCCAGGTTCTTCTCTTTGCTGTAGCCAAGGAGCACCGGAGGAATATTCACCTTGAACGTACCATCAATCTACAACACATACAGACAAGCAGAAGCACGTACATATTAACTACCTATAGCAAACAAACAAATCCAAAACATTTCTCATAAAACCAAAAAGCGAAACTACTGTCTTTCAAAGCACCGTTCAGTGGGAAGGGGAGAAGACAGTAAGTTATGACCACACACATGTAACTGTTCTCAATGACAGGCATGCAGTCTTTTTTCTTTCTAGTGTGGCTTTTTAGTAAGTATTTTCAGTGTGCTGGTGAGTCTATGTAGCAGTGTTGTAACACAGCAGCGTTTACTTGGAAAAATTACAGAATGGAAAAACACAGATTTGCAGGACTATCCTTCTGAAGGCAGCAGCACACCATAGGCTTTTGCCTGGAGTTGAGTGGTGCTGGGCATTATACTCTAGTATCTCATAGGTAGGCACCTTCCAGGCAGAAAATGCTGATGCTTCTTGGATGCAGTTGGAACTGGGACCATTCACAGCCCAGCTCCCCTAAGAAGAGGGCTCTGGCAGACTCTGTCTTGCACCTCCTTCTGCAGCCACAAACAAGGTAAGGTCTTTCAGAAAGGTCATATCAAAAAGGAGCTGGCAAGCCCAGCATTTGCTCACGCAAGACTCAAGAGTACACAGCCTTAAAAGGAAAGCAAGAAGATTAACCTCTGAATTTGAGCAGAGTTCAGATACATTTGAGGCAAAATTTAAGGCTGTTTAGGACATGCTATATATGAAGAACTGGCCATAACAGTGAGTCTCCATGCTACTGGACAGGATGACAGCCATTGGGAAAGACATCTTCAGAAGATGAGCAGATGACTCACTGGGCTAGCTTATCAAATATTTAAGAACAAAATTATGTTCTGATGAGGAGAAGATTAAATAAATCACTCAAGAATTTCTGCTATGATACAGCAGAACAGGATGAAGAAATACTTCACTTGCCACTGCAGATAAATTGCTAGATACACCTTGTTATTACTGCTGAACCAATCACATTTTCAACTTCAGTAAGAAATCCCATTCATGTGAAAACAGCGCCAGGAAGAGCTTGCAGGCACTCACAGTGTGCCCAAGGGCTCTCAAACAGGAACACCTCAAAGAGTCAGGAGTGCATCTGACAGCAATCCTTAGACTATCTGGTACTACATTCAGCATGGGATGTTTCCCTGGAAAGAGTAAAGAATCTTGTTCTTTGTTTATTGGCCTGTAACAGTGGAAGGAGGAAAGGAGGAAAAGGTGAAATTTGAGAGGTGTGAAAAAAGAAGAGTCAGGTCAACTTTTATTTAAACACTTACCCAGGCGATGCAGTAACAGATCTCAACAGCTACTGTGAAAATCATCTAAAGAATTTCCATTTGTAACTTTATTACTGAAGGAAACCAGGCAGCACTGTCAGCGCAGAAATGTTTGTCTGTCTTTGCTCCCTTCCAAGTGTTGAACTCATTGGCAAATATTCACCAGATTTGACAAAGTATAGCAGTTTCAAAGATACCGTCAATCAATTCCATAAAAATATACTGACAAATACAGAGAACATAATTAAATCTGACTCTGCATTACCAGCCCCTTTCCAACTCTAAGAGAAATATTTCAAGTTACTGACACTTACCCTAGCCTGAAAATATATTGTAGTAAAAGGAATCTTAACACATCCCAGCCAGTGCCTCTCGACACGAGTGTGGATACCACTTCCTCTGTCACGATCATCCTATTAAAAAGTTGGGCAACATAATTTGTAAGACAACTTCATTTCCTTTCATTCAATCAGCAGTCTCATCAGGGAAAAATCCTAAATTGCTTTTAACAATTTAACTCATTAGAAGTGTAGTTCAACTAGTATTAGGGAGATAACTATTCTGCGTGCTTTTCAGGCATGTCAGGTGCTCAAAGTAGTCATGGTCAGTGATACAATGTGACTGCACTTCAGGGTTCAAGTCTTCTGTAATTTCCCATGGAAAACTCAAAAATTTAACAAAGATCCCACAAGAATCTTTCCACACTGTGTAAATTGATCTTCTCATGGCATACTTCACTACAATTTAAAAAGCCTTTAAAAGACTCTGAAAGACTGTATTCAAAACTGAATGAAAATTAACTAAATACCGTGGAATTAAAACAATGTTTTCATGTGTACTGACTGTGATTTCCATATCTAGTTACAATCAGCTTGTAAATTCAAAACAGAAGAGTTCCCTGAATACTAGTGATATCTGAATTTCTAGGTTATACTTTTTTCCCTCCTGCTTCATCAAATACTTTCAGTTTTGAAGACAAAATTCAGTTCTTGGTAAGATGCATGTAATATTTAATTTACTCCTGCATTATGTTTTCCAGAATATTAAATGCTGCTATTTTTGTGCATGCTGAAATGACTGCGGAAAGCTTTCACTGACTTCAGCAGGCAAAGGTGTTATGTCAATACAGAGAGGGTTTTTCACCTAACAGCTTGAAAAATAAGAGTAAGGCAGAACAAAAAATGGTAGAAGTTAAAAAAAAATGCAGGACCTTGGTAAGTCATCTGGCATGCAATAAAAACAAAACAACAACAAAAAACACCCAAGCAACCAAAAGAACCTGTATCAAATCTAAGAACAAAATTAAGACTACTATTCATACACTGACTCTCAATTTTACTACCTCCTAAATCTTTAAATATAAGACATAAACAGATGCTGACCTTCAGCAGCAGACTATATAGTACAAAATTAATTTGTACAGACAAAAGTTAACTCTACAAACACTGCTCCCTTGAACAACGTTGCAATACTGACTAGATATAACACAATAATGAATAATGAAGAGAAAAAGGAATCACAGGAGGGTGAGAGCTGCTACACTGAGAAGTCTTATTCTGACATGTTCAGGAATTTTGCAATATTCAGTGAAGTACATTGTCCTTCAATTATGAACTCACCTCTGTAACATCATGTAATACTTCATCAAAAATATTAATGAACACTTCATCCTTCACTGACTGCAAACTATGGGTGCTGTAGTCACCATTAGGAGCTCTGAAAAAAAGTTAAACAAAAAGAGGAGATCTGAACAAAGCAGGAGAACTCTGACAAATCCACGTGTTCAGACTGAACTGTTACTGCTCATAAAAGAATTTGATTTGATTTTGCTGTACCTAAATGGAAACTCAAGTTCCTCATTCCAGTTGGGGTTTGGACCTTCCGCTGTTGTTGTCCGACAGACTGTTCGCTGAAAAGAAACTTCTACAAATGGACGGACTGAAACCTGTAAAAAGAGATCCAAACAAAGGATCAAAAACAAATTCATCAGAACATGCTCAGTTACATATTTTTATGTATTTAGAGAAAAGAAACACATACTTTGTGGTGGCACACTGGTCCAGCCCAGACGTAACACTTTACTATACCTCAAACATTGCACTTCACAGGCTTCTAAGCATTTATGAAGCTTTTAAAATAATTCTGTATGTTAGCATTTCAAGAAGGTGATGTGTACTCAGAATATTTCATATATTATATACACAATGAAAACAATTTTTTCCCCAGCTCCACGGAAACTATTGGCTAACTGATCAAAGACTGAAACAAATGAGATTCAGTAACCAGTGGAGAAGAAGTGTCCCTGTATTCTCATATTGCAAATAAACAACTTTTACTCAACACAACAAACACCTAATTTGATTAAAAATGCATTAATGAAACATTTAATTAGCATTCAAATGCATGCAACAGAACATATGCCAGATTTTAAGACCTAATCTTGAAGAACATTCTAAGAAAAACAAAAAACCCACCACAAGCTTCCATTTTTATTCAGAAATATACTGAAACTATTTATCAACAGCAAGCAAATGTATCTTTAATATCAGTCCCAGTAACAGCCACGCTGGTTTACACAAAGAGTGCAGTAAGCCCAAAGTTCAGACAAGTATAAACATACAGCAGAGTCAAAACACAGAAGCATCAGGTTCTCTTACTACTCTTCATGACTACAAATGCCTTAAGGTAAAGGGACTTTCCTAGGCCTTTTTTCTTTACCCTTATAAGGAAAAACAATTTTCCTATATGGTATCTTCCATCATTCTTCCAAACACTTGTTCAACATCCACATCAATGGAAGCAAACCTCTTTTAGCCACAATATCTATTTGCAACTTCTTTGTGCACATCATAACTGCTGCATGAAGAGTTACAATTTGAACCCAGCTTCTCTCCAGCTTAGTTTAATGATCCCTCAGCCTTCTAATAAAGAATCAGTGAACAGTCAATCCCCATCCAAACCCACCCATTATTTTCTGCATCTCAATCTCAGTCCTCCTTTTTCCCTACTAGAAATCACTGCTACTCTAGCTGAAAAGCCCTACCCATTTTTCACTGCCATTTCACAACAGCCATTTCATATTTACAACAGCCTTATCACCCTTCCCTGAACCCTTATGCAGCTTAATTATCTTTCTGGAGATCAAGGAGTAGGCAAGCCAACCTCATTAACATATCTTTCTGATGATGTTACTGCCTGTAAAAAAAGAAAGAGGAATACTCACAACATCATGTAAACAAATGATTGTTACAGATTTAATGAGTTTTGGAATATACCTGGTCAAATGCCCAATCTACATTGTTGGTTGGGCTCTGAGCAGATGGAGAGGCTGCAAACATCTCATTAAAGGATCTGGACGATTTGGCTGGTTGTTGAAGTTTGCTGTGAAAGGCAACAGACAACAACACTGAAAAAGCACAGAACTTATTACCGAACAGGAAATCTTCACATCATGTATTAACCATACAGAGTTCTGGAAACAGTTCTTGTATCTTCTTCATATTCTGCCTTGAACCTAGGAAAGGTAATTATTCAGTTAAGTAACAAGAAAAAAATTGCCAGAGAGGGGTAGAGAGCATATGGCTCTTGTAAGCATTGTTGTAGAAGTACTCTGTGCCTCAGGGCTCTCTTCTGACAAGTTTGTAATCCCTCTCTCCATATTTTTTTTTTTTTTTTTTTTGCTTCCCCTGGACAATCACCCTGAGCTACAGATTTTTCAGTTTAAGGAGACGAATCCCTGAAAAATTCATAAACTGGATAGACTTCACAGTATTCGTGGAAGGTCTCTGTGACAAAATTAAACCCATATGAATAGCACACAGATGGTAACCCTTAAGTAAAATAAATGTTAACATGATTATTTTTATCTTAGCTTTTTTTGGTAATAATACCACAATAGAGATTGTAAAACAATAACTATCCATAAAAAGGCAGCTCAAAATAAGGTATCTGTTAATCCAAAAAACAAAACAAACAAACAACAACAAAAAAAAACACCAAGGGATTTTTAAGTCATTTTGTAATACCGATAGCAAATCAGAATTTTTGTCTTTTCCCTCCTGTCAATGTATTTCTAATATGAATTCCTTATTTCTCAGTTTGACCTTATTTTACAGAAATTCAACAGAACCTTTATTGTATTAAATGGATTTAAAAAAAGAAAAAAGCAGAAGTGCTAAATTAGTTAGCTAAATGCTAGATAGTTAGTCAGGATGAAGTCATTTCCCAATTAAACATAAGATATATTCATTTTGGGATAAAGAGAACACAGTGCTAATACACTGCTTCTGAAACTAAACCAGATTGTCAGAACTCAAACATCTCTACAGGGCACAGCATAATGCTTTAGAGATGTTGTCTAAATATGCTAAGTGTTGTGATCATCTGAAAACTAGCCAGGGACAAACCTGGATCAATTTGTTCCCTCAAACAACCAAGTTCATGAAGTTCTTGAGAAGATCACCACACTTGTACTCAGGAAGTAAATACACAATGAAGACATGGAGTTTATATGTTATATGTATGTAATATTTAAGATTTTATGAATTAAGATTTCCTTGAGTGTAACTCGTTTAAGACATACTTAATCCAGTACTATTCATGATACAGTGTTGTCAAAGATCTAAGTTACCTTCCAGACAGTGTTTTCCTTAAGAAAGTATGCAGTTGCAAAACATTTCTTGAATTCTGAAGGTATTGATAAATGACCATACTCTTCCAAAAACTTAGAAAACAGCAGTTTATCTAACAAGATAAACCTCAATGTATTTTATCATGAGGATCAAAACAACAGACATGGCTGAATTTTTAACCAATTACTTCAGCTGCCTTTAAATAGTAGAAACCACAACACAAATCTGCACTGAAAACAAGCACTGAAACATACCTCGTGACTGGTTTTCTCACTGGAATATCATAGGCTCTAATGATGTTCACTAATAGCTTAATGTCTCCATCAGATAAATTCTGTGCTGTGACCTTCTTCCTTTCTTTTCTTCTTGGCTTTAATGGTCGTTTTGGCTCTGCCAGTTTAAAAAGGCCAAGTCCCAAAATACTAACAATCATAAAACAGACATTTAGTCATTTTTGCACAGAATCCAGAATTTTCTTGTTTCCATGACACACATGCAAACTATGCGCTAACAGAAAAAGGAAACATACGCTGTTAGTGCAATACAAAACTCTAAGAAATATCAAAATCTTTAAATAATTCAGTACTATGCAATCCAGTTCTCTTATATTTCATGAATTCCAACTTAAGTATGAAAAAACAGCTTTTAAATTCTTTTTTTTTTTTTTTTAATTTCCAGAACTAGGTAAGGTATAAATAAGACAATTCAGGACAGATCTAAACTACAGCTATAAACAAGGTATCTAGTAGATGACAACAACCACTGCATGAAATATGTAAGAAATCTAATTACACAGCTATGTGTAGGCTACAGAAAGGAAGCAGAATGAATATGCTACAACATACCCTGGACCCTCAGAACTTATAACCCGAGGCAAAGCAGAACCAAAGGGGAAAAAAAAATAGGAAAAGAATAAAAAGCAGATACATGTTTTTACATGACACTGATGTTAACTGCAAAAATACCTAAACAACAGAAGACATCCCAAAATCTACTTTAAAAACTGATAAGCCAACAGCCATATCCCCTTACAGATAATAAACAATCACATTAATTACTTCTAAGATAAAACCATGAGTTACTGAAATCTCACTAAGTAGACACTTTAAACAAATAATGGTGCATTTTAAATTCACTAACTGCATGGATTAACAAGCATTATGAATACAGATTCATATTGGATAATAAGAAAACACATCAAGCATTTGACCTGAAACGACTTCAAAAGCTTACTACAGTCTCAAGTTCTTTCATTATGCAATGTAGAAACATGAAGGAAAAATTGCATGAGCCCTGTTTCAGACAGCAAGTCTCTGCATCTCCAGCAGATGGGACTGTTTAGTTTTATACTGAAGTACAGCTAACATTTTCTGAATCAACAAGTGTGACATGCATAAGAGTTGAACATAAGCAACTTCTATAAGAAAAGTATCTGCTATTCATGACTTACGTAGATTAAGTCTGCAACACTAATTAAGAATCATCATTGTGGTGATTACTCAAATTTCAAAACTAAGTATGAGATTTGTAACAAAAATTCAGAGCCAGTGCATATGCAATAAAACAAATAAATCTTAGAAAAGAGGAATCATTGCACAAAGCAGTAACGTTTCCTACTTATTTCTATATGTTGTTAACTTTCAGAAAGTAAGCAAAAATCACAGCTATAGTGACAGAACAGCCACACTAAACATACAGCATCTCATCAGTTAGTCACATCAGTAGACTCTGCAAAGAAGTATCAGAGACAACTTTACATTAACTGACTTAGAATCAAGAGACAGATCCTTTACCCCAGAGTAGGAATCTCCTCTTCATTGACCAGGTCAGAGAGAAGGAAATGGTGCTTTGCTATTAGGAAACGGTTAATTACTGATTCTCGAACCTGTGAGTGGGAAAGAAAGGAGGAAGAAGAGACAAAATGAAACTTCAATCCCAAACCACTGCAAGCACTTGCACTTTGTCTACTACACCCAAATACCAAAAACATATTCATTATTTTATTCCTCTTTATTGAAAGAGTCATGTCAAGGAAAGTTTTCTTTCTACCAGAAACAATTTCTTCTCTCATAACATAACATGAGCTTATTTTACAAATACGTTTCTGTGGAAACACACCAGCTTGCCAGATGTAAGCATATGAAAGCATAAATCAGAAAAACAGAAAATCAATTTTTATCCGATTACAGTTCATCATCAGAAACACTCTCAACAACAAACGTCACTGACAGACATCTCTTTCAGGCACCTACATGAAGTTACAGAGAAGACCGCAAAGAAATCTATAGTATTAATTACAGAGATTAAAGGCAACACTTTGGACTGTGGGAAATCAGGAAGGCCTGTGTTACTAATCCTGTGGTTTCAAATACATGTTCAAAAATTCTTAGCTCCTTTCATTTCTGTGTTGAGGTAACAGAGTGAAGCAGATGAAAGCATTCCCTCCTCTGTTCTCTTAAGAGCTATGTAGAAGCAGAGTGAAGGAGTATGACTTTGTCCTTTTATTTCCTTCTACTAAGGCTAGTCAAATCTTTACATACTGTTCTATTATAAGACTAGCTGCAGAAGAACAGTAACAAAAACTTCTAATACACATCTCCTTTCCTTACTTTAAAGGTTTTCATTTCAGTTACAAGATCATTCATTGTGCTGAGGTGACAGTAAGACTGCATTTCAGACTAACATGAATTTCAGATCCAACAACAGCAATCTCATTTTCTAGCATATCTGACAACATATGCATAAAATATCCAAGTGTTAATTTTAAAAAGACTGCTTACATTTACCTAAGTGACAAACAGAGGTACTACATGCTGTTTAACTCCATCCTGCTCTACTGCCATTCATTACACTTCAGTACACATGGAAATACCACGGAAAGCATACAGGGCTGACACAGATGTAACAGCTCATTTAAAAATTATTTGTTATAATTACCATACTGAATCTGGGTTTTAGCACTGACCTGGATGATATAAACACTCTCCACTGTCTTTTACGATGAGATTCTTTTACAAACCATTATTGCTAATAAGCTATTTTTTTTGTCCAGCAGCAAATCAACCTTAATATTAGTTTTGCTGGTTGGCTGGGACTTTTATCTACCTTTCCACACTGCCACTGTCTGTCTTCAGCATTCCTGAACGTTGAGCATCCAAATACAGCAGCAACACATAATTTAGAGAAATACCATGGATTTCTAATTTTTGCAGCTTACCTTTTGTAGATAGCTGGCAACAATGGCTCTGCGTGCATCTAGGTAATGCTTACTGTCAATCACATCCCTCTCATGTAGCCTTTTCTCATATTCCTGAAATATTTACAACAGTTTGTGATTTGATAAATATCCAATGCTTTATTGAATACAAGAAAAAAAGGTAAATATTTCATTAATATTAATGTGTGGATCAAAGTACATAAAAACAGATGTCAGATATTTAAGACTATTTTTAATGCTAATGTATACAGTAACAGCACTGCACAGCTTCCATGCATTTAGAAAAGAACTGCCTTAAGATTCATATGCTTTAAATCACTTGGAACAACTTGAAGATTTCTCTCCCTTGTTCTAAACCTGACCTTCCACCTGCTTTTGTAAGCTGAAATTTAATTTCAACCAGAAATGGTTCCTAGTACTGCAGCTGCCGGATGAATTCTTTACAAATAGAAGAGATATGGGGTTTGTGGAAGATGACCCTTCCTTTGAACTGTGGGAAATTTTGCTGTGAAGCAATCACTGAGCTATTTTGAATCTGCAGTCAAGAAATAAAGAGATTCAACAGCATAATAAAAATCATCGGTTGCAGATAATGAGAAAGTGAAGATTTTGCTTTGCCTGAGGTTTGGTCAAAGAGCTGGTGGCCCAACTGATGGACTGAGATGAACACTGATCCAGGGTTATGGTTACTGCTTGGTGGACCTCAAAACTACAATAAAAACAATACTGACAAGCAACTTTTATTTGCAAGGGTAGGAGAACATCTCATGAATTAAGAAGCTAGAAGCACTCAGTTTCCAAGGCAAAATACAGAGTCTTGAAGTCTAAGAGTGTCCCAGGATTGTGAGCTTCACAGCTGTCACAAATTGATTTGGCTTTAGAGCCACAGATCCCAGCTGTCATACAGAAGCTACTGAGTGAAATTTACTTTCAGGTCTGGCTCTGTTTTCTTTTCACCCTATCATTAGGTACCTGAAGGAAGCAGTAATGTCTCCCCTCTTAGACTTGTCTGCTTAGGATTACACAAACTCAGCAGGTTTGACTTAGCCTCGTGAGGAAGAGACTAATGAGCAATCCAATATCTGCCCAGCTAGGGCACGGACAACTGCAAAGAAGACAGGGTCAAACTCTTTTCTGTAGTGCCATATAACACAACGGGGGAATAGAGCCAGCACATACAATATAGAAGGTTCAGGTTGGACATGGAGAAAAACAAAAAAAAAAGTCACTAGAAGGCTACTGCAGCACCAGAACAGGTTATCCACAAGGGCTGTGGAATCCCCCACTTTTCAAGACTTGGCTAGTCAAACACATAGCTGACCTCACCTAGTCCTGGCAACAGCCCCATCACTGTGGAAAACAGGAGTAGATGAACACCAGACGTTTTCCACAGTATTTCCAAAATTCTAAAAGTTTTCATATTTCTTTGCTAAACAACTAGTAAACCAACAAGGAAAAATACCACTTTAAAACTCTGTTTTGAAAACCACGTCATGTAAAGTGAACTTGGAACAGGTGATCATGGGTTTATTCAACTCACTCTTAATGGGAAAAAAAAAAAAAAAAAAAAAAAGAAAGAAATTCTTAAACTGAAATGAAAAAAGTTTATCAGTAAAAATCAACTGAAGTGTATATCAAAGGTGTACTATATTCTTAAATAGAAGATAAAAAAACTAATCTAAAATTTGAAAATGAGAAATGTTTATAGAGAAGAAGCCAGATCTGACTGAATTACTAAAGCATATTTTAAGAAGATATAATCCAAAAGAAACGGAAGAAAAGAATGTTCAAAGAAATTCATACAAGGTACAAAGCAACAGCTGCCAAAATTCAAGATGATTCTGATCCTGAGAAGGCAACGAGCACACTAAAATGCTATGTGGTCATATAAATTGCTAAGGAAAAACAGAATGTGACTTAACAGTAATAGTGGAGCTGAGATTAAATATAACTAAAGTACAAACCCAATACAAATGCACACATGGAATGTAAGATAATTAACAGATAGGCAAGAACAGGGTGGGTTAATTGGAAAAATGTACCAAAACGTAAGTAATTGCAACATAAACTGGAGTAAAACGAAAAGGTTTTAATACTCAGCATCATTGCTTGAACCCTTTCAGCGTAGAATAGTAGAAAAATTAATAAATTTAAAGCTAAACAACCTCTGTACTACCCTTCTGTATTTGAAATCACCTTTGAAAGAAACTGTCTTAGAACATTCGTGCCTACAGTACTTGCTGTGTCGTATTCTTCTGCTTCCACACTATAGCTGTGCAACCATTTCCTCTGAAGGAAGCTGTCTTAATTAGATTAAAATAACACCAGAAAAAACGGACAGAATACAATTTCCATTTTTTAAATGTCAGCAGAGCTGTACATTCTTTAAGGGCCTAACTGACTTGCAAGTCAAATAAAAAGAAAGAGGATGTTTTATTAGAGGATGACATACTTGAAACAGTTTCAGATAACAATTTACCTGGAAAAGTTTCTCACTGATTTCTCGTTCATGTAAAGGGACTTGCTTATAGTTTCGGAACTCTGCCACCTCCTCATTCCTGAGCTGCAAGAGTCGGAATCTCTTTGATCTATTAAATTCTTCATCAGAAACAAAATTAAATTCTTGCTGCAACTGTTCCAGTCTGAAGAAGTTGGGAATATTTGCCTCTCCATTACTAGCAACCTAAATCAGACAAAAAATTATTACTCTTTTTGTGCTAAGAAAACAAGTCTGTAAAATAACTCTTGCAGAGTCTTACATGCATACTGCAAGAATGTTCTTGTTCTCAATTTGATCCATCTTAACTGCTTCTGCATAGAACAAAACATGTAATGTTTTAAAGCAGGCTTTTGTTGAGCAAAGAATGAGAACAATACATTTGGAATACTGGGAAACACCGTCTCCCTTACACATAAAACACTGAAGGGTAACAAAATTCTAACATAGCAGAGTGATCCAGGAAACTACTGAAAAGGTGATTCTTTTACATAACTTCAGCTATATAAACAGCTCTCCAATTCGATGCTTAGCAAAGTCTCAGCTTTTGCAGTAAACTAACATTTGTGCAGCCTTGACTGATGAGCAAATTCCTATTTAATACATACAAGTGCAGAGGAAATACTCCTGCACCTTAGAGAAAAAAATTAAAAATTGTATAGTATAACAACATTTAGGTATGTAATTAATCAGCTTGCATATTCTCTAATACCTATTTTTCACCACTAGAAATCTACTGAACTAATGGATTAATGAATCATACTTTTAATATGCTTCTTAACATTCACACAAGTACATCTGTCAGAAACTTAAACTGGAACTGATGTTTCACAGCTCCATTATCCTATAGCTGTGAAAAAGCCACTTACCATTATCATCTGCATCAGAGCTGCATTGTTTGGGTCATTTGGATCAAGTTTTGTTTCTGCTGCCCACTTAGCCAATTTCTTCATGTCAGTTAAGCCTGATGTGCCAATGGATGCAATAGCATCAATATTTTTTAAAGCACTAAAAGACAATAAACAGAACTAGTATTAGATGATTCCACCTAAAACATTTAAAAAGGAGAAAAAAAAGCCATCCTGGAAAACCAAAAATAAAACTAATAAAAATCCCTTATAACTTAAAAATAAGTTCCATTACACAATTCTTAAACTACAAACCTCTGACTCCAGGAAATCTTGCTACCTACTCCCCTACCTGCTCATTTACACCCCTATGCCATTTTTCACTTAAGCTGAAATGATGTAATTCCTTCCGTCAGCACAGTGTAGAACAGTTGACTGAAGTTGAATTAATTGTAAACAAAGCAAACAAAGATTAACAAAACATCAGAAAAAAAATGCACACAATCAACTCTTCAAACATCTGTGATACAGAAAAAGCATCTTTAAAACCTGCATAGTGCTGTGATTCTGCTTACAAGACATGCAGACTCAAAAGTGCAGCTATGCAGCTGAGGGAATGGTGAACTACAAAGGAAAGTGAGGCAGAAAAATGTAGAAACTGTTAAAAGGGAACTTTGATACAAGCTTTCTCACTGTAGAAAGCTTTTACTCAGTTACAGCCTCATTTGAAACATTCGAATTTGACTACATTTCTACAAATACAAAATGTTTTTGCACACTCTCCATGACTTAAGGTATTTAGTAATTCAAACATTCATCATACCTACACTATCACGCTTCTAATTACTAGAAAGTAATACTTTCATGATTGCTGTGAATCCACCTAACATACCAACACAACCCATACTTAAGGAAACTTCCAGATTTATAGCCCTTGTCTACACAGTGTCTAAAATCCCATCTTCGGTCTGTCTCCTGTAAAGTGTTTCTAGACAGAACCTGAACCTAATTAACCCTCTTGCCAGGTCTGGAACTGCTGCCAACACCCTGTTCTGCCTGCCACGTTCAGATCCTGTAGGGCCATGTATTGCCTGGCACTGAGTGCACTGTGCTGTCTTGTCCTTGGCTTCTCACTTGTACTCACCTACTTATATTCACAGTAGTCAAGTGTGGGAGACAGTCAGGAGAACATCTGTACAATAACTTGCATATCTGCACGCTCATTAGCTGTATACCACAGAACATAGATGGTGGCCTGGTTCTTGATAGGGGTCCTTGCTCTCTACTTATCCAAGTATTCAAGTATTCTATTTTTAAGAATGGTTTAATAACTTACAGATCATTCTCAAGCTTGGTTAGAACCAGCCAACATATCTAGCAGTTACTGCAGTAGCAGATAAAGCAGCAAAGTTAAGATTTTATCATTTGAGCATCTTAAATAAATAAACACTGAATCACAGTTGAGCTGAAAAGCCAACAGGCAAAGACCAACTTCAGGCATGAAAATCTTGCATCAGACTTTCACAGCAGACAGTGGAAAGTCACTGATGGTGTTCATCTCTAAAAGGTGATCCAAATAAGAGCATTTTACACTGAACATCCTTCTAAATTTTCCCCATTTGCTACAGTGACAAACTACTGTAATTTTAGTCTATCAAGTTTGAAGTCAGCCTTTGGAAATGCATCTTTATAGTTCTTATCTTACGCTATTCCAGTTTCATTGAAGTCAGCAACTTATTTATCTGCTGATCAGCCAATTACTCGAATGGCTGCATCTTGAGTCAAAAATAGTATAAAAGTGATGCAAGTGCCATGGTCTAGCTTCTAAATAAAAAAATCTGACAAAATCCAATCAGCTGGAAAAATTACTTTCTCAGTTTAGTAAGTACAGTAAAGTTCTTAGGACTTTACAGTGAAGTTACCTGAAGTCATTACCAAAAGCGTATTTTATGATTTTATCAGAATTATACAAAAAAAACCCACAACAGTAAAATAGACAAGTAAACTACCACGTCCAACATGAAGCCAGAGGGCAAATCAGAATATTTTGAGTGGAGTAATATATTAACAAACTAATTTCTGCAGCTCAACACGCTTCTGATGAGACAAAATTCATTAAAAATATTATCTTGGAATGATACAGATGTGACTAACTTCCTAACTTCTTTCTTTCTTACTTAAAACTAATTTATTAACTTCTATTGTTTCCATACTATCATTTTTATCATTAGTTGGAAAAACAGCATTTATAGCGTGTCCCAGTACTCACCCCAAATGCACTTTGTACAAGAAAAAGGTGGAGCTTCTATTCTTTGCAACAAAACAATTACAGAAAAGTTCCTTACCAGTATAAAGCAAAATCTGGACTACAGCTATGTCTTTGAGTACAATAAAAAGGAATTTAATCAGCTTGAGTCTTGTTTAACATTGTCTATAAATAACATACTAAAAGACTTTAGTTAGAAATATCTTTTAACAAAACGTGCAACATAAAAAATCCACAGGTGCAGAATCAAGTATTTGAAGTGAAAAAAGCTATGACTATTCTTGACTATGAATACCACCTATTTCATTAAATAGTGATTGTAACACTTTTTCAGGAATCACTGAGAATCTTTATCACGTTACCTTGGAATTCCTGTGTTTTGCTGAGATACTGGAGGAATTAGGGGGATTCCTTTTTCTCCAACTGCCCAAGAAACACTATTAGATACTTTCCCAGAAGTCATTAAAGTCATTTGATTGCTACCATCAGCTTCAAATGAAAAGGATACATCTATTGAGGGAAAATAAAGTAGAATATTTATTATCCATTCAAACAATGTCTAGAGTTTTAAAAATGCTTCCCAAAAATAAGTAGTCAAATTACTCCTATATAAACGTACACGTTACACAAAACAATGTGATTCTGTTGCAGGCTGTTGAGAACTCCACTCTACAAAAGAGAGATTTCATTCTGCCTACAGAAAGGCTTTCCATTGCACCATAAAGAAACACTGTGTCTTGAAGGGTAAGCCAAAGCTTTTTTTTTTTTTTCCCCCCTCCTCCTCCTCCTCTCCTTCACAGATGCATGCTATTTCACTATTTCACATTTCTGGTAATATTCAGATTCAACATATATATTCTTTTTATTAATGAGACAGTAATTCAGAGTCAAAAGAATTATGCATATCTGAAACGTCAGCCCTAAAGGTCTGTGGTACACAACTACATACAGTCATCACAGTTAATGACATTTACAAACAAGTGTGTTGTAAAAATTTTCCTTTCACAATACTCGAGATTTTTTTTAGTTGTTATTCTGCTCTATTTCTATCTGTATTTCATGGATTGTACCTTTATGTGTCAGTTATACCATAATGCAGTTCAAACACCATAGAAACTAAAAGCTCTGCCTGTTACACTGTTCTTGTTCTTCTTTTTCCTACCTCTCCCTCATTTTAATCTTCCATTTTGAAATCCCAATGGTCAAATGCTTTACAGGATGTCATTATACCAAAGACTTCATCTGCATATACATTTATACAGTCAGTTCTTCAGTGCTTTGAAGTGTCAAAATTGCTGCAGCTTTGCTGATTAATACCATATGCTTGCTCTGCACTGTCAGAGGCCTGATTAAGTACTAAATAAACAATTTAAAAAGCCACACAACTTCTATAGTTAGTAGAGCTTCTCTAATACTATAAGCCAAGTAATAAACATGCACATTGGTGTTAATTGAATTTACTCTGAAAATTATGCCAGCCTGTTACTTCTACGTGGTTTCAGCAAAATGAGCAGCACTGAAGTACTGAATTGAGGAAAAGTGATGTTCCCTACCACTCCCAACTCCTTCATGGTCCAGTATCACACGCTGGTTGCTGCTGAACTCTATCTCCTCCATGGGAGCACTGCCTGTCAGAACTGTCGTCTCAGGAACAGGTATGAAAACTTCAGCCAGCAAGGTGGTACTGCTCAGACCTGTTGTTTCATAGATCTAGAAAAATCCATGGCGACAGACAAATAAATAAATGAATATATTCTTCACAATGTTTTGATAAGAAGTTAAAAGTCGAAGGAAGCAAAAACATTATTAATTAAAATCATAACCAAATACAAGTTTTAGCTTCGGACAGAAGGTTTGGATAGCTTTGGACAGAAGGTTTTGTTATGAATCAAGCATTAAATAATTCATTTAAAGCAATTAAATTCATTTGCTTTTTAAAATATATAATTAGTAAACTCTTAATAAACTACAAACAGCTAACTCAGACTGATTTCTTAGTACTATATCCCCCTCACCTTTTTAACATACATGTATGGGAATCATAGAATGGCCTGGGTTGAAAAGGACGACAATGACCATCGAGTTTCAACCCCTGCTATGTGCAGGGTCACCAACCACCAAACCAGGCTGCTCAGAGCCACATCCAGCCTGGCCTTGAATGTCTCCAGGGATGGGACATCCACAACCTCCTTGGGCAACCTGTTCCAGGGCATCATCACCCTCTGTGTGAAAAACTTCCTCCTAGTATCTAAAAACCTAAACCTAAAATCTAAAACCTAAACCTCCCATCTCAGATTAAGACCATTCCCCCTGTCCTATCACTACCCACCCTTGTAAACAGCCATTCCCCCTCCTGTTCACATGCTCCATTCAAGTACTGGAAGGCCACAATGAGGTCTCCACAGAGCCTTCTCTTCTCTAAGCTAAACAACCTCAGTTCCCGCGATCTTTCTTCATAGGAGAGGTGCTCCAGCCATCTTAATGACCCTCCTCTGGACCCACTCCAAGAGCTCCATGTGCTTCCTGTACCAGGGGACCCAGACCTGGATGCAGTACTGCAGATGGGGCCTCACAATTACCTCCCTCTCCCTGCTGGTCGCCCCTTTTAATGCAGACCAGAACACAGTTGGCTTTCCGGGCTGCAAGCACACACTGCTGGCTGATGTATGGCAAACTATGGGCATTAAAGAGCGTCACTGTACAACATGCATCTGCTTGGTATAAGGGATTCTGGCACCATGGATTCTGTCTCGTGACAGCCCAAATAAGGCACACAGTTCAGTTCCAGCAATACAGCAGACTGTCTTGCTCTTTCCTGACCAGTTTCAGACAGTGAGGGCTTAAGAGCAATTTCTCAGTCCCTGCTTAAATGTTTTTAATCAAAGCAGATGGTATTTCTCATGCCTCTCGTGCTGTGTGTTACACAAATTGATAGATGAGGGCTATACGCTCTCCTCCGGGCTGCCAGTAATAAGTTACCTGACAAAAAAAGAAAGCAATCAGCTGACTAATGCATTAATTCATACTTCTTACAAGAAGTAGATTCTTTTTTTGGTTGTGCTTTCGTTGGTGTTTGTTCGGGTTGTTTTATTTTTTTTTTTCTTTGGACTTCACTGCACTTAATTTGGTCAGAGTAATAATGGAAATTACTCATACTGAGGTTTTTGTTTTTTTATTTCCCAACAAATGTTATGGTGTTTTTATGATGTGGATAAGGGTGTACTAAGAAGAGTACTTTGGAAAGTTTACCTGCAATACAAACCAGGTTTTATAAAAGAGGCTGCTTTGCTAACATGTTTGATCATGCCCCAATTACTAACTTCCCCGTGCAGCTCACAGACATGTTATAGGCATGTATATACACAGTAACATACATGTATAACACATTACTTCGAGAACAAATCTTTGTTGGTCACAACAGCCAGATCAAAAGCTTAAAAGAAACATAATAATTAAATCTTAGCGCAAGTATCAGAAACATAGCAGCAAACTGAAAGTTTTGCTACTAGAAAGCAAAGAAAGGCTATAAAAGATGGATAATTTAGAAAGCAACCTTCTTTTCAACACTGCTGCAGAGCAAAACACAAGCATTACAGAAAGAATTGCACTTGATATTATCTTTTCCAAAAACACTATTATAAATCATTACCCACCTGTAGCTTCAAACTCTCTGGCCAGTTGAATATTTGTAAATTGAAAATCTGTCCAAAGTGAACTCTGAAATCTGAGCTTAGTGGTCGAGTAACAGTCCTTGACACTTCTTTGGAGTTGAAAAAGACTTTTATAAATGCTGAGCGTTTGTTTACGTCTTCTCGTCGTAAAACCTCTGCCCTGTAAATGTGTCAAATGAGTGGTGAAAACAGTCTTAACATCTATACTTTTTATTTTTAATGAGAACCTGATGTCTCAATGGGAAACGGAAGTTAACTGCATGAAAATGAAGTTCTTCTAAAAACATCACTGAGTTAAGACCTATAATTCAGCACTTACTTTATATTGCCATGAATTATTTAAAACTCATTTAAAAACAAACAGGTGAAATATTAGATCCACAACCTCTACCTCCATATAATAGGAGATATTTAAGGAAAGAGTTTCCTTGTTTCCTTCCACCAGGGTACAGGATACGCTATCACAGTGCATTAAGATTCTTAAGGTTTCAGTCACCAGGAAAAGAACAGCCAAGGCCTAATCCTTGATGAGGCTAGTTACTAAGTTATGATGAAAAGAAGCAGTTTTTAAATGAGTTAAATTTGCCAGACGTACTGCGTGTGTAAATGCAGAAAGTAATACAAAAGAGTACTTATTTTATCCACAGTGAAATCTTTAGGTAAGTACCTGACATCTTTCTCTTCTTTGTTGGCTGTAGCACCTGGTATAAAGGACTAGCTAGTGAGAGTGGTAGTGTCCTAAGCAACCTGCACTCTCCTCTACGAGCACCACCACAAAACCACAACCATTTTCTTTACGTAAACCACTGTCATAAAGGTGCTCAAGAAACATCAGAAGGTTCAAGATGAATGTGTAGTTATTCATTCTTCAAGCCAGCATGTATAAGTTTACATGTGACTTGAAAAATAATTAAATTATATCAGCTTCAGAAGCAGAAGTTTAAGGTTTTAATCATTAAGCTAAACAGAATGGCAAGCACACACTTTGGAAGTTGTAGAGGTAAGAATCAAATAAATAACAGTGGGTAATCACTGTGAGAAGTGTATTACAATATTTATCTTACCGAGGACACTGCTCACTTGGAGTTATGCTTCCTGACAAGACCAGTTCAGGAATTAAAGCAGGCTCTCCAGGTTTCCTTCTGAAGTTGTTAGCTTTTTCTCTAACCTGTTGCTCTATTTCTAGGCTATCGACCATTTTGGGTGGGATGGGTTTCATAGGTTCTTCACCAAGATCATAATCTTGTATCGATTCTTCTTCTCGAAGGTCTTTCTTCTTTTTCTTTTTGGACTTCTGCATATAGAAATAATAATGTTCTACCTGTACTATTTTGATCAGTATAGCTTTTTTTCCCCTCTTGCTCTCTTGATTCACAGCATGTTCTGAACAGGAAATAATGGTGTATTTTTATAGGTCACTGCACAGAAATATTTTAGTCTTCTTTTATTCTGCAGTACTGTTTCAGATTTGGAATTCAGCAATGCATTCCATTGATAGACTTCAAGAATATGATGTGCTTCAAACAAAACATTTGGTTAATGTTTAACATACAAAGCAACTGTTTCTTGTATGTTTTGGTTAGCAACCCTCTCTTGCAAAGTTACCATGCGTGCTCTCTTGGGAGTGAAGAAAGGTTACTCAGATAGCAGCTACAGTTCTTTGAGATGCATTGTCTGCATAGATGGACAAAGTGAACGCACATGCAGTAATACCTTCTTAGCTTAGCAGCATCTTAGTGCAAAATAAGGCCATCCCTGCACACCAGATACAAAAGTAAATGAGCAAAATACAATGCACTTCTCAGTTTCTTCTGAAAAACTCCAGCATTCAGACGCATGTTCAAGCTTTAGACAACTGTGAGCAATTCTTACAAACTTACAGATTACTTGGATGTTCAGCCAATCCAAACCAACCACACCATGCAATTCACCAGCATGTTCTACATAGAATATACCCAAATACATTAGAGAATTTAGTCATGCCTATTCTGACATTGACTTTTCTTTGTATTACAAGGATAAGCTTTGAATATAATAATAATCTAGTTTTTGTGAAGCAACGATGTCAACAATGATTTAAACAAACCTGTGCCTTCTTCCAGGACTTCCATTCTTGTAGCTCAGTTTTATACTCCTCCATTTTCTTTTCATATTCTTCCATGTATTCTTCTTGTAATTCACTTATCTCAGCCTCGATTTCTGCTTCATATGCTTTCTCATCTGATCTCCGATCAACTTCTTCCCTTCAAAACAGTTGTATAAACATGATGTATAAATTAATGTAAACATTGTATTAAAGATTATCATATATAGCATAAGTCCACTTCTCCATGAATTCCATTATATCAAAAGCACAGTATGTTAAAAAATACTAGCACAGTCTACAAGAGTTGACAGCAGATAGCTACCATCCAAAATGAATTTTATTATTATTATTATTATTTTATTATTATTATTATTTTTTTACTTGCTGGACCTTAGAAGTTTCACTTTGTTACAGTCACTACATTCTTCCCTACCAAGTCTGGCAAGCTCATCCAGCGACAGACACCACTCAAATCCTTACTTTTGCACCCTTCACGTCCCAAAACAGCTAATCTTACTGAAACTTCACTGCTGGCAAATGAAATACAAAGAATGTTATCAAAACATACTTCCTCAAACAAAGCTTCATGGGTGTGTTAGTGAACTTCTGAAATTCACGAAGGGACTTCATTTCTTTCCAAACTTTTATAATACTTTTAAGCAACATTCTATCTTTTTCTTGTTCAGCATCACGAAGTCTTCTGGTTTGCCTAGAAATATATAAACATATGTACAAAATCAGATTTGTATAACTCAGTGGAACAATACAATGAAAAGCTTAGATACGAAAAGCCAATTGATGTGGCTTTCAGTGTGATTGATGGCTGCAGCAGTTTAAATCCAAGGCGCATAAAAACCAGATGAACTTAAAGATGACAGGATTTGGTTTCCTTCACTATCAATACTCCAGGCTCTAGTTTTGTGAACTTTGGTCAAGCTGACTTCAATTACAGTTCATCCTCTAGAGGCTTCTAAGTCTTCTGAAATGCTTATTACAGCTGTATATCATTAAAATCATTTTAAAGTCAATGCCTGTAAACAACAGCCCAGGAAACCAATACTGCTGCTATGAAGTAATGCGTATTAGAATCATACATTACAAAATATGTTTTATACTTAACATGCTTCTAGTTCCACTAAAAAGCACTCGTAAAGATGAAGTAATGTAGTAACGTATGAAGTAATCTAAGTACCCTACAAGACTCTTTACACAAAAATTAACAGGACTTTTTTGCCGCAGACTTGGTATTTCACATTTCTACCCTCCAAAACGTTTGTGGAACAGATATGCATTAGCATCTTTAATGATGAACACACTCCGATGTCAAGAGCAACAACAGACCTTTTCCAGTAGTACCCTGATAGCTAAACATGCCCAATACTAATCATGTGGGATAAAGGAAAGAAAATACGATGTCAACTAAAACATTATTGCTTGTAATACTTGGAGAGCATGGAAGAAAAGGAGCCTGAGTTACAGCTCAGAGAAGTAACACATAATACATTATTTAAAAGCACAAGCAGAGGTAGCAAAAACAATAAACAGAAGTTGAAATACAGACTTTTTGGAAAGTAAGATGAGCAACTGCTCATTTCATTAGCTAGCAGTTATTACTTATCCATGTTGCTTGAAATCCCTTTCTTTTCTGTTCTACAAGATGAAGCCAAAAGATAAGAAGGTGTTTAAAGACAGCAGGAACACAACGGTCAGTAATTACGCCTATGTAATTTATTCTATGTGGGAGCAAGACCTTTCAGTAGAGAATCCCCTCTTCTGAAATACATCAGCCAGAAGAGCAGGAAACCTTCAATCTGAAGCATACAATGATTTCCTCTTCAGCAAATGAAAACGGAAGGGCTGAAACTGCTCATTTGCAAAGCTTTTCTGCACTTAGCTGACACTCCTTGCTCAAATGAACAGAAAACTACAGCTCTGATGTTTAGACAGTGAAGAGAACACAGCAGTTATGTTATTAGAGGGTGGAGGAAGTAATATAAAGATTATTTTCCATGCTCCACTCTCTTCACATCTGCAGTTTTTCATGAGTATGCTGCACTGATCTTTAGGGAAATGAAATCTTAAAACCGAGACAAGGCAGATCAGATGTTTTTACCTACATATGTAGTCCCAGTTAGGTGAAAAAGCAGGACAGTAACAATCCTGAGCCTACCTGAGCCTCACGTGTAACAGCTTCCAACAGAGCTGTTGCCAAGAAGAATTACAGATATGAAAGCCCAAGAGGAACCTCAGCCAAGCTCATCTCACATTACTTCCACAACACTGATCTCATTATTTCAGTCAAGTTTCTCCTGATTCATAATAGCATGACATTAAGCTAAAGCAAGCACACAAGACCTAGAAAAGTCTTAAGATATCCAGAAGGAATTCTCTAATTGAGATTAACAAAGCAACGCTCAGGGTTGGTGCCAGAATACAAGAGGCACCCTTTCATAGTGAACCCTCTTATTTATAATCTGCTTTCCCTGGTGAGAGCTCCTGTCTCTAAGGTATTGCACAGTAACTGCACACCTTTTGCTCCTATCAGATGTTTTGAAATTTTTTTTTTTTTGATGGGAGACTTTCTCCTTCAGTATGAATAATACAGTATAAATATACTCCAGTATGTCCTGCACAGATCACAATATATGGCAAGTCAGCATACATAAAGGATGAAAATATGAAGAAGCAACTCCCAAACTAAGAGTAATGTGGATGTGTAAGTATAAGCTGGTGAAGGCTCCAAGACTCATAGCAGAATTGTGATTCAAAAAAGAATGCGGATTTTAATTTAAATTGTATTATAAACTTTACTTATGTGATCCACTATAACATTTTAGACCTGGTGTTTTTTTTTTTTTTAATTGTTATTGCCCAGTTTCAAACTTCAGATAAACTTTCAGATTCCAAAAGTAATGCCCCTAATTTACTGTGGTGTCCCATGATGTCAGAGGTGGATGTGGGGTGGTATGGCAGGAGAAGCTGAACCTTCCCACCAATATTCCATTTTGTGCTGTGCCCCTCTGATGGCAGCAGACGGGCAGTTTGACAAAAGGGCACCTGACATGAAAGTGCAGATGAAGCAAAGGCTCTTGGAACTCAATTCCTTCATGGACAAATAAACCTGCTGACACACACTGACACACAATATTTATGGAGACCAAACAGTGGAGGCGAGCACAGTGTCATGGTGGGTGGTGTGTTTCAGCAGTGGTGACAGCAACATGAAAGACAAGCCACATTCCAGACAGCCATGTACAGCTGTCACACCCTATCACAAGATGAAGAGCATCTTGATCAGCTCATCCATACAAATTGGCTATGTTGAAAAATAGCATTTTGTAGCTGAGAATTTTCTCTCTCAGAGTGCTATTGTGTTCCTCATATGTTTTAGCTTCCAAGGACATAAATAGGAAGCATTACTTCCAGAGTGACCTACGTACTAGTAAAAAGGCTGCTCAGCTTAGATTTCCAAAATAATTTAGTTTTTATCATGCTGCTTATACTTAGGGCTCATTAGCTGCCAAAATAAATACTAAATTTTACTACCAAGCCAAGAACTGGAAGATACTTTTGCTATCCATTTACTGTCCAAGAACAATAACTGTAATATTGTAAAAGAAAACTCTACCATTTTATAGTAACCCTCTGGCAAAAAAAAAAAAAATGACCAACACACCTAAAAATGCAGAGTGAATCAAGAGAACAGTTTTGATGCCAAGTGCCCTGTAATGAGAACAAGCGAGATGGAACAAACCAAGCTTTTTTGTCTGTTCAAACATCTGCTCATCACTTGCAGTATTGTGTCAGCTTCCATGCATTAGCTGACCTTATTTTAACTGAACTTTAATTGTGCAAAGAACATCAGTAACTTCTAAGCAAGCAATAACAGGTAATCAAGTTAGACTACTTTTGAATATAAGATTCCTACCCACGCTGTATTTTCCTCATGTTTTTTTTTTACTCAACTTATTGGTAAAATTTCTTATGTCTTCAAAATTCTTCTAGAACCATTTCCAAGAATGTAAAAGTTCAGCATAAATTATATTCTGATCCAGCACAGAACACAAAAGGAATACAGTCTTTAAAAGCATTGAGTTAACAAATCCATACCTACCTGATTTCAATTTTGTATTCAGGTATGCTCTGTTGTGCTGCAGGACCAGAAACACCAGCACTGTCTATGCTACACTGCACAGCATTCCTCAAAGCACGCAGCTTAAATGAACAAACAAAAGAATTAACAGATACTGTGACATTTATGAGGTATACAGTACAATACACCTCTGAATTGTCTTGCTTCTTTAATTAGAAGATTATGGTTTTGCCATGCCTGTGAAGTGCTGATTTTTTAAGGTGAAATTTTAATTCGGATCCCTTAACACAAGGGACATCTTCTGACCTGGACCATTGTGTCAGGCCTAAACAAGGGTGCAAGACAGATTCTGAGAGCTCAGCAAAGAGAAGAAAAACAATAAAAGGTTAGCCCAGAAAAAAAAAACAACAAACAACCCACAACAAAACAAAAGCTTCTACAAGAGCTCTTTGGGAAGAAAATGTGCCACTAAAGGTAAGCCCAGGAAGTGAAGAAACAAGAAAAATGAGGGGACATGATGAGTGAGTTACAGAAGCTGGGCAACAGCACAAAAAAGTTGAAGTGTAACATACTGCATTTTGCAACTGGAAGACCAGAAGGTTTGAAGACACGACAGGCCTGGGAACAACAGCATGGGTTCAAATATACTTCTGAAACCATATTTTAATTGCAAGGGGCCGCACCTTCAATTATGATTAGAAGATATGCATCACAGAATTACAGGGGTGGAAGGGATCTCTGCAGATCAAGTCCAACCCTCTGCTAAAGCACATTTTACAGTAGATTACACAGGGAGGGGTCCAGGCACATCTTGAATATCTCCAGAGAAGGAGACTCCATACTCTCTCTAGACAGCATGTTCCAATGTTCTGTCATCTTCACAGTAAACAATTTATTCCTCATATCTCTGTGCAACTTTCTGTGTTCCAGTTACTGCTTGTTACCCCTGTCACTGCTGACCACTAAGAAGAGCCCCACCCATGTGTCTTCCACACTTCTGATATTTATGAATAGTGACGAGATCTACTGTCTCAGTTTAAAACCATTCCCCCTTGTCCTATCACTATCCACCCACTTAAACAGTCATTACCACTCCTTTCACACACTCCCTTCAAGTACTAGAAGGCCACAATAAGGTCTCCCAAAAATACCTTGTCAGTGAGAAGTTCAGTAAGATTCTTCTGTTTTCTGGCTAAATACTGATCATATAACTGAGCCAGTTTAGCTGCTAACACATGTTCACGACTGAAACAGGGATGATGTGTGAATATTAGTCCAGAAATATCAATATCCAGTTGAAACGGCCCCTGAAAATCTCCAGGTCCAACGAGATACTGATTGGCAGCTGTTGTTTTTATTGCCTGAAAGTAAGTAAGTAAATAAATGGATTTACAAGTCCCAAGACTTAAGCTGTAAAATAGTTCAGGCTCCCAATAACAACATAAATTAAAAACACCTACCTTCCTATAGATTGTTTCAAGTTCTGGTGCAATGCCTTCTTCCAGTGAGAATACTGGAGGCCTAGTAGAAGACTGTCTGATTGGATTAGGCAATGCTAAGATTCTGCCATCATCACCAAACCACTCTTTCCCCTACAAATGAAGATAAAAATATATTGTTTCTTCCATATCTAAATGACTTGTAAAAAGTAACTATGAAAGAAAAGGTGACTATGAACTGTTTCTGACTAAAGACAAGCTTTGAAGTTACAGGACCAAGAGCTTGCTCAAATATATTTACTTAATTTTTTATTTCAATGTTGAACATTAACAGACTCAGAAAAGGGAAAAAAAACAAACACCCAACACTTAATATTTAAACACTGTATTTTGCTAAATGGCTAGGATTCAAAGAATTGTAGTTTTACACAAGACTGCCACCCACATCTTTAAATTGGACTATAAAAATTATAAAGCAAAGAATTATAAAACTAAACAACAGCTCAGAGGGATCATCTATCCAAGCATCTCTCAACTTCTCTAGTCCAGAGCCTGAAACCAAAACTAATTAAGAAGCAGCATCTATGAAAGCAGATGAGGTCCATGCTTCACAGATGAACCTCGGACCTAATTCATTCCTTTGCTCTCATGAGCAGAATCCAAGTAAAGTTTAAACCAGAGCAGTTGCTAAAAGATGCTGGGCTGCCCTCTTATACACACCTGTTTTAAGCTGACTCTAGCTAGAGCCAAATACACTAATGTAATCACAAAGTAAAGCAATCCAGAAAACTAAGTGGTTGAAACCAGTCATATATTTTAGACCAGAACTGTTTCATGAAAGAGCCTTTCCTAGCACAGGAGAAAGTCAAGGAACTTCACAAAAGCTTGGTGCCACAGTCACTTCAGACAGAATTAAAGTGACTCAGTGAACCTTCTGGGTGCCTTCCAACTTCAGTTATTCTATGAACCATAAGAAAATACAGAGTGGAACTGCTATGTTCCAGTTTAAATGTATACTAACCTACACACCACTTTGTACAGCATAAAACCTACCCAAAGCACCTTTTCAGGCTACCCTATCAGCTACTCTTATAAATCTTAAACATAACCAGATAACTGACAGAACATTTAATTACACTTACAGTCTGATCAATAAATTTCTACAGTTACATCACTCATGTTACCTGTAGTGAATACAGATGATATTCCACGCTGCTTTTGTTATGATCACACTACATCACTACAGTGCCCAGTCCTGATTTTAAGTCTTTATACACACCATTAGCTCTCTTCTTATTAAAAAATTAAGTAATATTTACTCCTATTTTAGAGGAAAATAAACTGTGGCACATACAAGCAAAGTGATTTGTCCCTTAACAAGCTCTGAGTAAAGCCAAGAAGACATCAGTTTTCTAAGACCCAGTCTGATGTTCTATATATTGAGAAACACTAAAATACATTCCAACAAAAATCCGCATTTCTTGAAGTCCCATATAGCTGTACATTCTGAAGCTGAAATCCCCAAATTACCATGATCTACTTACTGATGGCCTACACAATAGCAAAATCAAATACTGAGAAAGAAGAATTCTGAAGAAGACAGCTAAGAATACAATGACAACTTACTTGCTCCTGTCTTAGAATTCTGTTTTCTAAAATATTTTGATTAGATGGTGATACAAAGGGCCTTTCCTCTGCATAAAGACCTTCATCCTCAAGGTACCTAGGCTGCATGTTTTCAGGCATCTTCTGAGAAGTAGGCACTAATAAGAAATTATACATAAAAGCATATAAAATATCTTAAAATTGCCATTCCAGTTTGCTTATTCTGTAACAGCCTATGCTGTGCATTCTTTAAACAAATGATACTCCGTATTAAGCGTGCTGCCAGCAGTATTTTCCTAAGTGAAACTAGAAAAAAAAAGTATATAACTGAAATAGTCATTTTCTTTATCAGGATAGATCCCCAGTTTAATTCTATCATAAAAGTATCACAGATCCTCCAAACAGATAATTAAACATTTGCTTTAAATATTCTTTCAATAATTCAGTGGAGTTCCATTTTAATAGTTTCTTCTCTAATCCAGTAAAACCTTTCTAGCAGTAACAACTGACTACACAAACATCTTGAAGCCACTCTCAGATAAAGTAAAGCTTTAACTACTATTGCTAGTTTGGTTCAGGCTACTCTTGTACAAAACACAGAACAAGCATAAAAACCTCATGTTAACAAGTAACAGCAGGCAGGATTCTTTAAACAACATTTGTAGCACGACTTCACTGATGTGTATGGGCTTAGTACTTTTTTTTTTTTTTTTTTTTTTTTTTTTACAGAGCACTCTGCCTACATCCAAGTGAGTAATTATACCAACAAATACAGTTAAGTACATCCCCTATACCAGAACACAGCAAACACACTGCAAGCAGTCAGAACTCAGATTCAAGACATGAAAAAGGAGAGGAACCAAATGTCAGAATTTTGGTATTTCATTCCAAGCTGTCCTAGTACCATTTTAGTTATCTAGCATTACAGAACTCATTTCTGTTTCTTTTGCTTCAAATATTAAATAGCAAGCAATTCCCTTACATCACAGAAATCCTAATGTTACATACATAGAATCATTAAATGACTCTTGGCAAGCTTGTCATATGGAAAAAATTACAGATATGCTCAAGTAAATACCATATATTATGCAGCACATGAATCACTTTTAGTACCGTACACTGTAACCTGCTGTATATGCTGAATAGCATAATAGCTAAAGCCCAGTGAAAAAGGGGCCAGCCACCTTCCATTTACCACAGAATGCACTATGTTATACTCCAGAGCAACCAATGTGCCAGCATAGCAGATGGTGATCTGTGAAGGTTTGCATATCACAGTTAGCCCATTTGGTCAGATCTTTTTAGACAAAGACCTACCTGGATGGTCAGTATCAAGCCAAACACAGCCCTTAAATCTCTCCCCACTGCCAGTAAGATACACAATTTTTCAGCAGATCAAAGAGTGAAATGCTATGCAAAATCCAGCAAGAAAATTGAATGCACCATTTTCATACCTGTTTGCATGCTGGGAATGAACAGAAATTCTTTTTCTTTTTGCAGTTGTTCAGAGTATCTTTCACACTCAGTAGGTTTCATTAATAGAAAATCTTCATCTGTCTGCCCCATAATGAACAGATCAGTATCTTTAACTAGGTGTGCATCTTCATCCTATAGTTCAGGTGCAAACATCACCATGAGTTCACCTATTTCTTAAAGTAGAAAATTTCACAAAGTATACTTCCAAAACTTTTAAGGAAACAAAAGCTGCCATTTTGTATCAGATAATTAAAATTAACTCAAGTCTGATTAAAATTATGAACATTTATTCAATAGCTCACACCGTTTCATCCTCCTCTTGTTCTTCCCCATGGGTTTCTATGTATTCTTCTGCCTCTTCTTCATTTAATTCACTCCTTTTCTGTGCTCCCACCTTTATACCCTCTGGTTCAGGATCAAAATTTAAGGTAAAGAAATTATATGCTTCTTCAGCAGAAGGATAATCATCCTGGGCCTGTGAAAAGAAAAAAAAAACAACACACTGTCATATAAAAATATTTTTAAAGAAATGTAAGGCAAGCAAAACTATCTTTCCATTAATATTAACAGTAATAGCAAATATAAACACATGTTACTGGATAGCTATTTGTTCTGGAAGAGACCCCACACAAATGCTCTAAATGACTGAAACATTTTTAAATGATACACTATCAATGAGAAAATGTTTTAAATTCTGGCTATAATGCAGATATCATTATATAATGATGGATAATAAAAATGCAGATTAATCACTTAAGGATAAATTTATAATTGTATTTTGCCTATGCAAGACTGAGGCACCTCTGAGTATTAGAATGGAAGTTCCAATAGAAGAATTAACACAAAAATTTTTCGACTATAAACATTTGTGTTCCTTTAACTAAGAGTTGGCGCATTCAATTGAGAGGATTTTAAAAGGAACATTTTCCTCCAAGCTCCACGAATTGTATACAGACAGATATACTTCATTTATAAAATTAAATAAAACTCCATGTCATTCTTATGTTTGGTTTCCATCTCATACTCCAAGTCTACGCATATACTGTTGGAGAATTTTTGAAATACACAAACTCCTTTTCACTGCTCAAGACCAAGTTCTGCTTGCTTACTCAAACAGAATCACAAAGCCACATAACGCTTAAATAAAATTAATGTCAGTTACTGAAATGGAAGAATTGGTACTTACCTGTGACTTCTGCTTAAGTTTTTTCACAGAATCAAAAAACTTCATTTTTGATGACAAGAGAGATTCATCTCTTTGCATCTCTCCAAGTTTATCACCAGACTGAACCAAAAAAAAACATATAAAGTTTTAACACAATGGTTCATCAAAAAAGCAAGCAACCAACAAACCACAGCTGAATTTGATTAGATGTTACTCCCTGAGGGGGAGGAACAAGAAATCTGCCCATCCCAGGGACTGGAGAAAGGAGAGGCTGACAGACAGCACAAGCCTGGAAGCTGTGGCAATGGTGCTGCTGCTCAACAACGCTGCCCACAGAGAGAATCGCTGAGCCTAAGGCCAGCTACATCTATTGTCTCTGCTGAAATAAGGAATAATATATTTGCTCTCAACCCAAAAAAAAAAAAAAAAGCACTCTCCATTGCTTGGGTGCCTGAATACAAACCTGTTGTTTTTTTTTTTTCCCCTCTCAATTATTGTAGGCTACCCTGAAACCCTGCGGATGACATTCCTCTGCCTTCTCAAGAAAGGAAATAGCACAGCTGTCCTCCCCCACCTTTCTGAAGCTTCAATCCAGACATGCCCAACTCACAGCCCATGTGTGGCCCAGCACAGCTCACACACAGCCTATCCTTTCCCTTCCCCATGTGCCATCATGGCGGTGGTTCTGTGCTGCTGAGTGGCCAGGCACAACCATCACTCAGCACCAAGGGAACACTGGTGCACTAGGAACCCCATGTGGCCTGAAACCAGGACACAGGGAAGGTACAGTGCAGTGCTAACTCAGCCAAAGGCAAATGATGCTATGGGTTTTGTTACACTTGCTAAATACAGTCCTATGAACAGCAAAAAATATGCTGCCATGCTTTCTGTTTCGATAAAGGAATTTGTGAATAGCTTTCAAGACTGCAAAGAAAATCATCCATTATTTAGGTTTATTTGCAACTCCATTTTCAGTCAGCATAAATACATTACTTGTGAATTTTCACATGGCATGTACGGAGTTGCAATCTAAAATTTGATCATGTCTCTTTATCAGCCTTTTACAAGACTTCTCCCATCAGAGAGAAATATTCCTCACGCTTCACAGTTACACCTCACTCACACCACTTTTTTGGCAATATGTACACTTGTGGACAATTACTGTCAAGGATGAAGCACAAGAAGAGTAAAATTTCACCAAAAATTTCAGATGAACACCTTGAGAGCTCACTAAGAACTGCAGCCACTGCCATCAAACCACTTTGATGCATTAGTTTCACAAACACAGGGCCACATATCCCACTAAATTTTATATTTTTATTGCTCTCTTTTTGTATGTTTTAATAAAAAACATAAATAAGTTTTATTACTTTATACGCAGTAACGATATTCTATGTTTAATGATAACTGCTCCAAAAGTAACAAAGAATATCTATGTGCCAGTTTTACAGGCATAAACTCTGTCAATTGGTTAATACAGAATTGTTTTTCTAACAAAGAATATGCTCATACTAAAAATATATATACAGAAAATAGTGACAAGGAAATGCAAATACAGTGCAATGACAAGGCTAATGTTCAGTGGTTACAACATTTAGCAACTGTACTATGTAAATTTATGTAAAGCTATAATAGAGCGCCCCTTTCTGTAACAGTAACTTAAATACCTCAAGGTATCTTGAACAACAGAAGTAATGAACCTGTAAATGACAAGTTTAACAGGATACCTGTACTGTAATTAAAGAAAAATGATTGTCACTAAACATGTATATTAAAAGCAGTAATTGGAGAGGTTCCTTTCAACAAAAGCAAACAATATAATTTTAGTCACAATAAAATGAATGAAACCGATCTTCTGTAGTTGAGCCCCAGAGCACTTACCCCTTTATCAAGACTGAATTCTGCTTTCCTTTCTCTGATGCTTTTTAAATGCCTTGGCTGTGGACCCAGGTCTTCTTGAGATAAAGCAGCTTCTGCTTTTGACTAAGCAAATAGGAAAAAAAAAAAGCTCAGTGGTAATATAAAATGTAATAGCACCAAAGCTACAGTAATTCCCAGGAACTCAACATCTCATGCGTGCTTGCATTAGGGACTGAATCTTTTAACCATAATAATCAGCTTAAGTGCTTTTTAGACCTGGATGTTAATACTCTTTATTAAACTGCAGAGTAAACTTGCAAGCAAACTCCACTCATTTCAAAAGAGCGTAACAACATTCTTGATGAAAACATACAAGAGTCTTGTAAGGATTTCATAATTTTAATTATTACGAAGAATAACTTTAATATTAGAAACACAACTGAAATAAAAACCTCAGAAAAAAAAAATAACAGCATGAGAAAGTCACTGGAAAAATAACTGTATCAAAGAAACAATCAATATTAATTCGGCCTTAGAAGTAAAAAAGCAGATAATCCAGTCAGTCACACATAACATTAGGAAAGCAAACTGAAGCTGTTGGTACTTCAAAGAAGAAAGCCAACCAAAGAGGACTTCTGAAGGACACACACCCTGGCTGCTTTTAGTTTCTCTCTCATACGCTCCCGGACGGAAAGTTCTGAAAATCCCATTTTGGATGTAGAAGGCACAGGGGGCAAGCCTGAAAGAGAAAACACACAGTGACACGACTAAATGGATTGTCTTGTAAAAGGCATTTTAAATTATGTAAAATAAGCCTATTTATAGCCCACACACTCCCATGTTCCAACAGAAAGCATGAGGAAATAGAATTTTGGTTATTTCTGCAATTCAGACCTTACAGACCATTAATTTAAATGCCTTAGTTGCAACAAATATAGCTTTTACAATATGCTCTTACAGAATTCCTATTTGTTGTAGCCTTTAAATTAGTGTTCCCAGAAAGACCAGACTTTTCTTTCCAAAATTTAAAGTGAACGAGAACTCATCTCCAATCAAACTTATCAAGACCTCATTTTCATTTGAGGGTTGACAGGATTCCTTCCCCTTATCTTCTACATCAGATAGATAACAATCTCTTCTGGCAGATTCAAGCCACTTCTGTAGAGTCATCTCATACCCTACTGTACACCTCAATCTCTAAATAGAAAGGATAAATAATTATCCTGTTGTTTATAAAAAAAAGCTACAGTCTTGGGGACAGAAACACAAAGGAGTGGATGCCTACAACCCACCCTCTCATATGAAGTTAAATGATTAAGCGGTTACTATAAATGAGATTGCATGTGTAACCAAATGACTGAAGTTCCACCAACTTTCAGTATTGAGAATAATTATGTTTGTGTTCTACACGTTCCCTGGAAGCAGCACCCATGCACCCATTTCCCTTTGATTGGGCTGTACCACCACATTAAGAGGGTCACGTTTATCCTCTTTACAAAACCCTCCAGAGTATCTTAGCCGAAAATCACTTAGAAATCTAACAGCTTGAAAAATGATCAGTTCAAAGCTTCTCTTACTAAAATAATTCATCAATTTCTTCATTAATGAAACAGATTCTAGTTGCATCATTTTCTCCTCATCTACCAATTTGAACCAGCCTATTTGTAGATATTTAGAAGACAGTAAGAAACAACAGCAGGCCTATATGAGCCAAGATGAAGTTGTCACTTCAAGTGTTCTTGTCCACAGCTGTTCTTCAAGAGGCATTTTATCCAGCCCTGAGATGGTTTAGGAAAAGGACAGGTTCTGAGTACGTACTATAGAAAATGTCTGCCATTAGGAAGTATTTTGACAGAAAGAAGTGGATACAGAGGGGGACCTGAAAGTCACTAGAAAACTACATTTAAAAAGATGAGCAAGCAACAGTTATTAAATTCCAAGTCCATACTGTTCAGGTATTCTCAGGATCTGCTGAAATGGAGACTCTGTGTACAAGATGTGCAGGCAAAAAGTATCAGAAGTCCATTTACTGACAGACTTCACTCAGTTTCCGGAACTAAGAAAAAAAAAAAATAATAATCCTTTTTCACAGAACTCTGCTCTGTTTTCTGTTTTACTCCCTGGAGGCATTCAAGGCCAGGCTGGATGTGGCTCTGGGCAGCCTGGTCTAGTGGTTGCACATAGCAGGGGGACTGAAACTAGGTGATCACTGTGGTCCTTTTCAACCCAGGCCATTCTATGATTCTATGAAATTGAAGCCTACAGAAAGTTCCTGCACACAGAAAGGCCGTGTGTTTCCTAGAGAGGGAAATGATGGACTTAATTACAGTATAACAAGCCTCTAAAATCAGCTGTGGAATATTCATCATTGCAAGTCTCCATGGTATTTTTTGTGTTTAAAGTGATCCTAATTCAGTGTGTAAAAACATACTATACTTCATTGGAGCAACTGCTTCATTTCAATTTCATCCCAATTAATGAAAAATGCAAAGCAACAGATAAGAATCTGCTTTCAATTTTCTGAAATACGTGACAATTCCCTGTAAATGCTTCCAGACAAGTCAGGTTAAAGCAAACAACGTAAACATTCAAAAACAGCACAGAAATACTCAGCCATCACAGCATCTGCAGAACTGATGTTCCACATGTGGAAAATTTTCTTCATGAATGAATCAATACCTCGTGATAACAGGGGAATGATGCTTTTTGTATGAAACTAAAAACATTTTAAGCCTTTAATAGTTGTGGCAAAATTAAATCAATGCATCAATTACTGTGAGATCCTGTAGTTCCTTGGAAGAAAGATCACACAAATGTTTACTTTATTTCTCTGTGCATGGAATTCTACCCTGCTTATGAGAACAGGCTCTGCAGCCAAGTGACTCCTTAGCTTGAAAATATATTTATGAAGCAGAGAAGACAGACATCTACAAGAGCACTATGTTGCAACATTACCTTTTCAGGACTGCATCAAAGCAGCTCACACCACGTTTTACATTGGAAGCATCATTATCCTACAGTAGTTCTGTATTTCACTCCATACAGATATGAGTTATATGAGTTAGCTAGATAGACAAAATTTGGAATTGTGATATGTTATTCTGACTGTTGGACTGATATATTGCCACATTTTTCAATTTAAGAAAGGTATACAGGCATCTAAAATGGCACAACACGATACTAAATGAAAACAGTAAAGTTCTACCATTGATTGCGTTAGAAAAATAAAGAGCAAGGACTGAACTGCTGAAGACCAACAGGAACAAACAACATCTGCTGTGACTATGAAAAGAAGAAACAGCTACATTTTATTTTTTAAGGAAAGTCTGCCATACTGGGATCAGAATGAGAATGTGAACATGTAACACGCGCATGGAAGGAAGCAAACCCTTGAGTGGCATCACAAACTGAAAGTTCTGCAGCTGTTTACCAGCACCCGCTTGCATTCAAACACACTTCCCTCTTCATAAAAAGGTTTGTGTGTGTGTGTGTACTTCAACACCACAGAGGCACTATAAACAAGGAAGCAATACAAGAAGTGGAGATCCATTCCTTTTTTAAGATGAGTGTCTTTGGAAACCAAACAAAACAGACTGATGAACTGTACTGCTATTAAGTAAATTAATTTAATTCAGATCACCACATGCTCTCATTCCATCATAACAAAGCTCACAGAGTTCCAGAAAAGAGGGATTTCAGAAGGAGTAACAGTGAATTTTTATTGAGTGAAATCACTGAGGAAACTGAACACTTTTCAGAAAGGAACTTGTGGCCAATCCTCCTTTCAGTGCACCGCTGTGCTGTTTATTCTTGGAAAAAGGAGTTTCTGTAAAATAAAGCCACCATCACTAGAGGGTGCCTCTCGATTTCCTCACAGGATCCAGTCTAACAGCCGCTGGCCTCCAGGCTCCTGCAGCACATCCACATCCCTTCCTGGAACAAGCAGGCACAAAGATCTTCAAAGAGGAGCAAACGTTCCTGCAGGTGCCCACAACAAATACGGCACTCTGGTAAAATAAGCTTAAAGACAATACGTTCCACTTTGGCACTGACGATGAAAACCTGGTTTGGGTTTTACGGACTTTTTAAATCAGCTCTTTCACGTGAGCCCACAAAGCCCCGCAGGTGGATTCACAACGTTAACGCTCCCAGAGGTTCTCAGCAGGAACATCGCGGAGGTTCCGCTACCGAAGTTCACGGCTGCGGGCGGCCCCAGCAGGCTCCATCCCGCCCCGTTCCGCAGCGGGACGTTCGCCCCGCACGGCCCCCCCGCGTCCCCCCCATCCCGGTGGGAACGGAGGCGAGCAGCCCGCCAGCGCCCGCAGGCACCACCGAACGCTTCAGCCACAAAGCACGGGCTTTACATTCAAACACGCAAATCCCTCCTGCCCGAGGCAGAACTCTTCTACGAGAGCGCGTTTGAAACCCTCACACCCCTTAAAGTCGATGAAGCCCGCTCAGACGCCCCCCCCCCAATCCACGGCGCAACGCCAGCGGCGCGGGACAGCCCCGCCCCGCCCGCGGCCGGCGGAGTCACTCACTGCGCAGCGCCGGAGGGGCAGCGGCCGCCGGGTGTGTTGCCATGCCGGCGGCGTTCCCGCGCTCCGCCCGCGGCTCGAGGGGGCCGGCAGGTCCCGGCAGCTGGAGCGGGACAGAAGTGAAGGGGAGAACGCATGAGTGAGAGGAAACAGGGGAACGGGACGAGGCGCGGCCTCAGCAGGACAGCCGCCGGCGGTACGACCCCCGACCCTAAAGGGGAGGGGGGGGGGGGGGGGGGGGGGCGCGGGGGGGGGGGCGCCCCCCCCCCCCAAGGGGGGGGGGGGGGGGGGGGGGGAGAAGCGCGAGCGCGCATGCGCGGGTCGCCCTCGACGCCGTGTGCGCATGCGCGGCGGGCGCTGCGCTCGCCCTCCCGAGTGCTGAGGAGTGTGTGGGGCCGGGAGCCTTACGGCGCTTCGTCCTGCCGCAGGCGTCATCGCTGGTCTATGAGAGCCCAGCTAAGGAGCTTCCCCGTGCTTGCCCCGCTGTGGCCTTTATTAGGCCACAGCCCTGGAAGTCAGTGAAGTTAGAAAACGCAGCCACGCATTTGTTTACTTACATCCTTAAGGCGTCTTTCTTTATGGCTTATCTCCTCACATCAGTTGCCTGTGTCCATGGAGGCTTTTGTCTCTCCTGCTGTACTGATGTTCAAGCACAATTGCTTCTAAAGTAGTTCTACAGACCAGAAACCAGGACAGCTGTTTTCCTAACCTGCTTGAGACTGAATATGTTTAACTGGCGATCAGAAGATGAAGTAACCAACTAACTTACATACTTTAATTCTGTTTTATATTGATGCAATTCACAGCCTTATGGTGGCTGATCGTGATGTGTTCGTGCAGAAATAAAGAGTAACTGCAAACCTGCATGAGCTACAGTAGTACTGATTGTGTGGATCTGTGGATTACAAGAGCCTAATGGACACTACTGAGTTATTAATTATTTTCTTGCGTATACAAACACGTGCCTGTCACTCAGTGAAATATCATACAGTCATTTGGGCTGGAAGGGACCTTGGAAGGCTGGTCTAGTTCAAGTACCCTGCACTGAACAGGGACACCTACACTGGATCAAGTGCTCAGAACCCCATCCATCCTGACCTTGAGTGTCTCCAGGAACAGGGCGGCCACTGCATCTCTGGGTGACCTGTTATGGTGCCTCATTACCCACA
>JAPSGF010000002.1:7755588-7845588 GCA_035772895.1 Perdix hodgsoniae
CCCCCCCCCCCCCCCCCCCCCCCCCCGAAAGCTTGCACCAAAAGTGCTGATCTACCACCCAACAGCATAATTTAGTCTGTATTCTAAAAATCCTGTGAAATAACTCACAGGAATAAAACACAGGAAGCTTTTCCACACCCTGCTGCACCTCCTTTAGCAAGAGCACCTACACAAATTATCCTATTTCACCATCCATTCTTTGTACTGGATACGTAAGCTCATGCATACTTTCCTCAAAGACTGCATCCAACCCAGGCAGTACTCTTTAACTGTTGGAAAATGCCTAGTATAAAGGCAGAACAGGCAGAGGAGAAATGACTTTGTTGTCTTCCACCTAATCCCTGCTCTCCCCAAAGGATTTTCAGATTGCTGAACAGCAACTTCAGGTTGCACAGGGAACTGAACTTGCCCTAAGATAGTGGTTTTGTTAGGCAAACAGGACACTCCCTAAGCACCTTTGCATTCACCTTAGTACCATTTACACCAGCACCTTCCACAAGTGCTAAGCATGATGTGCCTGCAAACTGCAGTGTTTCCTGGCTGCATGCAAGTTTAATTAGATAACAGCTTTGTGGCACAAAAATTATAACACTGCAAGAAACTGCAGCGTTTTTGTTGCTCAGCTCATAAACTTCTTTTTCATATCAAACCTTTATGTATCACATTTAAACAGTCTCCTGAAGGCACATGAAAATGGAGAATGCTGGCAACAAACCAGAAGGGCCTTATGGCCACTTCCTTTAACAATTCTTTATCATTTCTTGAAATTAAGTACAAGAGCAGCACTAAAAAGAAGTAGTGATCAGTAGTGAAAGCAAGTACACTAAAGCTCTCCATTTGCTCAGAGGCTGTTTCCAAAGCAGTAAAACCCCAAAACAAACAGAAGTTTCTCTAACTCCTCTTCACAAAATGAGTTGTATCAGAAATGCATGGAACACCATTCTGAGGGTTTTGGATTCCTAAATCTCTCACCCATGAAAACATGCAGAACACTGTGATATGATATCTGAAGGAAAATAGTTGTTTCCTACCTGGGTTTTCTGATGCAGCAGCTGTGGGACTACCAGCAGCCAAGCACAGCAGCTTCCCCTAGCAACAGGCTGCTCTGCTTTTTAAAGAGAAAGGCTCAGATTCTGCTCCTTCTGCCACTAAAGCCATTCTGGAAGACTTCTTTTGTTTTGTAGACAATTTTTTTTACAAAGAGGGAAAAAGAAAGCTTTAAGTAAAATACAGGGAAGATGAAGAAGTGATTGCAGCTCCTGCTGACAGCACCTTATCCCAATCATTGCATATTTGGAGTGGCAGAAATCTGTCAGTGCTATCAGATAGTTTGTAGAAATGTGGATTGTCTTACATACTGTTCCTAATTTTTATAGGTACAAAGCAATTTATAGTATTCCTAAAAAATCTGGAAAGATCTTTTCTTCTGAGCCAGGTTGTTAAGAAGTAATTTCTTATCATAACATTTGCATCAGTATCTTTATAACAACCAGAATAAACAACACTGTAGGTACTAAATGGAGTTGTTAATAGACCTGTTTATAAATGTCCCTGTACAATCAGCCCCTATAACTTCTGAAGGTCTGTTCCTGCAAAGCTTTAGTAGCTGGGCCCGGGTGAACCTGATGAGGTTCAACACAGCAAAGTGCAGAGTTTTGCACTTGGGCTGGAGGAATCCCAAGCATCCCTACAGACTGGAAGGACCGGTCCTTGAGTGCAGCCCTGCAGAGGAGGACCTGGGGGTCTTGATAGATGAAAAACTTAACATGAGCCAGCAGTGTGCCCTTGTGGCTTGGAAGGCAAATGGTATCCTGGGCTCCATCAGAAGAGGGGTGGCCAGCAGGGACAGGGAGGTGATTGTCCCCCTCTACTCTGCTCTTGTGAGGCCCCATCTGAAGTACTGCGTCGGAGCACCTCCCCTGTGAAGACATGCTGAGGGAGCTGGGCTTGTTCAGCCTGGAGAAAAGGCGGCTGTGGGGTGACCTCATTGCAGCATTTACCTAAAGGGAGCCTCCAAAGAGGAGGGGAATCAGCTCTTTGAAAGGGTTGATAACTGCAGGATGAGGGGAAATGGTTTTAAGCTGAGGGAGGGGAGATTTAGGTTGGATGTTGGGGAAATTCTTTACAGAGAGTGGTGAGGCACTGGCACAGGCTGCCCAGAGAGGTTGTGGATGCCCGGTCCCTGGAGGTGTCCAAGGCCAGACTGGATGGGGCCCTGGGCAGCCTGGTCTAGCATTAAATGGGGAGATTGGTGGCCCTGCATGTGGCAGGGAGTTGGAGATTCATGATCCTTGAGGTCCCTTCCAACCCTGGCCATTCTGTGATTCTGTGAAAAGAGATGGCTGGATTGTTTCCTATTTATGAATGCTGCTATAAAAAGTCATAGGAAGAAGTAAACAGTCACAGAAGATAAAAGATCTGTAGTATGGACATTTAGTGAAATTGAGTGGAACCATCACCGCTAGAAAGAGCTGGCATGAGAATATTTTTCAAGAATGGAAATGTCAGGTTTTTGAAGGTGATGTGTCGAGTACACAATTTCTGATATCTGCAAGGTCTCACGGTATCTGAGCCTATGGATGTCATCCAGTGGGTGAACCTTCACACAGGCTTTTGGCAACGATTCAGGTGAAACATCTTGTTTTGCTAATAAGCCTGTCTCCCAGCAATCTATTGCAGTCTCAGAAACAGTTGTGCAAACAGTTTAAATGATGGACAAATATGAACAGCATTATGTAAGGAACATTAAAGTAGTACCCTAAAGGAACAGTGGGAACATTTGCTTACCAGGATGAAAAGCTACTTAAAAACATATGTCAGGATGAACATGACTCCACTCCCAGAAGTAAGACAGAATTTAAGCCATATATGATTCCTGGAGGAGAGAAAAACGCATTTATTTCAGTCAGCATCATAAAAACAGGGAAGCCCAGTGTCTTTGATTGCACTGTGCAGCAGATGCTGTGCTCCAAATGAGATGATGTGAGAAGCTTTGCTTTGTTAGGTGCAGCACTGTCACTGATGTTTTGCCAAGAATGGCCTTTGGAGCAGACAAAAACTGTGGGAGCTTGTAGAAGGAAATGATTATAAAAAGGAAAATGTTGATCTTTAGTGAAAAAGAGAGCCTTCAGGTTTTATGGCTGGGGCTGGGGCATAAAAGCCCCCATGGGGCTATGGGCTCTGTTTTTGGTACTACCATCTCATCACAGCACCCTACATCTGCTGCTCAGGGAGAGGCTGTGCTGGCTCCCCCAAATGAGGCAGGCCACAGGGTGATCTTACCAAACAAGACTACATGTTGTTATATTATTAAAATAGCAATTTTGGCTACTATAGGCAGCTCTGCAGTGATCTCAACTTCAGAGAGGTTACAAAGAAGGGAGAACAAGCTGCTCAGTGTGATTATTTTAAACTGATTGCACCTCACTCCAGCATGACTGAATTCACAAATAAAATTCCTTGAAATTTGTCACACATGGAGGAAAGATCAGTGTTCACTTATCAGACCATCTGCCAGAAGATGCAGGTGGTGTGGAAAGGAGGAAAGCCTGCTGCTTTGGCAGCAGCAGCAGTGGTAGACAAGTTTTCAGATGATTAAAGAGGTTGTTTTTCAACTCAGACTTTAAATCCCTTTCACTATCTTCGAAACCAAAAAATAACGCTTGTTTGAAGCTAAAGAACGAAAAGAGAATGCTGGTGTTTTTTTGTTTTTTGTTTTTTTAATACAATTCACTCATTTCTAGAAATCTCATCTGCTTTTCGCTAAGGGTTCACTTTTGGAGACTCTTGAGAAACACAATTATTTTGTCTTTCAATAATTCAGTCTTTCTTGTTCCTTTATTAATGTGACCAAAGTAAGGCTATTCTTTCACAGAAACAACTTTATGAACATAGCGTTATGCTTTATATTGTATTAAGGATTCTGACAGGCGCTTTAAATTTGAAAAGCAACAATTCTATTATTTATTTGTAATTTATTTGTAATTTGTAATTAATAATCCTTAGAAATTCTTATGTATGTTGACTTTGGGCACATTAATGAATCATCTAGCCCACCTTCACATATGGTAAAGCCTTCAGGAGGACAGCCAAGTTACTGCACTTGAATCTGCCCAAGGAGGAACTGGAGCATTACTTCATGAAAGGTCTGCCAAGAGGTCACTTGCATCATTATAAAGGTAGCGCTGTGTTCTTCTCATCAATCCATATCTTCTAATTGAGAGACGTGTAAATTGCAGTATTAAATTACACCAGTTCTTCTACTGATATTGTTGTCTAAAAGCAGCAATCGTACTTTTGCCATCTGAAAGTTGAATGCTAGCCTCAGTTCATCACTTAGATACAGGTAATATGAAGAGTCGGCTATTTCCAGCCCTTTCCTTTCTTAAAACAGGTGTTGAATACGTTGTCGTCCAAACTGAGATTTATCCCACCTATTTCTCTGCACTGGTGACAGGAAAGGTAGCAACTAATTTAGCCTAGGCAATGATGTTTCAGAGATTAATGTCAGAGAAGATAATTTCACACTAATGATTTGTTCAGCTCCAGAACAATCTCCATACAGGAAAAACTTCCTTACAGCTCTTCCAGCAGGTAGTTGTTCAATCATGTAAAAAAAAATTGCATGCAGAATTGAGGGATATAAGCTAAATGCCAAATAATCCAAAACAGTTTTATATATGTTTGATATTAAAATATAGTTGCATAACATGTTTAATTAATTTTTCTTCTGCCTTAGAAAGTAACTTTCATGAATTGCAGACGTTTGCAACCAGCATAAAACAAAGCATCACTGAGATTTTCATCCAGGTGCTTGGAACTTTGTGTACATCAGCGTGGGGACAAATCATGCCTCTGAAATTCAGAAATACTGACATAACCTCAATTTGGAGCGCTGAGTTTAGGAGTGATGTGGAAAAGAACATAACCTCTGAATGCTCTGCAAGCTGAAGTATAAATGCTTTGTTCTGAAATGAATAAATTGCTTCTTGAAAGCAATGTATTATTCACTGAGAAAGATATACCTATTGAATGAAGCAGCATCAGTGCAGCTGAGCAGGAGAAATATCATCAGCCTCTGTGATGCATTGCTTTCCCAACTCTATTTATCTTCTGTTTGCTCTCCTGTATTTATTTCTTGGATGGGATTCACCACCTACTGAAATACATATATTAAATAAGCCATGCTTCCGCATAAAACTAAAGTTCCTACTGCCTAAATTGCCTGCTATATCATTACAGTTATCCTGAGTATGAAGTACGTGCCAATGGATAAATTAGACTGATGACTGAAGAGTGAATATTTTGGTAAATGTGAAACTGTATTTGGTAAATAATAACCTAGCAGGTGACTCATGGAAGGTAAATAAAAATGAAGTATTATATGAACTGCACCAACTATAGAAACATACTCAGTAGGGAACACATTAAGGTGCTTTTCAGATTTTTGTATCTTTGCAATCGCCAAAATGCATAAATGCTGTTAGGCAGATTTATGAAGCTTTGAGGAATGTAGGTAATACTTTCAATCCTGATACGCACTAGTAGCTTTTTTCTCTGTATTCTGTGAGCATAGAAAAAAATTCTTTAGGACTGGTTATATTTACTGCATCTGAAAAAAATTATGGCAGCATAAATCATGTGGATATGAAAAGCAGTAGTGAGGAAAGTGAAGGTATTCAAAGAAAGGGATGTAAGTTTAAAGATAAAGTTTTCAGTGTGATTATAATGTTTAATTAGCTACCTAGGTCAAAAATGTTTATCAACATGTGGCTGACATCTTCTTTGTCACTCTACCACATATAAAGAAAGCTTGAGAGATTAAAAGACTGTGGGGCTATTTTGTTTCAAACAACTTTATTTTTATGTATGCATATCTCCATACATATAACCCAGGTAAATATATGTGGGCTTTTTTTTTTTAATCTTGGGAATCTCAGGAACTCTGAGATTGAAAGCTTCTGGGTGGTATCAGGTTTGTATGAGTTCTTATGTCTTCCTTCAGAAAGCCTAAGAGATTGTGCTACAGCAAATAATGCTTTTTCCTGGGAGTCTCTCCTGGTGATAATATTTTTTTTTCTGCTGATTGTAGACAAAGTGTAGATGACAAGCGTAGAACAGATGCCTAACTTCATGTGCCACTATGGCACATGCACTGTGTGGAAACCTAATTAAGGTCAGATTTAATCCTAAAGAGATTCGTTGTTATTCTAGATCATCTTGAAACCAACCCAACCTATCCCCTCACCTGATAGCATTAACAGTGGGGAGACTTCAGCAGCTACAACTATGATTTACTTTAGGAAATGTTTTGAGATTCTGAATAAGGGCAGGGACACATGGTACTTGTGTACATATGTTGTCCATTCATGTCATAAATAACTTCTAGCAAGAAACCTTTAGGTATAATTCAACAGAATTACTTGTTTTTAACAGTTCATGCCAAAATATCAGACTGTTCAAGTGGCTGTGTAATCCAAATGGGGAAACTTAGGGAAGCTAAAATGACTTTTCTATGACTGTACTAACATAAATTTAAAATTATTAAGCAAAGGGAGGCAATAACTCTTGGTTTGCTTATACTCATGATGTCATTTTCAACACAGGTATGGTTAAAATATATCTCTTATATTTCATTCATTTTTGTATCACAGGGAAGCAGTTTGCTCTTAGTTAGAAATGCAACCAGTAACTTTTCATTTTAATGCTATAGTCTTTCTCTATTCAGTAGTGAAAATTTTGTTTTGTCTGAAAATGTCCAGATTTATTACAACCATCAGATATGTTTCTGACAGTCTGAAGAACATCTGTTGTGCTGTCATAAGGATGGTCTATTGGAATTTTTCAATTTTGAAGATCTGAAATATCTGTAAGTTTCACCATAATAAAATTAATTTACAACTCCTAATACAAACTTTCTATTGAGTCAAATGTTGTAGAACTATTTCCATATTACTTTAGTAAATTAAACATGTAATGAAATCCTTTCTTTAGCTGGGTTTTTTTCAGAATGCACTCTTTAGGTCCAGTCCTGTATCTGTTGAGTTATGCGTCCTGCGTGTTGTGTGCATAGCGATTGTCTGTTCTGACCTGTGGAACATCACTGCTGAGAGCTGTTGTCTGTGCCTTGTATCATCAGTTCTGTCTGTGAGGAAGTGGCATAAATCATTGATGTAAAAATGATGATTGGGCAGCATTTTGCACTCATTTTGTGGTAGACTTGCAGATGTGTAAATGATTGTACAGTACAGTGATAAACTGAGTCTGTAAATGTTCTCTTCCATATTTTCCACAAGAAACAGCACATGTATAACACTAATAAATTAGATGTCAAGTTGGAAAAACATCCACTTTCATCTTCTACCACACTGTCAAATAAAATGAGGGTTGTACAGGCATTGCCAGTTTGATTTGTTAGCAGAAATATGCACCTGTTCTCTGCATAAGTAACAACCGTGTACTCAAAGGCATGTGTGCTGTTGCAAAGGAAAATAAGGAATTAGATGCAGGGTGCACAGGTTGATATTACATATGTAATTGTAGTGCATTGAAAACTATTTGCATAACTGTCAGAAATAACAGAGTTCGGTAAATCTGGGATTAATATAATAAAACAAGATTTTAATTTCTTGCAAAGCAAGTACGTCTCTAAATATGCAGTTATAGATGGCCAATCTTGACCTACAAGGTGTTAAATGCTGAAGAACACACGATTCTCCTAGCCAATTTTTACAATAATTGATTACTGCCATTAGTAAAATGTGCTCTTGATTTTCATTGGGAATTTATAGCTTCTCAGTGGTGGATCTTGCCATGCCCTTGTCTGATAGAATGAAGTGACAGCTACTACCAGAAATCATGAACATCACTTCTTAACTATTCCACTGACAAGAAAAGTAAATTGGCCTCGTTAGATTTACTGACTGCATTAGTAGAGTTGCTGCCTTTTTTTTCCCCCAGTTTTCTAGTATGTTTTTGAAACATGAATATAAGTAGCAGTTTCATAAGTAACACTACTCGTTATGGATTATTATATCGTTATGAGTACTACTCATTACTTGAATTTCCACTAATCATGCATCCAAAGCACTGAAGCAACAGCCCACTCTTATGACCTATATGTTGACTATCCACAATGTCCCCTGTATCCTTTCCAGGTTCACTGATCTCCTGAATCCAGTATTCCATCTCATGTGTGACCTAAAGTTATTTTATTGCATTTGGCCATTTTAGAGTACAAGTAAGTCTGCTTAAGTGATGCAACTCAATTTGTTCCATTATTCAGAAGGTTTATATTTTCTTCCACATTTTTGAAAAAGATATTGAATAACATTGCAACAATAGCAAACCCACTTACATTGAAAATACCAAGCAGAATACTGATTTGCTATCTACGTGTTTTTAGCTCAGTCAACTTTTAATTATTTTGTATGTTTAATATTTTTATTTTGCTCTTTCTGGACTGCAATTAGGCTGTCCTCAGCTGGTGGAAAAGTTCATGAAATATTAGGAGGTTGACTGCTCACAAATATCTTCTGTCGGTATAAATATCAGATGAGAACATGCTTCTGACCTGTCCAGCAGACATCTCTATTTTATTCCTTTCTTAAAAAAAAAAAAGTTTTCTTTGTTTTTAATATATTACCTGTCTCATAATGACCAAGGACAATATTTCTGTCAATTGTTCAATTTTTCTTTAATACCATATACAAAATATCAATTCTACTTTGTAACTTAATATATTTTATATAAAATCCAATGTACAGTATCTTAAATTTGTTTAAATAGTGTCGTAAACATAACTTCCATGAGGAGTCCGTCCTGGAGCAATGCAGTCTTTTGTTAATTATAGTTCCTTTTGATATCCCTGTTGTTCGGTAAAGAATCCAGCTTTGATTCTACAAATCTCCATCTGAACTCAGATTTGGTTCCTGTCAAAGCAAAAATAAATTTCCAGGTTATTCATTTTCCACTTTGTGTCCCAGCACAGCGAGATAAAGTCATGTGCTGGCTTGTTGTTTGGCTGTGATTTGACATTATCAGCTTTAGAGCTCATCTTCGTCTGACAAAGCATCAAGATAATCTGTATCAACATATAACAGGAATCCAGAAAACAAGCTGTCTGCCCATGTTGGGTCTGAAAAGAGACCGTTTTGGTCAGCATAGAAGATCTCAAGCCATACTTCATCTTCTGGCTGAAGGTAGATCACAGTGGATCCAGAAGCTACGTCGTGGTTTCCTGTGTTTGCATCAAATGTCTTTATGCGGTACTTCCCGTTGTGAACCAGCCCAATTGCAAGGTGCTTATTTGCCAAAGTGATGTCATAAGAAAAATAATAAATCCCTGGGATGGCACAAATAAACTTCCCTGTGGAAGGGTTGTAATGTTCACCCTCGTTGAAGAGGACTTTATTGAATACAATTGGTAGTCTTTCCTCAGGGTAGCTGGTGGTGATGCCAACAGAAAAGGCAGATTTCAACACTATCTTCCCGCACTTACAGACCCCTGGTGCACCTGGCTCTCCTCGGTCTCCTTTATCTCCCTTAGGTCCTGGTGGTCCAGCTGGACCTATTTCACCCTTGGCACCAATCAGTCCTCCTGGTCCTTTTTTCCCAGACTGACCTTGGTCTCCTTTCTCTCCGGTTGGTCCTAATGGCCCAGTTTTTCCTCTTAAACCTTCAAAAACATTTTAAGTTAGTTAATCATTTCAATTATCATCTCAGTAAATGATTGCACAGGCTACTGGGTATATCTGAACAGACAAGAAAAGGTCAGAATTTCAGAATACTTCAAAAATACTTTCAAAATCTTCTAAATAAGCTTGTGAAAAGAATAGCAAGTTGAAACAGAGCAGTGGACTACACAGCCTGCGAGTCCTTTGTTTTATATTCCTAGTTTTCTTCATACGCCTTGATTAAACACTGAAGAACTATATATCCATTGCAGACAGAGGCATGGGTACTGCTGGTATAGAGGACAGCAGTGTGGTTACCCATACAGTGATGCCAATGCACTAAATATTACTTACTATTTCAGTGGTTTTATTCTACAAACTTGTTAATCTTTGATTCCTGGCTAACAGCACAAATGAGACTAATTATTTGACACCAGTGCTGCCACACATACCTTTGCAATGTCCCCGCTTGTGTTTAGCATCTGTGCACAGGAAGACTGTGCAATTACATTTATTTGCACACGTTAGACTATATGCATATTAGACATATCTAAAGTATATCTGGATATTTTCTTTCTCTCATTACATGTATCATACTGAACCCACATAGGCACATACACACACATGTTCATCATATGTATATGTGTAATAGTAATAATGAAAGCTCTTATTTTGATGCAGTACTATGTTAGTTGACACAAATATTCAATACCTGCGCTCCCCTTTTCACCTTTTTCTCCTTTCCTGCCATCTCTGCCATCTCTTCCTGGAAGACCAATGCGTCCATGTGGCCCTGGGGCTCCGTTCGCTCCAGGGGGGCCCACGGGACCTGGCAACCCAGGGATACTGCAGATGTATCTGGTATGGTAGTTCTCTCCTTTGAACTGGTTTTGAAGAGGTTGTTCACTGGTGTAGATGGCAAAGCTTGTAATGTACAGCAACACAAACATCATTGAATCTGGAAAAAGTGCATATGGAGAAGACTATGTATATGATGACACTCTGATTCCATTCAGATGGCCAGTGGGAGCAGCATTTTATAGAGAGGAAAAAGCATGCGCCTTTACTTCATTTTGAAGCCCTTATCCTTGCAAATGAATCTAAATCCTGACAAACCGTAGCAGGAACTTGCCAAGTTTGGAGAAGGGACACCAGTAAGAGAACTACAGCTTCATTGCTTGGTTGTACTCTCTGGCGACCACAGCACCATTACTTCGCTGTAATGGGCCAGATGGGAGCACACCACTGTCCTGTGGCTCTGGTGCTAACAGGGCTTTCTTTTAAAGCTTGGGCTGGACTGCCATGTAAAATGAGCTATGTCACAATATCTTGCAAGAAAATTCACTAAAGTATTATATTTTGTGGTTGGATGTTTTCATGAACAATTCAATAAATTGGATTTCTCTGTTGCATAATATATACTGAGGGGTTAAAGAAAAAAACACTGCATGAACAGAAATCTGTTGAGGAGTTGCAGTACCTGATATACAAAGGTGTTCAAAACTAGCGTTGCATTAGCTGAGATTCAGTCATGAGTCAGGTGAGATATTGTGAGTCGAGCTGTTTCTTCTAATTCACTTGCTGGACTCTCAGAGCATGTCTGTGGGGGGTTTTGTTGGAGTTGTCCATTCCTTCGGAGCTCATTTACAGCACAGAAGCAAACTGAAGTCCACTGGTTTCTGTGGGGAGAAAGAGAAGAAATGGGTCAAGGATTCAAAAAAATATCTGTGAAATACCATAAAACTTTTTTTACAGTGAAAATCAGGTTCATTCTCAAAGTCATAATTATACTACAAAATGAATCAATATAGAAATTCTTTTCATTCCCTACTCTGTTATATGACTGGCTTTGCTGATTGACTTCAAAATCCAAACGGACGTATTTACTTAAAGTTCATGTTACCTCCATGGCCACGCTGTGATATATGGCATGACCAAAACTATTCAGCAGGAAAAAAGACCAGCACTTCCACATCCACACTCTTTACCAAGAGTAGGAAATGAGAGTCTACATCTTGATATTGATGCAATGAAGAAAGAAGAATGAAAAGATTATTGAAGAGAAGTAAGTGATGCTCCAGAATTATCTTCAGTGATTTATATTCTGCTTTTCATATTAAACATCTTATATCAAATTGGCAGAAACCAAACTATTAATTTTGCTGTCGTTTGATAAAGGCTTACAGTGCAGGCAGGCACAACAGCTTCCAAGAGTGAATTAACATATGAATGTGCAGCATTAGAGGAGAACAGCAAATGATGACTCCAAGGCAGTAGTTAACTATAAGCACAAACTTTACAGCAGTGTTTGCTTTGATATACTACTGGGTGTGCCCAAATAAAGCTCATGGATTTTCATGGGACTTAAATCAGGGACAGCAATGCTGTCTGCAGAGAGGAACAATTTAATCATGTGGCCGGGTGGGAGCAGCTTGGTGGGAACTGAAGCCTAAACTGCCTATGCATGTTACACAGAGCTGACGGATGAGAAGCAGACATGACTTAAGGACCAAGGATGGGAATAAAAACTACTCTTTGCCAGATCAAAGCCTGAATCAGTAGGCTAGGTGTTCCCACAGTGTGTTGTGCATCAGCCACGCAGAAACAATTTCCACAACTGCTGGTTTTGCCTGTCCAAGAACTTTGACAAAACACAAGAGCTGTCACACAGTTGCTCCTGTCATCAGCTGGCCAATAACCTACTGATGTGTGAAGCTGTCTCCAGTTCCCATATCTCTCCTGCTGTTCTTCTCATGTGCCTTTGGGAAATAAATTAGCCTGGGACATGTGTTCCTGCTAAGGCTCTGGGAAAAATTCATTTGGGAAAGGCAGGGAGAACAGGGTTGTTGGAATAAGGATGTGCCTTAGAGGGACTTTGTGGTTTGAGAGTGCGTTTGGCCAGGGAAAGGCACACAGGTGTTGGAAAATAAAGAACAGGAAAAGTTTTCAGCACTGGGATGGAGGTTCTTAAGGAAATATGGGGCTGTGAACCAAAATAGTGAGACCGTAGGAAGGGTAATAGAGATGAGATTAGGAGAACATGGTAATAATGTTTAGATGATGATGTTCAAAGTCCAAACTTTATGTTTAGGGGAAACACAGAAGGCTAATTCCAACAGTGGTCCCCAAACAAATAACCTTTGGGAAGCCATGTGCTAGGCCACAGAATCAGGACCTGTTTTGGCCTTGACTTCTGGCTCTTGTATTTCTTCACGCATAAAGATCCTGTTTTAAAAGGAGGAGTGAAGGATGAGTCTCTACTTTATTGCAGCAGCCTCTTGGGAAGTGTGAATCACCTGAGACCAAGAGAGGATGTACAGCATTGAACTCACGCCTCCTGTTTCCTGGGCGTTGCTTTAAAAAATAAACTGTTAGTCTTAGGGCCATGCTTTTGAAATTTCAGGCTGAATGAGGAGGCCAAAATCAGAGTTTTCAATTCACTGAGACACACGGAGTTAGAAGGTAGAGTAAGGCTTCCCAGATTCCTTTCTCAGGAGTCTCCCATATTCCAGTGCAGTACTTGATCACACAGAGTTAAATGCTAGGCAGAAAGTGAGTCACAAACATACACTTTTGTCTGTAAGTTGGAATAGGAAACAATGTCATTTATATGTGCCAAATAATGTTTCTTCAAGGAAAAACAACACTCGAGGAGTTCACTTTTTTATCCAAATAGCGAAAATCAGAACAAGCAGATGTTATTCATGTTAACAACAATTACATTTATTTCACTGAAGCCAGCACCAAAGATAATAAAGAGAATGATATGAACAAAGGATTAGAATGTTCTTCCAAGTTTAGAAAGTGGCTTTTCAATAGGTACCAAATCAGAGCCTGAGCACATGCCAAAGCTTTCACTGGAAAACTATAGACATGCTCATCGCTTCTAATGTGAGGTGATTTCTAGAACAGCTTTTCTAAGTGAGGGTGGCACATGCAGTTATTTCATCCCTTTTGTATTGCACAAGTAGCAGAGTCACTGCCCTTGTGCGTGAACATGAAAGATCATCTGATTCTTTTAATGTCAGAAAAGTATTCTAAAAGTTATTCTGATATGTTGTTGCAGATCTGCTGACATGACAGATCTACCATGAAAAGATACTCCACGTATTACATTCCTATTGAAGCTACATGCTGGACCAAGGATCTGTATCCTCAAGTTTCTAGGAAATCTCAATGCATTACCAATATACTCAGATTGTACTCATTAACATTTTTTTAAAGTTTAAGAATTAAGGAATTGTAGAAAATTCCCAGTCTTGAGACTTCTTGGTATATGATCTAATCTTCCTCCCTTATCCAGCTATGCACATCTTAATTTTTAAATTTACTAATTGGCATTGTTCTGAAACAATCATGAGAGATTTCCCATCAATCTTTTATAAATAAAAACTGGGTCAAAAGCCAGTGGTTATTAGTCACAAGCTATCTTGGCTGTATTCTTACTTTTATGTTTCCTTGCTAGCTTTGAGTTCACTTCCAGGACAAGTACACAGGCATCTGAGTAGGATGGAAAGATATATTTAACTTCTTTGTGCAAAAAGGTGTAGATGAGAAATATTAATACTCTTGGTCCTTTCTTATCTGCAAAATTCACAATGGCTTAGTAGTGCAAAACACAACAGTCGGTGCATCTGTGCCTCTCAGACAGCAGAGGCTCTTAAGACCTCACATTCACTACCTTGTATCCCTGCTGTGGGGTGTACACATCAAGTCCACAGCTGGCCATTGCCACACTCTGTGGGTTAGCTATACAGCCATCAATCTTCATGTAGTTTTATGTTGTCTTTGTTTCCCTTAAGAGAGGGAGAGTGACCTGAAACTTTCTGAGCTGTCTGAACTTGTGATTGCTAGTCCCAGAATGACTGATGGTGCCCAGAGGGATCAGCCAGTGGAAAAGAACATTAGCTAAATATTTCTGAGAAAACAATCCATAAAGGCCTTATTAGCAGTGCTGACATTTAATGGTCTGATTTGCTTCAGTGTGCACTCAGTCATGTTTAAACAGTCTCCCTCATAACTATGTTGAATGTGGTCAGATTCTTCAACCATGTCTTAATGGCTTCACAAAAAATAAAGAGCTTATAGTCGATCCCAGAAGTTCAATTTGTTTGATTTTCAAAATATCAAAGCAGTGGGATTCATTTTATTCCTCAGTCTCTCACTTGAAATCCATCCATTCTTATTATTTACAAGGTCATTTTTACTAAAAATGCCCTAGAATATGATAAAGGCATTTATCAGTGAGATAGACTGCCTTACCTGGGAGGAATTTTCACATCAGGGCTGGTACGAAGTGTACCAGAAAATGCAAAGAGGTAAATAAAATCTGACAGAAGTTGTCTTGACTGACAGCTGAAAAGTGAAGTCGGTTGCTTTTGATCTGCCACTGCGACTCCTGTATCCAGAATCTGGGGAACTACAGGCCTGTCAGCCTGACGTCAGTGCCAAGTAAAGTTATGGAACAGATCATCTTGATAGAGATCACATGGCATGTACAAGACAACTGGGGGATCAGGCCCAGCCAGCATGGGTTCATGAAAGGCAGGTCCTGCTTGACCAACCAGATCTCCTTCTATGATTGAGTGGATGAAGGAATGAGGGATGCCTGGTGGATGAGGAAATGCTGTTGACGTAGTCTAGTTAGACTTCAGCAAAGTCTTTGACACTGTCTCCATCAGTATTCTTCTAGAGAAGCTGGCAGCCCATGGCTTTATGAGTGCACTCCTTTCTGGGTTGAGAACTGGCTGAATATCCAAGCTCAGAGAGTGGTGGTGAATGGAGTTAAATCCAGCTGGCGACTGGTCACAAGTGGTGTTCCCCAGGGGTCAGTATTGGGGCCTGTCCTGTTCATTTTCTTTACAGATGAGGGGACTGAGTTCACTCTCAGTAAGTTTGCAGATGACAGCAAGTTGGGAGGAATGGTTGATCTGCTTGGGGATAGGAAGGTCCTGCAGAAGGATCTGGACAGGGTGGATCTCCAGGCTGAGGCCAGTGGATGAAGTTCAATAAAATCAAATGCTGGATCCTGCACTTTGGCCACAACAACCCCAGGCAGTGTTACAGGCTTGGGGCAGAGTGTCTGGAAGACTGTATGGAAGAAATAGACCTTGGGATATTGGTCAAAGCTTGGCAAAATATGACCTAGCAGTATGTCCAGATTGCCAGGAATGCCAATGGTATCCTGGCTTGCATCTGAAATAGTGTTGCCAGCAGGAGCAGGGAAGTGATCATCCGTCTGTAATTAGCACTGTCGAGGCCACATCTCAAGTACTCTGTTCAGTTTTGGACCACTCATTCAAAAAAGACATCGAGTTTTGTTGTCATGCTCAGGGAATACCAAAGGGAGAATCTTAAAAGGGAACTTCATTAAGTGCAACTTAAGGGAGAGCTGATGGCTGTGAAGTTGAATCTCACAAAGGTGTAGGTCTCAGGAGACTGTGTCTCACCTACAGAAATGATAGATGCATTTTCAAGCATGTAAAAGCTTGAAACTTAATGTAAATCAATGAGGCTCAACCTTCTGAAAAATTAATGCATTTTGAAAACAGCACCAGGGCACTACAGCCTTATATGCTTTTCAGAATGCCACACCACAAGCTGAGTTACATCTTCAAACACAGGACCACATTAGCAGGTGTCCCCAACCTCTGGGATTGCCAGGCTGTCCCACTGTGTGCACCCCAGAGGTCCCATCCATGCCAGTGCTCTTACATGGGACTTATCAACACACAAGATAAAAATATGGCCTGCAGATCAGCAAAGTTTCCTGAAATTAGTGGCTGTTCAGAGAAAATCCTGGTCTCATGGAGTGATTCTACCCCAAAGTCATTACTTCAACAGCATTACTCCTGCATTTACACTGGAATAGAGAAAGGGGAATTTGGCTTGCTTTATCCATTGTTGTGTTTGTTGTAGTTAATGTCAGATTCCGGAGATAGGAGCCAGGAAGAGTGAAAAATAGAAATTTATGTAATGTCTGCTTTTGGGTAACAGCACATTTTTAATTATACTTCTGCCTGATTAAATCAAATCTGTAAATAACAACTTGATTTTCAATGAGATTAACCTCTATCTGTGAGACAAAAGGATGTGCATGTTAGAAAGACAGCTCCAAACAGTCTGGAGCACTGAAATAAGATAAAATTTAAATTCTATATTATAGTGTAATCCACTGAAAGAAAGACTTGTGTTTATGTAGAAGACAGAATAATGCTTCATAGCCTCCATCATGCCTCTCAGAAATGCTAGCTCCAACCAAGCTGACCCTCTGCCAGCCCATCTTATATACCCAGAAGGCAGCCTCACAGTTCCTGTGTCTCTCGTTTATGGACTTGATTTTCTGCAGCTCCACAGTTTGTGTAGGTGTATTCATCAGGCAAGAGCTGGCTGCTCCCTGAATCTGGGCATGGCACGGGCTCCTATGGGGTGGCAGAGCAGGATCTTGACCATCCCACAAACCCACCAGGGAGTGGGACAGTGGCACCCCCAGCTCTGGGCACTTGGAACATCTGTGGGATGGGCTGAGGTTAAGCTGAGACATCAGCCCATGGGCGAGGTTCAGCTGGACTGCAGTGGAGTCCTATGCCTTGGCAAAGTGGGAACAACCCAGCCTACTAAAGCCCTCATGACTCTAGCAGTTGATACTGATTGAAAGAGGGGAATAAAAGCATTATGATCCTGACCTGGCAGCTTGCGTCCACTGTACACATTCGGAAATAACAATTTGCAGCATGAGGCTTACCAAGATCTATTTAATTCCATTTGGATTCCTACTCCTCTCTCCCTGCTGTGGCATTCACTGAGCTGCAGGGCCAACTCTTGCTCTTCAAGACTTGCTCTCTTTCAGCCTCCTGATGAGAACCATTTCTGTGTTGAATGTTTGGATTTGCAGAATCTCGGTCTAAATTCTGTTTTTAAAATGTACAAACTTCTCTGGGTTGTGAAGATGTAATGCCAAACTCCTTGACATGAAGAAATGTTTGGATTGTTTCTAGAACACATTGAAAAAGCCAAAATCTATTGCAAGAGCTTTTTGCTTATTGAATTTCTGAAACTGGCTAATCTTTTTCCCGTTGTATTTCTGACTTGGGCATTTCAAGCAGACAGCTCTAAATCTCTATAGAGAAATCTTATGAAGAAAAAAAAATGTATTGTTTCATTTATATGTTTTTATATTATGCCCAGACCTTGGAAGGGACAAACTCATGCTGTTGTATAAGCATGAGTCTATTAATCTGTTCTGACAACTTACTATAACCTACTACAGATACTAATTACAATATATTCTAAGATACTGAAAAGATGGGGCAAAATGAAAAGAGAAAAAGGAAGGGAAGGGAAGGGAAGGGAAGGGAAGGGAAGGGAGAGGAGTTTTGTTTGACCTATTCACTTAGAAGAATGAGTTTTACTGTGATATGGTAACATCCATTTGACATATGTGATCATTTGTCAGCCTGATTCAGTACATAATGAAATCAAATGCCAATCCAAAAGGTGTTTCATCAGTTTCACAGAGAGGAAAACTGAAAACATAGCACAGATGTTTTTTCAGGAGATACATTCTTTCATCACCTGAACATCTATTCTGTGGCAATTATTTATTTAGTCCTACTTGCTTCTGTTTTTTCATCAGTAAAACAACAACATCAATAATAACAGAGATAGTATTGTTCTGCTGATGTAAAATCTAGTTATTTCAAGTAGCTGGGACCACCATTTTGTATTTCAAATCAATTATCTCATGGGAGAATAAAATGGATCTAGTCAGCATAATTCTTGCAGTTTCTTCAGTGCTGGGTGGATGAGGCCTAGGATCTGACAGTCAATTTTGACTTCATATCAGAGCATCAGCCATACCCCTGCTTGCCACTGGGAACAAAATTCGGGCCTCATGCAGCTGGGCATAGCACCACTGAAAAACCAGGTGCCTCGTACTTATAAATGGCCTTGAAGTGGTGCTCTCTCTTAAGTCCCTGCAGCATTGATCTTCCTGCTTTTTGTCATGCATCCTATCTGCTTGTTTCCCTGGCCCTCCAAGGGATTAGCATGAAGAAGGTGCTGCTGCCAGTTGGCTTGACACTTGGTAGTAGGAAGGGAATCCTCTGCCTGCTGAGGGGGGGCTTTGCCTTGACTTTACATGTGCGTGGCTCTCCACAGTGACCTCTGCAGAGCCTACTTAGGACCTAAGTCAGCATTTCTGGGTGGTCAGAAAGTCGAAGAGAGACAACCAATTTCATCTCATTTTCACTTGAATTTGGCCTGATTTCAGCCTGCCAAAGGTGTTCTGATTGTCACTTAGCTTTTCTTTAAGGTTCTGGAGCATGGTGGTTGCATTTAATGTCAAATCTATTTACTAAAGTTTTTTTTTTCTATTTGACTTTGACTGATGGAGCTAATTTTCTTTAATGCAGATCTATTCTCTGATATCCTCAGTTGATCTTCTTAGCTTTGTTTCTAGCTGATAAACAGCAGTAAGCTGGCATGTAATAAACTGTTTTGTTCTTTTTATCTTTGTGATTCATATCTTCATTGGGCATTACGTAAAGTGCTATTTTAGTATTTGTGATTTTGTTTATGGCTTAAAATACACATTATATCTTGAACAGGATAATTGCAGCTGAAAAGTCTCTTGTATTCAAACATCATGTCTTTCCTGCTTAGAATTTCCATTTTCTTTCTGTGAGATGCTGTGATGTGTTGTGAGGCTTCTGGTTTTCCTTACTCTTTGGGAAAGCTTAAAGGCAGATATGTATGTATGTGTGTATTGTAAGTCTAAAAAGATTTATGAACTTATCAGCTTATGGGGGAAGATGTGGAAACACAATTTGGAGACAATTTTATTGATGCATCTTCTATCCTGAAATTTTATTTATTCCAGTTGCTTTATTAATGCATGAAAGTAGGTCTCTGCAGAAGTTCATAAGCCTCTGCTGTTTTCCATAAAATTAATTGCTATCCCAGTTTGTTCTCTTGGGGCAATTATGAAGTCATCCATAACAGACATTTCATGATGTCTCTTTTTTTGGATTAATGTTACATCTGAATGACTCTGCTAAATATGATCAAAAGCCCTTCTAGCCCAGTGCCTTTGCTCCCTGGCAGCCCTGCAGCAGGCTCTTGCACTCCTTCCTGAGGATGTGGGAAGCATATGGTGTTCCTTGCCCAAGGGCTGTCTTCCTACTTCTGGTATGCAGCGAAGCTCTTATGAACTGGAGATATTTTCTGAATCTTTGCTTTCTGTCAGCTTTTCTGGACTCTTTATCCATAAACCTGGAACCAGTTTAAACTCTGGCTTTCCATATCAGTAAATTTGTTTGTTTAATTACACACAGAACACATTTATCTCCTTTCAAGCTTTTTGTCTTCCATAGATCTTTTAAAATGATAATCTCATTGGATCCCTGTATTTTTTGCATTTTAACACGCAGTGGCAGTAACAGGCCTGCTCTTTAATATGTTATCTTTCTCAGAAAAGCAGGAACTTTAGACTCCTTATGGCACAAATATTTCTGTTGAATAACTTGAATTTGCAATTAAGAATTTTATCAATTATGTGGTCAGATGAATTATCAGAATCATCTGCTCTTTAGTAATCAAGATTTTGAAAGATGTGTAAGTCTAGCAGGTCTAGCACCTTCACTGTTTCATATCATGTCCTTGAATCAGTGTAGATTTCTCATATCTAGCAAAGATGCAGAAGTGCAGCTGCAAAAATGCAGATGCCAGAGACTGTTATCTTGTCTCTGCCAAAGATGTGCATCGTGGGACAGATGTCACTGCTGCAGTGATTGGCATTCTGCAGTACTTAAATCGAAGAAAAGTCGTAAAACCCAAATATAATGTTTTCCAGGAGACATAAGTGGCCCTTATAGAAAAGAACAACACAAGTTTGAATCTCTTAAAGCTGTGTAAACTGTCATGTGCTTCCTAAAATGGCTGTAAGGATAGTTCTGAGGATACTCTGTAAAATATTGCTTTTGTTGGCATATTTCTAACAAAATAATTATGGTTTCTTAATACAGACGTATGCCATTGTTATTCAGAATGAAGTTTGTTTATTTTAATATTTTAACCACACAGTGTAAAATTATGCCAGTCCTTGCTTTGCGTTTTGAAAGTATCTTGCTGGAAGCAGTGGTGTTACTGATAACCACATGTCCTCACAGACACAGCACTGGATGGTTATGGGGTGATGACATTCACCAACCCTGTCAGGGTTGCCCTCCTCATCCTCCTCCTGTGTCCCCTCTCCTTGCCGGGCTCCTGAGCTTTACTGAGCAGCTCTCCTCCTGATGTTCGGAGCATCAGGAGCAAAAGTCAAAATCCATCCTGCTCCCAGAAGACGTATGGTAGAAAAACCCAATCTCCCCTTGTCCCCAGTCTATTGGGATACACAGTGCTCTAGCTTTTCTCAGCAATAGCCAGACACTGAGGATGGAGGTGAGAATGAAGGAGAGATGCATTACCATGCAGCAGTTGTGAGGGCTGTATTGGTGTGACTCTGAATGTCCCTCCAGATTGCCTCTGTGTCCTCATGGGACAGAGAAAAGGGCAGTGGTCCAGAGAGAAGCAGAAAGGTGTTGGCAGGCTGACTGCCTGTGTCAGTGAAAAGCCTTGTCCACCCTGAGTGATGCTACAGCTGGCCAAGCTGAAAGAGAAAAGTCCTTAAATGGAAATCTCAGATGTAGAACTCTTCTTTCTGCCAGAAATTTAACTAAAGTAGACTGTTTGCTATAGTGAATATTCACGCTGTGATGAGCCTAGATATCACAGTTCTTTCTCTCTCTTTGAGGTCTCTCTTCAGCCCACAGTAGGGATGCAGCATGCCAGCAGTTACAGAGGATGAATATGTTGGAAAGCCACAGTGTGTACAGTGTAGCCCCAAGCCCCAACGTGTTGGCTCTGCCCTCTCCTCATTTGTGGACTTTTATAGACTAATCCTGTCTTGCAGACCATGAAAATGGAGATTCTGTGCAGGTGGTACCACTTGTGCAGAAGTAATCACAGTCAAAACAAGTTCCTCTCCAGAGGCCCTCAACTGCAGAGAGGGCAATAATGACTCACAGCATGTTAGCAAAAGTAGTGGTTTTGGCAAAAACAAGAATCCCTTTAAGTTAAGAGATTGTTCTGCTTTGGAGTTACATCAGAGTTTCAGAGTTTTCTTTTTTTTTTTTCTTTTCTTTTTTTTTTGTTTTGTTTTTTAATATATTCTTTTTCTCTCCAAACTTCCCTTTTGGTTTTGCCCTGTTGGTGAATGCCACACAAAGCCAAGGGAGCCTGGAGGTGAAAATCTCTGATAGTGGAGCTGCATGGACAGGCTCCTCGCAGCAGGTGCAAAGCAATGATGCCTCTGCCATTTCAAAGCAACAAATGGGCATAGCTTCTGGGTTTTGTGCATTTTTGTTAAACAGAGGTAGCCAGAGAATAGAGCCAGAGGTTGATACCAGTTACCAGAACTGTTTTTTTCATAAAGACAACCAGTATTTTTTGAAGTGCATCTGTCAAAGATGCTGTTATTAGATAAAGCAGCTCCAGCAGCTTCAGCTGGAACCAGGAGGTTCTAAAGCTCACAGTGTTCCCTCATTCTTTTGATTTACTTTAACACAGGCAAAACCTTGTAGACCTTTGACTCTTGTTCATAAATAGACATTCTGGATAACATTAGCAAACATAAACAGGACTTTCCCTGCAAATCCTATCTCAAATACAGATTTCTAAGGACCATTTTTATCTCTACCATCTGTAACTAGTTAAAATTCCAATTGTTTTTCTTAAAAATAATTTTAGTAGTGGGTAGTAAGCATGAGGTGAAATGAAAGCAATTGAAATTCTGAGGTGTTTTTTTATTAAAGGTTAGAAAAAACCTGTTAGAGACATGCAGCTTCCAAATGGTACTGAAAAAGGATGGTGCTCTCAGTTGTCAAAATTATTTTTTCTCATTTAATCTATATGATACGCTTTTCTAACATTTATACATAAACTTCCTTGGTCTATCTTCAAATAATGCAGTAATGTAAATAAATGCCACATCCTCCATGGATGCCTTAATTGAACTAGAATCAATCAACTTATTCTTATGTGGCCTAAGTTAGGCACTTGCTGCAGAAATGTGTGCACCAATTTAATATGTAACTATCTGTTTGCAGTTTGTTTCTGCCATTCCTTTGGGCTCTCTTTGTGGATCAGCCTCTCCTATGGGCCCATCTGACTGTGCATTAAAATGGCACACTTGTGGTCTAGTAGTAGGGGAATGCAAGAGCCAGCTGGGTAAGAGAGGGAAGCATTCCCACATGGTAAGTAACTGACCAGGACATAATGCAGTATAAGTTGTTTCTATACTCAGTGAGTCCACTAAATCAGCTGTTCCAGCTATGACATGGATCTTCACATTGCCATGGTCAGATGGTCCATCTGCTTGTAGCCGCTGTACTCAGGAGACCTCAGTGGACAGCACCTTCTTAAAGAACCTTATTGGGATTCACCAAAATTTTTAATCATAAGGATGCCATTCTGGAGTGGTTGATACATCCTTATTTCTTTCTGGCCACTCTGCAACATGGGCAGGTGATAAGAATTTTCATCCACTGTTGTTTGCTAGGTGAATGGGAGCCAAAGCACTAAGAGTATCCAGATGGGTGCTTGCATTGGTCTAATTAAATCAGTTTTGAAACATATCTTTAGGCTGTGGACAGATGTTCATTTTGTAGAGAGCCATCCCAGATGAAGATTACAAGCCAAGCTGCTGGAGGTTATTACCCTCACAGTTCTGCTGGCTGAGCCATCCCAGACCCTCTTGAGCTTGAATAAAGTGCACACATGACATCCCACTACTCAGGAGGTGACAGCTGGAGAGGCTACCACCTGTCTGCGCACACTGGCCTCCTTAGCACAGCATCAGGCTTTTCGGACTCACCAGGGTCCATCTTCTGGCCTGTTTTAGTCAAAATGGACCAGGTTGACCTAGGCAGCTGTAATGACAGATCTCGCATTTGCTTGGGTTTGTTGTGTCTGGGAAGGAGAGAAGAGCCCTACCTGAGTGAGGGATGGGGGGAAATATTGAGGTGAGTTAGGCCTGGCCCAGCTGGGTCCAGAAGATGGGAGCAGAAACCTGTCCTGCTGCCAAGACCACAAGGGACAGTCTGTGAGCCTTAGCTGGACCTGGCCAAGGACATCCACTGAAAGAGCTACCATGCCCAAAGAGCTGCCTCTGCCCAATATGTTGAACTGCTTTAGGCTGCTCACATACCAAGGCTTTGGCACTGACTTGAGCTAGGGCCGCAGGATGTAATGAAGGACTTTAAAAGCTGTCCAATCCAAACAAGGAAGCTTTTCTTGGTTAGTTGTTATATCTTTACCAAATGTGTTAGCATGTGTACAAGGTATGACACAACATCGACTGAGTCTGGTAAGATGCTGTCTTCAGTTGGCTGATCTTAGGAGACACTAATGTACATTTTATGTAACAATAGTATAAACTGTGGAAAATTAACATGCTCTTCACATCTTAAACTCTTTAGGATTAGGAATTATCATATCTATTATTTCAACAATTCTCAGTTGAAATGTATCAGCTTAAAGACACTTTAACTGCCCTGCAAACATGGCTATATGGCAATAGCATTTGGCTGCTGAGCTGATCTGTCAGCCACATCAACTTTATAGTTTCTTCCCATTGTTCAAAAAAATGGGCTTATTATTAAAGAAGACAGTTAATGATATTTCCACTAAAAGTAGGAAAAATGCCAGCAAAAATTATGATACTGTCTGGCTTTTGAATTAAACTTCTATATTTCACTTGCTATAGTGGCATTTCTTTTGATAGCACTTTCAAAAAAAACGTGGCTACATGCAGAAATTGGTCCCTCCCTATGTTTTTCCAGAGGTGAATCCAAAAAGATTGATCCATTTCCTGAGGTCCTGCCATTGTGTTGCTTGTCCTCACATGAAGGCCTCAGCCCTGAGGAGCAGTCAGTGCACAAGGACAGGGAGCAGAACTCATCACAGCCCTACCCAGCATTAAGGTATAGCTGCAGGAAGCCATTCATTCTGCAGGAAAAAAATAAAATAAAATTCTGTGTCTGCTTTCCAAAGTTTTAGCAGCCCACAGTCATGCAAGTGAAAGACAAGGAACAGGAAAGGCAGAAGAAAGGAAAACATAAACAGCTCAGAAGTCATCACCAGAGCAGAAGCTAAATTTGCAGTGGTGCCTTTCATGGGTTGCATGCTTGTTTTGAGCTTGGCATTTGATGGTCTCTGACCACCAGATGGCATAAAGAATGCAGCTGCCTGCATTGGCTTCTTGCTGAAGCATCACGAAATGTCTGATTCACACTAGTTAAAGTGCATTGTTACATTGCTTTTGTTCAAAACTATATTTTATTTTTTTCCCTTGGATGTAAGAATATATTGATAGGACTTATCCTCTTGAGGGGAAATCAACTTTACCAGCAAAATGCAGTTTCAAATAGCAAGCATTGTTGAAGTAAGTGCCATTTTCAGGTGCAGGAAAACAGCATACGATGAGGGGGAAGGTGGTTTCTCTGCTAATTGGATTATAGGACAAAGCACTAAAGTAAATCATTAATTCTCATTTCGGTTCTGATGGTGATACTCTTTGTAGCTGTAGGCAAATCACATAATCCACTTCATTCCTCTATTCCCATATGAAGGGCAATGATTTCCTCCCTTGCAGTGGTGCCAGAGGAGTTAACACTCATAAAGCACAAATGGAGAGAAGAAAAATACTAATGACTCCTGAAAGATATTTGCAGGGAAGGTTTATCTATCCTGCACGATCCAGCTGGTGTTGTGCCAATATGACAACTACAGTAAGACTATGGAGAATGGATAAATTTAAGACATACAGAAAGAAATATTACTGAATGCTACTCAAAGGACGAAATACTACTGAAAGAACTGGATTTTTGTTGTTGTGTTTTCCATGTAATTCATTATGGAAATTTCATGGCAAACAGGAACAGCCTGACTGCTGCTCTCCAAACCCCTTCGGAGTTAAAGATGAGTTTCTGGTTGGGGCTGGAACTGTCTTTGATTTACACCTGTGGTCCAGCTTTTCTCCTTCCAGTTGATTTGAACTCTCAAGTTGAAATCTGAAACTTTGGTTCAGTCTCTGCTTCAGTTGCTTATTCATAATTAAAACTCCAAATTATTCAAAAGGCTTTGCACCTTTTGTCAAAGGTAACATCTCTTGCACACCTCAGGATCAAGCCCGATGGCCTTAGATGATTTTACCACTGAAATATTTAATCTGATTATAGCAGCTTCTGATATTACCAGACCACAAGCCAGGACATTTCTGAAGATAAATGAAAAGGGCAGGGAATCCACTGTAAATTACCAGTGACTCACAACAGCAGTTTGTGTGACTACTATGATCATGAGATGACATATTTCTTTTTATTCTTATCTTTACTGTGTGTAGCGGATGTGAATACCCTAAGGAGAGCAGAAGGATTTAACAGGTGTATCTGGAACTTTTCATCATTTAGAAAGAAGAGATTTACAGGTTCAGATAAGGACAATACTGAGGAAAGAAAATTTGGCATGACATCCCTGAGAAAACAATGCCGCTCCAATGAAAAATGCTATTCAAGCACGCTTTGTATACTTATTTCACTGCCAATGAAAAGAGACTGACTGCACATCTTCCCGTAATCAACGAGGGTATTAATGGCATAAATGTGATTTTTGGTTTATCTGAAACTGAGTTTTATAAGCTGTAGCAAGCTGAGGAATCAGAATGTGAATGAAGGAGACTTGAAAACTGTCAGACCAAAACACACCCAGTAAAACAAATGATTAGTGATTGGCCTTGAGGAAAACAGAAGAAAAAAATAATAAAAATAAGATACTGAATTGCCATAACTACAGTGCCAAAATGATTTCCAAATACACAAGAACATCAGTTTTGTTCTTCCAGTGATAAATTTAGTTTTTCCGCTTGTCCCCATTGCACATTTTTGTGATAAGACTTTTTGATTTCCATGTAAGACTTTTAAAAGCAAATAATGTAATCTTGGCAGCCTGTGGGGAGAGCTAATGCAGTAAACAGAAGATGTGTGGAAATAAGTTTATACAAAGGTTCGATTTGAACTCAGCCCACACCACTGTCACTGAAGCTGAAGCTGACAGTCAGCAGCACACAGCCTCAGAAGCATACAGAAGTCCTTTACACGGATGGGAAATGTAATGAGGTATCTTAATGGCTTTTTTACTTGTCCCACAACAGCTATGGTACCCTAGGCCTCATAGGCTGTGTTGCAATACTCTGTGCTGAAGGGTGGCCGTATGGGGAAGGCTGCCTGCTGTAGCGATGTGCCTGTTCTGCATGTACTGGAGGAGTGGATCCAACACAAAGCCTGGCACACTCAAGAGATACAAGCCCTGCTTTGCTCATATGCTAGGACAGGCATGTCCAATCTATGAATTTTCAGAGTTGCTAACAGACATTCAACTCAGAAATCTGACCATACCTCTTCACTTTTATAAGCACCATCTTAGCAGAGGAAAAATATTCCTCGCTTCACAATCATGCCTGATTCATGTCCTTGCTTTTTGGCAGTATGTACATTTGTGAACAATTATTATAAAGGACGAAACACAGGAAGAGCAAAATTTCATCAGCAGTCTCCAACACTGCTACAATGGGAAAGATTAACATGGTGGAAGGGTGATACAGGAGTGTAACAGCAAAGGGACTAATGTGGACAGAATAGCATTTCAAGGGAAAAGTGCCCCACCTCTGTAGGTCCAGGCTCACAGAAGAGACCCCACAAGAGAGAGATCTCCAACCAGAGAACCTTCCCCCCATGCCAGTCAGTCCTTAAATGAGATCTAAGAAAGGTGCAGACAGGCTCCACCCTTTCTGGTCACAGCTGAACTGCCTTCACCTGTGCTCCCAGGGCTGACCCTGTCCTGTCTCCAGGTGCTCAATCAGTGGTTCAGGCCATGACTCAACAGTTACCATACAGACACACACCTTGAGAACTCACTAAGAATTGCATCCACTGCCATCGAACTAACCTGATGCATTAATTTCACAAAAACAGGGTCACATATTCCTTTACTTCTGTATTTTTATTTTTCTCTTTGTTTTCATTAAAAATATTAAAGATTGAAATAAGTTTGGTTACTTATGTACATTAACTATATTATACATTTTATGAGGGCTCCTCTGAAAGTAACACCTCTTATGTCATTATAGTGGCCTACAAAATCAGAAGTGAATGTTGGCGGTATGGCAATAAATGTTGAACCTTCCTACCAATATTCCATTACATTTTGTTACTGTACAACAGATGGCAGCAGAGGGACAGTCTGACAAAATGCCTCCTGACCTGGAAGTGCGGATGAAAAGGTGTGCCGCTGAATTCCTTCAAGTGGAAAAAAATGCCAAAAAATTACCCCTTTGACATTCACTGACATTTGTGAACATGTATGGAGACCACACAGTGGATGTGAGCACAGTGAGGTGGTGGTGGTGCATTTCAGCAGAGGTGACAGTGGGTCACCTCTGCTGGTACAGCTTTTTTACTAGTGTGGTGTGCAGGTTCTTATTTATTGCTGGCGAAAATGCATAGCTAATGGTGGTGACTATGTTAAAAAATAGTGTTTTGTAGCTGAGAATTTGCTCCATCAAACACTGTTGTTGTGTTCTTTGTATCAATTGTAGTTCCATGGAAACATAGGAGGCATTATTTTTGGAGCAATGTTTGTGTATGCTGCCCAGGCAAACCAAAGGGTTGGACACCTATGTACTATGTGGATTCTGAGAGGGCTGGATAAGTCCCTTAGGTCTGCTGCAGGAAAATGGTGTGGGAGGAAGGGGCTGAGCATGGCACAGTCCCTCCAGCAGTGGGCTGTGAGCCAGGCTGATGTGGATGTACTGCCACTGAGTTATCCCCAGCAGTTAATATGCTGCTTGGAAAAATCTCTCTTAGATTCCGGTTTTGGATGTTAGCCTCATGGTCCTTTGGGAACCATGACATGTCCTGTCCTGATAGCCAGTTCCTGCCAAATTCAGGACTGAGTGCAGCACTCTCCTCCTTGCCAGAGACTGTGAGAGGCAGAGTTACCTAACAGCAACCTGCAGAAAGTGTTTTGTGATCCTAAAATATAATTTTCATAGATGAAATACAGTAACATACAGAGTAATGGTACTAACTTTAAGACTTTAGCATCATTTTGCTCCAAATTATTTGTCTTTTGATGCTATTTTTTTCTAGAGACTGAAATCTTGATATGTCATTAATCCTCTAAATTGCTCAACATGAATTTCAAATTAAGACTGTAATAAAGCAATAACAAATTAGAAAAGATTTTATTCCCCCCCAAATAATCAAGTGGAGATTGAAAGTTGGAGAATTAAATTGAAAGGAAGAAAAACACTATAAAGCAGTATAAGCATTTGACAAATATCTAACAGACTGAAGAGATTCCCTTATTGTTGCTACTTAGAGAATTTACTTATTTTTCCCATGTAGAACATGCACAATACCTTATTTAGTAATATTTCAATAAGCTTTCTTAGCATCTGTTGCTGAACATAATTTTTGCAATGCTCTGACAGCATACTAATGCTGCAAAGCTAACACATTAGCATGCCACTGAGATGAAACTAAATGGAGAAGGCTCACAAAATGTTCACTGCAAGGTGCAGGTCCTGTTACCTCCAAATCCAGAGAGGGCTTCTGCTCTCTTTTACTGTTTTCCTCCTTTCTACTCCTGTGAAAGCATGGGCTTTTTTCCCCTCCTTGTTTTTTGGGGTCAACACATTGTCAGTTGCAGGTATTCATTGTTCTGGTCCACAGCATGTGCTGCCACACATCAATATGCAGTGTAGTGATGTGAACCAAGTCAGGTACGTGCACTGTGGTTTTATACCATCTGTAAGCAGCAAAGCTACTTGAATCAGGCATACAATGTTTTTGGAAACATCTTTAGTGGCACAAGTAGAATTGGAGAGAGCTAATAATAGATCTAGACCACTTTTCAGTTTGAATTTGCTACAAAAGCTGTTATGCAATTGATCTTTAAGTAAAACTGTTTTCATTAACAGTTGTTAAATATCACCCTGAAAGGTATTAGCAAGGTCAATGTGGAGATCAAGTGATTATTACAAACATTTATTATGCAACAATTTTGTGGATATCTTTTTCACAAAGGAGAGAAAATAATTTTTTCAGTTATGATATAACTATTGCATATTATGGATTCCTTTTATTTGTTTACAGTCTATATGAAAAATTTCCATTCTGGAGCTAAATAGACAAGACAAGGAAAATCTAAGGCAACAACAGAACACTATGATAAATAAAATGAGAAATGCCAAATACTTCATCAAGTTGACTAATGGCTTTGCAATCACTGTTCATTTCTGTGGCCAAGGTGCTTAGACAATATGGTGATAATAACATAGAATCATGGAATCATAGAATTGCCCAGGTTGGAAAAGACCTTAAAGATCATCAAGTCCAATCGCAACCTGACCACACTACCCTAAGACCAAAAGAGGGAGAAGTCATGAAGGAAAAAAATGCATTTTTAAATAATCCTCAGGGAATTACACTATTACTGGGCTCTTAATCAGCGCTCGGGTTTTAACATGTTGTGTTTTGCCAGTGTCCACTGGGATGCAAAGTAAAATCAGTGGGCTAAACTATGTTCTCACTGGCACTTGTGTAAGTCCAGAGCAAACCATCTGACTACATGGTTGTTTCCAGTTTTCCAGTGAGTAACCAAACAGAAACGGATCCAATGTTCCTAGACTCTTCCACTCACTTGTATAGAAACTACCCACAAATAAATCAATGAGAATATTCCACTGTGTGCTCTCCGCTTGTCAACAGTATGAAATACAACATTTTTTCCATGTGCCTTCTTGGTAGACCACCTCTTAGTATTAGAATATAGGAATTGCTAAGTACAACAGACTGCAAGTATCTTGTAGGAAGGCAGTGCAGGAGAGAAAGAGGAGCCAGGAAGAACAGAAAAAAAAAAACAGAAGTAAGGAAAAACATTTTGGCAGTCTGATGATAATCAGTTGGAAAATGAGGAGGGTAATAAGGAAAGATGTTAAATGAGCTGGTTTTGAGATGGAAATCTGGACTGGGCCATCTAATTGCACATGCTCCCAACCTCAACTAGGGCAGAAGTCTCTCCCCAGTCCTGTTTTCCTTCACCAGCATTGTCCATCTGGGCTGAAGTTCTGTGAGGCAGAGGAGGGTTGAGCAGTAGGCAGGTGCCTTCCCTACTGCTGTCGCTGTGTGGCCGCCACGGCCAGCTCAAACTGTGATCACAGATGCTCTCTCAAAATCTTCCAAGTGGAACTCTGACCGGAGGTCTGTAAGCACTGGGAATTGGAGTAAACAAAGTTTCCATGCCAGAAGCAAGAACTATTATTATTGTTGTTCAAAAATATGAAGTCCAAGCCAAAAAAAAAAAAAAAAAAGCAGAGCTGCTGTCTACCTGGGAAAAGCTGTTATCCAACTCACACCTTGCTGCACATTAGTCTGACACTGTCTAGTGAGCTGGTTTAGAATGGTTAACCTATACTATCCAAATAACTAAACACTCGTGGGTTTGATGCACTATGTTGTTCTTTCATGTTATTTCCCAGAAAATAGCATTGTGTGAATGTCTTACCACTGCCCTACTGTGTAAGTGAACATTGGGAAGAACATGGTGAGTACGGCACACAGGACTGAAAGCACTTTGCCCTCAGTATTGAAAAAGAGATTCTACAGCACTGGCCAGAGACTAATCAGTCCACTGGAAATAGCATGACCAAGTGGCTTGCAGGGAGACACAGACCTTTGTAATGCCCTTGCGGCAGGCCTGCTTCACCTTCGGCAGCAGTCCAAAGCAAAGGCGGTCTCAGAGCCCAGACCTGGTAGAAGGGCTTTGCATTCCTAAATGATTGAATCAAAAGACAGAGCATAAACCCCCATAGGCTACACGCCTTTCAAGAGGTTTATTTTTACTGTGTGAATTCAAGTGCTGGAATGTCTTGTCCTGATTCCAGAAGGGTTAACACTTTCATGCCTTAGAGCCTGGCTGGGAGGGACACCCAGCACAATGGGCACAGGCTGTTCTAATTTTTCTGCTACCTCAATGAACAAAACAGCCATGCTCTCACCGACTTTCTCAGTTCACCACTGCATTTTGGTCACAACAACCCTAGGCAACCCTACAGACTTGGGGAGGAGTGGTTGGAAAGCTGCCTGATGGAAAGGGACCTTGGTGTACTGATGGACAGTCAGATGAATATGAGCAGCAGTGTGCCCAGGTGGCCAGGAAAGCCAGTGGCATCCTGGCTTGTATCAGGAATGGTGTGGTGAGCAGGACTAGGGAAGTCATCCTGCCCCTGTACTTGGCATTGGTGAGGCCTCACCTCGAGTGCTGTGTTCAGTTTTGGTCACTTCAGTACAGAAAGGACATTGGGGTGCTGGTGCAGGTCCAAAGAAGGGCAACAAGACTTGTGAGGGGCTTGGAGAATGTGCCCTACGAGGAGAGACTGAAGGATCTGGGGCTGTTTTGTCTGGGGAAAAGGAGGCTGAGGGGAGACCTTATTGTTCATTGAGGGGAAGATTTGTCTCTACTTGTTCCAGGAGACAATCGGAAGCAACGTATAAAGGAAGGTGTTCTGCCATTTCGTAAGTGAAAATTCTGCTCCCTTCTCTCCCAGCTGGTGAAGAGCATCCAGATTGGTAGAGGTCTGAGATCCATCATACAGAGACCCACTGTGACCGAGCTCAGGGCACCAGCTGAGTTCCCTGGCCTTTTGCTAATGAGCCTATGCGAGCCAACAAGGCAGTTTCTTCTTCCTAACCTTGGCAAATCAACACTCTTGTAACCACAATTTTTTTTTCACCTTTTTTACCTAAGGAAGTATTGGGATATTAATGAGACAGAGATACCTTATTACAGCTTTCAAAAGACGATAGGGTAGACCCTGTTTTGTTTCATCCTGTGCTTTCTTATGTGTCTTTCTGGTGGAAAAACTACAGGGCTACAACTGGAAAACTCCTTAAGTTATATGAATTTTCCAAGGTTTGCTATGACATCATTTAGTTTGCTTTCAGTTTTCTCCAATCAACATTACTTTGGAAAAATGAACAGACTAAGACAATCTCAGTGCCATGTAACTTCCACATTGCGTTTCCAACTCATATGGAATTTTCTTCTCTAAAGTATTCCTTTTTAAAATAATTATTGCATCTCCATGATAGACAGGTACTTTGAACAAAAGGCAGAAGAACAAAAATATCTCAGAATGCTGGTATAGTAACTGAGGCACAGATGGAAGTAACTTGCATAGGGGCACGGAGGAGCTTTCCAGCAAATGACAGACTCAAACTCAGGTACTCACTCTGCAACTTTAAGCATTAAGGATTTCTTTTGTCCAAAGAAGCAATAAAGCACTACAACTGAACTCATCACCAAAACAGATGACTTCCAAAAGGAAAAAGAAAGCATCTTCTTCAACCAGTCATTACCCATGCACTCTGTTTCCTGCTCATATGTTAGTGAGAATTAACATTTTTGCGGATCTAATGAGAGCCCATTACTTCATGGCATAACCCCACGACAGCCACAACCACTGATATCAAGTGCAGAAAATTTATTCTTTAGACTTATCCTATGTTTATTAACAGTTCAGCTCAGAAAGAGTCAGTGACAAAAACCATCTGGAATAAACATAATGGAAAACAAACAATGTAATATATTCTGTCGCTCCAGCCTAATTACACTGTTTGGTGCAAATACTATCAATCCAAGTGACAATTTACAACCCAAACTCTTATTAAAGGGAAAAATGAACTGTTCTGGGAAGCACAAATCAAAGTAACTAATCAACACAGATGACACATTCAGGGGATTTAAGAGCCAAGGTACGGTAGTGTTTTATTCCTCCTTGTTTTCAATTTGGGAGACCTGCTGTGATGTTGCAGTACATTATGCGTTATGTCTACTTATGCAACACTGGAGACAAGCATGTTTGTGGCTGTTGTCTTATTTTTCAATGGCTACAGCTTTTGACTTGCAGATTTAAATACTTTTATTGTCCTATCACGTAAGCTAGTAGCAAAGTACACTGCCCCATTTCTCTAGTTCCCTTTCAAAAAATCTTTTGTCTTTTAGGATATAATAAGAGGAATTTAAGAAAAACAATTAGTAAAGGTTGGAATTAGCTAAAAGCGATACCAGTTCGACCTAAAACAATTTCTTATTGAGCACACTGGTCCTGAAGAGAAAAACGAGAAAGATCTCTCCCTCCCATGCAAGCATGTGAACAACACATGGCTGCTATCCATGATCTGTTTCAGCTTGGAAACTGGAATCATTCAGTGCATTTGGTGTCCCCAGTGAAGCCAGAGAAAACACTGGCAGCAGCGAAGAGTTGATGGTAGAAGCCGTCTGAAGCAGAAACTGGACAACCAGCCATCTACATTAGAGCATGAACAAGAGCTGCTTTAGGCACTTGCAAAAAGCTGAGTCCTCAAGGAGATAAAATGATAGAAAACAACAACCTATGTCACACTGTCAGTTTAGACAAAAAAACACCTATAATTTGGAAAATACCACCTGTTGGCCTGAACAAAAAGGGAAAAAGACACTCAAGACCTCATTATAACAAGGGTCAACAACTGAGGGAGCTGAAGATATTAAAAAACTCCACAAGTTGCCATAAGGAGGGAGGGCACCAGTCACCACCACCTTACATTCAGAAGTGCCTCTCCAGATCTTCACATTCCTTTCTCGCCCACAAAATAAAATGGAGCCAGGGTTCTTTCACACTTTTCAAATGGCCATTTAGCTCAAGGACTTTCTATCAGGATTTTCTCAAAAATAGCTCATTTTCTCATGAAAAAACATTGCATATTTCCCCTTCAGTAGATTTTTTAGGGGACCAGACCTGCTTCTCTATTTCAGGGTCTGGTACTGTTGAATGCAGGTTTATTTCTCAACCAGAAGTCTGATAACAATCAAGCTGTTGTCCTATGTCACGTAAATGGAAAACATTTGAAACTCCGTTTCTCCACCTGCTGTTTTCAGAAAGAAGCGTGACATCTTTTTCTCCTTGAAGAGCTGACATCATGGATGTGGCCATAATGAGATGTTTCTTCATTTAAGAGGCAAGGTGCAACGTTCAATAAATACTCCCCTGAGAGTTTTGAAATTCCAGTGATTCATAAAAGCCACAAATTTTATTGCCAGCTAACTGTGGATGCAACTCTCCAGAGCCTTACTGCATCATCTGTATTAGCATGCAAATCAAGATGACATAGCTGTTGACTAATTTCTAGTGTGATATTCATGGCACAGAACTATGGGGATGGTCTTTGGCAATGCCTTCATCCAAGCATCTCTGCATGCAATCAGGCTCTTCAACCAAGAAGATCAACATGAAGAGGACTCTATTTCTCACATGCCGAGTCTGCTTTTTCTTAAAAAATAGTATATTTAAATCATTGATCAATCCCATAGGTATTATCTTCATTTATATTTCCCTGCTTAGCCTTAACTACTTTGCTTCAAGAAGAAACCTCCAAAAGCTTTTTTTTTTTTTTTTAATTCCTCCTTTGCCTACAAAAATTTCAATAAAGTTCAAAACCATACATAAATAAAAGAAGGATTGATCCTCACTTGCAGATTACAGAAATTCAGGAATATGCTGTCAGTAGTCATAATGATAAAATACCTTGGTTTCCTATGGATTTTTACCCTCTTTATAACCTTTTGTGCTCACTTTAACTGGGGAGCCTCAACAGTTTCCTTCCTGAACAAAGAATGGCCACAGATACAGAGCACTGTCTTGAATCCGCCCTGTTACAGCCAACACAATGTGTTCACATAATGTCTAAATATTTAGTCTTCTAGCCTGGAATAGTTCTGCCCTTTTGGAATGCTCAGAAACTCATGTTGCGGCTCTCTTGAATCTTGAAGATTTTATGTCATCTTCCAGGATTCTCAGTCCTGGATTTTTTTATTTTTTTTTTCCTCTGAGGAGAAAGATTCAGAGGACCTGCTAATGCCTCTCTGCAGATAGGTGGGAGGTTGTTCATGCACTGAGGTGGTGATCAGGGTGTGCTGGTGCTGTAACAACATGATGCTGGTTCCCTATGGCCAAAAAGAATCCAAGGCAGTCCCTGCACTGTCACCTTTTCCCAGATGTTCTACCAATTGCTTTCTGTGCTGTCCAGGATCTGAAGCACTGACAGCTGCCTGAGTCAATCTGGGTGAGCACCCATTATTTTTTCCTCTCAGTTTTATTACAGATCCAGGAGAGTCAAGTTAGCTGAGACTGTAAGCTATCTCAGCGAGCTATTTGTCCACAGCCCATCAAGGCAGAATGAACATGCTAGAGAATCAGCTGATAAGCAAAAGGAGAGAAGTTCAGAGAAATAATCATTTTAATTACCACACAGTCTGCTTCACCACTACTTTAGAAAAAACTGGAGGCAAATGCTACATGAAGGTAATCATAGATTTTAGAAAACATGCTAAAAGCCACAGAGGAAGTGTTAAAAATACAATGTAAATAATTTTCTCTGGAATATTAGAACAGGCAGTTTCCCTCCCATAACTATATTTAACGTATTAAGCTTGTCAGTTATTTGACTGAACTCCAGAAAATAGGCCATCACTCAAGGATAGATTATGTTAGCTATTAGCTCTATTGATAAACTAGAGATGATTGTACTTATTCCAGCAGACTGATTTCCCTAAGAGCAGAAAGGGCATATGCCCTTTGCAATCCTCTGCTTCTACAGCTTGCTTAGAGCAGCTTCTAGGCTTCTCTTCCAGCTGCAAACTTTAGTACCCCAACTGCCAAGAGCTTCCTGAAGAACTAAAGTAGTGGTGATTGTCTGGGCTCTCCATACTAGGCAGCTCTGAATTCTTTGCTCCTTCTGATCTTTTGTTGTCTTGTTCAGCATTTAAGGTTGGTAGATTTCTGGTTGTCTTGGAGGATTTGTTTCAGTTTCTAACCACCAGAAAGACTATAGGCACACAGCAGTATGGCAAAGATTGAAAGCTGTTTCCATTCCCTCTTTACAAAGAATCTATTATTTATAGGTGATGATGGATGGACACAGATTTCCATAATTAGGAAAACTACATTTGGTTTTTCACATCTTTGCAGACTAAGTATGATCTCAGTTCAACTGCCATTAAGTCTTGCCTCAGTCCTCAGGTCTGTAAGCCCCAAAGGTGGCATTCAGAGAAATACACATATGCTGAGGTGCTGTACCAGAGCAGTAATGGGTAATAGGGCTCCACAGAGAGAAAAATACAAGATGCATCAAAATGCAATATCTTCATATCATTTATTTAGGAGAAACCTATCTCTGAGTTACATTGCTGTCACATAGAGTCCTGCAGGCCATTCTATGATTCTGTGACGATTTGCAACTTAAAAAATATTAGAGTTGTCAAAAACAAAGACAGTACATCAATTGTAAGTTTTCACAACTTATTCTCATTTATATGTAGATTTTTAAACCTGCTATCATTACACAACTAAGCATAAACTGCTATCATTACATAAGCTATCAAGATTATGAAACAGAACCCTTCATTGCTTCCTTCTTCTTTGTTTTTCTTTTTCTTTTTTTTTTTTTTAAACCCTACAGTACTGGACATTGAAGAGATCTTAAGGTAGAACTAATGGTATTGCTGACTTTGGTGAAGCTATTTGTTCTGTTATTCCACTGTCATCTTGGTAATGACTAGTCCCTTAGTAGAAGGCATCTGGTTGAGGCAGCCACCAGGAAGTGCACAACTAATAAGACAGTAATTAAAGTAGCTACATAGCTACTGAGCAACAGATTACAGAGGTTAGCAATAATGACATTAATCACATATGGACTTTCTTTGCTTATAACTGTGGTTAGCCGCTCACATCCAGGCAGCAGATAGTTTGGACCACCAGCTATCCATGGGCATGGCATCCTCATCAGATTCTTCCTCCATCCTTAATCTTAGTACCTTAGAACAAACAAAGGTCAATCTGATGTGTCAAAGGAGTAAAAATGCATTCTGGGGCAGCCTGCCACAAGGGGTTACTACATGCTCGAGTAGCTAGAAAGAAGGTTCCCAGAGAGACAGCAATAAAGGAGAGGCACAGCATACCTGCATCAACATGGAACCATTTAACACCCCTCCACCACCACAAACCTTTCAATAGCCTTGTTCTTTCTCAGAGGTGGAAGTAAAAATTCCTAAGCTTGGTTGAAATTAGTTATTTCTCTTCTTTCAGGTCAGGCTGGAGCCTTGCGTAAGCACTTGACTCCATGCAATAACATCTTGTGCCATTACGATTAAAGTGTCTGATAATCTGTGCAATAACCTGTTCTTAAGATCAACTAATTCAAGTTTAAACAGTGTTCTCACATGTCAAAAGCTGTCTGAAGAAGTTTCTTTGAAAAACAAACTCTTAAACTCTGAAAGTCAGATGGAGACAGAAAGAAGAACTATATTTCTTTAGAGCTGCAAATGAATAGCCAGTAGCAAAACATTTGGATGAAATCTGTTTATCTGAATTATTTTTCTTGAAAGAAAATTAGAGTTGTGTTCTTATTTAAGATTCTTTCCATTTGCATTACTAGATTTATTTGTGGTCTAAGATCTTATTTTCTTAGACTCCCTGCACATAAAATTTCATATATCTTAAAAAAAATGAAATTTTAGTGTAAGAAAGATCAAAAGATTTCTTCTCAGTTATTTTCATAGGTGCTATGTTATTTCCTTGGGGAAATTTCACAAGAGGAAGATTTCAGCCTGCTCACAATACGCATTAGAGTGAGAATGCAATTCACAACCTGGTAGATCCTCCAGTTGTTTTTGTTGCTTGCTTGCTTTGACCAAGCCCACATCAGACTAGTGCCTTGAAACACAAGGGGAATGATAGGGTGAAAGTATCCCACAACAAAAATTCCTGAAAGATGTGGTTTATTGCTTTGCAAGCTAGAAAGTGACATAAGTATCCAGACATGGATACTTCTCAAAGTATTTAAAGGTGTTCACACTGAAAGCCATAACCATCTGCTTATCACAGACATCTGTTGCTTCAAAGCAGAGAACTGTATGAAAGACTCAGAAAGTTTTAGAGCTAAAAAGACGCATTTGCCAAGAGACTAATGGAACACACAAATACACATAAAATCCAAAAATATAACAAACTGCTATTTTCTCCAAGAGTTGAGTTGCAAAGAAAATAAAAGAGCTGCCTCTGCTCCCAGTTAGCTTTCTGTCACTTTCCAAACACTCCTAAAAAGCAACATCTTCCTCCATCAGCAGAGGCATCTGGCTGTCACACTCCTCTCTTGTTCTCCAAATAACTCCTACCAACATACCTTCCAGACACGATGATTTCCACCCAAAAGTAATCACTCTACTGCTGACCCAGTCTCACCCAAGGAGATAACATCTCTGTTTCTCTAGGAACAGCACAGCACGCTGCAGTGGGTCTATTAACTGCCTCACTATCTTGGCATCCAGGTATAAAAAACATGTCTATTTTTTCAAAGGAGAAAGTTGATATTACCCTGTGGATTTGTATGCAGAGTTTGCACCTTTCAAAAACATGGGTTTGGAGGGAAGCTGGAAGCTCTGAGTAAAAGTTGACTGGGAAGGAACCTGGGGTACCTGCAGCTGGAACCGTTAAATTTCTTACTCTGTCCAGGTGGAGCTAATGAAGCTTTCCTGGCACAACAACCACCCTTCTTTAACTTTCCAGGCTACTGGCAGTTGGGCAGCTACTGGGACAGGGAAAATACCACCAACTACAAGAGAACTTTGGGATTTCATTACCTGTTGCTACTAGTGCAATGTGTACATGAACTGAAAAGAGAACAAGGAAACACTTTGTGATCTTAAATCACATTGTGAAGATCAGAGAAAGTTGCTCCATCCCCTGCAACAAATCCCAAATAACAACATAGGAAGTGACTAATTTAAGTATCAACAAGACAAACTTTTATAAACCAACTGAAATATTTATTGTGTCACATAATCTGTGACTCCTTAAGCTTCTGTAGAGAGGGTATAAACTCCCACAAGGTGACAAGTTCAACTCTGGGGCTGTACAACAGTTTTGGGTTCACTGACTGCTCTATAAATGGTCCTGCTGCTCTGTGTTTTCCTTTGCACAGACTTTGTGTTTCACTGCCAGCTTCCCATTGTTCTTGAAATAACAGTGTCAAGAACTATAAGAAATCAGACTGTTCTCCACATTGATCATAAATAGAGAACTGTGGTTGCCAGTGATCATAAAAGCAAGCAGTCTGCCTGAGCCACATACAGATCTGCTCCTCACACTGCTCAGAGCAAAACATATCTAGAAAGGTAAGTTAGTTGTTTATTGTGCCTGCACATGCATTATTCAAGAGAACACAGCAAGATACAACACTACCAGTATTAGGACACTCATCACAAGTTTAGATTATCTAAGAGTTTTTATGAGACAAGAGACTGTATGAAGTTTGCTCCAGCAAAGCAGAGCCCTTTACTTACATGACTTGCAAGAACTTCCAGCTGCCGCAGTCTCTGAATTACAGTGATGCAGATACTGTGCTTTGCAGAAAGTCCCCTAGCTTTGGCACTGGACACCACGCTGGTACTTCTTATTGATAGATAATCTCCTGATTTTTCCTTTGAAAATACTCTCTGATAGTTTTCTTAGTTTTCTTTATCAGTGCTGCACATGGAGAGTGGACTGCAAAGCAGAAAGTCTATCTGTTGTTACTGAGGAAAGAGTTCCCTCTCAGCTGAATCCAAAAAAAAAAAAAAAAAAAAAAAGGAGCCCTTGACCTCAACAACCAGAATAAATCTGCTCTATCTGTTGGCTTTTTTCTGAATGCATACTTGAGCAGTAACATAAGAGTGAACGATCTGAGTGCAGAAACTGTGGCATGTCATGTTATATATTGGTAGGGTTTGTGAACAACGCATCTAACAGAGGCACAGCAAAATGAAAACACAATTCATGTTTCCAGCGTTTATTTTGTTCACATATTTTAAGAATAAAACAAAGATGACAGGCTTTTCTATTGCATTTCGCAACTCCCAAGTGGCAGAGCTTTCAGTTCTGTCCCCTCTACTTAGGTTCATTACATTCCAAATTAGGTTACCGCTGATTTTCTTTTTCAAATGTCAGCTTTCTGAGAATCTCTGTATCTCAGCCAGAAAATGTAACCCAAAATAAAACTGAGCATTTATGACATCATAAATGCACTGAATTACTGGCAAGCAAAATGCAGAGATTTTTTTTTTCATACTTTTTTTTTCATCCTTTGAAATATTTGTTTACTTCTTTTTTTCCCTCCTCACTTTCCTTTGGTCTGCTTAAAATTATTGAACTTCATAATATAACAAGTTTAACTTTGGGAACAAATTCTCTGTAGAATGAATGCTTGGACAAATATGAGAAGTTAATGATGTAGCTTAAAACAGGCAGATGAAAAGTTTCAGCATTGAAGCATTCCCTGCTCCATTGTAAAATTATATTTGCAAGAATAAAAACATTATTTTAAAAATAGTCATTCAAATCCCAGACAATGAGAAGAGGTTCTGTGGAGAGGATGGAAAAAAACAGCATTTTAGGCAGAATAAAAGGAATAGCAAAAAGATAAGAAAGGAGTAAAACCTCCATCCTCATTTGTATTCAGTTGCACATGAGTGAAAAAAGAAAACAGTCTGAAATCAAACCTGAAGGTACTGTAAATGCAAAACTCCTGGCTTCATAAAATACAAGGATTAAAAAAAAAAAAAAGCCCTCACAACATTTAATCAGGATTCCTAGCTTAAGAAAAGTATCTTTAATGAAAAACAGCCAAATGATCTTTTGTCCATTGTGTTATTCCTTTTGCGTGCCAATGCACTTGAATGATCTCCTGCACATTTACCATTTGTTTTTTCAAGTTTTTTTTTTTTAAATCTCAGACTTCAGTTCAACTTTATTGTTCTGTTTTGTTTTGTTTTTCTTTTTTTCAGGATTACTGTGTCAGTGAAACATGTGGACAACTTCAGAGTTGTTTACTGATAAATAGTCACTCCCAGCTGTAGCTGACTAGTAGCACCGACATACTGCGTTGACCAAAGGGAATCTCACTCACTTTCAGTTTAGTTTCCATTTATAACCACTTCCTTTGTCAAATGCTGAAACTCTGTCTACAGTAAACTCATTTTAATTCTTTTCAATAGCTCTGACTGTTTTCCCTTCACCCTTTCCACCTGTGCTTTCAGAATATGAATTGCTATCAGAGAATATATGCATGTCTCAGGTTGGACACGGTGTGTACCAGGAACTTGCAGTATCTGGGTTGGAGCTCACACAGACTTCACTGATTTCACTGTCACATGTGTTAACCCACGTCTCTACAGGCTCCTGATTGACAAGCTATTATAAATCATTATTGTAGACCCCTCCCTGTCAGCAAATAAGCATTTTCTCCCTTTTCTCTATTTTTAGAAAAAAAGCTGCAATTTTTTTTTCTTTTAACTTGCTTGATGATACAGAGGTCTTGTGACCTGGTTTGTAGGGACAATACTTGGTACACAGGACTATTCACACACACCCAGGTTGCAGAAGGCATGAATGGAGCATTGGGGCCACTAAGGGTCACAGCTATAATTGCAGTTGCCATGTGAAATATGAAAGTGGAAGCTTGGCCAGGACCCCAGAAGCTGTAATGCATACAGAAGTGTCTGAGACTTGTCAGGTGAAGCCTGTATCATGATCTACTACATCAGACAGCTTAAAATCTTTTTTTTTCTTTTTTTTTTTCTTTCTTAGAATAAGTGTTGAGACATATATAAATTAAAGACTTATGTTTCTCATTCATTTTTTGAACACTCTTTAGAAGACAGAGTGGGCTGTGCCAACTGCAGGCTGAGAGCGCTGCTCTGCTTTCCTGTGAAGAAAGACCAAGAGAGCTGTGTCTGTCCCACCTGGAGAAGATGAGGCTCAGTGGGCATCTCATCGATGTATAGAAATACCTGAAGGGAGGATGCAAAGTAGATGAAGCCAAGCTCCAGGAGAAGAAGCAGTGGGCACAAACTGGAACACAGGAGTTTCCTTCTGAACAGCAAAAATAGACTTCTGTGCTGTGCTAGTGATGGAGCACTGGCACAGGTTGCCCAGAGACACTGAGGAGTCTCCTCCTTGGGGATGTTCAGAAGCCATCTGGACATCTGGCACTGTATGGCCCTGCTTGAGCTGGGGGACCAGATGACCTCCAGAGATCCCTTCCAACTTCAACTATTCTGTGATTATTTCCAGTGTCAGTCACATCGATTGTTTTTAAGAAGTCCACATTTGGCTACATAGTGAGAGATACAACATCTCTAGTCAACAGGAACCTCTAGGCTCAATTTCAGTATTGCCTGTAAAAGCTGGGCTAGAAGGGCTGAAACATCAAATCTGTGGCCATGTCAAATAACATGGCAGGTAAACATGAACCAGAGAGCTTATTTCCCAATGCAGTACATTTTTAATATGTGTAGGTGGTTCATCTGGAGAAGTACTATGTCATTGATTCAGGGCTGCATTGGCTCCTTGGAGGTACATTCCTACCTAGGAGCATTTACACAGTTTCTAGGATCAGACTGGGGCCAAACATATTTTTAGTGAAGACAGAGCTACACTGAATGAGTTCAGTGTGTTCATGATGTAGTTGATCTGTGACAGAAGCAGGCTGTTTCAAGTGGGTCATGATCACTACCCCTGAGATCAATGATTCAATGATTATTATTATTCAGAGGCATTTTGCAACCTTATCCCAGGTAACTGCAAACTCTTGGTTACTGCACTATCTGATTGTTTGATTATACTTATCCATCATGGAAACAAAAAAAAAAAAAAAAAGGAAAGAAAGAGAAAAAATAAGTATCTTATTTTACAAATATGGATCTAGGGCACAAGGATGACGTTACTTGCCACACATCACAGACTGTGCAAGGAAAGAAACTGAGTACTCAGTATTGAATATTTCTTTAAGACATCCAGCAGCTTTCTACCTGCTGGACGCTCCTCTATTAAATTTAGAGGCTAGAGGAAGACTGTAAGCCAGCCTGCTATTAAAGGAGCATTTTCTGAGTCAAGGGTCAAAGTAACACCCTGGTAAGATGCTAGCTATGTAATGGGTTCCAGGGATGGAGCTGAAAGGGGGAAAATTAAAAAGTGCTAATGCTGCTGCTGTACATGTGGTACGCAGCTGTACTACACATCATCAGATGAGTGGTTTTCCTTAACACACAGCACATCTGACAATCTGGAATGGAATCCAAACAAGTAAAATCTGGTGTTGAAAACCAGGAAAGGTCCTCACGATCTCCACTGCTGTCACTGAGAATTCAAACTATAATGATCAAAAACTATATGAAGGTGAATACTGCTGTAACTTGTTTAAATTGCAGGCCTGGAAAAACATACTTAAGACATCTGGGATAAATTTCTATTTTTGAAATTCTGTTTATACATAAGGAAGGCTTGTAACGAACTGAAAGACAAGATAGTCTTGAAATACAGAAACTAGAATGAAAGCATTTAAATAATTGCTTTATATGCATGACACTCTCACTTCAATCTCACATCTTGCTTTTGGTGAATAGGGCTATTTGTGCATGGTTTCTTCTAATATATTACATGTAGCTAGACAACAATATCTGTTGTATCTGGGGAAAAATAAAATATAGTGTGGGTCACTGATCTATACTAGACTTTTTTTGCTTCCTGGAGCTATCCAGCTAAGGTTCTTTGCAACCACTATGTGGATCCTCCATACTATCAATCCCCTGTCTTCAAACCTGTGCTACATACCCGCTCAGACTTGCCAAGCCATCAAATTCTGGACTGTAGCTATATCTCAATTAAGGTGAGATGCTAATGCCACTCATTCACATGGTATCTGCTAGTATCTGAGCTAGTGATTAATAGTCAAGAACTCAAGAGTTGCAAATTCCTCTTGAGGCTATAAATTACGTGTTCAAAAAAAAGAATTTTGGCATTTCTTTTTTAAACCCATAGTATACTCTATCTAGTCCATACAACTTCTCAGTCCTGAAATCTGAATGGACAGATCTTGAGCTGAACATAAATTGGTGCAGCTGTACGGACTGCAAAGGCTGCATAATTGACACCAGCTGAAATTCTGGCTCAAAAATGTGCAGAGCATACATATATATACATATATCTATTTATAAATACATCAAAGCTCATCTTTAGGGTTTTTATCTGACCTCATAGGAGCTGAACATTTGTTTTTGAATGCTTCATTGATTATATAATTTAAGAATGTAAACACATACCATTCCAATCCATCAGAAGCACATCTCAATCATACACAAATATTCTGAATCTGCTTGTCCAGAGCTGTGCAATCCTCTATTCGAAACTCAGAAAGGATTCTGCAATAAACTGCTTTGCCTGTTAGAGGTATGGATGAAGGCTGTAGATGCTTAGAAGCAAGAACAGTCTCCTTCTTTCGTTGTGAGGCTTATCTTCACCTGAAAGCAAAACTCATTTTAAGCTACTGCTACTTCCTCAGGGACCAAGTGGTTAGGAACATCAAGGAAACACTGCTCACCACAGAGCAGGACATTGCTGAGAAGAGTTCTGGTCATTGTAGCATCGCTCCACAGCCTTACTACTGTTCCATTGTAAGGTGGCAGCCCAGAAGGCCTCCTCTATCCTTGGCTGCATCTAAAGAGGGGTAGCCACGAAGGTGACGGAGCTGATTGCCCTCTCTATCCTGCCCTTGTGAGGCCCCAGCTGGAGTACTGCATCCAGGCCTGGGGCCCCCAGCACAGGAAAAGCATGGAGCTATTGGATTGGGTGCAAAGAAAGCCATGAAAATGATCAGAGAGCTGGAGCACATCAGCTACGAAGAAAGGCTGAAGGAGCTGAACTTGTTCAGTCTGGAGAAGAGGAGGCTCCTAGGATTGCAGCCTTCCAGTTCTTAAAGAGAACTTACAGATGGGGGGAGAATTACTTTTTACATGGTCTGACAGTGACAGCACAAGGGGAATCACAGAATCACAGAATCGTAGGGGTTGGAAGGGACCTCTAGAGATCATCGAGTCCAACCCCCTTGCCAAAGCAACTTCCCTATACCAGGTCGCACAGGTAGGCATCCAGGAAGGTCTTGAATATCTCCAGAAAGAGTTTCAAACTAAAAGAGAGGAGATTTAGGTTAGATGTTTGGAAGAAACTCTTTACTCTGGGCACTGGCACAGGCTGCCCAGAGAAATTGTGGATGCTCCATCACTGGTGGTGTTCAAGGCCAGTTTGAATGGGGCCCTGGGCAGCCTGATCTGGTGGATGGCAACCCTGCCCATGTCAGTGAGTTGGAACTGGATGAGTTTCAAGGTTGCTTGCAACCCAAGCCATTCTGTGGTTCTATGATTCTGTGACTGAAGGAATAAGTAAGTATGCTAATCCATTTCTTACATAAAATGAGCTTTGTTCAGCGCAGCAATTTTTGCAGACACCCAAGGTGAAGAGGACTCTGGTAGCAGCTCCCTAATAAAGCATTTCTGCAAAACTGAGCTAGTGTTGTTGGTCTTGTGTCTTTTTAAGGTCTTTTTAACGCTACTGCAATGCTTTTACTTCAATGCTGCCTGTGCATCATAGACATGGTATGGCTGGGTGCCAAGCTTCTTGGAAAAGAGCCTTTTATAATGAATAATAAAACCAACTTCACATAGTAGAGAATGATGGTGTGAAGTAGGTGTCAGCATAACTATGGTACATATATTGTTTGTAGGCTGAGAGGTTCAGTATAAGTGCAAATGCTCAGGCTCTCTGAGGTTAGCTGAGGTCTGCAACACTGCTACAATATCAGAGAATCATGGAATGTTTTGGGTTGGAGGGGACCTTAAAGATCATCTGGTTCCAACCTGAGCTGAATGCAGCACTCCAGGGAGGTCTCCTGAAAGAAGAGCTGAGGGAAGAATCACTTCCTCAACCTGCTGGCCTTGCTTCTTTTTACAGGTGATACCAATAATGTTCTGGGTTTCCCTACGCACTGTGCTTTGCTGCTCTCAGACAGCTGGGGATGAAATAATATCTTCAGGAGTGAGAAGGGCTGTGCACTCACGTCTGATTTTGACACTCACGAGACAGAGGGCTGAAGTGCCTGTTATACAAAAAATAACGTTCCTACGGTCTGAGTAGATAAATATTATAGTTAGTGATTAAAGGAAGCAGTGCCAGGCACTTTTGGCCAGCAGAACAGGAAGGTGTTTCATTACCTCAGGTTTCAAAGACCTTGGACGTTTAGCAGTACCAAGGGTTTGCACAAATGACAAGGAGGAAGCACTGGTAACAATATCTGACACACATTTACTTAATTCTTGAACAAATTAATATTAATTATCCAATTTATAAATGAGCTTTAAGTGGAAGCCCCCTCTCAGCTCTCCCCCCACTGCTGCATACTTTTAGGATTGTTTGTTTTTAGTAATAAATTAGAAACATCTGCTTCCGTTGACATACTGGGAAGGAAAGCAAGTACAGCAAACTTGCAGGGCGAGCTGCTGGGATGCTGGAGGGGATTGGGTCCCAGAGACTGGGCATGGTCCTGCCTGTTTCCAGCTGTGAAGGCTAGGAAAATTAGGCCTTTCTCTGGGTAGAGGAGGCCCACGGCTGCTGCAGGGCTGTGCCTGGCTGGTGTCTGAGGCAGGCTGCAGCAGCAGTGAAGGTTTCCAGCAGCGTGTGCTAGACAGATCCTGCCTTTTAAGGGTATCTTGGCAATTCTTCCAGGCGAGCGAAACTGTTTCTGCTATGGGATCATCTAGTCTTAATCACAAGGAATCCAGACCTTGTTCCAGAATAATCACAGAGGTCATTCAAGAATAAGCAGTGATGGCACTGATCACATGCAGAGAGCACTGTCCCACCATCTCCTGTAATGAGGGAAAAGATGCCAGTTTAGAGGACTAAGATGTTTTACAGCCCTGGAATATCTCCTGAAGGATGATAGAACTTCCAGATCTCTGAGACAGGCTGAAAATGGCCAGGAGGTGCACTGTGTTAAAGCATATGCACAGGCTTTCAACTCATGCAGGAGGTGTGAGAACAGCCCTCCTTGGTGTGTGCCACTACCAGCTGAAGTGGAAAGCTTGGGCAAAATCCTGCCAGATGCAACAACCGAAATATAACCTGGCCATCCACAGAGCTGCACCCATGATGAACCCAATCCATTCATCCCCTTATGTGGCCCCTCGGAAGACGGCTGGATCTCACTGCAGAGTTTTACTAGGGCAGCAGAACCAGATGTTTTACACACACTTGTCAGGTTTTTGCTCCAGTTTTTGACAATCAAAACTCTCAATCAACAGCCCTAGACTGCAAGGACAGAGCATGCCTGGAGAAAGGGAGAAACTGTGATGCCAGGAGGTTTCCAATAGACAGCTCCTGCTCCTAAGATGCCCTACTTCTCTGATGGCTGTCTTTTCCAGATAGGTTTGAGGATAATGTGCATTTATTCAAGGTTTCCAAATAACCCATTAGGTCTCTTTCTGTCAGTGCAAGAAACCCCTAGCAGAGTCACTGCATGTTGGCTGCACAGTACAGACATGATGAGCTAGGCACCTCCTAGAGATTTAGGAGGCATCACTGAGTTGTGACGAATGTAAATTCATTTCTATCTGAGAAATGCCAGGCATAGGAATTTTCAATCACAGTCTGCTTAAAGAAGGCTAGAAAATCATAGCTGAGCTGTGTGCAGGGAGCCGCCCTGTTCAGTAATAGAGAAAACTCCATTCTCCTTGAGATACAGAAGGCCACTTGAGGTCTTTTTTCTCAAAAAATGCAGCCTCCAAAAACCCCATGTAAAGCAGTGTAACACCACTATACAATCTAAAAGATAGTGAAATGTAGCTGATACTCTTCTAGAGAAGCCAAAGCCTCACTGCCCGGTGCACTGCTCTCTTACAACACTGAAAGCATCACTCAGCCACTCAAGTGGGAAACAGAAACCCTTGAGGGAACCTATTCTCAGAGGGTGAAGGGTGGAGGGAGAAGGGAGGCAGGTGTGATGTCACGTTTCACAGCCAGCTAGAGCCACTTTTTGTTATGCTTAAACTATTTTCCTGAATGCCCATGACGCACTTTTAAGTGCTGCAATGCACTTGGGGGAATTTGGTCTTTGCATGTCTACAGGGAGCATTCTGATATATATTCAAGTAATACTGAAATAAAGTTGAACAGAGTATTCTATTCATTTATTTCCTTTCTTTTCTGTTACAGCTGAGGACAAAAGTGAAAATTTTCTTCCTCTAGGAGCAGACCTACATTCCAGGCCTTTATGAGAATTGCTTTGCAGGAACATAGACCATCCTATTCCCATCCAAAAATCATTATCCCTCTTTGGAACAACTTCTTGCTGCTCCACCTCAAAGCTGGTGCTCAAGACACGTTGGCCACTTTCTAGCAGGAACTCCTGCACTGAAGAACAACAATAGCAACTCAGAGAGGCCAAAGCAGCCACTCCGGGTCTTCCTCCCAGCCATTGGGAAATTGGCCAACTGGAAGCTTGAGAGCAACACTGCCTTCCCACATTATTTGAACGGGGGTTATAGGATTTCCCAGTTACCACCATGGCTTCAGGAAAGAGTGGATGCCAAAAGGATGTCTTCTCCAGGGCTCTATCAAGGATGTGGTAAAGGGGAAATCCATGGGTGACTATATGGAGGCATCAGGACAATTGTAGGACTACAAAAAAGAAAATACAGGTAATATATCGGAGGAAAAGGGTAGAGCACTTGAAGACGTAGTGGAGACAAATAAATACGTGTGGAACTGAGAGAGTTGGGCTGTGATCAAAGGCTGTTCTTGTGGTTTAGGGCCAAAAAAGTTCAGGCTTTGGCAGATAACCTGCAGAGCATTTCCATGCATAACTGGACCTTGCAAAGTCTCAAAGGAGTCCACTGCTCTGTAGAAAAGCATAACTGTAGTGTCCGGAATGAGCAATGGATGCAGAAAGTGACTTAGGTGTTTCTCTGTTAGGTCCTAAGAGAGACATTTCTACTGTTCAGTGACAGTGAAAAGAAATTATATGTGAAAAAGGACATGAGTCAACAGCCTGGATGTGTCAGGGTGTGGAATTATTCCCTGGGTACATGAAAGCACAACAGACCAGAGATGTGCAGGAACATCAGTGCAGGGCTAACAAGACTGGCGTAACATCAAGTTTTTACAGACTGCTGAAAAGGGAAAAGACTTTTGGTCTTCAGTCCTAACAGCAAGCAAGAACAGAAAGCACGTGTTCCATCAGGAGGGAGCTTTTCCCTCCAAGAAAATTGAGAGTTTTCCTGGACCAACATAGAAAAAGTTCTGCTTTTTTTTCCCCCAAAATGTAATGAAATGGGAGGTCCCACTAAGCAGCTCCCAGATCAGGTCCCCAGCATTGGCCTGGTGCCAGTGATGAGGCCCACTGGACAACAGGAAAAAGGTGGGGTGAACAGACTTGACACACACCTCTTTAGCTCTGCCCTATGAGCCCTTTTTGTTTTCATAGCAGTATCACTCCCTGTTCTTACTGCTTATTTTTTAAACTGTGTTTCAGGTCCTGTCTCCTTATTAATATCCTCTCCACTATCATTTTTGCTGAAAAAAAATAATAAAAAAATATATATATATATTTATTGAAAGAATATAAAAAACTTCAGAGAAATAAAACAGAGTGCATTACAATATATACTAAAAAGCTTCTCACTACGGAACTGTTTCCTTCCTTCCCCAGCTTTAACCTCAGACTCTTGCCAGATGTTCCTGTTTATACCAGGGTGTCTGATTTCGAGTTTGGGGTCTCTCCAAAGGGGGAGGGGAGAGCATAAAGCTGAAAGTAGGATGGGTGGCCTGATGGCGTCCAAACACAGCCAAGTATCTCAATTAAATCTTGTTGGAGACTTGGCCTCCACTTCTGTAGGCTGCACCACGCTTGGGACTGAGAGATGCTATACAGATGGACAAATCCAGTAGATAGACTGATCACAAGCCAATAAATTTAAGCCAGCACAACATATGGACTCTCACATCTATCAGCCTTGGAAAGATTTCTCCCCACAGACTTCTTCCAGGTTTGCCCAAAGTGAAACATCCCAGGCACTGAGACTTTTCCCCTCTTTCTCTCAGACTGTTTTATAACCACACACTTCTCACTGCCAGAAGCATTTTCCCATTATGTACAGCCTAATCTTTTCTTTTAAATCCAATCCCATTATTATTTGTAGTAATATCTGGTTCTATACTTAACAGTTCTGCCCTTCCCAAGGCTTACACCTGACAGAACTGTACAGACTATTTAATCTTATGATTCTATCCCTTCTCACTCAACATTCAGTGAAACTGTAAAACATCTCTGAAGTACTGAGTCAGGTCCTTCACAATAATGCCTTCATTACTATGAGCTTTCCAATTCACATCCAGTATCAGGACTAGACACCCAAAACCAGATCCACGCTGCTTTTCCAAAATCAAAATTAAACCCTAATATATGAAGAACCCGAACAATTTACTTCAGCGTTGTGAAATCAGACTAATCTGGATTTCTTCTTCAGCTCCAAGGAGAAAGAAACACCTCTACAGATCTGCACCTCTTAATTCAGAGAGCCTATGAGCAGAGATGAAAACACTTTGCTGACACTTGCAGCCTGATGCCCATCATTAAAATGCCCAGTAATTATCTCAAATACAGCCTTTATTTTTCCTGTTTGAACACAAAAGACAAGCTTGCTGAGTGTGTAGTGTTTTCTGCCAAGGAAATCACATTAACTGCTTTGCTGTCCTTTCAACTAACAAAAAATCCACATCAGCAGTTAAAAGTGGGGTTTGACCTTTCTTGTATCTGTGATAAGTAACCTGCAGAAATCAGAAAGTGAGATCTGAGGTTAAGTTTTCTGCATTTTGTCATCTGCATTGTATCTCTTTGGGAACATGGATTTTATTTCATCATGCAGTGACAGTATGTGTAATGCTGCTGTAGCACTGGTGAAAGTACCTTGAACATCAGGCGTTCCAGCACACGTGACATACCTGTGAGTGGACACACCAGAGAGAATTAAGGGTATGTCAACTCCATCACACTGAACAGCACACTCAATCCAGCCCACAGGACACTGTTCCTACATGGATTTTTGTCCACCTTCTCACCTTGCAATAAGCGTAACAGTGAAATGTGAAGATGACAGTGGAAATGAAATAATATGAATACCAGGTTAAGGAATAATATGAATTCTAGGATAAGGAACAGGCAGCCATGGAGGAAGGGGAATGAACTTCCTTTGCCTTGAGCCATACATTCTTTGCCCATCTGATCTTTGTTGGACATACCTCCAGTCCTGTCTTTCCACAGTTCATAAAGAATGGTGATGCTGGGGTTCCCTCTTAGCACAAAATTTAACTTGGGGTTTTCAGAGGAAAATAGGCTGTCAGAATTTCCTTTTTTTCCAGTGAGCCAGGCATATCAGTTCCTCTGCATCCAATTTTGATTTTCCACACCATTTCCCCTGCCTTTCCCACTCTAAGTTTCTCTACTTTTAAATAGATTCCTTAGCAGGAGCATTTGTCCATGGGGACAAGCTGCAGGCTGGGCTGCACGGGAGTTGAGTGGGGTAGCCTTGCATTTCCACCTACTCTGAAAGGGAAACTCCACTCCAATAGCACAGATGAAACTGTCTAAGTCAGGGAGAAGAGAGAGCTGGGGATTGCAGGAAGGAGGAGGTTTGTCTCTTTAACTCACTGTGTACTATGTTTGTGTGATTTCTGAAGCATGTTGCTGTTTCTCCATTCACCAGAAGAGCTGGTAATAGCAAATTACCATTGCTTGCACAGCTCTAAGGACTGTGTAATGCTGTGCTCACACCCATATTTTCCTAAAACTTCAGCAGCCTGAAAATCTTCATCATTTCCTTGAAACTGAGTGGGTTAGAAAAACTAGTCACCATTGTGAGTATCATGTTTTGGGCAGCTGGCATGCAAGCAAGCGTTGCCTCAGCTTCATCTAAATAATGGTAACCAGAGACCCAGGGGAGAAGAGAGAGCAAGAAACTGCTTATCCACTTACACTCTCACCTACTCAGACCACGGTTGTGTTCAATCACTTACACTCTATTTAACAACACCCACCCTCTCCACTGTCTGTAGTATACAGCCACAAAGCATGCTGCCAGTAGCAGTGGAAACACAAAAAGTTAAATGACCTTGGGAAGGAAAACTGCAACAGAATAAGTGTCCCACCAGAATAACAAATGGATTTTTTTTTTTTGCGTGAGAGCTTACTAAATTAAAATTGTGAGATTAACTTTGCAAAAGCACAACCCTGAAGCAAAATGATTTATTTGGTATTTACAGATTTTTTTCTTTTTTGCAAAACAAATTTCTGTGAAACCATAGCAACAAAGGTTCAAGTGAATACTTGGAATGATGCTGGAACCATTCACGAGGGAAAAAGCCTATAATCTCTATTTTGAGTTGATGGAATGTAAGATTAAATCTAAAGAGAAAGAAATATTTCAAAAGATCTTAAACAGTTACATCACCCTAAGCCTTGTGAAAGGTAGACATTTATAAAGAATTTTTTACCAGAAAATTGTGTCCTTGATTTTTAAAAAATCTGTCTGGTAATTTCTGACAGGAAGGTTATGTGCATACATGTCAAAGTCTTTCTTTCTTACAAGAAATTTAACAGAAGAACTACTGCAATGGTTTTTAACAGAATTGTGTATCCCAGCAAAAACCTGCAATTTTTCTGAAAGTTATATTCCCTTCTTTGAAAGGAAGTCAGAATAGGAAAACAGAATCTGTTGCAACTTACCTTTACGTTTGAGTAGATAACACATATTTTTTCCAGGAAAAGCAACACCCTTCTTTTGGGTCGTGCCGTAGGAGCTGTAAATTGAAGCCAACGGGTAATTGTTGGTATTTCCAAATCCGTTAAAGCCAATTTGAATGCCTCAATGACAGATAATGTACTTCACAAAAACTTATTTGAAGCTTGATGCTCTTGTATTGAGCTTTGTAACTGCCTGTCTCAGCTAAATAAGTTCCCACTCCTTTCCTCGGACACTTGCCAACTTTTCTAATTTAAAGCAACTGTCTGCTCGCTATAAAACTCCTGCTGGAAGGAGCTCAATGTATGCTGCAGAGCAACGACCAAGTGTGTGCTCTGGACTGAAGAGGTGGGACAGATTCCTAGCAGGATGTGGGGCATAGCCTCCCCGAGGTAACGTTATATCATCTTTGGAAAGCATTATCAGCTAAGTTGCCTCCTCGGTAAAGACATAGAAGAGGAAAAAAATCATACTCTTTCTGGCATGTCATCCACTCAGTGTGGGATTTGGGAGGAGCACCATCTGCCTCAAAGTGAAGGAAGAAGCAACAGCCTCAAATGCACCAAGTGCTCAGAGCTGCCAAAGTAGCCTGCTCCCCAGATCTGATAGGAGGCTCCCCATATTTTCAGAGGCAGCAGTCCTCGCTCTGAAGCTCTGGGGACAGGTCCAAGGGCTTTCTCCTGGGATTCCTCTGCTGCTGCTGCAATACAAGATGCTCCTCTCACAGCAGAGGAACTGAGGTCCTCAACGTGTACTTTGTGATTTTAGAGACTTTCAAAGAAAGTCATGGCAGCTATTCTATCTTCTGAGACAGCGTCAAGCTTTGAATAATAGAGGCATGACTTTCAAAGGCATCCACATACTGGAGATGACTGTTCTGCTTTGCTCACATTAAGATAGTGGAGCACATGAAATGTAATTCAAGCAGAAGAACTATTGGAGCTCATGTGGAAGGAGAATAATTCCTCCTCGTTGTGAGGAATTTATTTTAACCAGCCACATGCATGACATGATGCATGTTTATGAATGAACAAAGTTCCCATTTTGATAATATATTAATAATTCTCTGCAGAATCTTGAAATACAGGTAAAAACAGCAAACAAGAAGGCATCAATATCTAGGCCTAAACTATAATACATTGTGCTTTTGGAAATTTCAGTCTCTCAGCACCCAAATTCCATGTTAGTATGACAACAGACTTCTGCAGACACTTACGCTGGGTACTGTCTTGAAACGAGGATCCTGAAAACCAACCAAAATACTGAGCACTTCTGGAAATCTGGGTAACAGATCTGTTCATGCTAACATGATATAAGGATTGTTGTTGTCATTATTAAGTGACTTTTGCTTTGTCAGCCAAATTTTCTTGGAAAATTAAATTAAGTTAGAATGGGCTCATTAGACTGAATGAGACTGAAATTTTCAAGTGCTTGATGCACCTGGAAAAGGAAATCAATCTCATATGACAGAACCAGATAAAGTCAAAACGTAACCTGTGAAGTAATACAGATGATCTTGTTCATTCAAATATCCTAATTCACATGACAATGAAATACAAGGGCTGCTACAAAAGTAATGCCTCCTATTTTATTATCGTGGCCTATGACACCAGAGGCAGATGGTGGTGGTATGGCAATAAAGGTTGAACCATCCCACCAATATTTTGCTACATTTTGTTGCCATGCAACAGAAGGCAGCAGAGGGGCACTCTGACAAAATGGCTCCTCATGGAAGTGTGGATGAAGCAAAGGTATGTCACTGAATTCCTCCAGGTGGAAAATAGTTGCCTCCTGTGACATTCACTGATGCTTGCTGAATGTTTTTGGAGGCTGAATAGTGGATGTGAGCACAGTGAGGCAGTGGGTGGTGCCTTTCAGCAGCAGTGACAATAACAACAGACCACCTCCACTGGCACAACTTTTTCCAAGTGCAGCACACAGGCTCTTGTTCATCTCAGGCAAAAAATGCAGAGCTAATGGTGGTGACTATGTTGAAAAATAGTGTTTTGGAGTTGAGAATTTGCTCTATCAAACAGTGTTTTGTGATCTGTGTATCTGTTGTAGATTTCATGGAAATAAATAGGAGCCATTAGCTTAGTAGCAACCTGTGTATTAAATATTTCATATTTTTTACTAAGAATTAAAAACAGGATCCTGTGCATTCAATCCATACAGACAAAATATTGCTGCCAATGATGAGAGTAAGGATTTCAGGAAAGCCAATTCTATTTCAATGGAGTACAAATTAATGATCTGCTGGTGAAAGTTGCAGATGAAAGTATAGTGAAATACTAATACGGTCCTTATCGTATCACTTTAATGTACTGTAGAAGCTCCTGCTCAATTTTAATTTTGTGAGCAGGAATTATTTATATCCTTTTAGGCACAGGCAATGCTGTAAACTTGTATTGGTATGCTTATAAGTAATTACCTTGAATTTTTAAAAATCATTCAGAGAATACAGCCCTCATTCTCATGCTTGCTTCTTTCTGCACCAGTCTAAGAAAACATGAGCTGCTGCATCTTACTCCAATTCATTTCTTGGGACAGCAGAGGATATCACCCCTGTCACATAGGAAAAATAAACAACACAAAAATGTTTATTAGTGGCTTAGAGAAGACTGGCAGGAATTTATATTGGATTTATCTGGATTTATCTTCTTGTCTTGCTGCTGAATACAAGTTTTCATATGGTCATATACATGCAAACATCTATTGCATAACAGCTTGCTATGCTATGTCCTGAACACAAAAAAATAGAAATTCATGTAACAGATGCATGAGAGAAAATGTGCTCCAAGGAACATAGTCATCAGATCCTTGACAAATTGTCATTTTTTATCCTCTCATGAGAAAAGCAGCTGGGATGTTTTTCTGATGGCTTATTTTAATTCTTTCTCTGACCAAAGTATTTTAAGATTCAGCAGGTTCTATGAAGGACATTTCCAACACATGTGTCTGAGCCAGGAATCAGACAAAATCTTTCTCTTGCAGTGAACCACTAGGCAGTAGATTTGCTGGCAGGAAGGAATACAACTTTGAGGCATTAAAAAATGAGTATCCTTTGATACTGAGATTTAGGAATTTCCTCTGTTATGGGTGAATGCATTTACATCCAGATAATATCCAATTCAGTTGTCATAATGTTAATGTAACTGCTCAGTACTCATCTTGGTACTGAGAGAAGGAGAAGGTTTATATAGCACAGTGCACTCTAGGAAGTCACAAAGCTGCTAACAGCCAGAAGCATTATCCTCTCCTCATCTGGAGTGATATGAATGAACTTCAGGTAAACAGAAATATGCCACTGTCCAGTGCCCTACATGAAAATCAAATGTTACAAGAAAATATTATGCCAAAACACACAGAAGTTTTTGCTTTGTTTTTAAGGGGTACTGCTTTCATAACCCCCAGCTGGTGCATCCACCTGGAGACGTCCAACAAGTGAATGGCTGCAGGGTGGGATATGACCATGAGGAACAGCACCGGTCTGGCAGCTGCTAGGGCCACACACTTCAGGGAGGCATCTAGATACCAATAGATTAACTCCACATATCTATTTTTGTATCTGTGTGGAATGCAAACTGCAACTCCAACAGAGCTTGAGATTTTTCAAATGAATATAATTTATTCTAAGCCTAAATTTGCTAGAAAACTTAGTCTAAAGCTCATTTACCCAGTGAGATTATCATACTGAAATCAGCTCAGCTCTGCACCTCCATTCAATCATTAGTCACCAACGTAAAGCTAACAAGCAGGATTTAAATCTTATCTGTTTGGTGCAGCTTGGAACAGCAGTGCTATACTGTACTGTTCTGACATGGAGTGCTACTTGTTGCAAGTGGTGCAGCACATTGCTTTTCTCACCTTCTAGCGAATCTATCAACCCAGTAGTAAGGCTTGGAGTCTTGCTAGGGTAGGGCATTGCAGCTCCATCTCCTCCACTATTAATCAGTAATTACAAGTTCAGTTGGAGTTCCACTTCACCTACATAGTTCTCTACAAGATGAGGAAGGCTTTTCTCCTGCTATTTTTCCCCTCTCTTTTTCTTCAATGGCAAACTTTTCCATCAGGAGTCTTATAGACCAGAGCACAGAATTGCAGAAATGTACTGATGACTTAAGCCATTGCTGGGAATTCAGTGAGACTGACAAATAGGGAAGGGCTTCTGAAATGTGTAGTGTGTTGTAAACTAACATCAGCAAAAAGCAATGCTTTAGCTAAATTGTCCATCTGTCTCATTTTTTTTTTCTCCAGTAATCTGTTTTCTCAAAGCACAGAGAGTGACCATTGTTCCAAATGCAGAACTAAACAAATAGCAGAAATAACACTTTTGTACTACAGAACTATCTGGTTTCAGTTATTAAAACTTTCTGTGTTGTGCTTATTATTTTTTCTTTTATTTATCTTAATGCATTCCAGTATGTTGTACTGCAGACCAATAGTTCTCCAAACTCTAGACGTTTATGTTACTCAGAAAATGTCATGTTTGTATCACTGGGCACAGTTGCCTATGGTGGAAAGGGAAATAAAGTCCATATCTGTCAGTTCACATCCCTTTCAGAACAAGGTTACTGTCTTTGCTTCATAGCTGGCTATACAGTTGTACCCTCCAGAGGCATCTCAGCTTCCTCTCCAAAAGGAATCAGCTTATCACTCTCCTTTATTTTGGAAGAGAAAGAGGAAATAGGCCACCAGTTTATCTTCTACTCATATTAGTTAGATGGAATGAAAACATGCTTGGTATTCAAGACAGTGTAATAAGAATAGCTTATATTTATTTTTCTTCTGCCAAGCGCAAGCCCAGAAGCAATGAAAGATAAGCCTGAGAATAACAGATTCATTTAAAATTAGCCCACACAGTGGTTTGGGAGTACTGGGAAACAAAACAGTTTCTCTGAGCACCATAAACAGCTCTCTCTAATACAAATAAGAAGTTTGTACCTGCAGGAAAGCCAGCTTTGCTGGCCCTGTAGAATTGGTGCTTTGGTACCTCCACTGTTATCCTCTCTGCTCATGATACCACTGTCAGTGCCCTATAAATATGGGTGATGCACCAGCCCCACTGCTGTTCTTCCAACACATTAAACCCTGGGCTTTAACATTTCTACAGAAATGTTGGCCCACTGGTATTGGAGATCATGAACGAAGACAGTGAGGACAGCTGTACTGAAGAACTTAGCAACCTTTGGCTTTATTGTTTTTATTGCCCAGGACGAAAGGCTACATTAATGAGGTTGTTTCTACAAGCTCCTCATTCAAAACCCCCACGAAGGAGAATGCTACAGACAAACACAAAGGACAACTTTTCACTGCATGCACACACCAGTCTTAATTTATATGACACAAATCTATTCAACCTCACATATGCAAACTACTTATTTTTCCTATCTTCTCTTTCAACCAGACAGGATAGAAAAAGACTTTTATCCTATTCCACACTCCAGAGGACTATACATGTAGCACTTCAAGTCATAAAGAAAACATCAGCTTGAACTACTTTCAAGTTTCCTTATTTTGTTTGTTCAAAGAGAAAGTTATTCGATTTAGTATGCTTCATTTATCTGAAGCAGCCTGCAATGTGCTAGCTGAGTGCTTTGACCTTTTGCATATTCTGCAGCTGATTGGTTTGGCCATCCATCTTCTCCACTTGTTGAAACCCTCACTTAGCAAAGAAAGGCCAACAGCCAAGCCTATGTGAAAAATGTGATGCAAAAGGAATCAATTAGGAGGAGGGTATATTTCATTGTATTTCCCATAGTATATTAGACATTGAAGATTATGTAGAATCTGAAAAAGTGCCTAAGGTGCCTGAACTTCACGGCTGATGACAAATTATGACTATATTACATTTTTTTAAAAATCTTTTTGGGAAGAAAAGAATCTTATGAAATCTCTGGTAGAAAGCAGTCAACATTTCTATTTCCCACAGTGATCTAAGCTCTACTAGTTAATCTAGTTCATTTCTGACTACACTGGCAACTTCTCTCATTTAACATAGCTAAGACCAAACTGTAATTTCCATGGTGAGCCATGTCTAATTCGGACTATTTCTTTTGACAATTCCATCCTCACTTTTGTCCAGACATGTGAAGAGGGAAATAATGATATTGAGCAAATCACAGCTTCTCCTCTGCAGAATGACAAAGCTTCAACAGAGGGACAGGGGCTGTCCTGTTGGCAGAGGAGCGCATAAGCTGGTGGCCAAGCAACCTTCCAAACAGCAGAAGGCCTGGACTTGAACTTCCTTAGGCTCAGGGTAGTGCTAAACCTGCATATAAAACTTGCCTGGGCAAATGTTATTTGTAGAACATTACCACTTTTATGTGGAGAGCTGCATCTGTACTAATCATGTGTTACAAAGGAGTGGGCTCTTCAGAGTAAAGAAAATGCAGAGAAACATCACAAACCTCTCAAAACTGTTGTTTGTGAAAGAGTTTCAAGTAATACCGAGCTCGAGGATAGGTAAAAATCTCACTGTGAAAGAAATTCAAACACAAAAGAAGTGAATTTTGAACTGTGTGTACATGACAATTTGTGCTGAATATTTGCCAGAAATAATGGCATTTGAATGGCTTATAGTCCAGTTACCTGGTCTCAAATCTTACAATTATGTTCTAGCCATTATTCCCTACATTCAAAGAGAATTGGGTTAGAGAAGACTGTTCACCTCAGACAAGGATAGGAATCATTCTGAATTCACGCAGTGCATAACCAGGAGGGCAAAAACATAAAAAATATAGATTTGCTTCATCTGATGACAGTGTTTTCTGTGAACAGAGTAGCTGAAAATGTCCTCTTCCCTGAAAAAGGGCAGTTGTTCTACACAATTCAGAAAGTGTCCCTTCTTCCAACACACCCCATGTGGCCCTTGATCAGTGTGTTTCTTGGGCAGAAAGGGCAGCAGCAGATTACAGCACTGTGTTCATGCAATGAGACAGTCAGACAATCTTTAGAGCTATTTTCGTAATGCAGTAAATATCAGCCTTGCACATTAGGCACCCTGTGGTTCTCCCTGACTGCAAATACAGCTTGCTTGGGTTTGAAGAGAGCATTATCTGACATCCTCCTGCAAATGATTCAAGAGTTACTCCAAGATAAAATGGCAACTGCTCAAGAAAACCAAAGGCTATGTATGAATATACGCATGTATATTCATCTCTGCTGTTCCTTCTCCATCTGTCTGATAGGCTGACTTTCCAGCTGCTGAGCTGCTATCAGAGGGTGCCATTTCTTCTTTTAAATGGAAAGAGGATTCTTTTAATTGTTAATTGATACCACCCCCCAGAGCTAAGGGTGGGTGAAGCACGATTGATTACAGATGGCACTGTTATACAGCAGTGGAACAGGATGTGATGTGCATTAGCAGCAGAATACCTAACTACAAGGGCTCAGCATCAAAAACAATCAATTCAGTTCAGTCTCTTTGGAAAGTCTGGAAAGATCCATGCCATTAAATTTCTGTTCATAAAACTTTATTGTCTATGGATGCTTTTCCAAGTGAGTAGGCTGTTGGCTATACACATTTCCTGACCTGTACAAGTTCCCTGACATTAATGGTAACAAAATATAGCTGACAACTTTCTGAAATGAAGCATCTGAATCAAAACAAACAAATCACTGCTGTCACAATTAGCCTGACTACTTAAAACTACAGAGGTAGCACAGCAGCGCTGATCCGCAAGAGTAATTCATCTTAAAAAGTTGGAACGTATATTTTCATTAGTAGAAAGGCCTTTCTTTCACTTGTTCATACATGCATCAAAATGGACAGAAGTTGAAATTAGGGATATAAAGTGACATATGCCTGGAGGAACAGCCAAATGCACGAACTTATCTCTTACTGCAAAGCACAGGAGTGGCACAGACATCCCAGCTCATAGTCCTTCGAGTGAGCAGGAACAGCTGAAAGCTCTGATATTAATTGCAGGTTTTCAGTGGAGTGCCTCGAGCAGAAGAGTACTGTTTCCACAGTGTCACAAGTATTAGCATCCCTTTCTGCAGGAAAGACAGAGGCTGCCCAGATTGCACCACAAGAGAAAGGGCTTGAAAACCCTGCTCCTTCCTAGTCCACTGCTCGCATAACAAAGTTTGGAGCATGCCTGCTGTCCAAAGGTAGACTTAATCCAAGGTCTCAAATAGGGTTAAGGACAAAAGAGGCACAAAGCAGACTGAACTGCTTTAATGAACTCCAGGCAATCCAAAAATTTTTGTTAGCAAAATACAGCAAGCATAAAACTTTCCCTAGCTTCAGGGGTCCAAGCAGGATTTCCATCAGTCCTAGGGCTTTTGTGTCTCCAGATAGGCCTGGGGCTCCCTTGGGCTTTTGTGTTGGGATGTGGAAGGAACAGTGGAACTGGGGTAGGAGGCAGGTTTCCATGCAAGCTTCCCAGCAGTCCTGCTCAGGCTTCACTGCTTGGAAATGAAGGTACAACGTAACAGGAACAACAGCAAAGAATCTGGAAAAGTAGAAAGCAGTAGTTGGAGTGGTAACAAACCCTGGAAAGCTGCAAAGACCATCTCTGTTGCAATCCTGGCCAGTGCTGAGATATTCAGCTAGCTGACTGCTATGGGTGACTGGATGGGAAAGTACAGTCTTAGATGAAGACGTGTGTGTGAATGTGGAAGTCTAAAAAGGAAAAATACCGCCTTATGTATGCTTATTTTATGTCCAGTTTTTTGCACTGTGTGTTTCCTCACTAATTGCTTATTCACTTCATCTACAGTGAATAAACAGTCCAGCACTCTGGAATCTGTTTTTAATTACAAAGTTATTTCATTTAATGATGAAAAATGAGGATTTTTTTTTTCTTTCTGTCCCATGTGACCTGCTTTCTATAGGGCTTCTATTTTAAACATTTCTAAGTATCTTTCTCTTCTGGTTCCAGAATTTCCCTGTTCTCCACCCCTTATATTTCTTGGACAGTACAACTCCACTGTAACTAATTGCTCTGTGAATATTTATCCTCGCATATACCAGAGAGACCGCTCATTTCTGTAGTGCTGTTTTTCAGAGTTTCTTGAAGCTTCCCAAGTGGCTGCAGCCAAACAGCCCAAGAGTAATAGTGCTGCAAGTCAGAAGTTACATCATTAGGAATTGCTAAGAAATAATAATTGCACTAATGTCTCTTTGTGCCTCTTTGCAGCATATGAGAGGGCTCATTAAGGGTTCCTCTACTGGGGCAGAAGTACCTGAGTGGGCTCACATCTGTGAGAGATAAAATTGGTTCCCAAATGGCGCCAGAACGTAGACAGCATGGCAGTGGCTCTAATTGTAGCTCTTTAGACACTGTCTCTTCATCTAAAAGCCTGGCCTTAGTGTGAGGATGGAATACCTGGAAAATTGGCCCACTTTTATGGGGTATCTTTGCTATTTTTAAGCAGGTATTTCTTCTCTCTGCTTTCCAAATCTCTTTTAAAGAGCCTTCAAAGTCACTTCTCCCAAGAATCTCTCAGACACCATCTGTGGGTTAAATCTCTAAAAATGTGAAACTCAAGGGTGTCCTTGGCCCTGGAGGGGTGCGGGCCTTTCACAGTTCCTGCTGTGGCTGACAGTAAAAAAGGTGGCTGGGCAGCAGCAGGAAGATGCAGTGAATATTTCAAGAATAAGACCCTGGCTTTTCAATGCAGTTCAAAGTTCTGGGATGTTCCAAGTGTGGCCTTACCTTGAGCACTGGATACAAGTTTGGGAATCGCAGTATAAGGACATAAAGCTGTTAGAGAGTGTCCAAAGGAGGCCTACAGAGATGCGGAAGGGTCTAGAGCATGCATGAGCAGTGTCTGTAGTCCCGTGGTTCACGCAGCCCAGAGCTGAGGAGCTGAGGAGCTGAGGGGAGGCGTCATGGCGGCTGCAGCTCCCAACAGGGAGCAGAGGCAGCGCTGAGCTCTGCTGTGTGTGACGGCGGCAGGGCCCGAGGGAACGGCATGGAGCTGTGTCCCCTGTGGAGGGGAGGGGCGGGTTGTGGCATAAAAGTCGCACTGTGTGCATGAGAATGAGGAATCCACTTTCCCCTACAGCATCTGGCGCGCAGCCCCGAGACCTGCCCGTCCGGGCTCAGCTGTGGGCTGACGGGGCTGTGGGTGCCCCTGGAGGTGAGGCGGGAGGCAGCCCGTGCCCGGCAGGCCAGGCTAGCTCTTTTTCTGCCTACTATTGCCCTCTGCTGGCACTTTTTAAAACACCATCAACATTGTAGTTGTTACTGCCAAGGCCGTTTAGCCGCCCGTTGTGATTTCCCCTTACATCTGTATTCGGCTGCGCTGCCAGCTTGTGGAACCCCAGGCTGGAGATGATAAAACATATTTTCTGCTCTTACCAACATTTAAAAGCTCCTTCTTTATCATTACGGCTTTTGAACTGGTGTTTCAACAGCTTAATAAGTTCTGGGTGGAAACTCCTGCAGCCAACCTGCCTTCTGCCAGCTCTTGATATGTCCTTGTTTTTGGGTACCCTTTAATACAATCTTTAAAGGATATTCCCTCACCCTGTGAACAAGCTGAGAGCAGTTATTAGCAGTTGGTTTCTATTCCAAACAGTTTCTGAAATAACTTTTCTGAAGCCTGAAGGTAATAATGAACTGGTTGCTCCAATACATTGATGAAGATGGATGGGGCTGATCTGCCTTACAACAAGCAGAGAATTACATTCTCGTGGTGTAACTTCTGTACACTGGAGAGGACCAAAACTAGGAGTTCACTGCACCATGGAAACAGCTGGGCATCCTTTTTCTAGATAGAATAAAGCGTAGAAAATTTTTATATGAAATGATATATGAGGCTGGAGTTACCTTCAGCACCTCTGCCCACAGCATTGCTCCTGCCTTAAACGTGTCATTTCGAATCACAGAATGGCCTGGGTTGAGAAGGACTTCAATGATAATCTAGTTTCAACCCCCCTGACGTGGGCAGGGTCGCCAACCATTAGACCAGGCTGCCCAGAGCCAGAGGAGAACTTCTCTTTACAGCACAGGAAACCTAGCAGCTAACTGTGTTAAGCAGTAAACCCAGTGAAACAGCTGATATGGGTTTCTCTGTTCCAGCAGTGAGACAGCAGCCAAACTGTCTTGGTACACCAACACTGTGCTCTGTTTTTGGGGCTGCATACCAGATCTGCTCTGTCAATAAAGATGTATTTCTGGGCTTCCAGTTGGGACCCTTTAACTGAGTTATTCCCAACCTGTTTACCTCTCTCATAAAAGTTCAGAAATAATAAAAATAATATTTTCTTTTCAGTGATGGTTCAGACCCAAAAAAAAAAAGAAGCAGAGAAGCAAAGCTCGGATCTGAGCTCTGCTTTGTGCTAGCCCAGAGGGGAGACCTGAACAAAGCCAGCCCAGCATTTCTAAGACTGATGTTCCTGGAGACACCTTCTCAGCTTTCAGGTTGAATGAGGGAATGCTTCAGACCAGAGTGAGAAAAGCACATCATGGTGCTTTTCTGGTGGGAGTCTTCAAGCAAAAGAACTGAAGGAAACATGATGGTCTGAGTAGGTGGAAGATATGCAGCCTGGGGGAGATGTGCAGAGAGAAAGGCCTGAGGAGCTTACAAATGCCTGCAAGGATCAAGAGTCATCTGCTGGCTGGAGAGGGAAACAAGGCAAAGCTGCAGAGGAAAGGAAAGAGAGACCTTAAAGGGGATTTAATGTGCATGTGAAACAGATCTGAATCCCCATCCTGCATCCTCTCCTGTGGAGAGAAAGCAGAAAATACATCTGTACGTATTCCTTAAGGTTGTAAACTAGCCTGGGTAATTAATTCCTGATTGTGGAGATGAATATGCCAACAGCATATCTTCAAACAACAGGGATAAACTGTAGGGTTAGTTAGGTTTTAAGTTTGGATTAGGGAAACTTTATATAGCATGGTCTTCTAAAACAGGGGAGGAAGAAAGCAGGTCATCAATCTCCTTCAAAGCCTTGGTGCTCAAAGAAGTACATTCTTCTCTAATTTTGTTAACATCTCCAATTTATCATTTGGAGATCTGAGATTTTAATCTCCCCTGGTATTTTCAGCAGCAACAAAATGGCACATCTCTATCTTGCCAGTGAAGGCTAAGATGCAATTTGGCTTGTCATTTGACTCTAAGAATGGTCTTAGTGTATCACAGAGTTCTCTCTTTATTTCTGGATATTCAGTTATGTGAATTCAGTAGCTGTTCAAGGTCCCTGCCTGCACCTGGAAGTCTCCTGAGTAGGATCAAATGCTTATTTTACTTCTGTAATATCAAGCTCACAGTGCTCTGTTGCGGTTTCTTCTTACAAAAATTTAAATCAGTAACATGATACAGAAACTTCAATAATAAACTTATTTTTGAAAGTGAAACATCAGGTTGCTATGATAGTTAATCATTTAAAAAAACACAACAATTTGACCTCCACATGCAGGAAAACAATGTTATCTGCTTTTTGGGATGAAAGAAGTAAGGTGGAAGAAGCGGTATGCGTATCTGTTTACTGCCCATTTACAGTAAATTAAAAGCAATTTTTAAGCTTCAAAATGTTGCAAGTAGCACTTTCCTTTTTTACCGTAAATGAGGTGAATTAGGGAAGCTGAGGTCAGTGTATGGAGAAAGAGGACAAACTGCAAATGCAAATGAGAGACTCAACTACACTAAACCCCCATGCAGAATGGGTAAAAATGTCTGAGGTGCTGAAAAACCCAACACAGCACTTAATGATCTTTATTCCATCTTTCCCCACAACATCTCTTGTGCTTTTATCTTCATTTTATGAAAGAACATCAGAGGCAAGAAATTTCACTGGCATGGTCCAGCTACTTCCTACTCATCCCCCCCGGACGCTTTGGTGCAGTTCTGCTATGGAATGGTTGATGCTGTGACCTACCACCCACAAGACCTACCCCCATGACCTCCTGTCCAGTATAACTTATAGATATCCCCAGGACGCTGGAAAGGTAGGAGGGCTAGGCACACAACTTGGCTTCCGTCTAGTCCAAATCTGGGAATGCAGTATAACTACAGTTCATCTTACATAACGAGACCCACTGTATTGCTGAGAGATCTCTAGGACGACCTGGAGATGTGGGCAACATGATCTCCAGCACAACAGTTCATTTGAAAAGGATGATATATCACTGAGACTCAAATTACTGAGGTGTTTGGCTGGCAAGGAGGGCTTGTGAAAGCCCCACTGCCATTTCACAGTAAAGAAAAGAAAATCAAAGCATAAGCAAAATTCAGATAAACTGTTATGAGATTCACAAGTTCTGAAGGGTACAACAGAGAAAGCCATGGAGATGATAGTTTTCAGACTGAATTTGGGATATTCATGCCAAAACAGGAGGTAGAATACACAACAGATGTGGAACTACTGTATGTGCTTTATTTGTGAAAATGGTGAAAAAATGTAGAATGTGTTAGAATGCAGCTATTTTAACATTTAGCTTAAAAAAGTGATAGATTAATTATAACACATATAAAAGTCATTCAATTAGAAGGCACAGAATATATATCCCAGGCACATCCTACGTGACATCTCTGAAGGACTTTTTAATTACAGTGAAAGTAATGTTCAAATACCTTTAATTTCTGCAGCTGACAGGCTATTTTATCTTCAAAACAAGTAAAGCGAAACTAGACCAGTGATGTGCACAGGAGAGAGCTCCAATTTTACAACAGTCTGCTCTGGCTGGCGTGCATGCAGGCATGCTGCATCTGCAGGGCTAAATGCAGCTCTGAGCCTTGGAAAATTTAAATACGTTGTTTTTATTGCATAACATATTTTGGTTTACCCCTTGAAATGCAATGATAAGACAGACCTCTGTCAAAAAAAACGTGTCTAATTTTTAGCATTGGATGTGCAGACCTGTACTGCGTGTTCCATTTTTTTGCATCAAGAGTTTATTGTAACGGCTTTGGTCGTACATGCCTGGAATATATGATCAACTGTTTGCAGCTCCAATTTAAATTTATTTTGCGTCATTCTTTTCTCTCCCTCTCTCTCCCTCTCTTACTCATCTGATCATTTGAAAAGCTCTCATTTGCACACTTAAAAGTAATTTTTTTTTTCCTTGTCTATGAGTTCCAGAAAACAGATCTGATTTTTGCTGCTTGCATTTGATGTAGGCTATAACAACAGCACTTCCAAACATTTGGAATTAATGAATCCAGCTATTCCCAACCCTAAATGATAAAATGTTAAGTACAATAAATGTGAGAGTCTTCATTTTCCTTCTGGCTTCTGAGTCTTTCAAATCAGCCCATATTTTCAGGTTTTTCTTTGTAGCTATGAGTTATAGGCTTTCTATCACCCAGCCCAATTTGCCCTCACATTTTCAAGCACAAATGTACGTGGCAAATAGCAGGCACACGGAAACTTGCTGAGAATTCTTTTGAGCTGTCCACAGTCTCCAAGTAGCACAGAGAAAAAAACCTGTAAAACTGTTATTAAATAACATCAGATTATAAACTGTATGAAAATACTCATATCCCAAAGCCAAACACACTAAACTCATTGTTGGGGCAGAGAAATTTTTGACATCCTTACTGAAAAGCAGCTTTGCTGCACCAAAGAAAGAAGGAAAAAAAAAAAAGGAGAAAAAAGGAAACTAATTTTCCTATGGGATTATTTCGTACTTGTTGGAAAATTATATGAGGTTGTGCCTTGCAGGTACTACAGCTGAAGCTTCAGTAAATTAAACAAACTATCAGGTTAAAGCAAATTCATTTGGTATAAACAGGAACTGCAGTGGTTTGTGTTTCCCACACCCAGAATGGAAGCATAAAAAAAAATTGTCTCAGAAACTGCAAATGGAAGCACAAAATATTCTTGCATGAAATCCTGAAAATGCTGCATCCCACGGAAAGATGTGAGCACAATGCAAGGTGGAAGAACAGAACAGGGGGAGGGACAACATCCCCCAACATATTCTTGCTGCTCCAAGCTGATTTTTAATGTCAACATAATTTATGGGCACTAAGAATGAGTTTTAAAACAGGCAGACTGTCGAATTCTGAGACATTTCTTCCCACTCTGTTTTCACTGCTTAAATCAAAGCCTGCCTTTGCTCAGCAGTAGTGTTATAGCAACATCTAGGAGTTCAGATCAGTGACTGAGTTGTCTTTGAGATGGCCGCCTGGCAAAACAGAAAGGGTGAAATTCTCTGGAATGGAAAGATCTTGTGCCATGGAGATGACCTGACAGGCACCGTGCAGAACTGCAGCAGAGCTGGAGCCAGCAGTCTCCCAGCCCCAAATCTGAACACGTGCAGATTGATCAGCAAGTTATACCACCTATTTGTAATCTGCAGATATAAAAAATAAAATCTATGGGAAAAATGTCTATGTACAGCACAGAATAACAAGGAAAGGAGCATCCTTTGCAAAATGTTAAGCAACAGGGTTTGTAATTGCCTAGTCTGACAGCTGACTCTTCGCCAGGAGGGTCAGAGCAGCATCAAGTTTTTGTGCAACAGGTGAAGTTATTACATAGGCTGCTCCTCTCTTCTTCCCCATACAGAAGCAGCTGGGAAAACATGACGGTGTCTGAGAGAAAGGAGAGTGAATGGTGATGAAAGTCAGCACTGCTGCAGGAATGAGGCTGTGAGAGATTTCTGTACTATTCTATACACCCATGCTCCCAGATTTTGACAGTAGAAGAGGTAATGGCTTTAAGTTTCACCATGGGAGATTCCAGTTGGATATTAGGAAAAAATTCTTATCAGAAAGAGTGATAGATAAATCATTGGCACAGGCTGTCCAGGGAGGTGGTGGAGTCACTGTTCCTGGAGTGTTCAAGACATGTGGAGATGCAGCACTGAGGGACATGGTTAGAGGGCATGTAGGGATGGGTTGATGGGTGGATTACGTAATCTTAGTGGTCTTTTTCAACCTAAATGATCCTATAATCCTACGATTCCATGATTTTCCGCTCATCTTCTCCTGACTTTCCATCTCCTCCAGGTCACTGAGCATCCCTCAAAGCACAAACCACGGAGCCATCTTTCCTCCCCTGTTTTATAGCCTCATTTCTACCTCCACTGAAAACCATGAAAGATTGGCCATGGAGGAGAAAGGGCCTCTTTAAGAGTATGAGGAAGATATACAACATAACAAACCATATAAAGTAGCAGTCTCTTTTAATTCAGTCATCATGAACAGGGAAGGGCAGCTCTAATAAAACTTTCCTACAGAGCTTATAACCACAAGATATCACTGACATCAAGACTATTGACCTGTTTAGCTGAGCACATTCCTCCTGTTAGCAAATAGGAGAGGAAAAGTTTATATCTATGTGCAACAAACACCATTCTGCTGGCTCTGACATAGCTGTCACTGTCTCCTGGATCATCTCATCCTGGCTGCGTGTTGCCTCAGCACCCAGTGCAGTGCCTGCTGGCTCTGACCTGCTCCCAGCACAGAGGAAGCCTTTGCTGACAAATTCATATTTCTTCAAATAGATTAATTGCTGTGGCATATCAGTAACTTAGCCCAGAGACATCTTTCAGTATTCTACAAGATGTGTATTTCTGGATGAACCCAGTATTATAGCCTTCTGTGAAACAGGAAGAGTAACGAAATACAGAAGAGCCAACAGAAATGAGCTTAGACTTCTGACATATTTGTGAAAAGCTGGAAAAAAAAAAAAAAAAAAAGGCAAGAAAATATTTTATTTGCAAGGGCAAGTAAATCAGGAACTGTAAGATGGATTGCATGATGAACTGTGACAGTTAGGATATTTGTAGAATCCGTACTTGTGCTGTAACTATGTTAATTAGGATAACTGTATGGTATGAGTGGGGCTCTCAGGGTTTAACCTAATCAGTGAAATATGACCTTTCTCTATAATGCTCAGAAATTAGCAATGCATCATTTCTTCTTTTAAGATCTGCAGTATCTTCAGCTCTGCCCAATCTTTATGAAAGCAATTGCAACTGTGCAAAATAAGCAAAAGGGATGGAAAGCACTGATCAGATCAGAACTGCAGTGAAATCATTTGGCTCCAAAGCTGCCGGCAGCAACGTCAGTGCAGCTGCAGAGGAGGGGAGCTTCTCTTCTTTTTTTTAATCTCCTTCCTGAAACCTAACAACTCAGAGCTGCTAGCACGACTTCCCAATGAGCTTGCTCATTGGGGCAGTGCTCTGGTGCCCAAACTGATGCACGGAGCAAAGAGCAGAGGCTGCCATTCTGGGGTTCCCCATGGAGGACACTGTCACCCAAGGGTATGGAGACGTGGCCTAAGTTATCACAGCAGACCAAAGGGAATTGGTTTTTCTCAGTGCAGAAGTTTTCCTCAGGTGGAGATCCCAGCTTGCTTTTGGCAATATCAATGACCTACAATTCACTATAGAAAGGATTTATCTTCTCTTTTAGAAGGCTCTCTATATTTTTATCCAGAGGCGAAAGTAATGGAAGGGAAACACTGTGAACAGCATGAGAGGGAAAGGGCAATAGCAGGAAAATGCTCTAACAGATTTCCCTCATCACAGATCCACTTTTGTCCGCCCTTCTGCTTTCACACCCAGTTACCTGGCTGTATTTCACCAGAAATAAAAGCTGCTACAATATTTCCCCTCCAGTGCCACCAGTTAGAAGGCCTCATGTCTCAACAGGTGTGTGAAACACCAGCTCCTGTAGTTGCAGGTGACAACTGAAGGTGTAAAATGGCTTCCTGCATGAGGGGTCTGCCCTGTGCCAATGAGGCAATGTGCCAGCTCTGAGGGGTGGCATTCCAGAAGGTCACTTCATAGAGTCACGGTGTCATAGAATCATAGAATCACAGAATGGTTGGGGTTGGAAGGGACCTTCAAGCCCATTCGGTTCCAGCACCCTGCAATGGACAGGGCTGCTGCCCACCAGCTCTGGCTGCCCAGGGCCCACCCAACCTGGCCTTGAACATCCACAGCTTCTCTGGGCAGACTGTTCCACTGTCTGAGTAAAGGATTTCATCTTAATGTCTAATCTAAATCTCTCTTTTAGTTTATCAGACTGCTGATATGACTTAAAACATGGAGTGGTCATATTTTGGGAACCAGCAAATGCCTGAGAGCTGCCTCCATGGGGAAGGGATGGGTAAAAAGTGCCTGCTCTGAAAACTGTGCCAGCAGCGGCAGCTTGACTGAATTGTGTTTGCAAGCATTGATCTCCTTTACTCTAATACCTGTCTTGGGGGCAAAGTCAAATCTTTCCTCCTTGGCTTTGATCTTGGCTCCTCAAGCTGCTTTTCTGGAGGTGGAAAATGGGAGCAGAGGCAGAGAGGGATGATGGCCCTGGAGCTGGGGAATCCAGGTGTTCCCCTGTGTTTATGTCCCGCAACTCTGCACCACACTGCCTGTGTCAGTTTCTGCATCTGTACAATGTTTTTATGCAAGATATGTAATGGAAAAAGATTCATTTTGATCCATATAAAGCCACAGAACCTGTATTTTGCTGGAAGCAGTGACATCTCAATCCACTGGTAACAAGTCATCCATCTTGGCCCATCTATTTTCTGTTTTAACATTTCCTCAGGCCCTGATTTAATTCAATAATTTTTCTAAACAACAAAATATATGTAAAGGCTGAAAATCTGCCAGCAAAAGATGAAAAAGTTGCGGACAGGTCTGTAATTCTGACCAAAACGTCCTTCCTACCACTGTCATTATAGAGACCTGTATGGTCAGCGCTGGGATTTGCCCTGATCCCTCTGAGCTCCTGGGGAATTTGATTCAGCAAAGGATCCTGGAGTCCTGATTCTCTTCTGCTTTTTGAATGTGATACATTTCCAAAATATGAATACTGCCTTTTCCTAACCACAGTATTTGAATCTACAGTTCTGAAAAAAACTAAAAGCAGTATTGGATATGGGCAGCTAATGGTGCAGGGAGGAATAGGGCTGTTTCTCTGTCCACCAGGAGATGGCAGTGAGTATGCTATATTTTTTTTCCCCTTTATTTCACTTGTATGTACTCTCTGAAAGATAACGGGTCCTTTGAGGACAACTGAGCTATAATGCTTTCGTTTCTGTTTAATTTTCCTTTTCCATCGCTCATATTTATAACCTCCCCATAACTCCTTCCTCTGCATAATGTCTCCTTCACCCAACATCTACCATTTACTTTCTTGATATGCGTGGCTAGAGCCTACAGATTGGTGTAAAACAGCATTGCAGGAGCTGAACAGAAACATTTGGGAAAGGAAAAGCAGTGCGCGTGACTCGTGTGGAAGCTGGCAGGCACTATGTATGCAGTTATGAGCTGGCTGATTTTCTGCCCATTCCCTCTACAAAGAGAAATGCACCCCTGTTTCAAAAAGGGGTTGACATTTAGGATCTAGATTTCATTCTTGATGTTCTCTGCTGGCCAGGGGACGTCAGGAGACACATTTCCTTGTCTGTATGAAGCTCACGTGCCTTTGGGCCATATAACTCATCATGCTGCAGGCCTCCACCAAAGGACTCTGACATTTTCTACAGTAATGCCTTCCATTAGAGGGCTTCCCAAAAGGGTACATTAACATATGAAGCCCCATAGATTTTGGGAGGACAGAGGGAGACAGTTGCTCAAAGACAGATAGATTTCCAGACCCCAGTCACTGCCTGTGCAGCCTGCTGGCAGCCCTCAAGGGGCAGCATCCTTATTTCCCCCTTCCCTCACCATTTTCCAGTGGACCCTCAGGGGTTTGGTGCCTTCAACACTTGGAGGTGACAGGGCAGATGGGGCTATTCCATGAATTGCAAATATCCAGAAATTCAAACACCACAGCTGAAAAGGTTTACTTTTCTGTTTTGCTTCCCCCCCCCCCCCCCCCCCCCACACACAGTACTGCATAAATGAAGTATTTCTATGTTCCCATTTCACACAGTGCTCTGAGAACTTTCTCAGGGACACCTGAAATGCCCCAGTTTTTCATTGCTCCTATCAAAACATTTTTCTAAATAATTACAGAGCGTTAAAAATGGATTGCTGTACCCAGGGGAATTTGCTCTTTGTTTGCCAGGAACAAATAGGCCAAGAGAATGAGTGCTCAGCATCATGAGTGGTGTTTGAAGGAAAGAGCAAAGTCAAAAGCATGTAGGCACCACTGGAGATGCTCTGCTTTCAAAGTGAATTTTTATTACACACAGTCAAGGTTGCATAAGAAACGCCTGCATGTTGTGCTCCTTGAGCTGGGAGCAAGGAGGAATCTCCTCCTCTGGGAGTGATACATGTGATTCTTTTGACTCGGAGGAATTTATATATAGATATATATTTATGTATTTATATGTATCTGTGAGTGACCTCTTCAAAATTATTTCTTTGCATCTTAAGATGTTGCTTCTAAACTGGCGCTGGGTTTTGATTACATCAGTCACCTTCATAGCAGTTTGCACTTCAGTAACATTACCATGCTTCCTCTGAGGATCCCTGAGCCCCGAGCAAACACAAACCTAGAAATGCTCAAAGCATCCTGCTTCCATCAGTACCTCTGCAAATTGCTTTTCACTATTTGGGCATCCTTCCTGAGATATGTGTGCCTGAAATGCCAATCCCTGTAGCAGTAAGAGGGGAGGTGGGCTCAACACACCTTGTTTCCTTTAGAAGTTGGCCTAAACCCATGCACCCCTCTGTGCCCATGCAACTCCATGGAAGGTCCAGCACATGCTGACTCTCTAAATGGTAGTGGGCTGGTGTGCAACCATCTGGGGATGGTATCTTCCAGCCCTCCAACCATGCTTGTATTTCTTTTATTAATTCTTCCTGAATGCCTGATATTCACATTAAGGGGCTTCTGAAATCTCTGTGTACACATTAATCAATATGTAGCATGCATGTGTACACACACACAGACATTAGGGATGACTGATTTTTACCATTTCCATCCTTCTCCCCTGCTAATCTGTCTGGTTGTTACTTCTACTTGCTGTGTCTTGCCTTAAATTAAACTGTAAGGCCTTCCTTGTGGGAGATGCCTTTTGTTGTGGGCTGTCAGGAGGGGTTTTTCAGAGAATCCAGAGCACCAGGCAGGGCTCTCCAGGCACCACTGAAATAATAATGAAGTAGTTTCACCAAGGTGGGACTGGAGAGCAGCGTCGGCTGGGTCTGAATTCTGCTTGTCCCTGAAAATTGCCTAGGTAATAAGATAGCTGCTTTAAAATTGCTTGGGGTATCCCACAGGATTCTGTTCTGACTCTGATTTCCATTCCCAGCACATGTGCTGCCATTCGGCCAGCACCATCCACCCAGCAAGCTAATTTAAGGTTGCTAAACAGAAGACACAGAACATACATCTTTTATATTCGTTCTCGACACTGGTAAGTTCCCTGACTGATGGTTAATCTTAACTTGTAATAGGATTTGCCCACAGTCCCCCAAGAGCAGGACATCGGTCTGCTATTAATTTCTGTGCTCCAGCTTCCTATCACTTGGAGTGATACTGGGTTTTCTAGTCACCGTGGGCTTGATGTGGGCATTGATTACATATTTTGAAAAATTTGTGCAAGGTTTTAATAGTGCAATAGCATGCTAATGTGGAATTTGAGCCCTGTTGCTATTTTCTTGTGCAGGTCAGCAAGAAGACACGAGCCAGGCAGCTGCAGCCCCAGGTTGGTGAGGTCTGTCGCTTCCCACCTCTCCTCTGTAGCTGGAGCACTCTCCGCCTTGGTCAAAGGACAAGGTGCCAGGGGTGGTCAGGTTTAGGCACAGACTTGTTGCTGTGGCAGTTCTCCAGGGCTGAATGCCTGTTGTACATTAACTAACCTGTACTATGGAAGAAAGGTCACGTATGCAACTTAAAAGCAATACGCACACAAGAAACCACCAGGTCATCTGTGCTATGTGTCTGAGAGCCAGGCTGACCCACTTTTCTGTGCAATTTCTGTACAAGGCAGGGTCACCCCATGGAGGGAAATGTTTGTACAAATAGTGGTGTTGCACTACATGCAGGAGATTTATTAGCAAGGTTCATGTTACCAGACCTGGATCCCACTGTCCTCCGATCCTTTGCAAATTCACTGTCAAGGCAGTTAATCTCAAATTTAGTGTTGTGCGGTTTTTGTTTGGTTTGGTTTAGTGTGACATTCAGGATTCCTTTACAGGCAACTGTGCAGAGCAGGGAAATCTATGTGAAATGCTTCCTACTGGAGTCACCATCTGGCCAATATTCATCTTGTTTAGTGAAATACCAAGATATCCATAGAACGCAGGTGTTAATGCAGATCATAAGGCACAAGTGACCGCAGTAATAAACCAACATGCAATGAAATGTAATTAATGCACCTGGTGCTTGGGTTTGAAAAGAATTTCTGTGCCTTTTTATTTTCCCTGCACACTGATGTGCATTTTAATAGTTGGAACTTCAATCATCACTTCCAAACAAGCCTTTAATCATATTAATTCCCTTAAAAAGTGAACTATAATGTTTGTGAGTAAATAGCATTTCATAGTTTAATCAGGAGGGGAAAAAGTGGAAGCAGACATGAAATTATATGCTGCTTAGTTGCATTTTTGTGGCATGAAAAAGACTATTGTCTTGTTTCTGCTGATCTGGTTCTACTACTGGCAAAGGTTTGTTTGTATCATGTAATCCTTGCTAGTAGCCTCCAAGAGCTGTAGAATCAACTGAAAAATGAAAAGATTTGAGGTAAAAAAAAAAAAATAAAAAAATGATTAAGCTTTCTACCACTGTGTTTCAGAGCATGCTTTTCTTCTCACCCCTAACCTACACAAAGCAGGAGCATAATGCTGTAAGGTTAAAACTCTTCAGGATGATATTCTTTCCAAGCAGATCTCCAAAAACCCCACACAGAAGTGTACTGGTAAGTTATTTGCAGGTGCTTGTGGGTTCCAGAGAATCACATTTTCTTTTCAAATGTCCATTATCAGCTGAGATTGCACCCGACCTGGTTAGTCAGCTGACAAATCACAGGCAGACAGGGCATGTGGAAGGGAAAGGGAGAGGTCACTAAGTCAAAGCCAAGGGTCATGGGTGATTTTTGTTTGGATGGGTATTTCTCAGGGGTGGTCTTGAGGTTGTGAGGACCATAAATCCACACAAGCATGCTCACAGGCTGATAGACAGGGATGGTCCTGTCAAGTGACTCCCAGCCGTGTGCAAACTACTTAATAGGGACTCAGGGAGTGCTCAGCTCCCCAGAGAGGTGTCTGCTTCTGACACTGCTATTGCTCAATCTCTGTCCCCCATCTCGACACAGATTAGTGTGCTTTGCCACTAGTAGTCACCACTAAGTCACTGTGAAGGTGCTGCTGGCAGACCAGGACCACAGCCTGTGGCCCCTTGTCGGCACAGGGCAAGGGCCAACCACCATTGGCCACACACAGTGGGTGCCACTTTGACTACCTGAGTGCCTTGGTGGATGTTAAGAGCCCTCAAAGCAAATCCTCACTAAGGGGGTTGGGAGCTATGGAGGAGATTAGCGAGTTGCCAGGCTCTTATGAACTGCAACACGTTTGTGTGCCCTTATGCCTCATCCTGTCATCCTTCTGAAAGATGTGTTTCTGATGTCCCCACCCTTGCAGCTGGCAGCTCTGTCCCCTCCTTGTCTCCTGTTGCCACAATGGGAGGTCTGCTTGTGAATGGCCATGGGCTCCTTCACCGACTTTACAAGAGCAGCCATGTCCCTCAGCGATGACCATGAAATTACCAATCCCATTTTCCCTTCTTGGCCAAAGCCATCTTTTGAGTGCAGTTCCACAGAGGTGAGAGGTTAATGTATTAAACTGTCTCCTTCAATTAATCCCTAACTCCTGGGCAGATTTACAAACTATTGGAAAATTTTAGATTACATCTGATTTATGAGACACTCCTCCTAAGCTCAGATCGCCATTGCAGATGGCCACCATACAGGGCAATAAAAATAATTACTATTCAGATTTATTGGCAGGGTGGAAATTTTCATTTCCAAAATAATGCCCAGCTGTCTATTTTGAACTGGTCACAATGTGTGAATACCACAGTATACCTACCCCTTACAAACTAAGATGCTTCAGAATAAGGAAGGCCGAAATATCTGAGTTGGGCTACAACTTCAATCCCACCAAAGTCCCATCAGACACAATTTTCCACACTAAACACATGGCCCAGAGCCACAGTGTTGGACCACAGATACTAGGGGGGTAAGGACTCATTTTCAGCCGTAATCCCATTCCCATGCCCAGTATCTGAGATGTCAAACCGCAAGATCACTCTATTTCTTACATGCTTCAGAGAAGAAATAATTTTTCTTGAGTGTAGGCTTGACAAATGGAGGCAAAGAAATCCTTCCACTAAAGCAGCAATAAAAACAATTTGTTGAAAACAGTGCAGGTGCATTTGTGACCCACAGTAAAAACAGCACGCCCATGCCCTGGGAATGATTTACATTCTTCTGAAGAGCTTTGCAAGTGGATTTTGGAGGCAGGAAGGCATCTGGTCATGGGGATATGTTAGCAGCTATGGGAACAGGCAGTCTGGTATATTCAGAACGGTACATACTGTATCAATCTGAAAGGAAACCTGAAGCCTCAGGTATGCTGAGGTTTTTGCAATTGCCTCTTAGTGCATTAAAGTGCCCTCTGGTGCCCTGAGAAGCCCACAGAGCCCACTTGTTCAGTCAGGGGCTGGGAGCAGGCAGAGTGTATCTCTCAGGCCTGAGAGACCAGGAAAAGTCACAGTGGTGTGGGCACAGACACTGAGAATAAGAGCAGGTGAACTTTTCCCTAGGACAGTCTGTCTGCTCAGCTGGGCAGGAGCTGGGCAGTGGGCAATGGGCTGGCACCCACTCAGTACAGTGAGCCCATGAACTCCGAGTGATCCCATGACCAAGTAGGCCATTTGCCAATAAAACCTCAATCTCTAAGACTTTTTTGTTGATGTGAACAGGTTTTTCTTGTCTGTCAAGCACCACGCACCAATCACTCCCAGTACTCATGATTCACGGTGGCTCATCCAGGTATTTCGAGCTCACTATCAAACTATTTTATTTACAGCAGACCCAAACACAGAAATATTGCATTACTTTGGAGGTTTGGAAGAGGGAGGATAAGGAGCAGGAAGGAGACTGCCAGCATCCCAGCACCATCAATTGATGTCAGCCCTGCCCGGGGAATAGAGCGTATCTGTTAATTGCTGCTGCAGATCCAGCAGATGGTGCGTAAGACATTGTATTTAATGGAGCCCCTCAAAAAGAGTGGCATCTGTTTGTTTAATTTCTTGGCAACGGAACGACAGATTTAAAAAACAAACAAACCAAATTGGACATTTAGATATGGACGTCTCCCCAACAGATTATAAATGTTTAAAGATAAATAGGTCATATGAAGGAAAATATCAATTGACACATTTGAGAATTAAGCCAAACTTTCAGACATTGTCACTTTTAAAGATTAGATACTCAACATACGGCAGTGAAACTCCTTAAAGAGGCTTTTAAATAAAACGTTGACACTCTCCTTTTGACTATGATTTTGTCTGAGGGTTTGTGGGGCTGTTACAAACACTAATTTAAAAAATAATTCATTCTACTTGTCTCCCTCTCACAGACCCTGAAGTTAAAATATGATCTCTGTACGCCAGACACTTTATTTAATCAGGTGCGCCTCCTACATTTAAAATCAGCATGAGGAAACAAGGCAGAAAGCCTTCTCTGTTTAACAGCTGGGACAAGCAGCTCAGAGGATGCTGCGACGACTCCAGCATTAACAAAACTCTCCATATTCCTGGAAATTCATTGCAGCAGAAATTGCCACAGCAGAGTATGCCACAAATCCAAACTGTATTGCCTCTAACCATGGACAAGCATGGATGCTTTGCAGAAGGATGTAAATCCAGACCCGGGCTGTGTTTGCAGTTCTGCACTTAGAGGAACCCTCTTGCAGCCCCTCTTTGGTCATGAGGGAAGGAGGCCCTGTGAATATCTCCTCCCTGCATAACTGTTTTGGAGATTTATTCTGCATCATTTGTCAGATTTTATGCATGCTTTTTATTTTCCCTGTGTTAAAGCAGATTATGAAAGGATGCTCAGACATGAGAAACGGAGCAATTGGCTTCTCTGTTCCCAGCTCCTTGTTCAGAAGAGTGCCACTACTCCCTCCCTCTTACAAACTAACTGCCACATTCATTGCTGAAGGTGATGCAGGGTCCATCTGCCAGTGCCAGGAGGATTTTCTTTCAGACTTTTTGCTGGATCACAGCTGCACAAGGGTGCTTGGGCACATGGACAGTTGGACTCACTCGCTGGGACTGCACGTTGACAGGGGACACACGGAGCTTCAGGCAATGGGCAGAGCTCACAGCTGCTGATGCTGCTTGAGTGTGTGGTGGTTTTGCTGAGGGCTGTGAGCTTAAGTTGAGGGCTTTTGTTTTTCAGAGCTGATTCAGTGCAAGCAGTAGAGGTTGTGGCACCAGATCTGTGCAGCCCTCAGCAGGACTTGCTCAGGTGAATGAAGCCAAGAAGGACAAAGTTTTTTGTCTCTTATTTCACACGGAGAGATAGGAAGAATAGTTTGCCACAGCTATTTTAAGATGCAGCTGTGAGCTGTGCTTTTCCCTTGCCAAGCCTCACAGCACATTTACAGAGGATGGTGTTGGGCACATAGCCCTTGTGATGCCCTCAGGGCCAGCTTATGGGGAAAAATTGCTTCAATTTTTTTGATCAGATGGTCTGCTCTGATCTGAACCACCCCTGCTTTATGAGCCTTCAGCCCTGCCCTTTGGCTTCCACTGGATGAAAAAGCTGAGTGAAAAGGATCTGCTCTCACATGTGCAGCTCCGTACTGCCTGTGCTGGTGACCTTGGCCATGAGGAAGGAGACCTTCGCTCTGTTTCTCCAAGCAGGAGGAGAGCCATGCAACGTGGGCACTGTGTCACGCTGAACCCATGTGCTGTTATGTACTGGCATGCCCTCCTCTGTCCCCACGAGCCCAAGTGAGTGTTCAGTCTGTTCAAGGCACATGAGTGAGGAAGTAAAAGGGAAATAGCAGCATAATAAACCACTGTTAATACTTTAACTTGGTGATTGCACCCTTTAGGGAAGCATATATCTAAATATAGTACTAGGCTGTATTCTAATCAACATTTTTATGACTCTTTATTGAGGATACCCCAGATATATCTTTAACTTTTTTTTTATTATTATTTTACCATTCGTGGTATAGCTTTGAAGAAATTAGAGCTGTTAAAAGGGCTGAGCTGCTGACCTAGTGATCTACCTCTGTAATATTTTGTCAGTTATGATTGTGCAATTTTTGCCTCTGTTTCCTTACATGTGCACAGGGAATAGTGAAAGACAGATAAAAGTAACATCTATTTTCTCACACATACAGAGCCAAGACCAAGAACTACTCAACCTTACTATTTTGGCACCTTATGTATCAATAAAAGCCAGAGTGAAGAATCATAGAATGGAGTACGGTGGAAGGGACATTAAGGTTGTTGAGTACCAAACCCTGCTGTGGATGGGGTCACCACCATCAGATCAGGCTGCCCAGGGCCCCGTCCAACCTGGCCTCGAGCATCAGAAGTTTTTTTTTCTGATTAAAATTCTGATCAAGTGAACAGAATATTGTCTGTGTAATAGGACATTGCATAATGCCTTTTTCTTTCTAGCTTAGTTTGAGTAACACCTGTATGAATTGTTCTTTTTTAAAGGTTTTTGGCTAGAAGCTCTGCAAGGCTGACACTTCCCCATACGCACAGCTTTCACAAACGAGGTCAGGACCGTCTTGATCAAACAGAGCCACTCCTCTGACAAAAAAAAGCATCCTGGAGTGAATCAGGACATACAGAACAGACCCAATTCCACTGAAACTAAAATAAGAATAAAAAGAGCTCAGAAGAGATGATTTAAATGCCTCTCATAGCTCCCACTGCATATCACATGACTGGCCTATAAAGGCTGGACTGGAAAAATCTACCACTCTACAACCTTGCAAAATGGAAAACTAAAAAAAAAAAAGCATGATTCTGTAACATTCCTAATTAAAAGATAAGGAAATGTTCCTCCTAAATACTCCCACCTGGCATTTACTTATGACATTTCTGCTAAGGAGGTGAAAGAAACACCTTTTTTAAGACTGTTATCTCTGCTTGTCCAGTGAGGCTGTGCCAGATCGAAGCAGGCAGAGTAGGGCTCTGTTGGGAGCTTTTGCTGTCCTCAGCTTGCCTGCTGCCTGGGAGTGCTGGCTTCCCTCCTGATTATTTTTGTGATTGCATAAAAGCATTTCATAATGAAAATTCTTCCATTACCCTTCATTTCACGTGGACCTTCTGCACAAAGAATACAGCCATCGCAATCTGGATTTTAAAACTGTAAGCTTACCAGCAAATTTGGAAGCACACAGGCTGAGTTGTGAACAGTACATCAAAAGCTCCAAAGAAACAAAAGTCTCATTCAGAAGGAGAGAGGCATCGGTGGTGGCATCAGCATCAGTTTTGGCTCCCAGCAGCCAAACCTCTTCACCTAACATAAGGGACAGGAGGTATCTAGGGGTAGCTCCCCTTTGAGTGAAGAAGGTGTCAATGCAGTGGAATTAAGAAAATATATATACTTAAGTGTTGGGTCACCTTTCACCATCCAACTCAATGGTATGTGGTAGCTGTCCTATCCTCATATACATCTATAAAACTGGACAACACTGAAGGGACTGAAGTACATCCAAATGCCTTTCACAGGCAGATTTAAGTGTTAGGAAAGAGATAGCTCCCAAGTCTACCTGAGTGCATCTTTCTGAAGCCCTTTACTCCTTCAAATCATCTTTCTAAAACTAGATTAGCTTAGAAAATACTAACAGCACCTATTTAAAGAGAGGCTCGGACATGTCAGTCACTCCATCTACTCATACATTCCCATGGCTGCTTTCCAGCATGACTGATGAACCATGCAATTCAGATGCAGGTTTTCAGAAGCAAATACTTAGTGGGGTGGAAATGACAAAATTTAAAGTACCAAACTCAATCTGTGCATCACTGTGGAGATGTGAACATGCAGACAGTTTCACCTGACAAGCTATCTAAGAGCTGCATTTTCCTGTCCAGGCTTGTTTTCTGTCTCAGCTTCTAACCCTGGGATCTCTGGCTGAAGTGTGAGAGATGCAGAATGAAATTTGTAGGCACAGGCGAGGCTGCAAGGGTCTGATGTGATCCTGGGCCCACAGGATCTGCAACAAAGAGGAAAACTGTTGAAACGTTCTGTGTGCCTGACATTGAGGTGTGTTTGCATTATGGCTAACAATGATGGGAAATTGGTTAGAAGATCTAAGTGGGTGTTTAGCTATCTTCAAGAAAGGAGGTCATGAGAGTTGTGTAAATAGAAATAAACTCCATGGGGATTAATGATCCCGTACACACAGAGTGAACCCTCAGATTTGTTGACCTGATAGGATAATGGTAATGGCCTTAACTTGTGACAGGGAGGTTCTTCTCCCTCTGAGAAAATTCTTCTCAGAAAAAGTGGTAAGGTACTGAACAGGTTGCCCAGGGAGGTGGTGGAGTCGCCATCCCTGGAGGAGTTCAAGAAACATGGAGATGTTGCACTGAGAGGCATAGTTAGCAGGCATGGTGTAACACCAAAATGGGATGGAAAGTATCATGATAATAGTGTGGTCACAAAGCCTTTGGCTGCAGCAAATGAGCATGAGCCTAAATGCAGCAGCTGAGGATGCAGAAATGAAGGATAAGGAAAAGAAAAAAAAAGCTGTTTACCTCTGGAAGGATTCAGGCAAGCAGGGATTTCCAGCAGGATGCCCTTGCCGCAGACTTCCTACCTTAAATGAGGTCTGTGAAGGGGTGAATTCTGGTTCCATCCCTTCCAGTCACTCAGATGCACTGCATGTACCTGAGCTTCCCTGGGTTGGCCCTGCCTTCCCACCAGGTGCTCACTCACTGGTTCAGGCCATGACAGCATTTCCACCACAGATGGGTTGGTGGTTGGTGATCTCATTGACCTCTTCTAACTTTGATGATTCTCCGAATCTATAAAATCAGCACCTTCCAAGCTTTTTGTCACTTCTGAAACCCAAGTCTTTGAGTTGGTTTGACAAATTTTTCCAGACAGTACAATGTCCCAACCAGACAAAAAAAAACCCCAACACCTTTGTTTTGAGTAGTGTGACAGCACTTCACATAAGAATTATTGATAAGAGGATCAGCAGTTGATAGCTTCTCAATCCTTTTATGAAATATGTTTCTATTGCACTTGAAATAAAGAGAAGTTGGTGTATGAAAACCAAAGTACTGCAGGCCTCGAAAGATAACAGAAGTTTATTGCACTATAAAGGCTTTCAGCGTATGTGAATGCTTATTTTATCTGAACACATTAGCATAGTTATTAGTCATTCTAAATGATTAAATTTCCCTCTCATCCACCTAATATGCATTATAAATGAATATACTAAAGAGCAATGTGCTTTGTTGACAAAGCAATGACTTAGCAGGCAGGGGACAGCATTTTTTTCTAGGGCTGATTTTGACCTTTTGAGTTGGCCTGAGCTGGTTGCTTTGCCTTTGAATGCCTCACCATCTTAGGCTGCCCAATAATGTTGAAGTCTTAACAAAATGCATCAATGTCCAATCAATAATCAGTGTCGGTATGAATCAATGTCCACTGATATCTTACCAATGTTTTCCTTTGTTTTATAGCCTTTCTGTAACATATTCCAAGTTTTGAAGCATTTTAATAGGAAACCCTGCTAATAATTCTTTAAGAGCAGAGATATTATCAAGCTGTGGTTATCAATGTGTTTTGGTATCCATGGAGTGACAGTAATTTACAGCAGCTCAAAAGCTGCTGCTCTTGAACCTGAGGCATTAGCATGCCTATTTTATTTGATTTTTTCCGAGTAAAGAAGAAGGACAGAGAGATGCTACCTGCAGCAGTGGTAGCTCCTCACTTAAGATGAACCTCCTCTTAGGACTTAGGGTGCTGTCTCCTCCTCCTGGTTTCTGTCCATCTATTTGTTCTTCAGCAGTGACTATTGTCATTGTCAGTGATTATGGTCTTGAACAAAGATCGTATTCTTTTCCTCAGTCTTCTTTCCATCTTTTAAGCACCATGCTGCTGGAGTGTCCAGTGGGAGCCTGGAGGTGATGTGGCTACAAAAGGGTAATGCAAGTGACCTTTTCCCATAGGTGTCTGGTAGTCCATAGATCTTCCTCTTTTCCTCAAGATGTCCATAAGCCACAGTTCACCCAGGAAGGACAAGGTGTATTCAAGTGCTCCCACAGTTCTTTAGGCAGGGGGCTGGGATTTTTGCACACCCTTTCCAAGGGCGTGGGTAAAACTTCCCACTAACAAATTTTCCCTATGGGCGGTAAGCTTGCTTTATGTTTCTTTTTTCTTTTTTCCCCAACATTCAAAAAGTTGAGTCCTGATCTCTTTTGCACGTCGCTCATTGCTTAGTACTGTACATATGAACCATTTTTTATTATGTCAAACCAAAGCTGTTCCTCTGTGCACAGCAGCAACTAAAGCTCTTTTTGCCCTTGATAGATCTAGATATGTAGGATTAACAGAAGAGCATGGCAGTTTGCTGAAATAGAGTGGATCTGGTCACAACAAGAACTTGAATTTGCCTGAGGGTCAGCAGTGTAGGAAAAGAAAAAAGAAAAAAACCCATCTTGGTGGGTGATTGTGTAAGAATCATCTCTGATTTAGTCATATTTACGTGAAGGTTGGACCCAGTGAAGTAATGCTCCAGGACTTCTTTAGGCATTGAACAGAGATTTGTGTTTTACTGAGATAAAGCAGAATGTCATCTGTGAAAAGAGCAATTTATGTCCTTTGTCATGGATTGTGATGCCCTGAATCTCTGGAGACTTTCTGATAGCTATTGCTAGCGGTTCAGTGGACAGAGCAATCAGAGGAGGTGACAAAGGACACACTTGCCTTCTGCCTCTCTAAGGAAAAAGTCATTCAAATAAAGGAGTCTCGGAGAGTCATTCAAATAAATGAATGCACACCCTCTAGCTTTCTGCAGGCTTAATGAACCTTATTCACCAGAAGCAGAGCCTTGTTGTCAAGCCTCTGTCTTCGATGGAAGAAGGAGAATGTCAAAAGAGGTTGGTCCACCAGATTTGTATTCTCTGAAGAAGCCAAAAGGTGATTTTCTGCCCTTCCCTTGGATTTGGGTAGTCGAGAGCTCCTGTGAGTGCAGCGACCTACTTGCTCTGCTGGGCCAGGCTTCAATTTTCTTCCTCTGATTCTGTTCTGATTCCAAACAAACATTTGCTTTTCTGCTGGCAAATGCATTTCATGCAGTCCTGAGGCAATAATGGTTTTAGGAGAGCTTCTTTGCTTCTTCCTAGTATTTGTACTTTGTATTTTTGCGAGGGCAGCAATTTTGTAACACAAAAACATTGGAAGAGCTGGTAAGATCCAAACCACCTCAATCATTATGTGCATATGCAGCTGTATCACATTTTTTTAAAGTGTTCATTCCTCTCTGTGGGATAAGAGACAGAGTTTGTCTACCAGTGGAAGCAAAATGGCCACTCGCTGTATGTATTTGATGCATAGTCCCTTGCCAGTATGTGCAGTCATGAGTTCACATAAATCTTTGTAACTATGAGAAATGAACAGGAAAATGTTAAACTTTATAACATTTATCTTATTCATTTCTCAAGAACAAGAGAGAAACTACTGGTGTGTTGAGAAATGCGGTCTTTTAATAGTTGACTAGGACTATCTATTGTGGGAATAATTGAAATCTTGTACGCAGATAAAGTTGGGTAAAACTTTATAACAGGGCATTTATTCTCCAGCAAATAGGACTACTGAAGGCCTTGAAGTTTTGAAGAAATGCCAATTAATCAAAGTTTTGTCTTTTTTATTTTTAGCTCTATGTTTTGGGGATTTCATGGAAATAATCAAGTTTTCTACTCTTGGACCAGAAGTCTTACATATGCAGACTTAAAAGAAAGAGATTATTAAATATCTCACCATTTAATATCTAGATAATTTTGTCCTATAAAATCCTGTGCAGCAAGTAATTTAAATTGGTATCCTATTTACGGCACACAAAACTGCTCGCTACCATCTGCTTTGCTGTTTTAATAGATGGAGTGTTAACTGCATGTTGCATGAAATTCATTGCGACTAGGTTAATTAAATGGCTGTGCTTCACTTCCTGCACTCTGGTAATAAGATGACAACCTCATCTGAATTTATTAACCCTTGCCACTTTCCATACTGTTGTCACCCGTTCAACCACCTTTGGTCAACAAAAATGAAATAAATCACAATAACAGGAGACACGACCATATTGGCTAACAAAATAGATATTGATTAGTATCTTCTAAAGCAAATATGCCAATCTAGTCTGGTTTTATTTTCACAAAGGTCATTGGAATCTGTTGGAGTATTAGTAATGGAAGTAAATGATGATGTAGTAGGTTATTGGAGAAAACCCCAAATCTAATCTTTGCCACTAAACAACCTAAATGAAAGCTTTAACATGGAAGGCAGGAGAGGCCCTTGAAGTCCTCAGGTTTCTGTTCTAGGAAGCAACACCCCTCTGCAGGGATGGGCCTCACAGAGAGCCTGAAGCCAAACCTCTGAGTATTCCTTTAGACAGAGGCACCTCTGTACTCCTCACAGATGGAGCACGAGGTAAATCACTGTTTGTACCCTTGTCCCTGGACAGCCTCAGCACTGACACACTTGGATGCTTCTTAGTGTGGGCCCAGCAAAGCAAACTACTTGGGGGTGAGGTGGGTCTTGAGAGAGCCTTCTCTTGGTGTCAACTCTATGAGCTGGCCTGTTCACCACTTACATTCTTCAGATATGAAGGGCAGTTGATTTTAAGCACGTATACACAAAGCACTCTTGTTGGCTCTCCTGAGATTTGCTAGGAAGAATCAACACTGTGCATCAAAGCCATATTCATTTAACTCTCTCTTGCCCATCAGATACAGGCATTGAAGATTTCCAGACACTGAAGACCTTTTCAATTCCCCTGCCCTCCCGTTGTCCCCACTCACTCCACCATTACACCACAAGTGTTCCTTTCTGCTCTGTCCAGGCCACAGTTCCCAGACACAGCTCCTCTGTCCCATACAGCCCTTCGGGTCACAATGCTCCAGACACTGACTGTGAGGGCATCTTTATGTGGTTTGGTGAGGAAAGTCATGTGGCTACACCCTTCTGTGCTTCAAAGCATTGGGATGGGATCCAATGCTGGTTCAGAAGTTCAGCTATGCCAAACTGGTTCAACCTGTCTCCGTATCATCATGCCGGCACCGAGCTTTGCCTTCCAGGGAAGTAGATATTTTTTTAAACACATTTGGAAAGATTTTATTTGTACAGAGGGTTGTAGTTAGAAATTCATTCTTGCAATCAGAATTTATAGCTGTATATAGAAGCCAAGGCTCTTTTTCCAGCTGTCCCAGTAGCCAAGAGGCCGCAGAACTTTTCTGTTCTGTCCCTGTATCTGATACCCAGACCCAGCCTTGCAGCAGCCACCGAATGAAACAACAGACTCAAAACAACCTGCCTCATGCTGTCCCGACAGAGCAACTCGTTCATTTTGAAATATTGCAAATATGAGCCCAGTGCCAACCAGGTTTACCAATGCTCAGACTTGGGTACATTCAGCTCCTGAGCTTCCTGAGCAGATTGGGAGAGGAGTGAAGCTACAGCACACAGAGGGCAGGACGGATGGCGTTTCTCAAAGTTAATGGAACTCTCACAACAGATGTGATGTATCCGTGACCAGGAATGAACTGCCTCCTATTGAACTCTTACTGGAGGATTTAAAATTATTTAAAGATAATGAATGACAGCATCTTTATCAGTCTCAGCCTTTTGCTATTTTTTTAGACTCCAATTATACCAAGATGCTTTTATAGATGGAAAGCTGATGGAAAGCATGATTACACTGTTTTTGATTTTGAATTCTGCTTAACGAAACTGTTATCTTGTACAAGGAGGTAGCATTACAGGCATGTCCTATTCACAAAGGCTGCCATGGTTCCCAGTATGACTTTTCCCTCCTGGCTCTGCCCATGCAGCCATGCTACACAGCACTCAAGCACTGGCAAACATGCGGCATGTTCTCATGTAGAATGGGCAAGTTACAGAGATGGTGTCACATTAACCCAGATTTAACCTTTAATGGAGAAATTTGCAGCCCACACGCTAGTTTGAAGCTGATGCAAGCCTTATTTTGTGAGGGTATGTAGGAAGTGACCTGAACAGGGTTTGTGTGATTCTTCTGCATGAGAGAGGAGCTGTATTCGTGATGATGGCTTTCTCACATCATTCTGAAGTACAGACTAAATGTCACATCTGACTCATCCACAGGCGCGTTCTGTTGGTTATGGCAGATAATGCACATCTCTCCCAGTGAAATGTTAACATCCCTGCACATTTTCAAAGCAAAGCATTGAAATATTTTCCATCTCGGGGACAAGCTGTCACTTTGAAGAGCACAGCAGCACAACCTCACCCGGTGTGGGTGGGGCTCTCTGCTCTTACTAAAATTCCTCTGGCAACAGCTAAATTAAAGTGCTCTTCTTTTTTCCTTCTCAAGCCAGACACAACATTCTAAGGGCGTCTCTATCTTGCCACTCCCAGCACCAGTGGCATGTTCAATACAGCAGGATGAAAAAATTTAGTGCAAAGAAAATGAGGTGCTCCATCTGAAACCAACCGCTGGGCCTGGAGGTTCTGGTTCTAGAAATGGCATGAAGCTGCAGGGATGGGATGTGTGTGTACCTGAGTAATGCCCTGAACTTCTCATTTCACATCCTGGAGATAAGGTGCCATTTACCAAACTCCCCTGGGGGTGTTCAAGAAGTGTAGAGAAGTGGCATTGAGGAACAGTGTTAAGTGGGCGTGCTGATGTTGGGTTGGTGGTTGAACTCAGTGATCTTAGTGATCTTTTCCAACCTTAAGGATTCTACACCTCTATGAAACTCTCTACTCTGTGGCTTCGGGCCCAAAGATGGTGGATTGAATGGTGGACACAAGATGGTGGACAGGCCCTCAAGGTGGGTGGGAGGAGCACAGCCCCTTTCAGACGGGGCCTTTCAGGTGACAGAGTGATCCAGCAGTCTTTGGTTCAAGTAGGAAAGAAAGATAAGATTAACCAAGAAATCACTATTTGAACAGAAAATGGAGGATGATTAGTGCATTTATCAAAAGAGCAGCAGGCTGTGGTTCAGATGTTTGAAACAGCCTAGCACAAAATAAGCTTAGATAAAATTCTCATTAACTCTGTATCTGTCCCCAAGTTCCAGATAAGTTACATCAGCAGGCTGTCACGAATCTGTAGCTAAAGCAGATGAGAGCTGGATGAAACCCACACCTGTGGAATGGGCAATGTGGATAGCACAGCCAGTCCCAGCTCTCTTCTGCTTCTCCCACCGACCCCAGCTCTTCCTCCATCTCTGCAGCACTGCAGAGGCGTTCTGTGCACAGAGCCATTGAGCACTGAAGGCAGAACTTCAGGCAGATGCTGTAATGACTCTCAAAGTTGTGAAGAGATGAGTTATTTAGCAGCTGAGGATCCACGATTAAATGCTAATGGAAGTGGTGACACATAAAAAACCCACTGCAAACAGC
>JAPSGF010000002.1:7850588-8029552 GCA_035772895.1 Perdix hodgsoniae
CACGCTTCACCCACTAAATATAGCAGCAGACTGTGTGCCCCTACGCAAAAACATTCTCATATCTAGTTTTAACTTTACATATAAAAATAACTTGGAGAAAATACAAAAAAACATTTTATTTTAACATGAAAATATCACAAAAATTAGTAAGCCTGAGATGTAGGGTTTTGGTGAAAAACAAGAGGCTTGTAGTGTTTTGGCTGCTGATAAAGATGCATGTATTGATAGCTGGGGTGAAAAGCAGAAGAATGCACTTATTTCTTCTGCATGTCAGTATCTTCAAACACAGTAAGCCACATGCACCCTTCTTTCCTTATGTAGATGCTGGTTCACCATGTTTAATTCCAGCGGAAGTGGATCTGACGTGGGCGGTCAGCCCCCTCCTTTACCAATGGCTTATGGAATTCACGTCCTGCACGGGAGTGGATATTTGCCCAACAAAACTCACAGTAATACTGCAGGCAAGTGACATTGGCACAGAAGAAAGGAGCAAACTTTCCACCACATCGTGCGCCCTGGCATTCGTCACACATCTGGTCATCCAACACATATGGCTTTACCTCCACCTGTTGGAGTGAGACACAAAGAATTCCAGTTAACACCTATTATTCCCACTGAAAAGATACATGAGTGTGTTCAGGTTCTCTCTCTTCCGGAAAAAAAAAAAAGTAGTCTGACATCAGATATGTTTACATCTCTACCCAATTCACTGCTTTTTACTACTGCTTACCATTTACCAGCTCCCAATCTATCCATACAAAAAGCTAAACAATTCAACACAGATCTTCAGAAGTGCATTAAATATGTAAGCAATGGCTACATCAGAACCTTCAATTAACTTACTCTGGAATGATACCCTTGGCAAGTGATAAAACCAAAGTATGTGTAGAAAATAAACCACTGGTCCTGAAGCTCTCTGAAGAAATCTCACCAGCTCCCAGATACACCCCAACACGATACCCAGTTTTGTACTGCTTAGCAAATAACACACATACAAGAATGTAACCGTTTATACCTGAGCAAGTAGTCTCTGCATGTACTACCTTCCTTTGCCAATTAGAAGAACTTTCTGCAGGCTTGATTACTTCTGTTGGCACTCTTAACTACTCCCATGACTACACTCCAAATTTCTAAAATACAACCAAATTAGGAGTTCCTGATCTGGGTCACATATTACTTTCCTTTACTTAATTCCTTTTTATTTTTTAGCTTTGAGTTGCACATGAATTTGTGTTCAATATGACCCTGAATGTATTTTTAAAAGATCGTTCTGCAAATCTACAGCCTGCTAGAAACACCTGTGTTACACAGCTTCTTTCTCCCAAACTGCTCTGACTGCCAGAGTGGAAAAGTGGCAGGATGCCAGCGGTGCATTTGCACAATGTCTCTGCATCACTGAACTGTTACAGACTGCACTCAGACAGGAAGAAGAACTTCACAATAAAGCACAGAATGAACTGACACCATCATTAAGGAATGTATTGTTGTCTTCCTTTCCTTATTATTTTTTTAAAGTTAGTATTTTCAAACTTTTGTTGGCAAAAACAATTATTCCAATTTATCCTACAACTCAAGTTTTCTTTCCCCCCGATATTTACTGTTACTTGAGAAGAATCCTACACACAGACAGTGACCTCATGTACCACACTCAAACGGAGTATATGTTTGGAATACTAAGATCTCCAGAATAAAATGACATTTTTGCATGTTATTTCCAGAGCTACAAAATAAAATCCAGGCTGGATGTGGCTCTGAGCAGCCTGGGCTGGTGGTTGGTGGTTGGTGACCCTGCACACAGCAGGGGGGTCAAAACTAGATGATCTTTGAGGTCTTTCTCAACCCAGGCCATTCTATGATTCTATAAAGCTACCCAAGAGCCAGTGGTTTGCAAAAAAAACCAACACCAACAGTACTGATTTTCTTAGTTTCAGAAAATGCATACTTGAGTGGTCAAACACACAAACATTTGAAACACAGGATGCTTCTTACTTCCAATAATGTACATGCAGTATGAACTCCACTGATTTCTTCCCTGCAATGACCTGCGCCAGCACAAGTTACACTTGGGCTTTCCAATAAACAGCAACTGTATGCAGTAATTCTGTTTGTGGTCCAACATTACTGAAAGCATGAAATACCATGACTTTCATGCTTTGGTACATTGATGCACCAAGATAAGTATTAAGGAGATTACAAATGTTATTAGATAAACATTTTAGGGAACTGAAGTATCACATGAAGTGGATGGAGACTGCTGGCATAGGAAAGTTAACAACATTTTAAAGAATTTTTGGAGATGGAACTCAAAAGGAGTTTCAAAGAAATGTTTGGAACTGATCTGTCTTATATGATGGAATAGCATGAAGAGCACTTTGCAGAAGAAAAACATCTGCTGGAGAAACTAAACATATCCCTATCAAAAGAACTAAAGAAAACTCCAGAGGTAAGGAAGAAATTAAGGTCACATACAGTGTCTGTAAAGCCACAGTGGCACCAAGTTTTCCTATTAAGATAGGAAAAGATATATGTTAAAAATGCCATAAATTCTTTCAACAGCAGCTAAGACAGATAAAGAGGAGAACAGCAAACTTTAACTATGAAAGTAAAAGACACAGAACTTGTTATGAAAAAATGTGAAAAGACAGCACACCTACAGAAACTGCCTATAACTGGCAACAGAAAGACTGGTAAGATGAAGCACAGAACAGTCTCTAAGACTGTACAAAAACGTGTAACTGCTAAATAGGCCAGCATGTATTTGTGTCTCAGATGAAGACAGTACCTGAAGTACAACTGTCCTCTATATTTATAAAATCAGCATTTATATTAATGTAAATGATTCAGTTGTGTACTTATGTTTTACTATATAAATAATAACAGGACTGAAACATGATTTAAATATAGAGAAAGTTATTGGAAAAATGAGATTAAAAACCTCTGGCACATCAGCAGAACAGATCATAAACCCTCTCGACCATGATGAGGTTAAAAGACAAATTTATTAAAATACTTAGATTTGGCATCACTGTGTTTTGGAAGTAGAGCACCACAGGAGCAGCAGATGGTTTTGAAGAAATCAAACCCAAGGAAGTTAACAAACATGCCCAACAAGAAATCATTTAACTGCTATCTGTGTAAATTAAGTCTCATGGATATCACTCAAACACTGTGCTTCTGAGTTATGGTTTTTATGGCAGTCTGTGTGTTGATTTTTTTTTTGTCCATTCTCCAAGAGTTCTGCAGCAGATGCCCACTGTTTCATTGGAATTTCACTCTCCATATCTCTTTAAGGTTTTCAGAGTTATGCAATATAAAAAAAAAGTTCAATCACCTCTGCAAAGAGTAAGCACTGCCATTTTAGAAACCTGCTCGGCATCCAAAAGGCCCTTGAGATTTCCTGTGAGCTATCATCACGGGCATTTTTCCTGTTATGTAACTAGAGGGAAATCAGAACTTCTAGCCAAAATCAGTTGCAAGTTACAGGAACAGCAGTGTCACCAGCAAAATGTAGCTGTAAGGATGTGAAGACTAGTTCACCACCCACATTCATTCCCACTCATCTCCTGGAAAGGAGTCTGGAGATTTCAGCTCCCCAGGCAACTGGTATCTGAAAGACACGTAAACCTGTATTGCTTTGCCTATTTGAAAGGAGAGAAGCACCTGCTATTGCCTTCAGTTAACCGTACCAATTTCTTTCTGCAGCGTCTTTGATCTGTAGAGGAGACTGGACCTTGAACTACTTACTCATTTCTCCTCTAAGATATTAAAAAAAACCAAAAACAATGTAACAAAAACCAACCCAGAGCATCTATTAATAACACTATGTGCATCTACAACTCTTGACATCAGAACTAGTCAACTTCAAACTGATCTAATCTAGACATCAGTTTTCTTTGCTACTCTCATACTTCTAATTGAGAGCAATGAAGTAGACTTGTCTTCTGAAAATTTAGCTTTGCTTTAGCTAGCAAAAATCATCTACAGCAACCAGAAAGGTACACTGGTAAATACACAGAATCATATTCTCTCTGAATGGAAAGGATGAGTTAAGGTTAAGTATGGTTGATTTTCCAAAGAACTGACCATCATGGTTGAAGTTAAAGACGGTGGAAAATTAGACCTATTCTGAAACCAATAAATAACAGAGTTTCCCATGAATGACAGAGAAATTATTACAATATTTGCTTTCATTAGAACAAGAGTAAAAAAAATTTTCAACAAAACCAGGAATTCCAGAATGGAAGGAACATATGGTCTAACATATGCCCAAGGAACAAACTGCTGCTTTGTGGAATGCTCGTTGTTTCAGGGGCATTCACAGCTTAACTCCTGGAACCTGTGGAGCTAGGGAAGTATCAGAAGAAATGTCATAGCCGGCACAAAAGTGGATCAGAACACAAAGTTATGCATCCTAAGAACTTGTGTTATAAATCACTGCTCCCACATATCTAAAAAAACCCACCCAGATAAACTCATTCTGTGTAACTTACTCGTTTATCTATATCGCCATGCTGAAGTTGAACAAACCGAGCACTGATGGCAGCAATGTAACTCTGCTGATTGGAAAAAGCAACACGTCCAGCACCTTTTGGGTATTTCAGCTCAGGGTCAGTATCAATTCCTGCGTAACAAACTCCACCATACAGACGGTCCATGATCATTGCCAATTCCACTATTAGGAAACAAAACAATGTTCACTTGAACTGTTCTCACTGTACAAACTTAAAAAATCCAGAAAAGTTAATGTTAGTAATTAATTCTCCAACAACTTATGTAACTGTAATAAAAAAAACAAAACACAACACGTACAATTAAGCTGTGAAATAACATACACATCTTTCACACTATAGTCACATACACCCAGGGAACAATGGAGCTGCAAGTCCTTGCAGTCCTTAGTAGCCTGGAACTGAAATTCAAGGGCAGTTTTCCATAAGGGATAACAGATGACTTTTTGGGCAGGATGGAATGCAAGCTGCATAGAATCCACATGCCCCAAATTCCTTGGTACATGTTCTCTGTCTGTACAATTGCTCTAAGTCCAACCTGAATTTCAAGATGTAGTTAGCATCTTTTCACCAGGCATGCAGAGTTTGGCCATCCCTACAGTACAGCACTATACAGAAACTCAAGTTCATAGAATCAATAATCTCCAATTTCACAATAAATATTTTAGCAAACCTCTAGTAATATTTTATACTGAATTCAATTTAGCAATTCATTGAGGTGGAATACATCTTTTTCAAAACAAATATACCCTGCCTGAAGACATAAAGGTGTCAGCAGACATTGATTTTCAATAGTTGTCTGAAAAGTGTGATAAAGTTTTACTGCTTTTTTGAAGGCATGATTCTTATTTCACAATGCTATAAAAGTTTCATTTTCACATATGCAGAAGATTTGAAAGCAAAGTATAAGACTCTATACATTAAATTTATCACAGACCCTTAGCAAAGTAATCTGGAGTATCACGACAGAATTTGGAGAAACTTAACCTGCAGTTGGAATGCTCATTTACAAAGTATTACAGAGTAATGCAGTCAAACATCGTCTTAAAAGTAAAATAACAAAAAAGCTTGATCATTGTAGGTCCAAGATAGAAAAGTTTTATATGCTGTATACCCCAAATTTGTTCTGTCACTTCCTGTTTCTCCTGCGTCTTCCACATGAAAGCTCATCTTACTGTAATGATATACTGCAGTACAAACAGTGGAAGACTAATGAAGTCCTGAGACTTTCTAAGAGAAATCTGGATTTGAAATGCTATACGTAATGCTTCACATCAACTCACTTACTAGAAGGGCACTGTAAAACATTGTAAAAGGCTGCTGCAGTCTGTCTCACAAAGCAGATCAACCATTTCACAGCTACAGAAACACTGAAATTTTCCTCCATGCATTCCAACAAGAGCTGAGAAAGCGTCCTTCAATCTCATATAGCACTGTATCATACAGACTGTGTTAGCTGTCTGAATTTCTTCCCATCTTCCTCTAATCATACTACCTGCATTTCTCCTCATCCATGTTATCCACAGTAACTGCAACCAGTCAGCAATAGAAAAGTAGTTAATGTACAGTAACAATACAAAAAGAGCTCTACTCATGGAGCACAGCGGAGGCGATAGCATTATTTTGAAAACAAGAAACAGCAGTTTTACTAGTAAGATGAAAGTACTTTTAGGCGTTCTAATAGTTTCCAGTGTATCTCAGAGGTGAACAGTGATTTGCCCACCAAAAGCAGAAGAAGGCAATTACCAGAGAAATATAAGAATAGATGAGTATTTTTTTCAAGCAGCAAGCTGGCTGGACCGATTAACAGAGCTTTAAACTATATTTGATGAGGGAAGACAATGTACTTCCAAGTGACAGAGAAAGGTTGTTGAACAGTGTCATTTTAAGATGCAGCAGTGAAAAACCTCAGCTTCCTCCGAAAGGAATTTGGGAGGGCTCCTCTAAGAAGGCAATGCAACCCACTGCATAGCTGTAGCATCTCTATACCAATGCATGCAGCATGGAAAATAAACAGGAGCTGGAAGCCATGTCATAATTGGAAGATTATGACAGAAATGTTATGGGATGAACTACACACCTGGAATAATGCAACTGAGCTACAAGCTTTTGAGAAGAGATAGGGCAGGATGGGCAGGGGAGTTGCCCTCTATGTTAAGAAGTGGACAGATTAAGAAGAGCTGCCTTTAAGAAACAGTGATGATCAGGCTGAGAACTTGTAGATTAAAATTAGGGATCAGACAAATAAAGGACATCTGGTGGCTGGGGTCTTCTGCAGGCTGCCTGATCAAGAGGAACTTGCTGACAAGGCCTTCTTGCTTCATCTACAAGGTCTGTCACACTCACAGGCTCTCATCAAAAACCCAAATGTGTAACCTACTCATGGAAACCTGCTTTAGCAGGGGAGGGGTTGGACTAGATGATTCCCAAAGGTCCCTTCCAATCCCTAAGACTTGCAACCAGAAGGCTGTAGTCAATAGCTCTATATGTAGGTGGAAGCTGGTGATGAGTGCTATACCCACAGTGTCCATCCTGGGACCAGTGCTCTTCAATACCTATAACCATGACCTAGACAGTGAACACTTGCACCCCCAGTAAGTGACATCAATGTCAATAGGTGACATTCAGTGGTGCAGATGATACGACAGAAGGGATGCCATCCAAAGAGACTTGGACAAGCTTGAAGAGTGGGCCCAAGTGGACTGAATTAGGTTCAACAAGGCCATGTGCAAGGTGCTGCACCTTGGCTGGGGCAATCCAATCTCATGGGAGACCTCTTTGTGGCTTTCCTGTACTTAGAAAGAACTTAAAAACTGGAACAAGACCAATTTTGCAATGGTTGCAATTTTGCATGGTCTGATAGTGACAGGACTATGGGAAACGACTTTAAATTTAGGGGGGATTTGGGTTAGATGTTAGGAAGAATTCTTTACCCAGAGGGTGGTGAGGCACTGGAACAGGCTATCTGGACAGCCCATGGATGTGCCATCTCTGCAGGTGTTCCAAGGCAAACTTGGATGGGGCCAATAGCAACTTGATCACGTGGAAGGCAATCCTGGCCAGGGCAGGAGAGATGGAGCTAGCTGATCTTTAAGACTGCTTCCAACTCAATCAGCTTTATGATTCATATGATTCTATGAACACCTACAACTATCCATACGTATCTGTATACATTTATGCATAATTAAAATGATTTCTAATAATCTCCCATTTTTAAAGAGAGACATAATTTATACTCACCAGCTCTTAATGGTCTAGGGACTCCTCCAACAAAAATTGTTTTTCGAGGATCAAGTGGCTGGGAACCATCCATCACAAAGTCACTATCACTTAGATTCCAGGGACGGATCTGAACCTATTAAAAAGGGGAAGAAAATGACATGCTAGTTTCAGTTTCACTGCATTCTAAAAATATACTTATCAGCCCACATAATCCAACAATAGTCATAACCCTATTAGCTTTGCGTGTCTTGATGTTCCGTTTTAATCCTATTAATTCAAACCTCAATGGTTTTAAAATCATCTGACTGTTCCAGATGTTGAGAGCTGCCAATGGTAGTTTGCTGTTGATTATTTTCATCATCATAATTTCAAATGCAGCTTTAGACAGATGGCAGCTATAGCCTGCAGGCCATCTACTGTTTACTTACTGGCTTGTCCTTGATAGTAGGACTGGAAACACATAGATAGAGCTTTCCATCTTCTTCAATACAGGCATCAATCAGTGCCTGGACAGAACTCTCTTCTTGGAATAGGAGGAATGCATAACCTAGAGTGAAAAAGAAAATAAAACAGTTAATTTTTTTATACTTAAATTTACTTTTCTTTAATTGTCTTTTCCATACAAATGTGTTTACTTGAAATGTAGAAAGTCAAATAAACTCTTTGTTATTAGTCATGCTCTTCATCTGTGTGCTAATTTGCCGTGATCAATACAACTGTGGCCAAATACTTCTATCCTTAAGAAAAAAAACAACAGAGAACACACCAAAGAGACTAATAATCAAATAAAAGCAAACATGTCTGCTCTATCATATAATGTAAGTACAGACTGAGCACAACTCAGAGGTAGCTGCAGACATTATACAATGAAAATCCGACTTGGCACAGAGGACTAATCTCTGTTCTAGAGATTAGATCAAAGTACTTTGTTACATAAGTGACCCAGCAAGCCTCCCAAACACTATAAAAATAGGAATCAAAAAGCTTACTTAATGCTACAGTAAAAACACTAAGACAAGCAAGGAACCTCACACAATAGAATGCTGTAATGGTTACCATATGATATATACAGAACTTGTTACTTTACAGGTACTCCATACCACAATTCGGATATATTCTAAGGTAGACTTTAAAAGGACATAAATCTCCATTTCTTCCTCACATGACTAGCAAGTGTAGAATATTCACATAAAGTGAAAAAATTAGGGCTGAAGCACCTGCTCTAGAGCAAGGTTAGCAAGGGGGAATATGGCTGTTTCACCAAGCCTTTTGGAAACGATACAGCTTTTTGGAGAGCTACTACTCACTCACTGGCAATCCCATACTGCAAACAGTGTAGGTCATCAAGGCATAAACAGAATAGGGTGCATCTCAAAGAGCATTAAAGAATCAACGTTTTAAGATAAACATAAGATCAGAGAAACAAATGCAAATGATTTTAGATCCATGGGAGCAGAAGCAGGATTTAAAGAAAAAGCTGTAAAGCCTATGCTGTTTTTTTCTAATAACTTGTACCTGATCTCATATCCCTCATACCATGGTCCTATCAGAGCTCCCTTCAAAGGACACAACTGTGCATATTCTACTTTCATGTAAATCTTATTCGGTTTATTAAAAAAGTCTGTAGGGAATCTTTGAGCTTTGGCTAAGGCATTTCCTGTTGAAATCCAGTGTTATTAAAAAATACTGTTCAGCAATGAAAATTCTGTTCAAATCAAACTTAATTACTAATTACTTAGACTCAAAAGCCCTGTTTAAGGGGGATATCTTTCAGTATTTACTTTACAATTTAAAATTCACATATAAGCCATGTAAAACTCAATGAACCAGGACATGTGCAGACTAGCACGGATAAGTGAGACTAGAACCACATAACTGTCTTCACCTGCACAGAAGCCAGGTGCATACACTGCAGTTTGAACAGAGATCTCAGTACAAGAATGGCAGGAGTGCAAAAACTTGATTACCTGAGGTGAGGGCTAAATGGGTGACATACAAACAATCACAGCCAGAATTATTTAAAACAAATTGCTGGAAGCTGATATTTCATCAATTTTTATCCTAACACAAATCAATGCTACTGGCATATGGCTCCTGCCACATAAATAGAATCAGTGTCCCCAGATCATCTATGACCTGTATGTCTGCAGCTGTAAGAGCCTTTTGAAGAAACAGACAATTCCAGTAGGAACTAGATGAGGGAACAATTAGGATTATTATATTCTGCCAGAGTTTAAAATAAAAACCAGGAAAGCAAAATCAGAATTATATACTGCCACTGCCTTCTTAACATTATCTGAAGAACTTAACTCATGTCTGGGTTCAACCCATTAAATTTTAAGAAAACAGAGGCCTGTGTCGTGAACTTAGCTGCACTTTTGAAAACATGGAAAACCTGAGGTCAGCAAATCCATCTGACTGAACTTTTGCTCCATAGCTCTAGTGCTTCAATGACATTAAAGGTATTTTAGTTCGCTCCCCAAGCCTAGTCTGGAAGAAAGTAAGTAGCTCTCTTAGTGAAGAAACACGGCTGTTGAAGATAATATGCTTCAGATCCAACATTTTACAGACATGGCCAATCCCTTCCCACTGTCTGGATACAATCCTGCTTTACTTGCTTTGCATTACGGTACATATCCTTGCACAAACCAATTATACAATAGCCAAACTTCTACAAAGACCACCACAGTTACACAGGGATCCAGGCTTTCTATTCATTAAGCAGAAAGGAAGTTGAAGTCTTAGATGCTCAGTTTTCATATAAGTTTGGACTTTTCCTCCTCCAGCTACCAGATGCCAACAACTAAATGCACAAACTTAATTCTCATCCCTTTCTGCTTTCTGAAGATATGTCTCTATTGGATTATTTTTATCCTCTATAATTCATGAACTACTGTGGACTTTTATTGACTGCAAAGGTAGTTAGCTGCTGTTGGTAACTGCACGTAGGTGTGATGAGGATGTGATGATACCAAACTACAATAACTAGGTGTAATAGAAAGTATATGTAATAACTGTGAAACATGGCACAGAGGTATTGTGAAGAGTACTTTACTGTACCACAGAACAGTTTAATTCTCTAGTTTCTTGTTTTTCTTGTCTACCACATCTGTCATGTAACCTTAACAGCTTCGTACCCAACAGCAGCGCAAGTCTGTTCACAACGGAAAAGAAAAGCTGCTCTAATAGGATTCTTTGAAGGAAGCTGCTTCATACCTTTGGGTCATATATACACTGGCAGTAGCAGGTCATGATCAGATATTGCTTGCCAAAAGGCAACCAAAGCTTGTACAGTTTCCATAAGTGAAAAATGTTAGATGAAACAGTCTTATAAAAATTTATTGTTCATGTGTACCAGCATTCATGCCTTCTGTGAAGGATAAAGTTTAGGTAACCCCTGTAGCGTTTAACTGTTGACTAAATTGCCCTGCGTTTTATGCAGAGTATGCAGTGGTTATAAATACTGCTGTTTCCAAAGGGAACTGGTGAGGGTGACTTTGATAATATTGTTCCCACAAAACTATCTCAAAGAAAAAGGAAATCTTTCTGGAGATCGTAACTGACAATAAAACTGCATTCCCTGATATCTAAAAATGCTGCACTGGCTATAATCATTGTCACTCTGAGTACAAACAAGAATTCAAGACTCTTATATATATAACTAAAAAAGTATTACTAAAATATATATATACCTATATAACTAAATGAAACTTCATCCAAGCAAAGAATCCAAGCAAAACAAACAAGCAAACAAACAAACAAAAAAAAATCAAAAACTTAAATACAGAATCAGTGCTTTCATTTTTTTATTTACTACACAGAAAAGGTAGCTAATATAAATTTCTGGCCAGGCATTCTTTCTTTATTCCACAATATGGAACTTTACAAAAGGAGAAAAGAAACTTCTGTTAATGCATAGTTCCATGTAGAAATCTGAAAGCAGCTGTAAGTTCTATTTGACTCCAATTAACTTCTATCATCAGTGATTTAGAAGGGAGGTAAAGAAAATCAGTATAAGCCAGCATGGATGGTCTGTATCAGCTGGCAGAGCTGCATTTTCTTTTATGGTTGGGTCCCCTACTGTTCTAACAGTCTTCCCTACAGGAGAGCTAAGAAAAAACAAACAAGTGTAAACTATTGACAGTGGATCTACATTCAGTAATGGGAATAATTCACATTTGGGGAGGATACATAAATCTTTAAACCAGTCACCTTTTACCGAGAATCAACTCCAAATTACTTTAGTGAGAATGTTCAAGCTGGAACAACTGCAACGTAGACATTAACTACAGCACTTTTGAATGAGAGGGAGGTGGTGCAGGATTCACTTTGAGACCCAAGCGAACCCTATTTCCATATTTCTATAGTGACTGTGGTCAGCAGAGATCTAGTTAATGTTGCCAGTGGTGTCTGGGACGTTACTTGGCTGACAAGTGTGACACAGAGATGCCTTGCACGACTCACCCTCTGCAGTACTTTGCCTAACCTTCAGCTGATGTTCCAGCGGTGTGAGAGTTCAGTAGGTACCATACCATGTTTGCCATCCATGGGTAAATCTTGATATTCTTGGTTTGGAGAAATGAATCAAGCACAATGAGCTTCATTACAGTGACCTGAATAGCCCTTTGTATTCCAGTGACTCTACTGGCAAAATTCCCATTAATTAAAGGAAGCTTAGATACTAATCACGCATGAAGACACCTACAGTTATTTCCCTGAATCCAGAGTTCAGTCCAACCCAAGGAGCTCGAATGAGCTGGTAACAAGTTAACCAATGGACCTAGAGTTCTGCTCCTTGAACTAGAAACAGAATGTTTTCAACATGATTTTTTCAGTCAGTTGTAAATTAGCAGTTAATAATCTTGAATAAATGAAGCTACCGCATGACTACTGGGACAGAAAGCAAAAGAAATACGCAGATAATTAGAAAAAGCTGGAGATGCTGTCTTGTTTAAACAGATTATCTTCTGTTTTATACAGACTATAAATAGTACAGAACATACAAACAACTGGTCTTCCTTTGAAAGGCCCTTTGGATCAGCATATCCTCACTGCACCGTTTCTTTGTGAGCTTCACTATCATGAAAATGGAGTTCCCACCTCAACAGTTGCTTTGAACATGTGTGCCAACTAACTAATAACAGGAGTTATGATAAGCAGTGACAAGATAGAAAGGAAGGAATTCCCCATTACAGCTGGCAGATCACTTACTGACTGTACTTTGATCTCAACAGAATAATTCTTTTTCTGCTTCATAACTGAGTTTCCTTCTAAGATTAGTGTGAAGTGTTTAAAATTCCTGCTATCTTCAGGCCTCATTTTGTGGTGAACCAGTACAAAATGTAATTAGCAAATAAAAGGCAGTTGGTGTTTCTCAGGAGGCAGTCAGCCCTGACATATCAGTATTTCTTCAAGTAAGGAATACTTCTTATGAACTTGGCTTTCCCTCAGGACTATCTGTAAGCAGAGAGCCTGGAAGGAAGCACAGCCTGGAAAACTGAACACAAGTATAAAAGCAGTAACAAAAGATAAAAAAAAAAAGAAAAAAAAAAAAAGACACCAAACAAGCAACAAAACAAGCTGTATGTCTTCAACATGCTGAAGACTAATGTACAGAACAGCCCAGAAATGGATAACTGCGAGATGTCTTTGGAAGTAATACTATTTCAAGTCTCTAACAAGACTGGGAAAAAACAGACAGATACTAAATTAGTTCAATGCAAAGTAGTAAACCAGACAGCGAAGATTAGAAATTAAAAATAAAATGAACTCCTTGTGCTATTATATGGTGCTTATATTGGTAATTATCAATCAATCTCAAAGCTTTTTGTATTTAGCCTATGTTTAGCAGTTTTAGGTATCTATTACACTGTTCCTGCCTGCACATGCGCATAACACTGAAATATATTAAGATACATTTCTATCATAGCCTATAGTAAAGTAATCATACGTTTTATCTGGTGCAGTGAAAGTACCAGATCACATATAAGCACGGAAGTATTCAGCAGTTAATAGTAAACTGTATTTCCAGACTATCTACAAATAGAAACCTACACTGTATTTTAAATGTGTGAGACTATTCCAGGCCACCGTCACATTATAAAACAACGATGAATACTGTAGCAAACAGACAGTTTGACTATAAAGTGTTATTAAAGCTCATATAAAGATCAGTTAACCAGCTTAACACTTGGCATCTAAGTGTTTTCAAAATTAATTAAATCATCAGTCTAGAGTTCTTTTACTTACATTCTCTGTTTTCAGTACAGACTTATTATTACTATTATTTTCACTATGGTACTTACAAATTTCCCAACTGCAAAGTCTCAAAATACATACTTAAGATATTTACATTCTGAGCCAGGACTGTCTCCTCAGAAATTAACGCCAGAACTCATTTCTTCCAGTGAAGAATGTATTAGACCTTCCCTCTTCTACATATTCAATACAGACTCTGTGAGTTGAGCCTCTCCCTCAAACAGCTCCTCCAGAATTTCTCTTGATAAATTGTAAGCAAAGATGCACTTCTTAGGATAATTAAATTTAGTTTAGACACTGAGATTTTTATTAGGCTGACAATCAAAAAAGTAGCTTTGGCTTGATTTCCATACAGTATTCATAAATAAAGTATTCAATAAAAAATAAATACCAAATTCTTTCAGCTCCTTTACCTGCTCTTTGGATGGCTACCTGAGGTAATATGCCTGTTTTTAAAATGGCATAGTTAGATAAATAATTGAGAATAGGTAAATAAAGGCAGTATGCCCATATTTGTCACTTCCAGGGAAGGAAATAATTGCTGCATTATCTGCAAAATGAATAACCTCTCAATCATATTTTTGTGTTTATTTTATACATACTAAATATACAATTTCACATCCACAGACATAAACTACACAGTTTACCTAAATGTACAAATTTAGTCTAGATTTTGAATACCAAAGAGCAACACCAGAAATAGTTAAAAATCACTATTTATCCAGACCTCAAATAAGATAATTAGTGCTTCAGTAGATGCTCGTGTCTTAAAACTGGAATAAAGACAAAATTATTTTGACCATATATCCAAATAACATCCTTCTGAATCCTGTCTGTGATCCTCAACAAAAGAAACTGATTTAGCATTAAAAATTTGATCAAATTTTAGTTTTAGAAATCAGAAATGCAAATAATAGATCTCTGAATTAATGACATGTACAGTTGTACAACACTGATCTAATAATTGGGAAATGCAATTATGGAAGATTCTTCAGAAGTCCAGAACTGAACCAGACAGAATACAACAACTCTATGTATTTAATACTTGGTATGTAGAGCCTTGTCTGAGCATGCATTGAAACTGCAGAATTAACTGTTCACAGGGATTTTAAATTATATCCTTTGGGAGAAGATGAGACAGTTTGCCTGAGCAAGATTTGCACTCAGTGACAGGTCAAAACCTTCCAACTCTTACCTTTTGGTGGAAAATAGGACTTGCTTTCTGCTTTGTGAGGCCAATCTACTACCAAAGGCCCAAATCGTCTGAAGCTAGCAGTAATTTCATCTGAAAACAAATGTAACAGTTGAAATTAAAACAAATAAAAAAGTACTCAATGACAAAGTACTATCAAACAAAGAGCTCTGTTTATAGCAAAGTTTGATGTTTCATGGAAATAGAGGAGCGAAGTTTCCAAGTTTCCCAAACAAAAGCCATAAACAGACACCTCTTCCAAGTGTTAACATTTACACAAATGCTTCTGGTGATTTTATGCTTATGTTTTTTTAAATTTTATTTTTAATTTTTTCAATTACTCAGTAACAGGATTTCAGAAGGATATGGACAATTAAAGGCATATAAGCAGCAGGCAAGACAGAAAGAAAATCCATCTCTGCGTGTCTTTGTTTGGCATTTGTATTAAAAGGAACAGTTCACATTTGAGTTAGATGCTGAAGCGTACAAAAGAAAAGCTGAGATATATTAAAATAAATCCCCTAGTACATTACAGGGGAGCATCATCATGAAGATGAAAAGTATGGTCTTCCTATGTCTGAAAGATAATTAACCACAGGCAGCTTATTTGGCTTGCAAGTTATTCTAGGATTACACTGAACCCTGTAAAGGGACTTCTGTTTACACTGCAAAACTAGCATGTAATTTACATTTATCTGCACAGGAGAAACCTAATATTAAACAGTACGATTAGTTCAAATCAGCACTATTATACAAAACAATTCCAACTGCATCACATAACAATCTGAGCTTCCATGGTACATTCTGTATTTAGTGCATCACCCAGTGCTCTTCCACTTGACCTTCCTTTGCCTTAGTTTCTCTGTTTAGTAACAGGAACAATATTAACCTTTCTAAAACGCTTTCGAGATTTTTAGGTAATGGTAAAATAGAATTTGAAATTAAATTACTAATAATCATTTCCCATGAATAGATGACAAAGTAGGTTCATAGAGAGGACGGTATGGAAGGCTAACACATATTTGAAAGGAATATGCATCCCCATATCAGTGAAAGATAAGCATAACCACAAATTCTAGGCACTGTATGAAACTCTTGAAAGCAGAATAAGAACTAAATCATTTAAAAATCGACAGGAGTGGACATTACTTTGCTAGATGATTTATTTTCACTACCTACAGCTCACCTTCATCAATATCTGGTGGAAGACCTCCAACAAACACTTTCCGAGAAAAACGCTCAATTCGTTCCCCATTCTGATGACCAGAATAGCAGGTGGGTGAGTTTAAGACTCCAACTTGATCATTATGACCATCATCCAACAAACCATCATCTATCGGGAAGAGGGAAGAACGGCCTTTAAAAAGAAAAAAAAAAAAAAAAAGTATTTATATATTAAAACAACTTCACGGCAGTACACTGTAATGCAATTTTAGAATGGGGAAGGGGAGAATAGCTGTCTGGAAAATAAATAAAAATATCAAGATATTAGAAATGTACACATTAGCTAAAGAATAACTAAAGCAGTGAGAAACGTATTAGAACCTCCAAAGGGAAATTCAAGACTGTAAACTGACATCTCTGTGAATATAATACCTCATGCTATCTTGTATTGTAGTTACTTTGCTGCATCAAGCAGGAAAATAACAATTTGTTCTTAAATAAAGAATCTTGTTTATAAGAGATCATATTAAGGTCTGCTTAAGTGAATTTAATTAGCTTGCCTTTGGTTTAGCTTCAAGATAAAGGGATAGCTTCTATCACATAAAAGACTACTGCATGTCTAAAAATTACACTTTAATTGACCAGACAGAAATGGAAAACAATATATACACAGTAGGATGTTTGAAATGGGTACGTTGCCTCTTTTCTTTTAGAATATTCTGATTCTGCTGATTTAGTTTCTATGAAAGCAGAAGATAATATTAGCAAATGAGCATAGTTTACCACTTGAAAAACGAGTCACAGTGCTGACTGGCACTTGCTTTCAATTTTACGACAGTCATGAAGGGAGGCCTTTGGGTGGCTCCTAACACTTAGCAGTCTGCAGTGAGACTGCAGTTATCCTATGTGAGGAAAAGGTAAGTCAGGTTTTTCAAGGGTTGTTGTAGCATGCCTCCTCACCTTGTAACAAAAAATGTTCCAACTGAAAAGCTACTGCAACTGTGACATCCAAGACCAAGGTAGGACAGCTTTGCAATTGTAAAGTAATCAAAACAGACACACAGATGGCAAAGGAGATTCAAAATGTGGTGTTTCTGTCTCACTTTCACATACATAACCATTTTCCTGTTTGCAAATTTCAGAGAACTCCAAAGCAAAAGAACCAAACAGTCACACATCTTCAGCTATTCAAACTTTCACTGCTTTAAATTAGCAACAAAAATTAATCACAGTTTCAAGTTCAGAAGTTCAAACAAACAAACAAAAAAAAACCAAAAAAACCAAACACCCCCAAAAACCACAAGAAAACAAAACACTTTAGCAGGTCAGAATAAATACGCCAACATCAGCATCTATTCTGATATGCGTTTCTGTTTCTTTCTCACTTTTTAAGCTATTACTATTTATTATTAAGTCATTTTGGAATTCAGCTGCTTTCCAAAAACAGAAAAAGAACAACCAAAAAAACAACCTAGCATACTTTTGGGAAGCAAGTTCATTTTCCACCTCAACTCGCCAACTTCTTCCTAGTTCGCCCACTGCAAACCAGAAGCAGTAGGTTTGTGACAGCTGAGTCTGCAGTAACTTAGCTGCAATCTATGCTGCAGTCTTTTACCCCTTCTCAGAAAAGCCCCTTAGGAACACCTGCAGAAATTCTGTTGCAAAGCCTCATGGCCCTACGTTGATATCTGAATCCACTATAAAAATACAGAGCACCAGAAACACTGAATGAGAACACAAATGTGATAGAAGTCAACTAAATGTAATTGTTAAGAGGATCATAAAACAGAAGCAGGATAACTGGACAGTACTGAGTAATAAAGAACAGTAACTACAAAGTCCTTATGGTGGCATTTCATGTTTATGCCTGAAGTAGCAATCTGATAGAGTGGAATGCAGCAAACACAGTAAGTCATAGCAGGCTCCGTCATTCTAAAAATGGTGATGTATGTGAAAATACGACTTGTGGAAAGCAGGCGATGGCATCCTCACTTGCCACCATAAGGATGCATTCATTTAGAACACAGACGACAGGAACTGCAGAGAGCCTTTAGAAATGAAAGCAAGGAGCGTGTGTCGATGGGGAAGAAAAGTCAGAAAGCCATGGACAAACACAGCTGGAAGAAGCAGCTAGGAAGACTTCCTCTAAATGACCTATTTAGACAGAAGGAGTAGGATCATGCTATGACAAGCCCAAAAAAGAAAAGACTGCAGCAGCTGTGTAATGTGGATGTGAGTTTCAGTTATGAAGACTAATAGGAATGGTCAGGTCTATGAAGGAATAGTAATATTTGGTTACCAATCAAGAAAAGAAGATCACAATATTTAAATGATGTAAAAATATGCCGACTCTAATTTAATAAGTGCTAATAAATGGTTAGACTGCTGCTACAGAAGCATTTAAGTTTTTTTTCTCTGAAACAAGCAAACAAAAACCACACACACAGAAGTAAGGATCAATATCTCTTCAGATGACAAAAGTTACGTTTTCATTTTTCTCTGAAATTATTTTAGATAACTCCATTTCTGACTTAGAGCATACCAAGTATTAAGGAGGAAAAATCCCTACTAAACAATAACCACCAGAGGGATTTATTCTTTTCACAGACCAGAGTTAAAATCTCATGACAAGGAGAATCTAAGGCCTGGCTCCCATTACAAATTAAACCATGAGAAAGTGTTTTTGAAGCAGTATCAGTGAGATCAGTTTAACTTTAATGTGGGGAAAGGTTTCCCAAAAGCAGTGTAGCTCCTCAGAGAGCTAGGATGACAGTGAGGACAATGCATTAACACATTCAGAGCAGTGCACTATTTGATTCCAAATACTTATTTCTTCCTTCTTTTCACTTTTAAATGCTTCTCATCTGAAGACAGTAAAAAGTAATTTCCCAGGCTTTCAAATCTCTCCCAAGGACTCTGAGCTAGAAGGATAAGCCCTTTAAATACTTGTTTATTTTTGTTCTATGGCAGTGAAAATAATTACATGGAATCCAACACAAATTTTCAGAACACCATGGTGCCATCGATGACGGTTGACATCACTCCTGTCTATACTGGGCCAACAACCAACTTGTTATGAACACAGAGATCAAGACAGACAAATTCAGTGTACACTGTGAAGACTGAAAGTTATCAAAAATCTTGGTGCTTTTGCTGCACATTTTCATAACAACCACAGATTATATTCTCATATAGTTGAATCAGTACTGTTTTTCTACAGTCAGTGCACATATGCTGATTTATACTACAAGCCATTTATTGTTTCCAAAGGATTGTCTATTAGATTTCTTACCAAGCTTATGAAATGTTTTCAAGATTTACACTACACAATCACTTACACAGAAGCAAATGAAGATTAGTTAGGACAATTAGCAAACCATATACTTTTAAAGGAGGCAAAAACTGCAAGCAGTTACCATTAGCATGAACAAAATTATGATTAGAGCTACAGTGTTTTAACTGATTAAGGGATTTGTAATTCAAAATTTAAGAAGAGATCAACGATCCAAACTATCCACCCCTCCTTCCCTCACACCCACCAATTTCCCCATATTAAGGAAACATGCAGACAAGCATTTATAATAAAACATCTGGATTAATTAATCGTAAGGATCAGTAACAGCTCCATCAGAATTAATTGTACTGTAACAAACAGAAGTGAGTTACCTCGTCTTCGCCCATAACTCCTTGCTGCATGTAAACAAAGGACAAATTGTCAAATGTCAAACAACTCCGTTATGCCCACATATTAAAATATTTATCATACAAAAAACTATGTGGGTGAGTGTGAAATAAAAATCTGCATTGCGATTTGCCATTAGTAGCTGCAGAAAAGACTGCAATAAATTAAAGTCTCACTTAAATATAATTCTCTTTCACTACCAAGTTTATGTCAGAACTAGCTACGAGAATGATAGTTGAAAAGACAGCTATGTTGCACAAATGTTAAGTATTCAGTGTGCCTTTATACTTGATCTGAACTTCCCGTTAATTATGGAAACATAAAATATGGTACATTTATAGTTAATCTCCACGAATGCAATTACTATGTCTAAATAACACATAGGGTACTGAAACTGTAAAAAGGAATATATTGCTTTAAAAACCATGTAGCAAGCATTGCATTAATCACAGAAACATCCTGGTCCACGGAACAGTTTGTACAGTCCTTTCAGTGACAATGCAAATGCTATGACCTTCCTTTTTCATGAAAGGACCTAGCAGAAAATTAACCGCAAGGTTTTGTTTGAAACAAAAGACTCCTTGTGGTGGCAAACAAAATCAGGGCACAAGTCACAAGAAACAGCATTGTACCAAAAACACTACACAAAGGCGATGCAGCAATTTCTGACGGACTGCAAGGAAATCCAGGGTTTGCCTAACTTCTGAGTTTTGCAAGATTTTTAAAGAGATCGTGCATTATAGCTACTGCCTCTGTACTGACTGCTGCTCAGCCTGGAGGTTAAGAACCTAAAAACAGAGGGATTACTAATACAAAAGCTATTGAGTTATGTGCAATTTTTCAGTTTCACTTCTACAAAGTATTCTCAATTCCCGTTTCTCAGATATGCAATCTGAGAAAGATGACTTTAATCACTGCAGTACTGTAGTTAAATATCCAAATAGATCACTGCAAAACATCTCACAGCTATATTCACGAATGAAGACTACTGTGTTCCTGCATTACTGTTTTGATTTTACTGGGACTTCATGCTTAGATTTCTCCTAAAATGCTACTCATGCAGCCTCATGAGCTCAATGACTCGTGAATGTCATTCACTGTTCCATTTCCACATTATTAAACACTTACATGCTGATACTTCCCATTTGCACTTAGCCAGTATACATTTTTGTTCTCTCCATCCCTTCCTACTAGAAATTCAGTGGATTGCTTATGGAATTCCGAAAGCATCTGTTGCATTTCCTCCCTTAAAACAGATATTCCTTACCTAATATCCAGGATATTTCTAACCAACTTGCACTGAGTATTCTTTTGAATTTATTTTCCTTCATCTGAAAGGATTACTATTAATTATAATAATCTTTTGCTTGAAGTTTTTCCATATCCTCCCTCCTTCTATTGTAACCCAAAACAAAAAAAGCCCAGTTTCAACTAACAAAATGGAAACACCTAGATCCTCCTTTCCCACACGAAAATAGCACCAACAAAATACAACATATCCTTTTACAGAGGATCTGATTAGTTCTCCTACTAGGGAATGCAGCATGGAGAAAACGTCCAACTTCAGACTTGTTACCATCTGAAGTCAGGCACTTTCAAGACACACAGCTTGGCCACTGCTGAAGCAAATAAGAATCTTTTCTGATTCTTGGCCAAAGAGACTCCCACATAGCATTACAAGTAGCGTCACCAAGTCCCCATCTAACCCCTTGTACTCCTTTCTTTTTATTTTTTTTCCACTCCCTTCCACAAATAAAACTAGAGTAAGAGGGAAAATGTGAGCGCATCACATCCACAGCAATGAGCGCACTGGCACATTCCCTCTCAAAGAGTAATATGGAAATACATTTTAGCAAGCATCTTCTGGCACAAAGCCTTAGTAATTTTTCTCCTCTTCTGCAACTATTTCTCTTTATGCATTTTAAAATAGCAGTAATTTTAGGAATAAATACAGAAGGGTTATTAAAATCCTAAAAAAAAAGCCACAATGCAATTCAGCTTAGAAGAATAATTGCTGCAGTATTTTATATAGAGAAATGACAATGATACACCAAATCTGTTTATCTTCTGCGTGTTCTTTGCTTAGGCAAAACAATGACATCAGAGAAAATGGAAGAATAATTGTATTTGGTATTTTCACATTATTTACTTCCCTTGTATGGCAAACCCCTTCTCTCCTAATACTTATCTCTTTTGTCCATTTGGATTGCAAACTAGTTGGGGTATGGATTTTTTGCCACTTGACTGCAGAAAACTTTGATCTCCTTCTTGAATCCCACTCCGAAGGCAGTACTGCAATAAATATGAGCACTGATACCATAATGTACGGCTTTGCAAAGCTTGTTATTTTTTATGATTTTTATCCATAGCCTAGGACCATGACCACAGTGGATCTACTAGAGATGACAGGCTGCTTCCCCACTCTCTAAATTATGATGGTACAGTGAACATATTCTTTCTAGATTCATGAAAGTTCAGTATTTTCACATCCCCAACACACATATTACCGTCTCCCAAAAGTTACTGATTCTGAGAACAATCCCAATGAACCATGCTTTTAGTATGAAGTGAACAATGTGATATTCTTTTAGGTTCAATTTAGATTAAATCAGAAATATTCTTCTGTATTTATTAAAATACCATACACGTTTGTATTGTACCCATCAGCACACATGTGATAACAGATCAAGTGGCCTAACTAAACACGTCATATATATTTAATTAGAGATATATTTACAAATACAGTTTTTATAGTTTTATATAAATGTATTTAACATACACATTTACTTAATTAGCACACGTGTTCAGAGAAATGAACGTGGTTATACAGACATAATCTTTGCATCCTTTACTCTGTAATAACAGATATCCTCCCTAACAAAAAACTTTGCAAGATTTCATAGGCGACAATGAATTTTATGATATCAAGTAAAATAAAATGCTGTTTGCACTTCAGAGTTCTGACAGACACAATCAGATGGGGAAAGTGAAGTAACGAAGCCTTTTTCATTAATATGTATTTGTTACTTACAGAAATCCATCAAATATAGCTGAATTTTTCAAGAGCACAGAGTAACAGAGGTAGGTGCCTAATTCCCATTACATTCTATCAGATTTGGGTGCCTAAACACTATTTAGATTCTTTGAGAAGTCACATGTTTACAGATTTTAAGGCTGAAAGACATCATTATGATCATTCAAGTTTGGCATTTGTAAAGGAGTACAGAATCTCATTCAGAATTTCTTACATTCATATATTACATAACTTCTGTTTGAAGTAAAATATTTTTCTTAAAAGCACCACCAGCCTTAACCATCTCTGAGTGATAGAAAGCCCCTTGATGCAGTGACTGAATAGTGAATTATCACAGAATCATAGAATGGCTCAGGTTGGAAGGGACCCTAAAGATCTAGTCCCCTGCCACGGATAGGACTGCCAATTATACTATTAAATCTCAATGGCCATTTCAGAATGCATTAGAACTATAAAGGAGGTAGCCTTTAATGGTGAAAAACACTCTAAAACTCTCTCACTTGGACACCTGCTACAAAAAGAATCTAAGATTGACTTGTCAATTAAAGACATACTCAAGTAAAACCACTCCAAAGCATCTTTACTTTTCAGAGCGGTTGTAAAAAATCCTTTTAACAGCTTGAGCTGAAATAGATAAATAATTATATATAATTTATAAAAACATAAATCAGCTTTCCTTCGGTTCATTTCATTAATTTAAGTAATGAAAACTGTAAACAGTAAGTACGCGTTAAGTGAGGTGGAAAGTATCCACCATTTAAAAAGAGGAAAGCTAGTTAAAATCAGTTTAATCTAGAAATGTTCAGACTCAAGATGGTTGATGGTAAAAATGTTGCTTTTCTTTCTTTTTTCTTTTTTTATGAAGGACAGGTGTCATTGACCCTCCTTGCAGTGACTACAACACTCATTTTCTCAAATATGAGTGTCTATGCATCATCAATTCTCCTTTTCCACATTCCTCTGTCCATGGAACCAATTAAAGGAATACTGCAAATCATTCACTTGAACTCACTTTGGCAGAGAAAAATGAAGTCTGCAACTTATTTCACAAGTGTTCAAATTGTGATTCTCCTTACCACATACACAGAGAAAGCCCTTCAATTACTGCAAAGAAAGAAAGGTTGTGACAGAGTCTGAAACAGCTGGAGCTTCCCTGAAGCTGGTCTTTGTGTTTCTATTTTCTAGCTGTAAATAGGTGTAGTTTAGATGCTTCAGCATCACACAGATTCAGACAGTATATACGACTGCACCTTAGACTGTCCAAATGCATTGCAGGAAGGTTAGGCATCCAACAAAGGGCTCTGAATGAAATCTGAGAGGGCATACCTAAAAATTAGGTGTGTTACAACACCTGTCTTTTAGAAATTGTTATTTTTATCTCATTTACTAAAGGTTGTATGTAATACTGCAGCTTTTACAAAGGACAGCTGTTATACTGAACGCTAGCTTTCAAACATCAGTGGAAATCTCATCAGCATTAATAACAAACCAAAGTACTTCTCAGTGCACAGTGCAGCTCTGCGGTAAGGCTTTCAGGATAGTCTGGCACCACAGACATGCATTTTTCTAGTGTCACCAATAAAAGCAAAGACTTTTTTTTCAAGATATTCCATATTCCACTTGCATGCAGCACTATAAAAGGAGAAGCTCACCATTCCAAGCATTAAACATTTTTAAAAAAATATGAGTAACCTGCCTCAAAATATTTCAGTTTGTCATAAGATAAATTACTGCTTAATACCTTCCCACCTGATGCTTCATTATAAGTCAGGAGAAAATCACAATGGAATAAACACTGTCACAAAAGGAAATCATATTTTCCATTTTGTACCAATTTGCACAAGTGTAAATGATGGTGCAGAAGGTGAAGGCAATAAAATAATAAAAAACTGAAGCTCCACGGAACCACAAACCTAAAGTACCTATTCTGTTTGTATTTTTCACAAATTATTTTTTACTGCTAACATTTAGATCCATCATTATCCAATAATTAAAAGTGAGAAAAACACAGTTGCACTGTGTACATGAAATTTTTTCTAATCTTGTGGATCTGTGGTATTATAGCTCTAATTTTTCCCAATGTAGAAAACATTTGTGTGCAAAATCCCTGATTTATTATTGACTTAGATGGATTACCAAGCTCCGCTTCCTTCTTTAGCCTTGAACAAAGGCTAAAGTTCATGCCTTCACTGAGTAGCAGATGTTCACGAAGTTTGACCTACTGGGAGAGGAACGTGAACGTGAACTCTAACTGCAGCGTATTTTACAGTTAGAAACATATTTGACAAAGCCACTTAAGAAAAGAAATATTAGACCATGTAAGTGTAATAAAAAGTATACAGTTCACCCTTTATCTACACAAGATGCATTTCTGGACTTCTTATTTTTTTTCTAATTCTCATTCCAGCTAGTTTTTTTGCAGAGCTTTGGAGAATGTTATTCTCGTATGCTTGAGAACAAAAAAGAATAGTGCATCCATAAGTATTTCAGATTTCAAATAAGCTAGAAATAATGAAAGGCTGTTGCAAGATTAGCTGTTGCCATTCAGCTCTGAAAAATGGCAACAGTCCCATCAGTGTTAAAGACTAGAGGCAAGTAATTCAATAACAGAATATAATAGCATAATTTTGTACCAACATGTCAGATTTAAACTAAGCTACAGATAATTAGAAACTGTTATAAGATTAGCACTTACCATTTAACATCAGAAGATTGTCAGTCCCTGGATGTGGATAACTCAAGCGACCTTAAAAGAAAGCAAAAAGCAAAGAATAAAACAAAGCAAATGCAGAGGTGTTAATTATTACGCTAGAAAATGATAATACCACAAAGAAATGAAATATCACTTCTTAGAATTTAAATATAAACGCTATTTCCAGTTTGCCTAAGGGAAATAAAGAGCTAATATTTAACTCCAAGCACATTAACCAACAATACCCTTGACCCAAGTTAAAGCTGACAAGAACAGACTTCTTAACCTTAATTCTCTGGTCATAAGATCTGCAGTGCACTTTGGGATCAGCTCCAATAGGATAAAGCCACTTTTTGTTTCATGACACCCAGAAATAGTGCTGACTGCTTTAGTCTTCTCCTTCATACTGATTGTGAATAACTGTACTATGCACATTGCTTAACAGAGTGGCACTTCTACAGTTTAGTGCCTCTCCAATGAATCGGTGTAAGAAAAAACATGTCAACATGAATTAATAACTCAATTCATTTAAAACTTATTAACCAATTTATGATTGCATCTTGGTGCTTTGCATATAAAAATCGTATGTAAGTTTTTTTAGTAAGTCTGGCAAAAATGGAGTACTGGCTTACCTGCAGAATTAAAAAAATAAATTAGTATGATACATCACATTTTCCCTCAAACACCCAGCAAATTAAAATTATGCCTCACATCCTGCCATTACAACTTTCCAAGTATTGTATTTTACTACATTCATAGTATGTTGTACTTCTATAGCTGAATGTCTGCTTTAAAATGCACAGTCGAAGTGTCTCTTCACTACCAATTCCTTTTTATTAAAGATGACTTTTTCTGTTTCCAGGAAGCTGGAAACATACCAGTACTGTACACTGACCTAGAGAGAAATTTACAATAGCTGCTGTGTTTAGAAGTGTGCTTTTAAATGCAAAAAAAACCCAACTCCGTATTTTCCTGTATCTTGCTATGAAAACATACTTGCTTGTATATAATCCTTAAATATATATATATCTTTTTGAGTAAACTAGAACATTTGTTGAGACAAATAGAATGCAGGCTGTATGCAATGCATGTTTAGAACTGAGACGGATTTAAAGGGGAATATATATATGCAGATGCCTAGCAAATGTTAGTAGGATGCTGTAGATAATCATATTTTAATAAGGCTAATACTTTCTGAGAAGAAACATTGCAAAAAAAGGAGAATGAAAATCAAAGCAGTAATCTATGTGTTAAACTTGTCTAGCAATCCAAATCATACATTTCGTTTTTCTACTGGCAATTGCTTGAAATAGTATTTCGGATCCAAAAGGACCCTTGGGGATTAAATAAATAATCCTTTTGCATGAAAAAAAAAAATTAAGTAATAGTGCTTAAATTTTGCTTTTCCCTCTTGAAAAACAAACATGAGAATTTTATATCCAAAAATGTAGAAAAAGTAGTAATAATTATGAACTCTTCCACTCAACACATCAGGATTTAAACCCCCAAAATTATACAGTTACTCTCTTCCAACAGATTCCATTATTATTAGAATGTACATTAATGGAGCAGCTGAAGATAGGTAAGATCTCAGCCTATTTGTTTTACAATTTGGAAAGCATTGGTGAATGCCATCTGGAAGAACTCTACTACCTTCTGTAACTTCTTCTGAACTTTTAACAGGCTTAGGCAAGATGTTAAAAAAAAATCACTAATGTTTCTGCAACAGTAAATATTCTGTGCCTCTAGAAATGCATGCTGGTGTCAACAAGAAATGCAGAGAGAACGCTTCCTAAAATTGCAAGCTGGGAGCCGCCACTGGTTTTCTCAGTCTAGTTTTTAAGAAGTCACCTTGCATTTCTTTTTAGTAGGTCTCTAAAATTAATACTCATTTGGCTAACAGCAAGAATTTACTGTCACCAGCCTCTTTATATGTAGAAGTAGTTGCAACAAACACTGTGAGTGCTTTCTCGATGTAGAACAACAATAGAAATTATGAAAAATGATCATCTCTTGTTGAATCTGCTCAGGGCTCCACTGATGTTCTCTTTACTCTTTATATAAATAGCTTTTTATTTTCTCATTTAATGAAGGAGATAAAGGATACATACCCTAATTACAACAGGAAAAAAAAAAAGGTAGGATTTCAGGTCTATCATGAAAGAGAACCCCACCAATACCAATATCTACAGAAGAAAGCTGTTTTAGAAGATTCATTCTGGGTTTACCACTCCACTTTTGCATTCTTCACGCTTTTTTCCCCCTCTAACTCCATGAATAAGCTGCATCTATAACATAAGGTGCAAACAGAGAAAGCTGAAATAATACAGAGCTTCTCCAGAAGCAATGGGCAGAGGGGCACCAAGGAGTGCTCTGTCTGAATCTACTGGGCCCACTACTCCTGTGTCAAGCTTATGAATCAAACACAAAGAAACCACATCTTGCTGTTCTGAAGATGAATTTGCTAACTCAGATAATAATTTGAACATTAGAAGAGGAAAACAACACATTTTGCACAAGTACTGCTGTATTATATTTGTTTTTAGTCTTAGTCAAATAGTTATTTCAATGAAATTGCATTTTGTGATTTAAATATAGATATGTCATTCTGGTGAACCTAATACCTGCATTTTATTACCTTTGTGTAGTACTTGGGCTTTACAATCTTGAAAATATTTTTAAGGTTTTCTCACTTTTTCAAAACATAACCACTGCTGCTAGTTAACTTCAGTCCTTCTTCCTCAACCTAATCAGAGGAAGTAAAATGCAGTGTTTCTAGGGAGTTCACCTGAATTTAATGGTAAGAATACACTCAGAAAAGTTCCCATGTGGAACTGCGTGAGAGATCAGTCCCATACACAGTTCAGACAACTCCAACCTGTTTTAAAATAGTGTAGAATGGACGCATACAATATTAAATCTCATGTAAAATATCAATATATAAAATAGAGAACAGGGGCACATCACTTATATCAATTTACTTAGCTATCATGTTTTAGTTCCTACTCATCTCTTTCCACTGAATGCTGTTTAATGCTGTTTAATGCTGTTAAATTGCCCTCACCACAAATCCCATCTTTTCCCTTCTTACCTCAATGTCAGTAAACATGAACTCTATGACCATTCAATGCTCATTCTAGTTATCCCAGTGGTTTCTACTTGCTTAAAAATAATTTCAATTAGATAGAAAGATGCTACACTAGTTTAAAATAGCAACTACAAATTAGCAACAGAATTATCTACTAATAAATAATAGATCTATTTAATTCACGAGAAATGAAAATCACTTCACTGACTGCCTACAGAACAGAGCTCTACAGCACTCACAATTAGTACTATACTGCCACTTGAAAAAAATACAGTGGCTAGTATCATAGTACTCCATCACAATTGCCATACTGTAGAAAGATTCTCTAAGAAAGCCTGAGTCTAGGAACTTCAGCACATCTCCACTAATTATTCTCCTGTACCACAGCTAAATTCAGAATAGCACTGCCGAGGAGAAGCAGGTATTTTTGACATTTCTTATGTAATTAATGTGCCATTAAATTCAAGCCCCTCTCCCACATCTTTACCAGTAACATTAATGTAACTGGTTGGTATGTACGTCCCACAACATTTTCTTCCATAAGGAGGGAAAAAAAACACGCTTGCAAATTAGTTTTAGCAGGTCAGTTTATCCACTACATCCAATTAAAAGTCTTGATAATAAAAATGACAAGGAAAGAGTAACAAATGTGATTTTGGTTACATATCTGTAAGCACGATACTAATACGATGTTTTTTCTTCAGGCTTCCTCTGAACATCCAGATACAGTTGCTCTTACTGTTCATGTTAAGACAAATTCATTTCTGCTATTGGAAATGAACACTTTCTGTAGGACTCCCCAGATATTAAAACATTTGGGTTAGACCTAAATTTACAGTGACCACTTGAAACACTGCTGGCTCACAGCTTCACAAGTTTCATTGTCTGCATCCGTCCCCTTCTGCCCCCCCCCACATCTCAAATGATTGAATGAAGAGATAAGAATCACAAATTTCTTCCCCACTTTCTTTTTTTTTCAGTATACATTTTGATTAGAAGAGAAAAACCTTCCATGTTAAGCTTCTCCCACACTACGTTAGCAGACAGGGAATGGCTGAGTTTTAGCAGTTTCAGAAAGCTCAGTTTGTGTACCAGCATAGATAAAGACAACAGTTGTGCACAAAGCCAAACAAATGTTTGACAACACCTAGTTACAGAAAGCCTAGCTACTACACTTTCACATGCTTGTGTAAGAATTATGTAAGCCTGAATGAGGTCAAATGTGCTGTCTGTGACAGTCCATGTGTTTAGGCAAATGAGTCTATCAGACTTAAACAGGCGATTTTTTTCCTCCCCAGTTTCTAAGAAAGAAACCTACAGAAAACATTCTGAATGTATGATTTCAAAACCTCTTATAGGAAAAAAAGAGAAGTCTCCCCTTCTCATTTCATTTCATTCCCTTTTCATTCTGCCTCAGAAACTGTTTTTGGTGTATGATTTGAATTACCCCAGGACAGAACTGCGTAAATTTAAGTCTTACTGCTTCCTAATATAAAATATAAAACAAAATTATTTGAAAACAAGAGTTGTCAGATCCAAAGAAAATGTTCTCTACTGCACTGTTCAGTCACTGCTGCCTTCTCTTTATACTTCACTGGGTGTCCTCCAGCAGGTTGCTTTAAAAGAAGCACACAAAACGGCTGAAAAGCTTCACTAAATTAATTGAATGGGAAAATAAAAATAGGAAAGAGCAACGTAAGTGCTCTTTCAAGTTATTTTCCACAAGTAAGTCAATTAGTATTTTATTATTAGTTTTATTACTAGCTATGTAAGACGGTATTATTTCAGTTCCCCTCAAAATTTATTTTTTTTCCCCCTCTTCCCCTCACCACAAAAGCATGAAGAAAACTTCAACTCCTTTTTCCTATAAACAAACTTCATATTCATTCTTGTTACTCCTATTAGCATGACTAATTGAAGCTCTGTACTCTCTTCTATCCAGCTTGCAGAGCTGTAAGAGAGCTGGTTAGACAAAAGAACAACTGTAAATGGAGTGAAGTGTCAGTACTTCTGCCTTACTAAAGAGAAGCTTTTATAATGCATCGAAATCACCACTACCTTCAATAGAAAAGTGCTTAAAAAGGTAGATAATAAATTCCATAAAATCACCTGCTTCACAATGTGGATACATATTTCATGAAAAATATAACTAATTCTTTTACATTTTTCCCATAGTTTGTTTTAGACCAAACATTTTGGCATTTCTGTTTCTGAATAAAAGTTTGCCACATCAGGAAAGACTTGCATTTGGGGGGGGTTGAAAAAATACAAGTATACAAGTGTTCTATTTCTGGTCTAACAATATTCTAGCATTTTAGGCTAACTTCCACCCTTCAAAGGGTTAATAAAAGAATAAAAAGAATATTTAGGAACAAAAGTGTAAAAGGGAATTAATGTAGCCTTTATTTACTTCGGTTTACGTTCTAATTATTGGAATCGGTAATCAAATATCATTTTATAAAGTGGGTTTTAAGAAAACAATTTGGAAAGATTAGTTTCAATAGGATCAATATCTTTGCTGCAACAATTAGTGAATTCACGCACTTCTTCCCTACTAGACTACTTTGAAATGTCTTACCAAATTCCAAAAATCCTTTAATTTGGTTGTGACTGTAGGTAGACTAAGCTTCATCGAAGTGAAGCTGAAACCACACATCTGTAAACAACCTTTGGCAGGCGTAAGGTTAGCTTTCAGTGAATCATATTTGAAAGAATGGTTTTTCAAGTTCGTGAAAAGCAAGAACTGTGAAATCTGACTTTCTTCTAGAATGCATCTTCAAATGCAAAACTTGGAGCTGCGAGCTAGTAGTACATGCTGTGTCTGTTCTGCATTGTGCAAAATCTGAGACAAGATGCTTAGTCATACTCCAGATATTGTAAGCAGCTAAATCTGAAACACGTGCTTAAAATTCCAGGGACTTTCATTTTACTGCTGTGGTCAGATATAAAAGATGCATTGTTTCAGTGTGCTTAGATTGCTGAAAAATGTGTCATAAAAATATTCTCTACTTATAAAAATATTCTTTGTTTACATTTAAGTACACTACATATTAGTAAGAATAAAAAATAATATTTTCAATCCTGTGCATTATGCAAGCAGAGATGATGGGCTCTTATTTAAATGTCAGATTTGTTGTAGTGAAAAGAAATGCCACAGAGACTGAAATAACAAAATCAGTGTTTCATGGTTTGTAAAAAAAAAAAAAAAGTTACAGCTGCTAGGAGGTTACAGAAATGCCAACTAATGGTGACTAAACATGAGAGGGATAGAGAGTGACTGAGAAGCTATTCTTGGATGTGTTTTCTGCTTCCCGCTGCCAGTTAGTAAAATCAATAAGGAATATTTCCCCTGTCTCACTGCTAATAATGTAACGGTTTTAATTAAAATAATAACTTCCAAAGGAAAAAAAATGCATTTTTGTCAATCTATTTAAATAATAGCACACGATTACTCCATTAAAATTCAGCTGGTGTGTGCATTGTTCTCTGGCACTCAAACAAAAAAAGAAGAAAAGAATTTCCTTTGAATTCATCGCTATCTATGGCTTCCATCTGTTTTAGTTCAAACAGAAAACTTAGCAGAATTTTCACTGGAAGGGAACGATGGTAAAACTGTTAAAAGAAAAATAAGTCTGTCAACGGTAGACTGAAACCATACACTCGTGTCCCTAGAAAGCTCAGAATAACTATGGAACCTTCACTGAGTTTTTCAAAAATGTCTATATATGGACATATTTCACTTCATCTTAAAAGCTTTGTCTTGCCTTATTCTCACTAAAAAAATATTACTGGAAAGATACAGTTTTCACATAGCGTATCATAATGAAATATGATGAGAAGAATAAAAATAGGGCTTTTGTGTGTTTAGTGTGTGCCTCTGAGAACTCTTCTGCATTATAAAACCAAAATGAAAACAAGAGAGAACTGGTAGGGGCACAAAGCAACCACTTCCCTTTGTCCCATCAGTGCGTACAGAAGTGAAGAAACGGGTTGGTTTCCAGGCACGTGAGAGATGTCACTGGTATAACAGAGGAAATGCATTCTCTAATTCTAGTAACGATCCTGATGGTAGACTTGGGTTCAGATGACCAAAAAAATATTGGTCCTGGGTAGACTTGGGTTCAGATGACCAAAAAAATATTGGTCCTGAGTGTAGTGAATTCGTTACCTCGTCCGTGATGGCATGCGTGTACTTTTAGTGCACAGCTGTTACCACAGGGTTAACATTCACAGGTTTGAACATCTTTGAGTTAGTTCATAATGTAATAAAGATGCAGACTGGACAGAAGCTGAACTTATTGGCAGAACGTAATGATAAAATCATTAAAATGGAATTCTTTCTCTGTAAGTATCATGAAACAAGAAGTCAGATTTAAGAACTCAGATTTAAGAACAACTAAGAAAATTTAATTTCAGCTTCCAGTCTAACAGGGAGGAAAACTAAGCAGCTAACCAAACGCTACGTACTTAGTGATGCTTAGCAGAGATTTTTAGTTTGGAAAGAAAAAATGCAACACAAAACCTTTTGGCTTTACACTATAAATCTTCAACTGTTACAGGCTGTATTACAGATCTTACAACTGAATACAGATCTTACTAAACAATGAATAGACTCTGTCTTCTGCATTAAAATAACACACACTTTTATGTATAACTACAATATATATTAAGCTTAGGGACCTCTAGAATTGAAGTATGGATAGGGGTAAATAACTGCATGAATAGAGGTTGTGTTTGTTTGTTTTTTTTAAATTGCTCCAATAGTGAGACAAAATTTGGCACAGCAATTCTGAAGTCTTAGATAGTTTTAAAGTTAGACTGTCAGTCTAGTTATAGCACCACAAATAAAGTAGTATTTGATAAATCCAAATAAAGCTGTTTGAGCCCTACCGTTCAGTGATAAACCCCTTGTGAGAATAAGTATAGAACAACAACTTAATACAGTGAGTTACTGGACAATGACAGAAGTTAAAATTGAAGGTCACACGTATTCACTATTTCAGCAGAGCCCAGAAGAGTAAGAGGAACCCACGTTCTAAAGTAAAGTGTACTTCTGGACCTCTTAGAACTAACAGAAACCAGACAACTCCATGCATTATCATGGTGTTTTGATCTTCCTCCCACCTCCTTTAGGCTTGCTGCAGCAGATCAGTGTGTCTCTTTACAAACTGAGGTAGAACTCCTTGCAGCAAGTAAGTCAATTTCAGATAAACCTAGCTGTGAATTTTTTGGGGAGAGGAAAAAAATTGTAGTGGAAAGGAAATAATACCTGTGAAGAAACTAAAGCTTAAGTTTAAATTTTTAAACATCTGTAAGTCCGTATTTTCAGGAAAATGCAGATTGAGACTGACCTTCTATTTAACTTGAGAAAATAATTCATATTTGAATACGAACCTAGAAACTAAATTAGCAAGCAGTGTTAATTCAAATCCGCAGAATGGATGACCCTTTTTTCTTTATTTAGCATAATAACATACCTTTAAGTGGATCATGCTCTGCTCTCATAATGTCAATAAGGGAGTTTTCCAAAGAGTGCATATTCAGACTGTCATACATTCTATTTCGATCCTAAAAGAGAACAAAATCCTTAGTATTGAAATACAAATTCTATACTTTTTTTTCTAAACAGGAAATTTGATAGGAAGACATAAGTGCCAGCTAAAGACCGTATGCTCAGATACTCTGAAGATGCATAGCAATACAAAAACTTAAGGTATATTAATTTATTAACAGTAATTTTAATAGCATCCAAATGTAAAACTAGAAATGCACTTCAAAGAACTCTGTATATGCACTTTGATAGACTGCTTCTTTCAGAGGATCTGCTTTAATCAGTTCTAAAGATCCACAGCAGAGCTCAACGTTCAGTTGTTTAATGAAGGAGGCTAATGTCTCAATTTAATTTAATGCAGAAGTTAAATAGTGAGTGAGGTCCCAACCTTACTAAGGGAACTATAGGAGGAGATGGACAGCCACAAATGAAAGAAAGCATTTTCTTGGTGCTTTGCTAAGTATCTCTCCTAGGCACGCACGCCCCTGCTGAGACTGCACTCCCTGGTTTCTGGGTCATTAACCTGAGACCCTTTGCATGCAAAGACATGACTTACAAATGGTCAAAGCTAAATGGTTCAAGATTGGAAAATTAAAGCTAAACTATGAAAGAAAATGTCACAAAGCTTACTAAAAGATTATCGGCCTTACATAGAACATTTTTCTTTTTGCGAGTGCTAAGATTAATAAGAAAAGTTACCATAATGCCTGAGAAATATTTTCACTGAATAGAAGTTATTACAATAAATTATAAATATTTTTACCAATTTCATGTTTAACTCATACATTTTCTCCTGCATTTTTAATGCCTCAAAATTGCAGAGATAGACGAAAAAAAGGATTACTTGAAACTTCCTTGGTCTTTCTGGAATACCTTCAGAGACTGAAAATAGTTTGCGTAAAACCTTAATCTCCTCTACTTGCAAGGCTTCTGGCTGGCCTGTATCATACTTAAGGCACGATTACAGGATTTTATTATTATCTCCTCTCTGGTTGCACTATGGCAACTCCGCAGAGTTAGGAACATACCGCACCTACCTCATGACTGTTAAGATTTTTTAATGCTACAGCCAGTATATACATAATAGGACAGAAGGGTTCTGACCCACATTTCCCATGACAGTTAGCAGAGTTGAGATGAATTCAAACTATGCCCTTCAGTAAGAAGGAACTCTTCAATAGCAGGGCTGAAAAAAAGCAAGCTTCGAAAGAGATATTTTCTCTGAGTCAGAAACCATCATTTGTGAAGAGCTCTGCAAAACCAGCCATGATCAAACTGAAATGTGACTTTCACCCTTCTTCGAAAGGTTAGACAATGTGCCATAACATTAGAATGAAGGAGATGCTGTCTTTATAAGCTCTCTCCCCCCTCATGCAACTGCTACGAGTAATGGATTTTCGTAGCTACCACGGAACCAAGACAGTAGCATAAAAAGTCTGCTATGTTTATTTGAATACTTTTTTTATTGAAACCTTAGGATAATTTCAATGATACCCTAAAAGAAAAAAAAAACAAAACCAAACACTACATTTCATCTCCTTCCATGCCCCAGAATAAGCATCACTGACAGTTTGAGGTGATTTGAGCACCAATGAGTCTCCTGTAGTATTTGAGTTCACAGCAACCTCATTTCAGGACTACTAGGCTTTCATTCAGTTCTCTGGTTGTCCTAAGCAGAAGCAGAATTAAGGTGAAATGACTCATCAGCTTTCATGCCCTTGCAGGTTTATTTTTCAATAGCAACCTATGAAAAGAAGCCGCTTACTACAGCAAACCTGCTTTCAATGGAAGGTGTGAGCTGTGACAACGCTGCATCTGATCCCTACTGTCCCCCTCAGCAACAAGCACTCAGAAGACAACACAGTTTTTAAGGAAGTCTTAAATTCAGCTGACTTCTCTACTTGTATGTAGGCAGTAAATGCTCTTGCGAAACCCAGTGCTGAGTAAAGAGAATGCACACTTCACTACCTTCGTAGCCCATGAGGTAAAAGAACTAATATTTGTAAAACAGGCAGAACAGTTCACTTTCAGTACAGGCTCACTCAGGAAAAATTTCTCATTTTTTGATCATTGCTTTATATACTGAGATAGATGACCATCTGGTGGTGCCCAGTACCAGAATGGGGCAACAAACGTGAACTGGAAAACAAGAGGAAGCACTTCCACACTGCACAGGCGACAGAACAAGGGCTGCCTAGAGGCTGCGGCACCTCCTCCTTGGGGATCCCCAAATGCTGCCTGGCTGTGGGCCTGAGAACCCAGCTCTGAGTGTCCCTACTTGGGCAGGGGATGGGCCAGGTCTGATGGATGCAGACATCGCTGCCAGCCTCAGGCACTCTGTGACTATGTAAAGTGCCACTAGCAGCTGTACTTCAGCTTTGCTTTGGAGAAGCTTTTAAGCAAGGACTCTGATATCCTTAATACCAGCTCACTTGCTTATAGATCCTGGAGAAAAGGAAAAATAAAGAACAGCAAGTTTGTGGCATGGTTTAATATAGCTTCACCTTTGCATCACTCCATTTTGCAACTTTTTTATTTCTAAATTGAAAGGTCTCGCACTGCTGGAAGCAGAAAAAATAAGTTTCCCCCATTCACTTTACACTGCAGGCATTTCAGTTCTCTGAAGCTAATAATAGTTATTTGAATTGTATTACTTTGTTTCTGGCAGTGAAAACATAATACAGCCATGGACTGTACAATATAAAAATGTTGTGAATGCGCTAAAGTAGAATTTAAATACAGGCAATACAGGCATTATACTCTGCTACCTCACTACTACCATCATGCCTGTCCTTGGGTAACATTTAGGTGGTAAAGATGTATTCCAGCTCAAAACAATCAACTATTTCCTATAAAACAATGCTATCTGAAATGCTACTATCTCAGAAGGAGTGAGATGTCCTTCAAGGAAAAGGTTACTTTCAAATCTTTGGGCAATTAAGGCTTTATAACGCTTAACTGCTACTTTATGTGCCCCAAACACGTACATTACATTTTTAAAGTTAAAGAACACAAGTATAATCCATGCAAATATGAAGCTTTCATTTCAAAGCAGAACTTAAAAGTATGTCAATAATGTAGGTCACATCCGCAACGGCTTTCTAGAAAGTTCTGCTGCAGAAAAATGCCTACAATGCTCTGAAGGGGAACGAAACTATTACAGCACGCTCAGCTCCATCAGAAAACTTGCACTGTGATTTTCATTAATCTCTGTGGCAAGCATGAAAACTAATCTCCCATACATATGAAAGTAGAACTACTTCCGTATTGTTTTAAAGGTCTTTCCAGGTGGTTTTTGAAGATTACTTCTTATCCACCTTCTTGAAATAATGAAACTAGAAGATTTATTAACATAAAGGCATTGATACCTAACCTAACTGCATGCTAATACACATATACACATATTTCTAAGCTGTCCTTACACAAAGAAGCCCCTTTTTTCCCTCAACGATGGAGTTCCTCTAGAATATTTTGCACTTTTCTCACCTCTGTGGCACATCAATCCTGTGCTAAGAGGCAAATAAACCGTGGCTGTGTCAGAAGGTCCATGCCTCAGTGGAATGTCACAGCATAACACTAGCTTTTCTGGAGCTGATAAAGTTAACTACTCCCAAGCACTACATATTCTCACACTAGTTTCATCTGCTTGTAATTGTAGATAGATTTGAATCTTGCTTGACCTACCTTTCCAATTATAGAATCAGATCTGTGTGAACTCATGGAAGAACGAAAAGGTGTTCTAAAGATTCAGAGATACAGAACTTCGATAGAAATCGTCACCTCAGAAGTTAAGACCCACTTAGCAAATTTACAGAAAAGTGGTACTCATTTTCAATATGTACAGAATTGTGCAATATAGGGGAAGCATGAAGTATCCTACCCAGAGGATGCAGTCAGCCCTAGGACTCTCTCATAGTGTCACGCAAAACACAGATCTCAGATGTACTCCCCTCAAACATCTAAATGTGGAATAAATGGCAGGAAGCTGGCTTTCTCTGAAGAGCCACTTTCATCACTGAGCTGTTGAATAAATCATTTTTCTTAGTACAAAGTATTTAGGACTTTATATATATCCACACAATTTATGCAAAGACTATTCAGTTAGAGCACTTGCAGAGCCTCAGCGCAGTCACCTCTCAAAGCTTTATATTGTCACTTATACATAAAGTAAATACAGACGTGGTCAGAAACTATTAAATTACAAATACGATTTTGCTAATCCTTACCACAAACTCTAAAAATAGATGTTCATAGTTAAGCAGCTAAATACCTCTGAATTTCAGGCACATTTGTTAAAGTACTGATCTGTAAGAGTTCTTGAGGTAAAAAAAGAAAAAAAAAAAAAGGAATTCTGACATAGGTAGTGAATTCAGTAAATGCTAATATCTTTACAATATGTTACTTTGCGTGTCCCTTCACGTTCTGAATAAATGTAGCACTATCCGACAGGGGCTAAAAGCAACTTCCAAGTCATAAAGCTGCTAGTCAGGTTAGAGTACAGCCTTGGCAGCTGCAAAAGAGACTCTGTATCTTTGACCTTGATGATTTAAAAGCTCAATTAAAAAAAAAAAAAACAAACAAAAACCAACCTTATTCTTTATCATTTCCCAAAGTGAAATTTAACACACTTCCATTTTTATTTTTGCCTTAAAAATGATCTGAATAAAAACATGTTCTAAGACTAGAATGTAACAGCTAATTTAGTAGTAAAGTACCCACAGATTTAAGAAGTAAATGAATGTAGTCCATTGCTCACAGTGTTAACATTAGGAGTAATAATATAACGATTCAGTATAACACACTTTAAGATGTCATCATTTACTAACATCCAAGCTTTGAGTCATTCTCTGTTTAGTGAGGACACACTATAATCATAAGCCCATTGCTGAATCTCTGAAAATCATAAATGAGAAATCCAATACTAAAATATAAGACTTACTACAGTTTTTGCTCTATAAAAAAAGGAAGGAGAAAGCTTTGAAATAGACACGTGAAATTGCTTGGTTATTTTACACAGTGTCATTTGTGGTAACAATGAACTGTAATGTCTTGTAGACATCTGAGAACAGTCAACTTGACAATGTAAGAATTTTGAAGTTAAAATAACAAAAATCAGCTGTACAAGCTAGCTAAATAAGACCTAAAATACACCAAGAACAGTTCTTGTGGCAAAGACATGCCTACTTTGCAGATATGTATTTAAAAACAACAACAGAAAAATCCCAACAGCATTTTACTGCATCCACAAGGGAATACTTCAGCTCAAGAATATACATTCATGAACTGGCAGCAAACCAGACACATTATGGAGATGATTAAGAGCTTGGCAAGGCAGATTTACGAGGCAAGACCAGAAGGTTTGTGTATGAATAGCTTGGACAACATAACTAGAAGATCATTATGTAAGACATTTGAAGGGGAAGCTTTTATCCAGAATTACTGGAAAATCTCCTTCAGCTCACTGCTCCCAAAAATATCTGGTGGCTGCTCCATCCCTGGAGACATCCAAGGTCAGGCTGGATGGGGCTCTGAGTGACCTGATCCAGCTGTGGGTGTCCCCATTCATTAGGAAGTTGGGCTAGACAACCTTTTGAGGTCCTTTCCAACTAAATTCTATGATTCTGTATCAATGCAGTCTTGAGTACTGGAATATAAACAGAACATACAGTAAATGTGCTTTTGGACAGGTCTTAAGTGAGAACATTCATTTTAACTTTAGACAACTGTGCCTTGGCACTGTGAACAAGGCTAGATATGCTAATTAGTATACCAACAACATATATGCCATCGTAGCTGCTAAATATAAAGTTCCATCTTCCTAATTCCAATTTTTACATTAATTGAATGAAGTAAGCAGCTCAGTAACTAAAATAAATTTTAAGAAGAAGAATGCTTAGTTCAGAAAAAGATAGAAAAACATGCATACATTTACGTTACACATATGTAAAACATTCGGTTATTTCATTCCTTTGATTATCCATGTAGTCACCAGCACTGTTTATTCAAAAATACTGAACATGAAGTTACGAGCCTGTCAGTAGACAACTCCCTCCAATTAGGGATATCCTCAGTATGATCCCCAAAATGCAGAAATCTGGTTTTGTGCATAAGATTTAGTGATATTTAATCATATCCAGGCACTGTATCTATTGCATCAGAAATCCCAGAGGCACTGTTTTGTTGCAGGTGTTGCCTTAGTAAAAACAAACCAGAAAAGCCTGGCTTATGAGCATTCAGACAATCACACTCGTCTGTAGACTAAGATAACTTCACAGGTAGATACTTTCAAGGCCTTCCACATTTAACCAGAGCAGCAAAACACTCAGCAGCACTTCTAAACAAACTGACCACACATTTAGGAGTATAAATATGGCAATTAAGAACCTAAAAAGAAAAAGTTACTCTTCAGCTAGAATTGGCTAGTATGTGTATCATCCGGACAGCTGTCAGCTAAGACATGAACCTTCAATAAACTATCTCAAATTGACACAGAGAATCTGAAATTTTCTGATTGGAGGTGACTGCAAGACAGAAGCAATGTGACAACAGTTGAAATTAATATCTAAAACTAACACCTGCTGGGAAGTACAATTTTAAAATTCATTTTACTTCAGAAGGGTTTTGTTTTCTTTGGAACTTCAGCAAACTTCAAAATAAATTAAAAAAGTGAAATCTGCATTTTTGACAGACTGTGCCTCACCACACGACCCCCAGCCGGAGAGCTGCGCTCAAACAGAAGTTCAGCTTCTAGGACCACGAACATTACATGCACTGTTTGTTTGAACAAACAGGAAGGACAAATCAAGGTGAAAAACACCCAGACATGCCATGTATTTCCTGAATTCAAAAGAAACACAAACTAAACTAAACTCATATTCATTTCAGTTAAACAGTGTTTTTTTTTTTTACTAGAATGAAAATTATTCTTACTAAATTCGATGTAGTTTTTCATAAGCTTACTTGCAAGATATTGAGAAACATTAAACTTGTATCAAAATAGATTTAGTACACAATTATATATATATACATATATATATATACACATACATATATATTTCGATGTGCTTTATTATTTTACTCGTCCAATGCATGTAAATAGGAAAAAAGCACGCACAGAACTCAGGCTTCTGTGGTTACGTTTCAGCCATGGGAATGCCAAAGCATGTTTTTTGCAAAAAATCAGTACTAGGGATTACAAATGTATTTGTAAACTTTATACCCCACATTCAATTGTGGGTTTCTTTCTTTTTTTGGTACTATCAGAGAATAAAGCACCCGTACCGCAAGACTGAACTGGAATTCAGGACTGCACGCAGTCAGTGGTAACAGGTACATTCTTCTAGAGAATTAGGTTATCTAAAAAAGGAGCCTGGGTTCTCTTTAAGGAGATAGAAGTAGGCTACTGCATTAAAATGCCTAAGTTAGATAGTGTGACATGCACTTCTAATTGTTCCCCAGTGATTCCAGCGCAAGGCAATAATCCCTTTCTTATGTGGAGTACCTGTAATAGTACAAGCAGTGTGACAGAGCTAAAACTTGTACACACAATTTCACCCGTGAGAGAGCTTTAGTCAATGCATTTTATGTTATCTTAACATCTTAAGGGGGAGGGGAAGCTTCTTACAGAAAGTCACAAAAGATGACCATTGATTTATACACGACCAAGTTAAGGCAGTGTTGTCATGATCTTGTAACTACCTCTATACTAAAAAACACAAAAACAAACTAAAATCACCAACATGCCCTCGTAATGGCTCTAACCAAGAGCAGCTTTACTGTAACTAGTATGGCCACTGAAAATGCAGCTTCACATGGGATATCCTTTACCTCTAACTACAGAAAATCTGCTTTCATCTGTTCAACGTATGATATAGTTATCACTAATAAATTATATTAGTTGTTCCTGGTATGTTAGTTTAATACCAAGAAATATTGCTTTCAGCAGAATTAGTGTCAGCTCTATATTGGGAATTCCTCCCCCATCAACATGAACACCAAAGAAGTTCCAAAGGGGTAAGCTTTGAATTTTTTATACAATTTCTGTACTGCTCATCTCACTGACACTGAACATCAAACTTTGCAAAACTAGAAAACTTTCACAAATACTTAGCAGAACATGAGTGATCTGCAGAAGGTCCATCTGCGAGAGCACTGGCTTTTCTACATCTTCAACTGCTAAGCTTGAGCTAACCTCAAAGCTTTAAAATAGCCAGCTGAAGTTTGGAGGAGTGGCACTTTACCCCCTGCCATGCAAAATGATGACTGCAATTAAAACACTGATGTGTGGGTCACATGGAGAAGGATTCTGCAAAGCTGAGAATGATGCAGTACGCGTTGAACAGGCCTGTGAGGCTGCAGTCACTCTGTGGAAGCTCAAAAGTAACAAGAAACTTGTACACACATGTAAGTGCTCTACCATAAGACTTTCAAAATGCCTCAAATTTAATGACTTATTTTTGAGTGTCTTCAGAAACAGCTACTGTACCTTTAAGAATCCTCAATCGAAATACCTCAGCCTTTTATGGAAGGAGACAAGCACTGTACAAATTAACAAGATGGGTGTTTGACAGCACCACAATTGCCAACACAAGTCCTGATGAAAAGAAGCACCAGCTCTAAACTCTATTTAACTTTTCATTGTGACTTCTAAAATTTAGCAGTCATTACAAGGAATCAACCATAACAATAGTATAAAAACTGAAAAATAAGAACACCAATGTAGCAAAATAATTTTTGGAAGCATCTAATGTTTCCACAATAACAGTAGGAAGCTTTCAAATAGGAGTATTTTTACTGATTTCTGCAGCTGTGACTTCATACACGCAAGAGATTGACAGATATAAAACATCAGTAGTCAGACAAGCAGGCCTATCTAATTGGTGGCTCTGGTGTTCTCAAATGAGAGGAATAATGAAGTGCACCCATCAGCTCCCTCCCCCAAAAACACAAAAACCTAATAAATTTATGTTTATGGAATCAAATTTCAAGCTTTTTTTCCCCACCCTAATATATTGGAATGCCATCAGTTATAGTTGGAATGCACTTTTGTTTAGACAAAAAATGAGTTCAGCTGTCTTAGATGGCCACAGCAGATGCTTCTTACAGTTCAAAGCAACCGTCATCCTGCCTTATAAAGCATGCTGAGGAAGTAAAAAATATATTCACCACTTGTACTTGCTACATATGAATTCCAGTGGATACAGCACCACAGTTTCCACATATGATGGTGTTAATATTTTTAACCCAATTCCTTAGGCTAGTATCTTGAAAAGACATTTCAGTGTTAACTTGCAACTCTTCCTGAAGCACATTGCAAAGCACTCCCTATCTGTAATCTGTTTTTCTTAGTTGATCAGGTTGAAAATGTAAAGAATGGCATCTTTTTTTCTCCATCTTTTCACCCATGAGAAGAAAAGACTCAACCAAGATTTTCCAGCTAGCAAAGAGCTACTTAATAGAACAGGTCTTCACAGAATGGGCAAATCCTCCCAAGTTTTCAGACCGAACTTCAGTACAGCCCAAGCCCACTGTTAGCCCTGTGAATACTTTCAGTATCAGCACTCGCTCAGGCAGTCAGCACATTGCTTCTCATGCAAAATAGAACTTTGCCACGGAAATGCGAAGAAAAATAGGAACCTTGGTGGGAAACCTGGTCTCTAAAAACACCCTTCCGCAACCTCTACAGCCACATTAGGTTTAGATGGCTAACTGATGGAGTACAAGTTCAAATACGATCACAACGATGACAAGTCAAAACTCTGAATCACGAAGTGTGAGACTTAAGAAAAACTATAATAGTTGTATGTTTCTTTACCTCCACATTCTAATTATTTTCCTTCCATATAGTAATTTTTACTTTAGCCGGAATACAGTAGCTCAGTGTAAGACAGACTGAAGCTGATAAAGGCGTGAAGAAAACTAAAGAATGTACAGCATTCATGGACTATCCTGCTACTTTAAAATGCATAGTTTCTAAATCAAGTTGCCCAAACTCTTTTTCGTAACTTAGAAGAGTAGCCCAGAAATTGTTTGAATGGTAACTGAGATTTGGCATCCAAAATAACAGTTTTCAGCTATCAAGAAATGGTAACAAATAAGTGAATCCAGGCAAGCGCATAATGAATAAGATGGGATCCAAATAACAATGGATGAGGTTGCAGTTAAGTGCCTTACCTAAAGTCACACAAGAAGTCACTGGCAAAATTCAGGATTCATAGTACCGACACATCTGCCTATTACACACTTCCAAATCACAAGGCTTCCAGCCCAAGCATAATAGCCAAAGCTTAATATTAAAGTTGCTAGAATGCAGAGGCAGCAAATCTTCCTAATACACAAGCATCAGACTAGAAGACCAGAAAAAGACTTCCATGATGAAGACTCAGAGCCGCCTGCGAGGTTTTGCAAGAAAATCTGTGTACAAGGATAAGTGAACAAAAATAAAGCAAGCCACACCCAACTCTAAATCTTCAAGGGATTTATCAGAATGTGAGTGTAATGATAAGCAGAAAACAGTTGCTGAATTAAACATTTTTGCTCTTCTATTGCTGCATTTCCATCTTTCGTGACAGTCAATATTCTTAGTTGACTGTAAGGATCATATTCTGCTCAATACACTGAAAATGTTGGTGCTCGTTCCTATTCAAGAGTAAAAATTATACATGAACACAAATTCCAAACCGAGTATCAGGACAGTAACCCACTGCTGAATTCTACTTTAGTGAATGCACACAAATGCCACACAGGACTACGAACACACCGGTTACATACCATCCTTACCTGCAAGGGAAGGAGAGTATTACTGTTGTTGTCAGTTCGGAAAACATTATCTTCAATCCACGATTTTGGAGTCAGTGATGGAGTAGAGCGAGTAAATTTAGGTGGAGCTATGACATTACCAGAAAAGGGTTTCTTCAAAGGAGAGATCTGGTTCATAGTTCCTGGAATTCCCATGTTTCCAGTTCTACGATGGTCTCTGCCATGCATTCCTCCCCAGGATATATTTCCTGTGCTCCAGCCACTACTCTGATTGCTCCAGGGTGACTGCTTCAGAAGAGGCTAAAAAAAAAAAAAAGATTAATTCATATTATTTTGAAAATATTTGAAAAGGATTTCTCTACTTAAAAACACTACGTAGTCTGGAAGATTCCTATAAACTTCTTTTTTTCTGATTAGTTCATTATTGAGGCCAAGTAGAAAATGTAAATCAGCCACAAGAAGTTGCCTTATTGTAACTCTCCCTCCTCCACAGTCCCTGTACTGGCAATTTAGGTTTTCATCCTTGCAGGAACTGCCAGGATCCTTCACACGTATGCAGAGAGCAATCCCAGGGTTAAAGCTGGTGTTACAAGAAGGATCAGGCCATTAATCACCTCACTGGTACACTATTTCACATTTTATAGTAAGATACCTAGAAAACAATAACACAAGAATTTCAAGCTGGTCATTTTATGTCAGTGATGAGGAATTCAAAAGTTAAAATTCTGATTCGTTTTTATTTCCCCCAATATTCTGAGTATTGCTATCTCAGTATTGTCAAAGAATTACCATATAAGAGTAAAAAAGGCACTGATCACTGTGCACAGAATCTGTTTGAAGAGCTATCTTAACATTTCCACATTAAAATGCATTATTCTCAAGCCACTGCTCAAGTATTTTTGGAGTCATATACCGGACTATCTCTGGAATTCCGCAGCTCGCTCGCTCTTATAAAAAGATTCTTCTCCCTACTTAGAAGCAGTACGGAGTATTTCTGTATCTCAACCACTATGCTCCTCGATATTAAAAAGCTGTCTTCGGAGCAAAGATTTTACAGGGTGAGAAGTTTTGGTTCCTACACCACAACTTGTGCTGAGGACAGACCCCGGCGGCCGCTGTACCACCAAGAGGTGGACCCACTGAGCCCAGCTGACAGCACTGAGCAGGATTTACCTTCGGTGTTCTAAACCTGGCTGCGGGGGAAAAGCTTTTCTCACCACACAAACGGGTACAGGGTGGATGCTCTAAGTTAAGTTTAAAGCTGAATGCAGCGCTTCCACCTCAAAGGCTGCAGGCAGCCCTCAGTTTGTAATTCCAGTAACATTTAAGGCGCATCGACATGTTATGGTTTATACAGGACCTTCTGAAGACAGAAAGAGAGAACTGTAATGCTCTCTCCCCACGAAAACAAACAGAAAAACACGAAGGCCATTTTTGGTCAGGTAATCAGGCAAACATCCCATTCCGTATAATTACAGATAATTACGCTGTAGAACTTGAACACTTCGGCTGGAATTTTGGGAGAGGCCAGCGTTGTGTTGTGAAACAAACCTGAGGAGATAATGCCAAACGCTAACATGCCTCTAACGCTGCCAGCTGGGCTGTCACGGGCACAGCCTCGGGTTGCCCACAACCGATTACGACTGAGAAAACTCCTGTACGGTGCGGGGACGCCTCTGAGGAGCGCAGATACTGAGGAGAACCACCTCTGCACCACCACAGCCCGAAGTCACTCTGCGACACCTCAGACGGGATCCCAGCATCGGGGTTATGAAATAAATTCCGCACAAACCCACCTCCACTATTTTTGTTCGCTTGTTTTTAACGGACAGGATTTGTTACAAAGAAAGAGAGGCCCGTGCCACCCCGGCCTTTAGGGCCGGCAGGCGACGAGCGCGGCTCTGCCGCTCTCTGCCTTCCAACAATCACCGCCCCGTTCCAAGAAACAACACCAACTTCCACCCCAACACCGAACTGTCACAGGCAGCAGCGGAGCCAGGCGGCCCGAAGCGCTGCCCCGTCCGCGCAAACCCGCGCCATCTCGGGATCGGCGCTGACAGCCCCGGCGGGGCGCGCGGTGCCCGCAGCGCTGCGGGCGGCCCCGGGCGGGGCGGGCAGGGAGCTGTCACGCGCATTGTTCGGGGCGCGCCGCGTTCTCCGCATGCCGACGGGAAGGGAGCGGGGCGGAGGGGGGGGGGAAGGAATATTCCGCCGGCGAGGCCCCTCCGCGAGGCGAAAAGGCGTCTCCGGGGGCGCGGGCGCGGCGCGCCCCTCCACCTGCCCGCGGAACGGGTGGCGATCGGCGGCCAGCCGCCTCCGCCCCAGCGCCGCCGCCGCCTCCCCGCGGGGCCGCAGGTGCCCTCCCGCGGCGCGGCCCCCCCCGCTCCGCTCCGCTCGCGGTACCTGGTGGTGGTTGTAGGAGTTCCGCTGCTGCAGGAAGGCGGCGGCGGCGGCGGCCGCCTGGTGTTGGTGCTGGAGCTGCGGGCTCACCGGGGACCTCCGGTTCTGCTGCTGTTGCTGCTGTTGAGGTAAATTCATCTGCGGCGGCGGCGGCGGCGGCGGGGGGGCGGCGGCCGAGAAGGGGCTGCTGAAGGGCCCGGCGCAGGGGTTGTGGGGAGACACCGGCGAGAAGCTCTGGAAGAAAGCGGGGTTGATGGACGACGGGATCCCCGGGTAGAAGCTGGTCTCGGACTCCGGGCTCGGCGGCGGCATGGCGCTGATCTGCCCTCCGCCGCTGGAGACCGGAGGCTGCTGCGTCTGCTGCGGAGGCGGCGACGAGGTCTGCACCGACCAGGGGGTGCCGAAGCCGGGCAGCGGCGGAGGAGGAGGGGAAGCCGCCGAGGAGGAGCCGCCCCCGCTCTGGTGATGGGGGCTGGGGATCTCCGGGCTCTGCAGGCTGCTGAAGCCGGAGCCGAGCCCGCCGGGCAGGAGGGTCCCGGGGCTGCCCAGCAAGTGGCTGTTCGGGGGGGACTCCATGGGGGGCGGCTCGGCTCTCGCCCGCGGACGTGGAGGCGACGGCGGCGGGTTCACGCAGGAGGCGGCGGCGGCCGCCCCCACATCGGGGTCGGCGGGCGCCGGTCCCCCCGCGCGGGAAGGGGCGCCCCGCTCGGAGCCCGCCCGGCGCTCGGCGGGGCTGCGGGGCCCGAGGCTCGGCGGCGGCTCCGGGGGACGAGCGCCGAGGAGCCGGAGCTGCTGCTGCTGCTGCCTGCGCTCCTGCTGCCGGTACTTGTCAGTGGGGTGGCTGAACTGCTGCTGCTGCTGCTGCTGAGGGGGGTGGCGATGATAGTCGGGGGGGTGGCTGCCGCCGAGCTGGGCTGGGCTGAGCGGCGGCGGCTTCAACTCTTTCCTCTTCTGGCTCGGCGGAGGAGGAGGCGGCGGTTGCTGCTGCGGTTGCTGCTTGTTTAAATCCTGCTGGGGGCCGAGAGCGGGTTTAAAGTCGGAGGAGGGGTGGCCGGGAGGGGGGTGTCCCGGCGCGGGGCCGCTGCCCAGCCTCTCGCCGCCCGGCTGCTGCTGTGTCACCGCCGGCGGCCGCTCCTCCTGCGCGCCGCGGGGATGCGCCGGGAACAGCGCGGAGGAGCCGGGCGCGGTGGGTGAGAAGGGGCAGGAGGAGGAGGAGGAGGAGGAGGAGGAGGAGGAGGAACGGGAGGCGGCTGCCGGCGAGGGGAAGGACCACGGCGGCCCGGGGCTGGGGCTGCGGCTGGGGGCCGGCGGCGGGCCGGGGTCCCCCATGGGCCGGCGGGGCTACCCTGGCCCCGCGGAGACAAAGGTAATTAACCTGGGGCGGGGGCGAGCGCTGCCGCAAAGCGCCGTGCGAGCCTAAAAATAGCCGCTTCCTACAATAAAGCGTTTTCCCTCGTATAGCCCGCACTGCGCTGCAGGCAGAAATCGGAGCGTGTTGATAAGGATAAATAAACCCTTCCTTGTCAGCCCTCCCCACCCGCCTCCCCGCTCCACAACAACCCCTCCTCTAATTTTCACGCACTGCCCCCGGAGGGGCACCCCCTCCTCTCGCAGCCGCGCCCGCACCCCGGGGCTCCCCGAGCCGCTACACAACACCGCGGGGCGCTCCCGTCCCCGGCCGGCCGCCGGTCACCGAGCGGGGCGGGCGGCAGCCGGCCGTACCCCCGACGCTCCCGAGCGGGGACAACGCTCCTCACCGCCGCCCCCGCCCCCGATAGCGGCCGCCGGCCGGCTGCAGCCCCCTTAAGAACGCCGGAACATCCGTCATAGTCGCGTCACAGACCCGCCCTCCGCCCGACCTCGGTAATGAGCCGGCGCTCCCGCCTCGTCATGAATAATGCATGAGCGTGAGGGAGGGGACGCGCCCGTCCTGCCGAACGACGGGCGCCGGCGGTGGGCGCTACCATTGAAAGGGCGCGGGGAGAGGTGGCGGCCTTTAAGCGGCGCCCCGAAGATCCGCCCGCCTTTTGCTGGCCTTCGATGAGGCATCCATCCTGAAGCCGAAAGCAGCCGGAACGGAACCGCTTTATCGTGTTCGCGGCAGCCGGTGCTTCCGCGGACGGAGGGAGGGCGGGAGGTGCGGGGCACCGAGCCGTGGTTTCTTCCGCCGCCCCGTGCCGCACCGTCCGGCGGGCGGGGCGCCCCGCCCCTCGTTTGCATTGACGCAGGCGGGCGGGCCGGGCCGTGGCGGCACGAGCCCGGGGGTGTCGAGGTTGGGCCGGGTCCTGCGCTGTGTGCTGGGCTCCTGCTATCGGCTCATCCCCACCGTGCCCCCTGACCGCGTTCCTCTGTGCCGCATCTCTGCGTTTCTTGAGAACTGACTCTGCTATCTCCCTGGTCAGCCGCTCTTTTTGAGAAGGAACTTTTCTTTACGTACAACCTGAACATCCTCTACAAAACCAGTTCCCTCAGCCGCTTCTCTTAAGATTCATACTCCAGACCCTTTGCCGGCTCTGCTGCCCTTCTTTGGCCGCGGTCTAGAAGACCTCTTTGAGCTGTGTAGCTCATCTTCTATGCCCTCCACTGACCCAAGGAAAACCCAGGCTAAGGTAGGCCTGAGGTAGGCAGCATGTGGATTGCCCTTGGTGGTATTTCCTGCACAGGCAATGCTAAACATGGGGTTTTACCCTTTTTTATAGTTCTGGAAGCATGGCCTTTAGCAACAGTGTTGAGCACAAATAAGTAGCTGCAACTGTAGGTGTAATGTTATTGCAGATGTAGATATCCTCAACAAGAAAAATTAAAGGACTTCCACTTGTTTGCTGGGAAAGCTGTAGCTCAGTGGTGAGAGTGGTGCGCACCTGCAGAGTGAGTGATAGCACACACAAGAAGGGTCAGTATATGCCTGACCCTTCTTATGGAAGAAGATATCTATCCCTAGTAGGATATGGCTTATCCTACTTCTCCGTAGGCATCCATTAGTGGCCTCTGTCAGAAGCTGCATGGATGCTTTCCACTTGACCAATGGATCCTTGGCCTGAACCAGTGCTTTAATTATTAAATCTGTGTTTATTACATGTGTTTAAACTGTAAAGGAAAAATGTTTAGTTCCACATGTCTACAGTCTTCTTTGGTGTGATCATGTTCCTGTAGACAAGAGTAGGCCTGCATGGGTGTGCATATTTAGATACCTATGCTACCTTGCAGGCTTGCCATGCAAATAGATGTGCAGCATAGAAGACTAATTGCTGCTTTCTTTTTTCTCATATTTCAGTAAATATTTCAGAATTGTTCTTTCTATTGGCATCCATTCTGTTTCAGGAGCTCTGCAGCCATCTTACGAGTAGCAAAAAACAGGGTACAGATCAAGGCCTGTTGGTGATGATTGCATGCTGAGTGAATGCTGCCTGCCGAGTGATGGTTGCTCCCTGAATAGTGAGTTGCTTCATGGCACAATCCTCATAAACATGGCTCCAGAGAGCTGTAGAACTGGTAGGATCCAGCTTTCCCTTGCCTTCATGTCACACGCCTGACATTTGGTTATGTGCAAACCTGAACAGAAGCTGTCCCGCACCTGGGGCATTTGAGGCATCTAGCAGTGATGAAGTAGTGCTGCACTCTTCTCCCCTATGGTCAGCTGCCTGTTGCTAGCAAGTAAGGCAGGAACTTCTTTGACTGTAGTATTTGTTCCCTTGCCTGAGTCTCAGTTCTTGCAATTCTTCTAACAGAACAGCTGTTGTGGAGTTCACAAGTTCTTTTAAATCAGTTGGAAGACAAGAGTACTCTCATTCTCTGTGACAGCTTATCTCTGCCGTGGTAGCTATCTGCCCCAATCACGCACACTTATTAAAACGACTTTCATGGAGGAAATCTCATCTATTTTTAACTGTATAAGAAGTAAGCATCCGCTCTGAATTAGTTGCCTAATCTTTTGCAAACAAGAGACAGGTGCTACCAAAGTGATGATTTATCTTTCCCTAATACAGGTACATTTAGAGAGAGAAACCTCATCTCTCCTTGCTGGTTTTGAGGAAAGCTCATGGCTGTATCCTGTTCAGGAGCTCTTTGGTGCTTCATGGTCTTGTGGTACAAATAGGCTTCTTGGCTCTGACACAAGCAAGAATGGCCTTACTGAGTCAAACCACTGCTGTGAATCTACCAGCTCCAGCCTCTGAGAGCTATGAGCCCTTAGCTCTTGTTTGCTGGGCCACAAGTTCTAGCCTCTTTATCAAATCATTTCCTTTCAAGAAGTCATGGACCCAGTCTTCAGAGTTTTCTTTTCCCTCTCCGCTTCTCAGTTTCTCTACTTGAGCATGTGTCCTTCACACTCCAGTGCTTTATTTTTAATTCTTCCTTGTAATCCTGTTTTCTTTTTTCTTAGCTGTCCTTTTCTAGAGACTTTTATTGGATTGGACAGTAGGAAAGACTGTCTGAAAACACATGCCTAAATGGATGTATGGGAAACTTGACACGTTTAGCCTCTTCTTTCAGCTACCTCAGCTGTTTGCAGCTTGGAGGTCAGCTAGATTTGCCTTTGCAGAACTTAGGTGATAGTGGGATACTTGGGCTTTTCATTCTAATTTCAGAGCAGAACCCCTGTGCTCGGTGAGCTGAGGGAGCTAGAAGGAGTCATGCAGCTCTGGTAAGTGGCTGAGAGGATACAGCAAGCCCCACGAGGGATGGGTGTCAAGCCATGTGCAATAGCACTGCATGGAATATGTGCATTGAAAAAAGCAGATGTGGCAAAACAAGCTGTCGGATAGGTAAAACCATGTATACCTAAGTTATGGTTCTGGCAGCCATTAATCATCCTGCTTCTGTCTATTCACTGTAACAAACATGCCAGATGTCCACTTCACTTGGGAGGCCCGTGCGGAACTGAGGCTAACGGCTCTCCAGGGTTTGTCAACACAGTAAAACAGTGGCCATCTGAGTTTGTCTTGCTGTGTTCTGCATCATCCACTGTGCATGAAATTTTGTGTGCCAAGTTGAACAAGCAACGCTATAGAAGAGAAAGCATAAAGACAAATCACAATGAGCTGTATTAAGACAAATCTGGTAAGCTGTAAGGGTTCCAAAGCAGCTCTTCTGGCTGGAAGTTGGGTGGCATGAAAGCTCTCATTTAGGCAGCACTTCTGAACTGTACCCCTGAGTGGTTATTGCCTCCTCTAGAAATTGCCATGCACAGCTTAAGTTCTTTCCTTTTCATAAAACCAGGAGAGTAACACCTGCTATTGGCGAGTGTTAGAGAGACAGTATTATTATGTGAGACAGAATTTTGGCCCATCATTCTGCTTTTCTGCTTGAACAAGAAAACCTTTAAACTTTTAGTACTTAGAAAAGCTGGAAGGGATTGTGCTGAAATGCTGTCTTCCTTGGAGTGGTCTGTGGGTTTCACTTCTTTAAAAATGTAAGTTCTTGGTGTAGAATCCGTACCTTTTTCTAGTCAGATACCATTAAGGATGTGTTATAGTTTTGGGGAATTTGTGATCAGTCATGAAATGGATAAAAATCAAACTATGATATGTACACTTCTATGTATTTGCAGAGCTATTTCAGTGCTTCCTCATTTTGTAAATTACCACAAACACCAGAATACTGGGAACCTAGCATGTAAAAATGAAAATAACTGTGCTTCCCTCCCAGTAGTTTTTTTTGGAAGGTCCCAGTGGCTGTGATTTTGAATATAGGCCACAAGTAGCATGCTAGCCTAAAAATTATCTTTGCTTTCATTCCAATACTAAAAGCTGCTTGTCTGGCTTTTTTTTTTTTTCCTTTTTTTTTTTTTTTTTCATGTTACAGTTAAAAGTAAACATAGCTACAGGTAGTTAGTACTAACTTCAAAAAGCCTTTTTGTTGTGGAGTGTCTCAACACAGAAAGTATCTGTGGCTGCTTGTAATGCAACAAACTCTTCTTTCGAGAGCCCACAACATTTATAGGTCTTTCACCACTTAACAGTGATTTACTGCTCCATTTGACCCCTCTTCCAAGGCTCTGCAGCTACAAGAAAACATTTTTTTTCTCTTTGCCATTTTGCATTCTCTCTTTTCCTATCTTTCCTCTGGTTTGTTCCTGGGCACCTGTTTCCAAGCTCTGTATTTCAGTAGTGCTGCCTGTCCTGCCTCATTCTCATGGGCTCTGCTGGCAGGTGTGTCTTGATGTCACCTGTGGTCAGGCTGTTCGAAGAAGCACCGTCTCCTGTCTGTGGCCTGTGGCATGTGTCTGCTTCATACATCAGACTAAGGTTTGAAATGAGCCTGCATATGCATTCCAGGAACAGCACATTGTTCTAACTGGTAACAAAAATACATGACTAACGTGCTTCTGATAGAGCCGCTTCCTCTTAACCTTAAAGTTGATTTTTGTTAATGACTTCTTCCTCCCATGGAAACATGGAAAACAGTCTGGGACTGCTGGTTGTTATTCAGTAAGAAAAACAGATGATGAAGTTTGACATTTCACCGGAAAAAGATGTCTAAAGATTTATATCAATGTGTTTTATTTACTGTTTTTCTGTTCTCGATTTTTTTAAACCCTCATAACAAAAATCATGCATTGCTATACAAAGGAGGTGGGCAAGTCTTTTTTAGCAGTGAGCAGTCTGTTGAGTCACAGTAGCGTACATTCCTTCCCAGTGCTTTTTTTTCTTTAACAGAAATTGTTAATCATCTACATGTAAAAAAATATGGAAAGTAAACTGTTGTTTGATCACCGTATGTCAGAATAAAATTAAAAGCAGAGAGAAAACATAACATGAGGATTTGACATAGTTTGCCTCGTTCTGTTGTTCCTGTGCCCACGTGCCCATATTATGTTCATTTTTTATGGCTAAGAAATCACAAAATCTGTAGGAGGCGGGCAGTATTTGTTTCTTGTTGAAAGCCTTTCTTCTACCACAAGGGCTCTGCTGCCTGCTAAACTTGCAGGATATAGAATCATAGAATCACAAGGTTGGAAATGACCTGCAAGATCATCTCGTCCAACCGTCTTCTCATATAATATGGATTTTGGTCACAAGAATGCAAACCAGTGATTTACTTTGCTTTTTCTTCTTTTTGCCCTGGAGTTTAACCAGCACATTAGACTAGTATTTTGTTGCTTGCTAGTGGCAGTTTCTGTTTCTTTCTTTCTTTTTTGTTTTCTTTTTTTTTTTTTTTTTTGGTAGTGGAAGTCATTAGAGTTTCTCCCTAGAGAACCACTGCCAAAGTAAACAAACATCTTCATGAAAGGAAAATAATGTCTGAGGAGCATTCAGAATTCCATGTTTTACAGAAGAATATTTATGGCAACCAACTAGTGAATTAAAGTGAAAGAAATCCCATTACTAGTTTGCTGTTTCTGCTGTGCTAATCAAAAGTGGCAATTTCTGCTCGCTTCTCTGCCCTACAGTGCAGGATCTCAGTATAAGCTGTAATTTAAAATGAAGGAAAGTATGAGATGAAACTCTTTTTAGAAGTAATGTTATGTTGGGTGTTGTTTTTTTTTTTCTTTTTCTTTTTTAATTGTTGGTAATTGTATAGAGCTTCTGCATGTAAATCTCAGGGGAGCTGCTATTGTCTCCAAAATGTTCTGCATGTGGTTGGCAAGAACAACAAGGACAGAAGAAAGTTCAGCTAAAAAATTCATAAAAGCTGGCTGGTGGAATGCATTGCAATCAGCTGTACACCTTGGTGCGCTTATCCCCCTGAACTGATCATTTTTAGCTGAGATGAAACATTCTGAGGAGCAGGAGGCTGGCAGATTTGCAGCGTAGATTGTTTGGAGGTTTAAACACTGTGACTATCTCATCTTACTGCAAGTCTGTAGATAGAACATAAGCTTGAGTTGCTGAAAAGTGATAGAATGGCTCCGTGTGCACAGCCTACAAAACTGCAAAGGGCTTATTTTCTGTGCGCTTTCTGTGTGCCCTCCAGGAGAGCAGTAATTCCCTGGTGGAACAAGCACACTTTGCGTTTGTTGAGGATGAGACTGTCTCTAGTCCTTTGTTTGGGCAGCGGCTTTCACAAAGGGGACCAGTACTCACTGGGAACTTGCCAACACCATCATATGTTTCGTGACAAATGCTAAGTGTTCAGAAAGTTGGCACTACAAAATAGAGATACTGTCAATCTCTGTTTAATTCTCAAAATGGCTTGTAGGATTTTAAAGCTTGTGTTGTTGCTGGTGCACTCACCCATCAGATAGCATTTTTAACAGCTCTTCTAATATGGCCGGTTAATTTGGTTATATTACTAGGACGTAAAACAAAATGATTCCTAGGATAGAGATTGCTAGATTGCTAAGATTTTACTGCCAATGTTTTTTCCAATCTGCTGCACGCTGAAGAACAGTGTGTCCAGCCACACATATTGCTGTAGTCAGACCATGGTATTTTCTCGTCTTCTTTCCTATGTACAGCTCAGATACAGCTGCCACTGTTTACCAAACACAAAGGTGTTTTTCACAACTCAGGGGGTATGTTTGGGTTCTGCTGTAAGGAACGCATGATACATCTCTATTAATTGCATGAATGTTCAGTGTATGTTTATGTAGCTGAATATTGTGGTGTTCTCTTTGAAATTTTAGGGAGTGAACTCATAGATCCTTGGATAGGTCTCTAGAGACATGATGATTCCAGTTTCAGAATGATCTGCTCCATAACCTGACCACATTTAGGAGACCAGCGAGGAGACCCAAGTAGACATCTTGAAATTTCTGAGCAGGGAGACTTGGGCACGAAGTTGGTATATGCTGGGTGGCGTTCTGATGGTAGCCTGCATTGCTGGTGCAGCAGGAGGAAGCAAGCCTCTGACAAGAGCTAGATCTGTCACCCCGCAGGACTGCACGGACAGCTTAAACGAAGTCAATGTTTGCACCTAAGAAGACTGTTAAAGTCAGTGCTTTAAATTCCTGGCAACGATTTGTCAAAATTTACTTCTTAAACTTCTGTAAGTCAATAGGGGAGCAAGTTCCCTTCTGAGCCATAGCATCTGTGTTGTACTAGAAGACAGCAATATGGGAAAATATATTCTCTTGTACTTGACCTTATTTCCTCTTTGAGTGTAAGATGGATGTTCAGTAATTTTACAAGAACACCCACTGTTTCAGTGAAATTATTTTCAATGGATTTTGTAAGAAATTTGCAGCTTTAATTACTCGGGAATTATCTTAGAAATTAGCGATACAGATCCTTCAGATTCACTGTAGGACTAAAATTAATCAAACTGTTTTGTACAGGCTAGAATTGAAGATGTACAGATTGAAATTAAGAAGAGTATTAACTGTATAATTGAGACTAATTATAACTACATATTCAGTAACAGAAGTGAGGTCAACAGCTCCACAAGTGACCACCGCGATATCCAGCATCTGTGGCACTGACATTGAGACTGGCTGGGCCATGAGGTCATGCAGCTGGGAGGAAGAAGAGGAAGGCCTAGATGCATTGAGGAAGAGAGTTGAACTCAGTTCTGCTATACAGCAGATGAATATTCACCCTGGGATATATATATATATATATTTAAATCTATTAATTTATTTAAAAGCAAGTAAGTTCAGCTTCTGAACAGTGCACGGTAACTGTTAGGGAAGCTCTCGTTTTTTTCTACCCATCTTCATACTCCTTTTAAACACTCCTAACTTTGGTTGGGACTGAGAAACAAGAGCTCTCATGTTCTTCATGCACTTTACATCTCTGATCTAATGATCAATTGTAAATCAATTTTAGCTTGGTCATTTACTACCATTCATGCCGTCGTGATGATAACAAAATCATGGAAAACCAATATGCATCTTTCACCATGTACATCTGGATTACTAAAAACATATTCCTGTGGTTCTTTCTTAGGGTTCATTTATAATATTTTTAATTATTAAAAAATAAAGAAAAGAAATCAAAGCAGTTCTCCTGCCAAGAAATGTGTAAAAAGCTGAATACCTTAGAATATTTATGTTAAAGTATTTTGGAAATGCATAATCTTTACAAAAGAATTATTGAAACCTAGGAAATGTAGTGAAAATATTGTACTTTAATAAAATGAAATATATTAAAAAAGAAAATATATCAAGTTGTCCAGGCAACCTTAATTTTCTGCTATAATGAGAACCTGAGGGAAACGTGAAGTTGAATTTAGTTTATTTCTGTAGACTCTAAATTTTTAACTGTTTCTGCATAGTTTTACTAAGAATTAGGATTGTATGACTTAATCATTAACTCCTCTATCTGCATAATTTTAGATTTTTTTGCAAGCTTAATCCAACTCTGGGACTGGAAATCGTATCTTCTAACCAGATAGCTACAAGATGAGGGGACTAGGAAAAAAGCAGGGGAAAGTCAGAACTATTATGTTCATCTCCTATACAGAGAATACAAAACCTACTGTAATTATGTCATTTCCTCTCTCATTATGGTATTGAGAGCCCAGATCCATTTTTATGTAGTGGCACAAAACAGTTTGCTATTTAAGTATAGCTTACAGGAGCTACTTTGCAGAATTGATATTCACGTATGCCACAAATCAATTGTTCCCATGATATTAAAAGGGAAAATTACCTTGATCTTTAAAAATTCCCAAACCTTGGTAAATCTCCTTGAATAACTGTGATATAATTTTGGGTCAATGTGCTTTGACCAAAGGTCAGTCAAAATGAATAATTCAGGGAACATTTGTTTTCCTACTGGTAATCCTTTTCTTTGCATGCTTGTGTATGCACATGTGTATGTTGTAACTGAAGAGAAAAAAAATAGCTCATAATATTTATATATTAGGAAATCAAAGGGCTTTTCTCTCTTCTTTCTCTCTCTCTCTCTCTCGCTTTTTTTTTTTTTTTTTCTTCTTCCAAATAACCTCTTTTCAACTTTGAAAGATCTTCTTTATATGAGGAAATTTACTAGAGACTACAATAGTATAATTATGCCTTGTGGACACTTTTTAATTTTATATGAATGCCTGTAGAATACAAGCGTCCACATTGGGAGTTATACCATCACAACTAGAGTGGTGTAATTATTCTAGTGAATTCTGTACCAAGACAAATGCTTTATGAAAGGGGATTTTATTTCAACTCTTCACTTTTCAGCTTATTCAGGTTCTGAACCTGAAGGTGTTGATCAAATCAATGAAAGTAATGAAAATTCAATGTTTACCAAGTAGACTGTCAAGTGCCAAGGAAATCAGAAGGTAATAAATATATCTGCTTAGTGATTAATATTCATGTGCATTTTCATCCTTATTCTCTCAACAGTGGTTGAGTTTGGGAGGAGTTTAGTGAAAATTGATAAATAGTCTGTTGATTTTTTTTTCCTGCTTAGCCTCATAAACTAATATAGCCAATATCCAAATGCTGGCAGTGCATTATGGATTCTTAGCCCTCAGAAATAACATCCAGAATTTCAGACAAATATGACACTAGAGAATTTTCTGAATGCTTCATAGTGTCTGCAGGTCTTTTCAGCTTGCACTGCCCAGATCAGGCACTGAAAGTCACTATTTCCTATCTCTCAGTTAAATTTTAGTTACTTAAATATGTGTGTCTTAGGACAGTAGTCAAAATGTTTTATATGATAATCACCCATTTCAAGAAAATAACTTTCAGAATGTCAGTAGGGGTATGGAAAAACATAAGTATTTATTTACACAACATGTTTAGACTGAATTACAAGCATATTTCAATGTAATTTTTTCGTAGACTTTAAGGCAAGCAGAGCCCAGTTGTTTTGATGATCTCATCTTCTCCAACCTTTATATTGATTACAGAGCATGAGCCTGACAGTCTTGCTTGAAGACAATTATTGCAAGGCAAACTTCGTGAAAAAGATATCTGCTTCACAGTTAAAGAGTTCACATGACAGAGAGTCCACCACACCTATCCCAACACTCACTGCTCAGATGAAGTGCTTTATTTGTGGTCTGAACTTGGCTTTGACTTCCCTTGTTGAATCTTTGCTGGATTAAAAAAGCCTTTAGCACTGGCCATCATTCAATGAAAATACTTAAGTGCTGAGATCAAGGCATCTCAGCCCTGTTTTGTTAAGCAAATCTCATTGAGCCGTTCTTGTTTCTAACCATAGGGCAAGACTTCTATATCATCAGTTTTTCCTGTAGTTTCTTTCAAGTTGCAAGCTTACAAACATTTTTTTTTTCTTTTTTCTTTTCAAGTAAGGACATCAGGACCGTATGTGGCTACAGTGGTTACCTGATGAGAGATTTACAGCATGTGTTGAGCAAAAGTGTGTTCTTCCCTTTCTGTTTTTGAAGCATGGAGGAAGAAATGAGGGCAAATACCAAAATTTTCATTTTTCATATGCATTGTCACAAACATTCTATAATGAACAATGCCACATCAGGTCTTCCAATGGATATTATGCTTTCCCAAAGCAAATTTCTTGGAGGGACACACCAGCATGGTATCCACCTGGGATAATGAGAATGCATATTTAGTTTATCTCCTAAAACTTCTTTGAAGATTGAAAATACAGTCTCCAATTTTATATATTGTTTATTTTTGTTCCAGCATGTATAATGTCATTGATAAAGTCTACATTTCTCGCACAGGCATGAATTAAAGTGATATGAGTGACAAGAGTAAGTAGCTTGGCTTTGCTATTTTCTGTTTTTTTTCCTACTTTGTTTACTCAATTTTTGCTTTCAAAACAACTCAATATTTTTTGCCCAAGACAGTGAATGCAAGTAGTCCAAAAAATATTTCCAATGAACTCTGTCTTGAAGCTATGCAAATGGAACATGAGTCTGGTTTTTGCTACATGTAGAACTCTGTCAGTTATCTATTTTGTAATTAGAGTGCGGAGATTTTTGCATAGTGCTGACATTGTAATCACTGTCACGCAATGGTTAGGTAAGTGTTTTAAAAGCATCTAAGTAATGCTTTTACAGTTGTACTCTGTTGCTCTGAAGCTACTTCAGGCCTGCTGTGCAAGCAAAAGGAAACAAAATATTTAAATTTTCTTTTACCTAGTCATAGTTTCCAGTCCGCAGCTCTTCTCTGGTGAGCAGACTGCATGCTAGTAATGCTTTATCTAGATGATATGAACAATTCTTTATGTCCTGAAAATAATGGGATCGAGTTTACAGTGGTTCTGTGGGTCTGTGTGAAGGGACAGCAGCACTCCAAGCATACACAGAAAAGGGAACAAGGAAGTCCATCAGCCTGAGGACCGCTTGCAACACACCCCTGAGAAAAATGAGAGGTACTTGAAATTGTGAGTAATGAAACTGTTTCCTGCTCTTTGCTTCCTACTGTGTTCAGGGAAACAGTACATCGTGTACAGGCTTTGTAAATAAATGGGATTGCATTGGATAAATGCCTGCCTCTGTCACCTATTTGAGGCATAGCATGCACAATATAAAAAATCAACTAATTATTTCTAATTGCATTTATCTACAACATTTATAACAATGTCTTAGAATGTACTTAGTGGAGGTGAATTGACAGATGACACATTGCCGAAAATGAACTAGAGCTACATGACAAGCCTACTTTACACTTTGGAGCCGTAGTTACAAATTATGTATTTCTAGTAGCATCAAGTTCTTCTTTTTGCTTTGTGTTCTCTAGTCAGAACAAAAACTTGATAGTAGTGGGACTATAGAAAAGCCTACATTGGAAGAATGCTCTGGAGGCCATCTGTTCCAAGGACCTAGGTGGGCACAGATGCCCTGCTCAGGGGTCTGCCCAGCCCTGTGATTTCAGGGAGGGAGGTTCCCCCAGTGCTCTGGGCAGCCTGTTCCAAAGTCCTGTTGCTTTCATGGTGAAGGGTTTTGTCTTATACTTGGATGGGGTTTCTCCTGAAGTACCTTGTGCCTGTTGCTTCTTGTTCACCAACTGTCCTTTCTTCTAAAGAGAACCTCCATTTTCTCCATTACAACCTTTTAGGTGGTAGAAGACTGTCTTCTTCCTCCAGCTGTCTCTTCTACACTGAACAAACGCAATTATTTCACTCTTACTTCATCTGTTAATTCTTGTAGTCCTCTACTCATGTCAGTGGCCCTCTACTAGATCCTCTCATTTTTTTTTAATGTCTCTTTTGATCAGGATGGACCAAGACTGGACAGAGTATTCCTTCTGTTCCCTAATAACCCCAAAAACACAATTTCATTTTTGACTACTCAAAATGAAACAAAAGCACAGAAGTTGACAAAACTTCAGGAAGCAAAGGGAGGTACTCTCCTTATTTTACCCTAAAGCCCAATTACTTCAGCATTCACCCACAGTATGGGAGACCTGGGTTCAATTCTTGCCTTCTTTTGAAGAGTAGGACCCACGTTGCTTGCAACCCTGATTGATGCCCTCGGGTGGAGGCTGTAACAAGCCATGACATATTCCAGGGTTCCTTCAAACTCTCTTGATGCCACAGTAATATTTTTGTTTAATATACTTCTAGTATTTCTCATGACCTGCAAGTGTCTTACCTCCTCAGTTAACCTCTGCTAACTTGTCACTCGTGCAGTCTCTACTCTTCTTGCTTTACTTGAGAAATGCAAAAGCCTAGATAAATTCTCCAAAAGTTTGCCTAGGTCTGGTGTGATCTTTATGACATACTCTGTCTTTGTGTTAGCTTTCTCTCCTTTGATGTGAATGAACTTGCCTGGAGTTAAGTGATTAGTCATCACTTGAATACTTCCATCTTGGTGTGCTGGTGAGTAAGTAGGGGCTACCTGAATTTAATTAAAAAGAAGGTACTCTTTGTAATACTTTTTTCTTTAAGCATGGTGGTACTTGGGCTTCTTCATTCCTTTTGTACTTCACATAGCCTTATCTGTACAGCATAGTAATTTGTGATGTGATAAGAAATCTATTTGTTTTGTTTTTGTGGAGCCAGGAAATATCTAAAAATATTTTCAAGTGCTGCAGCTTTTTAACAAAAGAGACTTGGGTATAATGTTTGATATACTGGGTAATAAAATGTTGGTCAATATTCATTGCTACCATTGGTGGTTTTTCTTTTTCTTTTTCTTTTTCTTTTTCTTTTTCTTTTTCTTTTTCTTTTTCTTTTTCTTTTCTGGAATTCAAGTGCTGGAATGCAAAAAAAAAAAACAATCCAACAACAAGCAACACCAGTAGTACTGGCAGTTTCCATGAACAATAAAAAATGTGCAGTTGACTTCTCCACATTACATTGCACTTGCAGATATCAATGTATGAAAAAAAAAAGGATCATTTTAATTGAAGTAGTATGTTGAAGGAAATAATATGCCCACAGTATTTTTTCAAAGATAATTTTAAAAAATAGTTCAAAATTACAAATGAAACTTATTAATTTGGTATTTCTAACTTATCACAAAATGGCTCAAATTGCCCTCCATTTCACTAACAACAAAGCCAAATGTGTGGCTCACAGGTGTGTGCTACAGGTGTGCAGGTGGCAAATTCTGTCAGAATGGAGAGCATTCATATTTTATAGCATTTATAGCAGTTATCCTCAAAGATGCGTTGCTATCAGTAAACTCAGAATGAGGATTTACTCCAAACATCATTAGAAAGAAAAAAAAAAAAAGAACAACAACACTTTAAATTTTCTAAATCTTGGAAAAATCTAAATAACATCTGTGGCTGGCAATTTCTGTTTCAAGCATGAGATAAATCAGTATTGGGCTGCTTTCTGATGCACAGAGCAGTGTCAGTGACTGATCACCAGAACTCATGGGTACTGCACTACCCTTTGTTTTTTGGAAACAGATTTTGGCAGCAGGCAGTATTATGTGCAACATAAAATCGACCAGTTCTTTGGAACAACTTGTTTCCTTAACTGAGTGCTAAAAGGGGAAATTTTAATGGAAACTGGGACTCTCAAGAAAATCCTGCTGGGTATTCTAAAGGCTATGCTTTAATGAGCATAGAAGTAAGTTACCTTGGAGAGGAAAGCTAGCATAGTAAAGAAGGCACAAAGGTGATAATTAAACAAGAAATCAATATGTTAAATATGGAAAAGGGGGGCATAACTTGGAATGAAAATTGAATCTACAAAATGTAGAAGACTTTGGTGAAGATAGAGGTAATAAGGAATTATTAGTGGGTAGTAGAGTTTCAGACAATAAGAAGGCATTACAAATGTATTAGGAACAAAAGAACAACTAAATCAGGTATAGATTTCAGTCTTGCAGAAAGAAACAGAACAGATCCAGTGGCTGAAAATCAAAGCTTGAAAAATTCAATCACCATAAAGATGCAGTGAGAGTGATTACACATAGGAATAATTTCCCATTGTAGGTAGGTGGTAAGCTTGCCATTGCTAGGAATTTAATCCAATTGGATACACTTTAATCTGACTCTGGGAACAGGCTTCTGAGTATAGGGTATCTGTGAGGATGGCTCTAGAGGTCATTTCTACTGTGCAATCTGTACCTCTGTGTTTTATATTTATTCTTTGTCACTCTCTTCTTTCATAAGCTGTGGAGGAAGGAGAACAGAAAGCTCTCACTGCCCTTAACATGTTCCACACACTTGGCTCTGCCTTAAGACAATTACAAAACCATCTCATGCTTCAGGGCTACAGTGGCTGCTGACAAAGGGCAAGAGGCTGATTGCTTAGGTTAATTCTGGATGTTTTAATTTCAAGTTGCTCTAAAGCATTAGGGATGGGTGTAGCTGGTTGCAAAACTTTGGCAAGTCGGTGAAGAGAGGCCCTCTCTTTTGGATAGCTGCTACCTCAAAGTCAGAGCAGCAAGGACTGTGAGGTCTTTTTCTTTCATCTTCATCAGGCATACATGAGACTGTAATTATGATCATTTGGGCATATCTCATATAATCAACCCACTAGTGTTGCTGGAGCCTGAGGCAGAGGCATCTCAGTCTTTTTTGGTGTTCACATTAGCTTAATTTTTTCAAGACTGAGTTTTATTTTTTTAGTATAACTCAATTCACTGGAGAATTACAGTGGTAAGTGGGCAAAGCGCTGCATATAAGATAGCAAGTTGCCTGTTCTGCTTTAAATTCAACTGATTTATAAAGATCCTGTCAGCTTCATTTTGTCACAATACGAGTTATAGGTGACAAATACCATTCCGTTTTTCCCAATACTGGCTGATTTCAGCCGTGATGCTCGATGAAGTTGCAGGGCTGCCACGCATGCTGCTCAAGTGCCTGTTTGCTGTGATGTGGAACAGCTAACAAAGGGCTTGTTGTGCTTGCAGCAGTGTTGCCTCGAGTTCGGATTTTTTTTTTTCTGCAGTGCTCTCTGCCTTTTGTTTAACAAAAACCTGCCTTTCAAAAGCAAAAATAAGAGACCTTACAGTTCTTACACCTTGCTGGAAAGGGAAGATGCAATAGCTTTTCTTACTGTTTTGGTTCTGTTGTGTTCCCATAAGAGAAAGAGAGTCTGTCAGCAGGCACTTATTATCATCCCACTACACTGTAAAAAGAGATGTGCAGTTTTATCAACATCATGCTTTCTTCTTGAGCGTTTGAAGTAGAGGCAGTCTCATCTTACATGAACCAAAGTATATTCTTTTGTATTTATAAGTCCGATGGATGGATGAATTTTCTATTGCTATTTGTTGTATGTAAGTGAAATTGGCACCTGCATATGTTAATGTACATATTGGCTTATCATGGAAGTCACCTTACCATCGTCTGTTGTACAGTTTATCATACGTCATTGCTTTGCACCATATACAATACTGGCTTACCATATATATACATGGTGAACTATGTATAATTGGGTTATAGTATACCCACTGTTGAACAGATCACTGAATACCTGCCTGCAGCTGTATGTATTTGTGCAGGGATCTGTACACATGAACTGCAAGCACAGGTAAATCTGGATGGAAACTTGGAGGTTGGTAAGTCGAGAGAGATAATGGGAAAAACCCACCAGTTCCAGATCATTCATTGAATGGTGTAGCTAATGAAGAACCATTTTTGTTTCTTGAGCTGTGATACACCCATATTCTTCACATTTAAAAACACTTCTGATAAGATTCCTCGTTTCTCATTAGTTTCTCCATCATGGTGACACTCGTAGTTTTTCCCAAGACTTTACACTGCTATTGCTTGGCCGAATGACCAGAGATGACCCAGCAAACCCTGTTCTGGAGATTCAGATATGCAAGGCTGCCAACTGGTACATGTCCAGCATGGTCAGCAGCTGCTACCACTGAACCCATCTTACTGTCCTTCTCTTCTGCTAGCAACACAAAGTAATTACTGTGGGATCTACATTCCGTGATGTGCTATATGTTGTACAGGTCTGTTGTAAGATCTTACTATTTTAAATATGTCTACTCAATTCAATTTAGTTGAAGCTGAACAGATGTGACAGAGAGACAGTACCATGCATGCAAGCTTCATTTCCTCAGGAAGCCACGCTTAAAAAATCTACCTAGGAATACTTTCTGTAACCGTCTAGAAGCTTGCTGTTAATTATCAAAATGAAGAAGCAGAATGAGCTAACTAAACAATCAGAATCTGTATTTCAACAAATAGGCTTTTTGAAAAGGAAAAGTAAAGTAAATCAGATTTGGGTGCAGTGTAACGTTTAGTTTCTGTATCTGGCCTTGTACTAATGGTCTCTAACCCTAAGAATCACCATCTTTTACCCAAAATCTACAAGATATATGAAAGTTAAAAGGAGCATTATATTCCTAAGGTATCAGAGAACTTCTCAACCTCTAGCTGAAGGCTGTTTGTTCAGACTAGGTCAGCCCGAAGCAGAGTTATGTTCCTCAGTCAGTGTTCCTGAGATTCAGGCAGCCCAGCACCCCCGAAGGATTGCTGCTCCACCAGTTTTCCTGCCAAACGTGCCTTCTGTCCCTTCTTGCCCCACAACATACCTACCTACGCCTGCTTTGTAGAGTCATTGTGGATTCAATAATACAAGAAGATGAAAAGGAAAATGCACATTTCTTCCATGACTGTCCCTATAGCTGCGTAGTCACCATTTTAAAGGCTCTTGTGCTTCTGAAAATGGAGTTTTGGTTTATTTTGAGAACCAGCCTTCTGACGTTTGTTTGCTTGCTATGTTGTGAGGCCATCCAGGAAGTGCAGTTTTCACAAATCGCCTCTTGTATTTGGGTTAATCCAGGCCTTCCTGCACTTTACTTGGTTGTTGTAAATGCATCTTATAATTTATACAGAATGCAGTTCATCTGTGCTGTGACTGGAAACGTTGAAAGAAAGCATTCAGTCATCGTTTTTGCATCTGGTGATGCGAACTGGGATTTTCAGAAGAACCCAGAAGAATTAGACATTCAAATTTCATTAAAATGCTGTGGAAGTGAAGCATATAAACTCTATTAAAAAGCTCAGTCATTATCTACAACTCTTTTTCTTTCTTCATTTTAATTTGTGTATAAGTTTGCTTAGGGGAGAGTTGAGGACAGGGCTGGTTTTGCACACCCTGTGTTCTCATCAGGGCTAAGGCGCAGTCCCATCTTAGGCACATTAGACCCATTTTGGGGTCTAATGGGTCTTAGACCCATTTTTAAATGCAGCTCCATATGCTTATCTATTAACTGTTTTTGTGATTAAAATATTATTTTCATAGCCATAGCAACTGCTGTAAGCAACAGATCAATAAAACTGTTCATACCAATAGTTCGGTGAATATGATTTTGAGAATGTGTGGTATCTAGCATGTGAATGATTTGTACCTTTTCATGTTCTGAAGTCACAGAATCACAGAATGGTCTGGGTTGGAAGGGACCTCAAGGATCATGAATCTCCAACCCCCCTCCCACATGCAGGGCCACCAACCTCCCCATTTAATGCTAGACCAGGCTGCCAGGGCTCCATCCAACCTGGCCTTGAACGCCTCCAGGGATGGGGCATCCACAACCTCCCTGGGCAGCCTGAAAGTGTTCATGTATGACCAGCTAAATAAAAGTCACTTCAGAAAACAAAATGGCACTTGAGAATGTAAAAGAATTGGATATATTACATTTAAATAGAAGGAAACGTGATTAAAAATTATATCTGTTTTCAGAGGTCTAACAACTCAAAAGTACGGTCTATATGCAAGAATAAGTAAAGTGCAGTATAACAAATGTAATGAAAAGCAAGGTGAGAGATCACTTGCATGCACTGCTGAATGAAGAATGAGTAGGTAGTAGTTTGTTCTGCAGTCAAAAAGGACAGATGTGGCACTCCAGCATGTGCTTACTGCAGGAAGGAGTTAATACTTTTGTCAGCAGTGTTCAGCCCCTACTTCTTGCAAAAATGAATTAATGGCCCTTCTGCCTGGTGATGAAAATAGATGCCAAAGTTAAGTTGTTTCTTGAAGGCAGATATAATTAGATCACGAAACTTCTGGCTTTTGAGTCTAAATAATAGCATAAGAATGCCCACACTAAATTAGAGCAGGATACTGTCTCCTAACTGTTTCTTAGGGGTGATGACAGGAGCAATGCAAGCATGAAGTGACACTTTCCCCAATTTCCAGCTGTGCAATGCACATAGTCCTTGAACTGTAGATTTAAGAGCATTATATATTTAACAGCCCTTTCTGAATCCTTCCTCTATAGATTTTTCTAATTATTTATTAAACGCACTTACATTTTTGTCAGCCACAACATTCTTATAGCAATAAACTATACAGTGTAGCTCTGAATTGTGTGAAAAATATTTCTGTTTGATTTAAGCTACACTATTTGCTGCCTACTAGGTCTTACGTATGAGAAATAGGGAACGATTGTTTGTTACTTTCTCTAGGCTACTCTCAATTTTATATACGGCTATTATATTTCCTCATAGTTATCTCTCTTGTTGATTTTTTTTTTAAATTTATTTTGTTTTTAAATAGGAGAGCACTTTATTGAGCCTCACACTGTTATGGGGCTCTACTGCTGTTCATCTTTCTTGTCTTGCATACTTCTAATAGGCCTGTGGGTCAATCAGAACTGCATGCAGTGCTTCGGATGTGAGTGCAGTCTGGGTTTATATGGTGGTGCAGTAGTTTGTCTTTTGCCTTTTCTTTCTCCTATAATCGTTGTAACATTTTGTTTGCATTTTCTGTCTGACAGAGAGCACCGGGCAGATGTTTGCAAAGAGGTCTCAACAAGGAGTCCAAGATTCTTCCTGGAGTGATTATTTATAATTTATCACAGTGTATGTGCAATTAGGGTGTTTTTCTCCCCCAAGTGTATTTCTGTGCGTCTATCGATAATAAATGATGCGTGGTTTTGTGTTGCTGAATCACTCGGCATTCAGTATGACAGTGCCTTTTGAAGTATTGACTGTTGTAAGCGATTTCTATCATCAGCAAACTTAGCCAACTCATTATTAATCCCCTTTTTCAGATCATCTGTGAATGTACTGAAGAGAATAAGTTCAAGTGCAGATCCCTGATCTCTGCTCTCCCATGGTGAAAACAATTTATTACTATGCTTCAACAAATCATTAATCTACTAAAGAATTTTTATCCTTATGATAACTCAGTTTCTTTAAGAGCCTTTAGAGAGAGATCTTGTCAAAACACTTTGAATTCTGGAAACCCAAGAACATTACAGCAATCCACATTCACCAACATGCTGACTTCTTTCAAGAATTCTAACATCGTCAGTTTCATCAACCCACATCAGGCTGTAAACCCTACATTAAGTCAGGTTTCTTCTGCAGATATGACGTTATTTGTGTACTAAAAATAGTGGTGAGCACTTTCATTACTTGTACAAAGGCTTCTAGCAGTTAGTGACAGTTTCTAAGTGAACTTATTGCTATGCTGCCAGAAACTCCAGAGCGAGGTACAGATTTCCATTGACCCTGAATGCAGCATGGTTTCTTTGTGATAGAAGTCTTCTATTTATTTTCCATAAATGACATATCCCTGAAGCAACAGTGAGGGAATGAAAGTTACATTTTATCACTGTAACATTTGCAGAAAAGTGAACTGCTAAATTCCCTATTCATAATGAAACTTTGACTAGCCATGAGTTCTTAAAAAGCTTACCTGCAGGTGCATAGCTTTTTTTTTCCTTTAAAAATTTATATCTGAGCCTCATGAACTTCTGATTAAACTTTTAAAATAAATTAAGGGTGAGAGGATTAGACAGGGAATTGGAAATGAACTGTGGTATCTTTTGCCTCTAGCTCAGCATTTTGAAGGCAGCCCAAATGAGATGTGACAAAGTGCAGTGCTCTCGTTTCTTTCTGCTGACCTATGTGTAAGTGGAGTTTGGTCTCTGCCAAGTTCTTTGTGTGAACAGCCACGTCACCGTCACTGCTAGTATAATTAGCAGTAATTAGCCCTTTGTTGGAATTTAAAATAAATAGGCCATGATTTGGATATCACAGCGACTAAATTATCCACTTAGATGATCCCCTCTGTGGGTGAACAGCCTGCTGCTCCCAGCCTTCCCTTTTCCACAAAGTGACAGAAGTTATGAAGATCTGATTTTAATGGCAGATATGTCCAGCCTGTGTTTTGCAGAATGCCGTGTCCTGTTTGAAATATAAACTGTAAAATCCTGCACGACTGTCCCTGAGTGAGACTAATAAAGCCACATTTTAATCTGTTAAGGGCTGTAGTAGCTATTGGGCATTTCCTTCCTGCCCTCGATGGAGGTGTGAAGAGTTCCAGAGGAAGCACTCGCCAGCGGATGTTCAGAGGTTCCTACTGCCTCAGCTCCTATCTGAACTTCCTAATGCTCTTTCTCAGGAGAAATTATTTCATTAATCTGGGTCAGCCCTTTATGAGCATGTCTCTGTTTCTTACCTTGTTTCTGCTGCCTGTCATGCTGTCCTGCTGCCAGACAGTATTTTCAGACCTGTAGGTCTGACTCCCTAGGCGTTTCTCCTGGACTTTGTACACCACTGGCTGTCCTAGGAGAGGAAAGAAAAGTGTACTTTTCCAAGGGAGCAGCTTTTTTCTGCATACATGCCATCTATGAACTCTTTGGTGATCTCCTGATCCTTTTCTCTTTGCTTGACTCTGAAAGCCCAGCTGATTCTTCTGTTCTCCCCAAAGCACCTATGGGTGTTTCTGTAGCTTAGCTGCCTCTATCCAAAGTTTTTCTTTGTTTCTTTTTTGAGAAATGAGAAAGTCATAGCACCTGAAAGTGTGCCAGTTTCCCAACCACACTGGTTGCCAGTCATTGGCTGGGTGAATAGAGACTGGGGTGGGAAAGGCTGGTCCTGCTGCAAGTTGGAGCAGGGCACATGAGATTTCTGATCAGAGTGTGCTGGCACAGGAATCCGTCAGTGCTCTTCTGGGGTGGTGGTCATTGTCCCAACAGCCTCTGCATTATGATAATGGGGAAAAAATGTTAATGCTTGTTTCACTGGTGTATTTCAGAATGAATTACTCTTGGCATTAGAGCTGACTGCATGCAATGGAAAACTGCACTGCTTTAAAAATCCTATGCGTTATGCCAACAGTGTAAGGGTATCCAATCTTCAAATGCAGACACATGGTTTCAGACAACAAAAACACTAGGTGTTGATCTGGAAGTAAAGAGAAGCAGTGTGAATCTGCTTTTCCCATGTTTTCAGCCAACGGCTGGCTATTTTAAATCTTTAATTTAAACAAATATTTGGATCAACGAAGGCAGCAACTTAAGCTGTCAAGATATCATTCCTGAAACAAGCATAATTTCAGCAATCAAGTAGGAGATATTTCTTTTTTCCCACACTAGGTCAGCACTTTCTTATAGAGTTTGTATCATAATGATGTGCTCTGTGGAGGTGACTCATTTGCACATTTTGGAGTTCAGACAAAGTCTCTGTGCTAGCTCTCTTTCCTCTGCTGCCTTCCACATGTTTTCCAGGATTCGTAACAGAATGTTTCTTTCTGTTACATAAGACTGAAATGGCTTCTCATTTCATTATACATAGAAACTTATAAATGTACTGAGTTATGGCTGAGGAAGCTAGAATACATGCTACCTGAATACCATCATAGATTGTTCCAAAATGATCTCGCTTAATTAAAAATTGGTTTTGCTTTGTGCTGGTCCAACTATTTTGACAACTATTTGTGCTGTAGTGCAAAAGTGGCGATATAATCACATGGGGCTGAAGATGCCTAATCATGAAGTATTTATATACATTCTGTATACGCCAGCATGGCTACGTGAATGCAATACACAAAGCCAGATGTACCATTTTAACTGCACATGGATATATACAAGCATGTTTAAAATAGGCAGTGTGACATTTATGTGTTTGTGTGTAGGTCTCACTGAAAGTAGTGCCTCCTATTTATTTCCATGGAAGAAACAACTGATACAAAGAGCTCAATAACACTACTTGATAGAGCAAGCCCTTAGCTACAAAACACTGTTTTTCAGCATAGTCACTACCATTAGCTGTGCATTTTCACCAGGGATGAATAATAGCCTGTGTGCCATGCTCATAAAAATCTGTACCAACAGAGACGACCCACTGTTTCACAGCTGCTATGATGGCATTGTTGCTAGGAAAATGTTGCCCATGCAGTCCGTCTTTCATTGGATTGAACAGATGGAAGTCAGAAAGTACCAAACCTGATAGTAGGGGAGTGTGGTAGGACAGTCCAGCCAAGATACAGTACTGTACAGTACAGTACAGTAAGACCTTTGGTGACTGCAATTGGATAGTTTGCATTTTAAGAGGTGGCTTAGAATCCACAATTTTCATTTGAAATGTTTTCAGATGTGCTTTGCCCATTATCCTTACAATTTCATCTGTGTGCTTGTTTCGAGAAAGTTACATGATTTTTTGGTTTGAGACAATTTTACCTTCATAATTAACCTTTTTAACTTTTCTCCAGCTGTCACAGATTTGCTGACCAGTAAAGAAATCCTTCTGGAAAGCAAAAACACATTGTTGTGAAACAGGCTGATTTGGGTTGGATTTTGAACAAAACCGTGCTCTCCACTTCATTGGTTTTATTAAGTGAGATAAAAGGGTTATTATAGTAGTGCTAAATTAATATCTCATCTCTTGATGACAATCATGCTTATGGCAAGACTGTTACCATCACTTGTAGTGCTGGAAAGTACTATGAAAACTCCAATATCTGGCTACAAACCATCAGGTAATACCTCCATGTTAATGTGTGGAAGAAGAAATGAGTTCACCTCTTTCACAGTTAAGAAAAAGTCATATCAAAATTTGGCCATATCAAATGATGGCCATATCAAAATTTATGCTAGCTTCATTTTAGCTGATACTGAATACGAGTATTTTTTGCAATGCAAGTTTGAATGTAACTGTTAGCATTTTTTCACACTTTTTAGTTGTGAAACAGAAATCACTGAATATCATGAGAAATAAGAAACTCCCTCTAAGGGTACCATGAGTTTCTTACATATTGCCACACCCTGCCAGCTATAAACAGATCTCTTAATTGCAGCTAATCCGGATTTCCTTAAATACTGTACTGCAAGCACCCAACCAATTTCTGTTTCACAGCAATGTTCCTACTTCAGTCAAACTCCCGAGGTGGAAATTTCTCTATACTCAGTCCTTGGGAGGAGCAGCTTCTAGGGAAAAGGTGGGAATAAAAATCCTTCCACAGTTATGTCCAGCACTGTTTGTCATCATCTCATTTTAGAGTCCCGAGCAGAAGCACCAGTAGTCTTTTTGAGTAAAACAGATCCTTAGACTAATGTTTCACCTCTCAGTAGTTACTTCTGGTGTACCAGAATTAGATTATGACTGACCAGGTGGAGGTAGAAAACTTTGCTGTAATTCTGGCTTCCTTAAATTTAGTTTTCCAGTACACTGTTAAAAAGGTTTCCTGGGTTGCTTTTTACCATTATCTTTATGCGGCATTTATTTGCATAATTCATTATTTACTTTAAATTTTATTCCACACCAATTGCATTCCTTCTTGTAACTATGTTGTGAATGAAGCAAGCCTAAGAAATGTTTCTATTTATAGGTGGTGATGGGTTCCACAGCCCGCCTTCTGATAAGTAAAGAACAAAACTGACCTGTCTGGGTCAATCTAAGGGAACATGTTATTTTTAGTCCTACTTATTTTTTTGGATAAAAACCTTTCCCAGGGGAAAAATGTTAACATATAACTGAAATTAAGCCCTTTGCAATCCCTGCTCTGCCATGTAATTCATAAATTAATGGATCTAGAAAAGACCTTAAGAGGGTGTTATCCATCATAAATGATACTTCTGTATGTGCAGTGCCTATCTGTCATAAAAACTTGTGTTGGCTCTACATTGAATTAGCTTGTCTCCGAGTGTCGAATCCTTTTGGGAAAGGATGAAAGAACCATAAAATAAGTTTATGTTGCTCAGTGCCCAAATGTTATAAGTGACTAAAACAATAAGAGCAAAGCAGTAAATTTGATCTTTTGCAACATGTATATTTAACAGTTGTAAAAACTACTTCTGCGTTTGTTGATATTACACTTTTGTTTCAGGTGCTGCCTGCCATATATCTGAATTACTTAGACCTCTGAGTAAAGCTAATCTTTCTTCCTAGAACCAAGCATATAACTTCTAAGGTGACAAGAAATCCCCCCCAGAAATTACAGAATAACGGAATAAAGCAAATGCTTGCTATTCAAAAGAGGTTTGCCATCACAGTATCTGAAAACCTTGTTATAAAGGTAATAAGCAAAGCATGACGACTCATCTGTCTTATTTTATTTTTTTTAATCCATTTTACGGAAAAAGAAATGTGCATATTAGAATATTATGTTTGTTTTGATGGATTTTTATGCAATAACATATTGTGCTACGCAAATGTATATATAAATGAAGAAATATACTTTGCATTTGGAATAAAAGGGTGTCAACCACTTTCTAATTTTTATGAGGTCCTCAGGAAAACCCTAAATCTTTTATCTCTACAGTTACTTGTAATCTTACTGTGTAGCATTCATTGTGTAATTGTTTACTATGGTGTTTTCTCTGGCAATGCGTTGATTTTAGTCCCAGGACATGAAATGCCTTACAAAGCAAGACTTAGCACATTCATCATCCTGTGGGAAGATGCTGGAGAAACTACAAAGCCAGTGGGTTGCATTTGTGATAGCTTCTGTCATAGAAGAAGGGATCTGCTGTCTCTGTGGCAAACTGGAGCCACCATAGTGCTACAGATCTCTATCACAGGATGCATCATCCAGCCAAGGCCAATGGAAGAAGCTCAAGTAACTGAGGTCTGCTGGCCTGTCAAGGTATCTTGGGTCCAGCTGGCATCAAGAGAGAGCACTGTGCATGGATGTTGCCTTGTGTGTGTTTTATAGCCCTGATGAATGCAGGAGTATTCCTGGAGTGTGGACTGGATTGGTAAACAAGTCTTATCCGGGTGAAGGGATCTGCACACTCAGTGCTAAACTCAAAGCTCTTCCCACTGACACTGCTATTGGCTTTTTTATTGTTTATCCTTAATCTTATGTAGAGATTGCACAAAATGGAAAAAAAAGAAGTGTGCTCTGTTTTAAAAGGAGAGAAATTTGAATTCTGAATGAAGGCTTTGAAAACATGAACTTGTGACACTAAACTGATTCTGTATAACCTTTGTGTTCTTGCTGAGTTATCTGCAGAATTAGTTTTGGACAATCTTTTTTCTTCTTTCTGGGCAGTACATATACAGCACAATGGGACTGCAATATTTCTATCCTCTTATCCATGGGATCAAAATCAGGGAAGGGAACCCAGCTAGCATTGATTTAATCATGCTGGCACAGCCCTCATTCCCTGCCCATCTCAAGTGCATTTGATGTGATTTGACACCTGGGGTAAACTCTAGGCGGCACTGTGTGTGTCAGGATACTTTGGACCTTATTGCTGGTTAAGGTGTTACTGCCTACCCTGCCTTCTAGAAAATGCCTCTACATTTTGGCATTAATTATTAGTTGCATTTGACCTCTGTGGCCCTTGCTTATTAGTATCTTAGTGCAAAAGTCATTTTCTCTCTCTGTTATAAACTGTGTTCAAGCATAGTCTTTAAATTTGATAAGTAGATGTGCCGCAGTTTTTAAGCTCTCATTTCCTTCATGAAGCCTAAAATAATTTGAGATGGTTGGTTGTGTGGACAAAGTTTGATCCTTGATTCATACAGGAGCTAGTTTGTGGCGCAAATTCCATCTAAATGGTATGGTTTTGTTTCACTTGTACTGACTTTGTCATGTAATGAACACAATGGATGGGATGCCTTAGTCCAAAAATGTGTTTTTATGGCACAAGTGCCTAGAGCACCAAATTTTTGCACTTCTGTTGTGTACAAATCCAAACAGATAAAACCCACTTGCTCTATTCATTGCATTATGTGTAGATTTAAATATCTCGTGTGTAGGTATTAGTCACGTTCCAAGACAAGTTCTTAAAAAGAAAGTCGTTCATATTCTACAACATTAGTTTTCAATTATTGCCTAACACATTTAGTACTTCTGTGCCCTTCAACTCTCTAACTGTGTCTCATTGGAAGTAAATGACTATTTCCTTTACTTTATCCAAAAAGACAAAAGTAGTTTTATGTCATTCCTAAATCTGCACATCATATAAAAAATACAGTGCTTTTTTCTGCCTGTTTTATACTGTGTCTGTTTTGTGTCATACATGGAATCTCAGTCAAAATACTTCACAGGTTGTTTCCTTTCTTGCATAAAATCTTCTTCAGCCACATGAGGAATTTACTCGTAAAAAAAACCCAACACTAAACGCCAAGTAGTTCTGAACTAATAAGTAATCCAATAAGCTTTCAATTCAACAGCAACACAACTATTGCCTCCACAAGTAAAGTTGGTACATTTTGAAGGAAGGGAAGAGTATTGTAGTTTGTTTTCAGAATAAGCAATTACCTGTATCACTTACCTGTACCACTTAGGTTCTGAAGGAACATGTGAAGGCTCTAAAATCTGAAGATGAAGATAGTCCTATTGTGTAGAAGTTGGTTGTACATATTCCCACAATGACAATTCTTAGGACTTCTGAAATGTAAGGAATATGCAATGTTATTATCATGGCATTCCTTCCCAGGTGTCTCATCAGCTAGCAGTGCTGCTCATATCTACTGACACGTGTTAAGGGTGCAATGGCCAGAATCCTTTTCACAGCAGCAGAGCTGTAGGGTGTTATCTTTCTGGCTTTCCTGGTAGTGATTTCTGCATCTTCAGTGCAAGGCTGAAATTTATAAATTCAGTAATTATTTTACTCATTGACCATCCAGAGTATATGCATACTGGCAAATCTGGCAAATTATGGAATGTCTGAATCTTCTGTTAAAACCCAAAGTGAAAATGAGTATTTGAGGTTTTTCACATTCAAGTTTCCTCCATCTCTCAGTTTTTAGTACTTTGTGTTCTTGGCAGCTTTTGGGAGGTTCAGGAAAGCACAAACACTAAAATATACGGGGACATTTCAGTTACAATTATCTTCCCAATGCTGGCAATCCCAAATCAACCTCAAACAGCCTGAAAAGAACTTCTCAACGTGAGAGGAAATGGCAGAGAATTCTATAGAAGCCTAAGTATACTGGTAATGGTATTGCAATTTGGAGGATGTCCAAAGCAATGCAGGAGAGCAGGATGCACAGATCAGTCAGAGTGGAGATCTATAAACAATGGCTGCTGCACGTGCCTGAGTGTTGGCAGTGCTTTTTTAGCCCACTGCAGGACCAGCAGTGAGGAGAGTGAACCAGGAGTGACCTAAGAACAAACCAGGAAGCTGGGGCAAATTAAAGTCAAGAGGTTTCTCACCTTTACCCACTAAGCCAATCTCAGTAAACTCCCAGCAATTAAACAGTTAATGGAGGTAGTACAACAGCTAGTTTCAGATTGACTCGCTTAAGATATTTCTGGCACACGCAAGGTAGTTGCAGAAACCTTTTAACATATTCCCACGTGCTGGTGTTCAAACAGAAATGAAGAAATAGAGCAGGACTTTTGGGGTGGGGCGGTCATGTTTTTCCTCTGCACAAAGTCTCACTAAAGCAAGACTTCAGCCTGACAGTATGAGCACGAGTGTAGTCCTCATCCCTTCCTTCAGCTCAGTGCTCTGTGCAGATCCTACTGCAGGAAGAAGATCATGGTGTTTGCCTCAGTCAATATGTGGGTTTACCAGGCTCTGTGCTTCCCCACCACTGGGTCCAAGAGCAAAATGTCAACTTTTTGCTTGGTCTTCCTGGTCTTTGTGTGCTACACTATCAGAAGTGCAGATCAGGCAGCTATCAGAGCAGGAATTATAACATATACTAAAATGTGACAATTTCATATTTCACAATTAAATCGATGGGGAGATTAAAGAAGGTTTGCTTTTGTAAAGTAAAAATAAGGAATATAGCATGGTAAGAGATAATATGCCTTTTATTAGGTCAGCTGGAAATAAGACTTGAAATACGAATTTCTGTGTTTATACAGGATAAAATCCTACCCAGTGTTTCTGATGTCACATAGTAATATTAGATGGAGATAAGATGATTTACATTTATTGCATGTCATGTAATGTAATAATCACCTAAAAAAGCTTTCCTTTGTCCTGATTTAAAGGGAGATCACATTGTGCCAGGGAAAATATGGAAATAGCAGATTTTGTGAACAGTGGGTATGTGAATATATATTAGCTTATAATGCCTACAGTTTGGGAGAGCGCAGAAAAGGAGATATTTATTCTCAACCTGATGTTTTTTGAATGCTCAGTACTGGTACTTCTCAACTGCTCAACTGCAGTTGAGAATGCTCAACTGGTACTTCTAAAGAATTTAAACTGGAAAATTAAGGGTTTTATAAATCAATGACTAATTTGGGGAGGTTTGTTTTTTAGCTAATTTTATATACTTAGATAACAGTAGAATTTGCCTTCAAAGCTGTTAAAATTATAGTATTTTTGCATGATCAATAATTTCTAACTGTATGTATCAACCTTAGTATTTAGTGGTCCATGTATATTGGTCACACATCAAACTACATGAAAACACCACAGCAAAGCAATGGAGTGACAGAGGCAAGGTATGTTTGTGTATATACTCTCTCAACTTTTTATGTAAAGTGTTTTTTCCTAATGCTGGAATTTTTCATGCTTTGTTTTCCCAGCTAAGATCAGGGTTGCTGGTGGAACAGCTCCATGAAGAGAAATGTAAGCAATGTTTTCATGACTAGTTCAGAGCCTGTGGGCTGGAACACTCATTTGGGTAATGACGTAATATCACCATCAGATCTTAAATAAGAGTTTCCAACATTAGAGTCTGAACAGCCATGCTACTTGCAATGAATTTTTTTGTCCTATTTGGTGTTGTCCTGGATGTATGAAATCATTTCTCATCAAGGTGTTTTCAAAATCTCACGTGATCTTTATGATATGACTCATTTGACAGCATTTCTAGTGGAAAACCCAGTAAACTCTGGGCTGCATTCCAGTAATATATCACACATGATTGTTTCGAATAAATTTGGTATACTTGAAGTGTATGTATGGGGCCCATGTTTGCCACCTAATTCTGTTATTCATTTAAAAGCTGTTCAAAAAAACATTGAATAAGGTCAAAACAGATGTGAAACTAAAGTTAAATCTCTATTATCTGTTTACTGTTTTTCTTGACTATATCATCTATTTAAGTTTTAACTTTTAGACCCATGATAGATTGAAATGTGCTTTATTTTTGTTAATGAAAGGTGGAATTTCCTTCTATTCCCTTGCGCCTAAGACTTGCATCTCTAAGGTGGCACGATGAGTCATTATAATGCTAAGAGAAGTAGTGATATTTCTCAAAAGAAACTGGTATCAAATGATGCACAGCGATCTCTTGATGCTACACTATTGTGGTGTCATTGGTGGGAAATTCCTGAGTGAAATAGATTTAAATAAAACATAAGAATTTTTATAAAAATTGTGATAAAAATTTGAATAAAAGAGAATAATTTTGATTTTTAAAATATTTTTCTTTATTTTATCTGAATTTCAAGTCTTGAGCATGTTGCAAATTTTAATTTCACTCATTCCATGCGGATGAATACAAGTGATATTCTGGGAAAAGAAACCACACAATAGCATGCTCTTAACTGTGTGGAAATAGTGGGTTCTGAGTTCAATGTTACCATGTAGCAATGAGATCTTGGAATTATAATGAATAGTTCTTGCAAAAGGATCAGTAGCAATAAAAAAATGTAAATTGAATGTTAGGAATTATTAGAAAAGAAATAGAGAACAAAAGAGACTGCATAAAGCCCTACACAGTCTGTATTCCTTCTTAAAAACGGTAGTATGGAACTGAGAAAGTTCATAGAAAGACAATAAGCAGTGTGTGCTAGGATCATCACATACATGATGACTCAAATTTTGAGGGAAAAAAAAGTCTATTCTTCACTTCTTTCCAACAAGATCTAGGGATGCATGAGCCTAGTGTTAAGCAGTTGAAAACAAGCAGAAATACACAAACACACCTAAAAACAAAACCAAACAAACAAACAAACATGGAAGATCCCACCATTGTCAACTAAACACAAAGACTTTACTACCTGCGGAGGAGATTCCAAGCACAGATTTTCTGGAGGCTGAGAGTTCTTCCACAAAAATCATCTGTGAAAATCATCACTACATGTTTTCATACTCTTCCCTAGGCATCTACTGTTGATAACTGTTGGACACGTGCTCTTGGGCCAGGTAGACCTTTGGGCAGACAGTATGGCCATTTGTGTGTTCCTAGCACTACACAGTAGCATTAGAAGAATTTGTCATTAGGTGGGCAGGAGTTTTCTGGTGCTTCTTAAGTTCAAGGAGGATGAGACTGAAGGGTCAGCTTATTCATTCAGATGTTGATGCTTGGTGCAGACTAAATTGAATGAACTGATGATGCACATGGGATGAAAGGAAGGAGCTGTGCCTCTCAGAACTTTTGTTACAGGCTGCCTGAACAGAAAACAGAGCAGGGGCTTGGGTAAAGAGGATGCCAGTAAACTTCTTTGACATTATTGCTGGCAACAAGCTCTCCTGTAGCACGAGGTGAGTGAGCTTGATTTTTCCCTGCTGCACTTAACTTGATAATCAGGGTTTTGAGAAAAATCACTAAGACTAAAGTCTGCACTGCTATGCTTTAATAAAAAATGCAAACAAATCCTGTGATTCTGTGATTCTGTTGTCTTTCACTTTCCACCTGATAAGGCAGAGATGCTTGGCTCCCATGCTGCTCTCCTTTGATGGGTAAGAAAGTTTAACATCCTACTGAAGAGCTTCCAGGACAGTGAATGTGCCCAATCCTACTCTTTTCACTATAGGTGCAATCAAAGTGTCTTTTTAGTCTCTGTTACTCAGCTGATCATAAAGAGAAAATGTATAAGTATAGACTTGCTTATTTGACAGAGTAGCTGTGGTTCTGAACTGTATTAGAACAGCTTGAAAAGCTCCTGGTGCACATCTCTTACAGACTGCACATCTCAGCTTATATCATGTAGAACTACCCAGGCAGTTAGTCACTTGAAGTATCCAAGCTCAATACTCATGTTCCTTGAGAAATGTCAGCATTTAATTTTTGTTTTTCTCAAATTTAAACAAAAAGATGAAATTTCAAAATTTACTCGGAAATGACATTTGGGACTTACTTTACTGGAAGTCGTCAAAAGAACAATTATCAAAGATTTCATTTTACTGAAGTCAAAAGTATGTTTTGGCTTTATTATTTTGATTTTCAAGTAATAACATATTTGAAACATTATCTTTTATAGTCTATAACGATTGAAACAATGAGGTCCAAATGAAATCATTTAACCTTTTAGAAGTAATAACAAATAATTTTCTTTAAATTTTTTTGGATGAACTCAATAGAGATCGTTGAGTCAGCGCTTGCTAATGGAAAACAGTTCTTCTGGAAGTGCTTCAAACACTCCTAGCAGGATATAAGACATTCAAATTCCAGCATGAAGATAAAAGCCCTCCCCCCAAAAGCCTTGTACTCTAAATAGACAAATTACACAAACTAAACAAATGTTTATGTTTTGTGCCTGCATATCACACATGAGTGCCTGTGAATATAGTCTAACACATTTGACAGTTCTGCTGGTCTCAGTACTTAATTCAGCTTTTTTTTTCTTTTTTTTTTTTTACCCTCTCATTTTTTCACAATATCTCCTTTCATCTTTACTTGCTAATGCTGGCTATAGTCTGTTATATTCCATCCCAAACAGTAATGTTCACTAGAGCATTTTGAAGTTAAAATAGTTTTCCACTATTGATTTATACACCACCATATTACAATGACTCTTTCATCTTTGTCTTCAGAAGGTATTTTGAAAGCTGCAGACACTCAAACCTCATACCTTGCTAGGAAAAGGAACAAAGGCTGAGCACTATTTAGCTCCAAGTGTCAATCAGGACAGAACAAGTTAAATAGCAGCTAACACATTGGCAGATGAGTAACGCAGAATGGTTACTAAGCAGTGCTGAGTGCTGTTTGTCCTAGTCTACCTCAGCAGCTTAATGTGTTTACTTATTCATCTGCATCTGTTAGGGTGTAGCCATTGTCAGTAATGGGTAATTTTCCCAGCAGAGACACGGTTTTGGGGCTTGTCTTACAAACCCATCCAGACCCGGAGAATATTACTGTGATTAAACTAATTGATTTCAATAGGTGCTAATCATGCAGGCTCTGGCAGCACACAATGATGGAAAACTTCAGTATTCAGTGTCCTTCAGACATCAAATTGGTATTGTACTTCTTTCAAATTCTCATATAAAGATAAGAATTTTTCCGTCCTGATTTGGATATCTATTTGGCATTTCTATAGCTGTACATCATACTCAGCTGGTTCTCTTTATTAGCCCCAATTTGCTACTAGGAAGTAGCCTGTGGATAAGACCAATTCTCATCAGTGTATGGAGACATCACTATTTAACGCCTATTACAGGATCTGATTAAGCCACTGGAAATTACCTGACAAGTTGCCCCACATGTCTGCTTAAACACTTGCTCCAGAGGTGCTATTGACTGTGACCTAACTTACAGAACTGGCTATGAAGACGGCAGCTTGCTGTTTGTGGCTGGGCTTTTATCAATTCCAATTTAAGCACAAGGTGACTTGCTTTTCCCCTCTTTGTGCTGCCAATAAAGGAAGGAGAGATGCGAGGGTGAATGCCGTGAGTGACAGCCAGAGCTGAAGACTGCACCTGGGTGCCCAGAGATGCTTTATCTGGAGAAAATGTAGAATGTAGCGTTGCTGTTCCCTCTTACTGGGAATAGCCTTTATTTCATTGCAGCTTTCATTTCAGACTGTGCTGGCAGATGAGGGATGCAATAAGCCTGATTAAATTTCCATGATTTATGTATCTGCAGCACACAGAGTCCATAATTAAGACAATGGGGGACAAAGACCCTGGCTGTGAGGTACAAGCACAGAAGTTCACGTCAGATGACAGGGAGACGTGTAATTGTGAGAATGCAAGTGAAAATTGAGGCAGTTCTGATCAGCACTTTGGCCAGTAAACTCCATACATGAGTATCTTCTTGCTATCTTTGTAGCCACTTTGGAAGAAGGGAGAATTAAGGCAGGTGCCTGTAACCTATATTTCATTACTGAACTACAGATAGATGTTGGGCAGGAACCAGGATGGGCTTCTGACTGACCCATTTCAAGGAGAGGAAGGAAACTGTTAACCAAGCAAGGCAGGTGAGGGCATGACTGCAAGATGAAGAGAGTTAATTGTGCTGAACAAAACTGACAGATCACAAAGGATGGGGAAACAGCAAAGCCGAGTTTGGGCTAAAAACAGTTCTTGAGAGAATAATTTGTAAGATCAGCAGGAAGCTCATCTTTTACATATCGCAGATGTATGCCATACTGCAAGTAAAATATATGAATATCTTTTACATACCATGATGTGTATACTATAGATGCTCTATAACTTTGAGGTAAGTCAAAGAAAGGATTTGGAAATACACAAGGTAGGACCCTAGAACAGAACAATGTGAACACAAATTTTTAAGTAGCTATGCACTGTTTGACAGTATCTGCCAAAGCAGAATAATGCTTGTTGGTCCCACTCCTCCAGCAATGGACATCTTAACTTCCACCCCATCAAAGCGTGACCTTGGGTTTTGCCTGAAGCCCCTCACTTCTGATCTCACCAGTGAGATTACTGTGGGATTCCATCTCTGCCAGACAGCGAGACTTGGACTACCTGGAAATAAATGAGAAAGCCTGGCAGGGATATAACAATGAAATTAACAAATTTTTAAGATTAATACTTCTTAGCAATTGAAGAGGAACTCAGTAAGACCAGACAGCCATGTGTGAGGAATGGGGAGGATCTGAAGATGGGAAAATTCTCCAAATCAGTGGTGAACTGTTGTGTAACGGAAAGCACAGCATGGCTTAACTTTTACTACAGACTTACGATCTAAAGCACACATGTTGGGGTACCCACAGCCATGCAGCTTGGCCATGACGGACTCCATTACTGGAGTGGGGTGTGGCTGATTTTTGCCTGGCGAGAACAAATGACCCTGCTGCCATTTGCATGTGGCATCTCTTTCCTGGCCATGGCATCTGTCTCTGTAGCTGGGCTGCTGCTACCAAGAATGATATGCAGCCCTGAAAGTCAGGTGGCCCAACTGGTTGGCATGGTGTAAGTGACAGACCAACCCACATGCCAGAAAAGGAAGTGTGCATTGATCACATTGTTATAGGAAGACACAAGCCTCATGGTGCCTCCTATGACATGAATCTCTTTTGTTCTGATACTAAATTACCTTAGCTCAGATGTCCCTGACGCATTTACAATTACAGGATAATCCTAGATTAGAACAAGCATTTCAGGTGCTACTGCAGAAGTGGCCTCCACTTGCATTCTGGTCACTTTCTGGTATCCTTTTGGCAGCATGGTTGGGTGTCCACTTACTTCTACCTCCAGGCCCATGAGCAGGGAGAGGAACTGGGAACAGCTATGAAAGCCCAGCACCCTCCATGTCCCATCCCCTGGGTGAGCTTGCTCTTGCAGGACGTGGGGATGAGCATTGCCATCTTTGGGATCTGAGAGATGTAGCAGCAGGGACTCTGTTCCAGGGTGGTGAGGCACAGGAACAGACTGCCCAGAGAAGCTGTGGATGCCTCATCCTTAGAAGCGTTCAAGGCCAGGTTGGATGGGCCCCTGAGCAGCCTGATCTGATGGGTGGCATCTTTGCCCATAGCAGGGGTTTAGCACTGGATGACCTTTGAGGTCCCTACCAACCCAAGCCATACTATGATTCTGTGGCTACTGTGGATAAGAAGTGTGGCAGAAGCACCTCAGCCATTTCTCCTGCAGCTCAACAGGCCACGCTGAGTAGAAGCAATTTGTGCCCCGCTCTCTGTCATGAGGACATCATTCTCTGTAGCATGGTGTTCTTTATTCATTACCCATTTCTTACCTCCACACCTGTTTAATATTACATATTCAGCTTGGAAATACTGTCCTTTTTGTCCCCTTTTACACCATCTGTTGACACAACCCAGCCTGTGCCTGGGTAAGATCCAGCTGGCACGCACAGGGGGTGAACGCATTCTCATCTCCCGAAATTGCTGATTCAGGGTGGGGCAGGGGGGCTGTGACTCTGAAGTGGCCCTGATAGCCCCACAGCGAAGAAGCCCAGGGCTGCCACCAGTGCTGGTACCCTGCACCGTCGATGCACAGCCGTCCTTTCACCCAGGCTGCCCTCCCCTCGCCCTGCCGAGCCTGCTGCAGCCACAGAACAATGGCAAGCGCCGAGTGCCCAGCACAAAGACAACAGCTGCACTCCCGGGTCAGGCTTTGCAGCCTCCTCAAACAATGACAGTGTGTAACCCCATCCCAGCGCCCGGCCCTGAATAATTTATTTATAGATGCAATATCTCTCTTTTTTTTTTTTTTTTTTTCCAGTCTATTTAAGAATGTCTTTTCATAAATGCATGGAAATTGAAATTATTCTCTGCTTTCCCCCCGAAAGATTAAGGTATCTGCACCATACAGATAAATAGTGTAATTTTGGAGGGCGAGAGGGAGAAAAGCAATTGGAACAAGTGTAATGAAAGACTGGAAGAAGTTGATTCATTGTTAGTGTGCATTTGGGTTTTTTAATTAAATATATTTCATTATTAGCGTCTTTGTAGTAATGGGCACGTGTTTAAAAATAGGGAAGAAATATTGAAATAGGAAAAAAGAAGAAAAAGCCCTCTTATGGAATGGATGCCAGCCTTTCCTCTGTGAGAGAGGCCTGGTTGACTCTTTGGTAATACAACCTCTTTCACCCGAATAAACTGTAACTATGAACATCTGCTGGGAATGGAGAATTTTCTGACATCCAGGAGATCATGAGTCATCTCTCACATGAAAATATAGTCAGCTAGCCCAAAGCTTAGTTCACTTAAACACAGTTTTCTCCACTTATGCATGGTCTAAATGAATGCTTTAATAGAAGATCAGAAATAAGGAAAATCACCTAGCTCTACTAAAAAAAAAAAAAAAAAAAAGAAAAAATAAGTAAGAACAATAAAAACACCTCTTCATGTAACTTCTTAATGCCAGTAATTTCAATATCCCTGCCCTATTTTTCTAATGATAACTTCATAATTAATTTAGATTGGGTTTTTCCTTTCACTAAATCCTGCCCTCTGAATGCAGACAGGAGCTTAGTGCAACTACTTTCCTGAGTTAAACCGATTGGTGTCAAAGTTGAGAGCCTGGAGCACCTTTCTGTGTGCTGGTGAACAAGCACATGTAAGGGAAGTGGGACAAGATAGCATTTATATAGGAAAGTGCTTTGGTACAGTTAAATATCCTCCAAACACCTTCATCAGATTTAACAACAGAAAACTCCTGTACACCAACGTTATGTGAAACATGCTTTATCAGTCACTCAGGAATAGAAAGAAAACATTTTTTATATTAGCAAACACCACATACAGCATTGTTAGCAGCTCTCTATAAAATAGATATACTGGAAAATGCATGGCCTCTTTATATTTTTTCCCGTCTGCAGAAAAAGCCTCATGACTGGCAGCTGGTTGCCTGCCCCATTATCTGAGTGTGCGTCCAGTCTGGCTAATTACAGTCACTGATTACTAAACACTGAGGAGCACTGTCACCTGCCTTAGCCTGACAGGATTATACCATCTGTGCCACATGGCCAGGGTATGGAAAGCTGGTGAAAGGTCACAAAAAGGGGCAAATAGCCTTTAATGGGAGGTACATGTCTGTTTACAGACGTGACAGCTGACTGTCATTAGAATAAATATACGTATTCGCAGCTGAAGATACTTCCCAAGGAAGAATTAGTGGTATTGGAAGTGTGATTTTGTCAGGCTTTTTTTTTCTTTTGTTCCCCCCCCCCCGCCTCCCCCCCTCAAAATAAGTGTCATTCATTGGAAAGAGGGTAAATGCAATCATATCAGACACACAGTAACACACAGTCGGATGTTTTTCCTTTATGCCACCTTATATGCCTCCACCCACCAAAGCAGTGGGCTGTCAACACAGTAGCTTAACTAAAAGCTCATGTAGATCACCTGCTCAAACCTTTGTGCAGGCAAAATTGCTTCATTTAAAGGAACTGGTTGGATGTGTTCAGTCTGCGCTTGCAACATTACCAAAGTAGCTCACTTCTGCAAATGAGGACCAGGCCATTCAGCCTGACAGCAGTGCAGAGCCTGGAGATGATGTGGCAGGGCCCCCCTCTCCCAACTCCCCGCTGCAACACAGCTCTTGTCACACCCACAGCACAGGCCAGGCCTTGTTGCACTCACAGCACTTGCAGGAACATGGCTCCTTCCCATGCACCTTCTCTCATCTCCTCCCATACACTTGCAGCTGCCCTCATCTCCACCCAGGCTTCACTTCACTCCTACTTCCCATCCATTTCATGCTTGTAAAAGTCTTCTCCACTCTTTTCCCAAGCACATGAGAAGATGCAGCTCTTTGCAGAAAAAAATCACACATTTTCTCGTTTGTTTTATGTCTTCATGTACTTAAGTTTTAATTCTCAAAGGAAATTCTGTTGTTTTTTTCTGTATACCTGTGCTGAGTCCTGCTGAAGTCAAAGAGGCATAGCATGCACTCAGAGCCTTGTTGGATTGTGTCAGCTCAGATCCCCTGCCCTTGGAGATTCCTTTTAGTTTACCCTGGAATTGCTACAATTTAAAGGATGTAAGGGCATACTGGAAAGTACCTACTGCTTCTAACAATTTGTGTGTTTTTGTAGGAAATATACACCCAAGAGCATCTATAGAGAGGCCTGACTCTGATGGTATACATCTCTGTGTCCCATGGCGTGCCTTGGGGCACTTATGCACTCACCCCATTTGCTGCCCCATGCACAGGTTTTTCAAATCCTCCAGATCATAAACTTAAATACAGAGCTCTCATTTATAACTCAGAAGGCCTGTGCTGTTACCCCAGGAGCTGACATGCCTCTTGGTCCTCTTGGGTGGAGGCCTGCATCCTCCTGTTCACATGGAAGGCTACAAATAACAGCAGCTTTGCCAAGGTCTTCTTCAGTGGCCCCTGAATAGGTTTGTTTTCAGTCATGTTGCATTACAGCTGCCAGTCAGTGCCTTAGGAAAGTTAACACATTGAAAGAAGGCTGAAGAAGAGACACAACGTGCCTGCAAGGCTGTACACACAGTGAAGGTGCCATGGGGCCCCACTCCATCCTAAGCATGTCTAGGGCTATCTGCAGAGGATGGTGACACAAATTCTAGTGTGGTTACAGGGCTGTTGTTCATCTGTCATCAGTTGTGCAGTGGAGACCATCACCTGCTAGTGCCACTGCACCGTGTTTGTATTATGCTCTGGTGGCAGTGATGGTCACTGGTGTGGTCCCCAAACCATGTTCTCCCCGTGTGTCTCTGCTATTAGTACCTGGATAGGGGACCTTCTTCCCCCTCATCTTATTCTGGCTGAAATGTTAAGCGTTTTCAGCCAGGAAATCAAGCAGTCTGTGCAACTAGGGAATGATTTATTTCAGGGAACTCATGGTGTCACACACTCACTGCTTTGCTTTTATTCACCTTCTTTGAATGTCTTGTCTAATTCCTCTCTTTTGCTGTCAAATTTGTATTATGCTTTTCCAGTTGCATTCAATCTGTCTGGTCATTATTTACCAGGTATTTTAGTATATGAATGCAAGATAGATCTCAGCTTTACGGAAGATGATGACTCTAAACAGCTTTATATATGCCAAGTCACAATTTAAAGAAAATATATATGAATCCCAAAAAGGTGCATATATAAGTCATATCTCAATCAGTCTTACTTTTAATAATGAACATAATCTTCTCAAAAAAGAACAAAACATAATTGATTTCATGTCAAATGAGCATCCAACATTTGACAGCCACTGAGAATGGTAATTTTTCAAAAGGTATCAAATCAAGATGCCTAACATTCTGAGTTATGTGCTTCCCTAGTTGCTATGCTTTTTTCTTTTCTGATAAACTCTTCAAGATTGATCTCAGAGCTACTTCATATATTCATGTACATACACATATACATGTTCACAAGTCTGCTAATGAAATCAATGAGCGGAATGCTGTTGGCAACATCACCATTGGGTCAGGGCTGTAATACTGGAGTGGAGAGGCACTGTGATATTTTGGAGGATTGGGAGAACAAGGTTTAACTGTATGAAGAACATACTCCCTTTTTTTTTTTTTTTTTCTTTTTTTTTTTTCTTTCAATTAATAGTGAAAATTTCTGCTAGAAACTGAAAAGGAGCAAAATTTAGTTGCCATCAGTTACCACTTCTCTGCTTGATCTGGGTCAGATCTCGTGCTGTGCACAAGTCTGGTCAAGTGTGCTAAGAGCAGATAAGGGCAGACTGGATGGAGCAGGTCTAGAAAATGGTTACTTGGACGAGCAGAGGACCTGGCAGCTTAATTTGTGAGGGGCAGCATTGGGAGCGCAGCTCATTTAGCTCCTGAAGACAAATGCTGAGGGAGAAAAAAATGTGATTGCTCTCTCTAAATTTATCAGTGGAGGCAAATGGCAGAGAGGGAAAGGAACTATTTAAGGTGAAGGACAATGTTGGCATAAGAACAAATGAGTGTAATCTGGCTATGAATAAATTTAGGCTGAAAATTAGAAAATGGTTTCTAACTATCAGAGGAGTGAGTTCTCAGCTTTTTAATAGGAACTCAAGAAACCCAATTCTTATTCTGTCCAATTTGATAAGATTATTAAAAAGCTGTCTGTGATAGGAGTGGACTGGTCTATGGTGTAGAAGGCCTTCTCTGTTCCTGAGTGCTGACAGGCACAGGTTAGCTCAATGGGAGTCCTGCCTCAAATATTTGGTGGGTTATTACATGAAGAGGTTTCAAAAACTGGGGCTCAAACAGTCAAGAGGGCGCCCCAAATTTGTGATTCTTTGGACTTTAGTGTATTTTTTTCCCACTGCTATGTGCCTGTGAAATACAAAGGACAATTCCACCCCTCCTCCCTGTCTGATCACACTGGGGTATTGTGAAAACACCCGCACTGTGGCATTATGAGAATATAATATTTACTGTTTGTGTAGCACTTGGGAGTGCTGTGAGGATGAGTACCAAAGGAAAAAAAGCTGTGCTGAAATTAATAATTTTGGCTGCACAGCCAGGTTTGAATTACATGTAGTAAATCATGCCTAGGGCAACACACTGAGTGAGAAGAAAATAAAATATTGAATAGCTGCTCATTAAGTGAACAACATCTATTCCGTGAACTGAATGAAGCAGGGTCCCAAGGAAAATACAGGCTGTGATTTTGTAATTAAAGATTAGAAGAGGGCTGAATGAAGGTTGCAAAAGCCTTTCCTTGTGACTTTTCAGCACTGAGGATGTAGTTGGGTGGTGTTCTTCTTTCATGCACAGCTGACCAATTAACTCTCTGCACCTACATGCAGCACGATTCACCCTCTGTCTACAACTTCAGGGTTCCTTGTTCGTGAGCGGCACGGACGTGTTGTTGGATGGCGCAGGTTCTGACACGCAGCTTCTCTCAGAAGACAGGGACCGCCCAGGCCTATTTGGACAACTGCTACCTCACCAGTCCCCATGTGCGGAGATGCTCTGCGCTGCATTGCGCTGTGTGAATAACACCCACAGTATTTCTGCCTTTGGCACTCGCAGCTGGAGAAGAATGAGAGAGTTGCACCAGCTTTCCCACAATAAGCTTCTCAGAGAGCGGCAGAGAATAGCATTCTGTCTTATGGAGAAATGGGGAATTGATTTAACCCCCAGTTTGTGACTAACTTGGCTTCTGGAAATTCTCTCCAGGTGCAGTTCTGGAGAGTGACTAAATTGTAGACTGTTGAACCAAGAAGCTTAGGCAGCCCAAGCCAACTACCTTCACTGTGAATGTGGAGGTATAGAGGACCTTGGCTGTGCTGCAGCACATCTCAGGACCGCCACACCAGCTGCTGAGGGGGGGCAGATATGGTCTCAAGAAACCATGCTGATTTCTAACTGTGGTTTTTTAAGAGTTTAGAAACAGAAAGTGAAGATGTCAACAAAGTAGCAAACATTTTGTGAGCAACTTCCAAACAAACTGCAGGACTGTGAATTACACACTGAAGTAAGTGTGAGCAGGCCAGCATGGATAACATGATTCTGACTGTGCCCCCAAAAGCTGTGGCTGAGTGTGGCCTGAGCTAGCTCACCTGTGATCACATCAAAACATGGTACCAGTGCACAGGGCTTTATTCTAGCTGGAGTGTTTGAAATGCCTCCACTAAATGTTGAGAACACAAGATCTTGCTATTTTTCAAATACCTTTGATGCAGGGAAGGATCTTTTCCAGCATGATTAAAGAGTTTGAGTACCTTTGTTCTTGACATCTGATTTCTCTTTCAGCCAAGGACTGATTTCTGTGGCTGCTCAGCTCTATGTGAGCATCCTGCATTCCCAGGGTGGGCGCAGGCAAAGTGAGTGAAGGCCTTGGCTGGTTCTGAAAATCTTGACTCAAACTCCTCAGAGATTCAGACATCATCCAAGGAAGAGATATCCTTCTCAGCTTAGGGAAACAAGAATTATAGGTTCACCCAGAACACAGAATGCTTGGCTGGATATTTCCTGTGTGAATTGGTTGACAGAAGGCTGGTGTGACTGGACATACAGCACAAATTGCAGACACACCTCGTTTTTGAAATACTCCTGCTTTACCATAACCAATCACACTTCCATATTTGTTTGTCACAGTAGGTATGTCTCTAATAACTAAATGTGTGCTATGGTGCATTCCTACTCAACAAAAGAATTGTCAAAAGTACAGAGCTACCTCCAGGTGCTGACACTGTTTTTGACAGCAGTGTTTACTATTGAATCTTACAACACAGAAAACAGCGATTTGCACAAGAACGGCTAAGTGTGGTGAACAAGGCTTTTCACAGGAAGAGGGAAGAAAGAAATAGTTATCTTGGTGGTGGCTAAACGATAGTGCAAACCAGTAATTATGTGCAAATTATGACCTTGCCCCTTGCAGGCAGCTCCTCAGTAAACATGACCGCATCTAATTTACATCACCTCAGCCATCCAAAGTGATATATATGCATCACTGTTTTCAGAGCAGGTTTAGTGCTTCTCTTCAGATTTTCATTTCAATGATGTTTGTTTTTTAGAGATCAAAACCTTAAATGAAAAGATGTTTTTTTTTTGTTTTTTTTTCAGGTTTGGGGAATTTTATTTAAATTATAAATCTCTGACACTATAGTATTAACTTTTATAATCTCTTCTTTATACTTTTCTATTATGAGAATGCATTAAATTCAAGGTTAAAGTATTTTTTTTTTAAATATACATATTTTTCATTTTCATTTGACAGTCTCTCATATTTCTAAACCTGAAGAAATATTGAACTGTTACAGAAAATAAAATGATGAAAGAAAATGCTAACTTGGATGTTATTATGTGTAATCTATACAGAAATAACTGAGAAACAAACAAACAGAATGAATATGTAGGAAAGGCAGGAAGCCCACCGAATTATCTTTTTAAGAAATGTAGATTTCCTAAAAGAGGGCACAATTTTAAAATAACAGAAAATCTCACTGAAGTGGAAGTGACTTCGAATATTAATAGGACTTATTTCAACTCCTGAACAATTCTGAATTTTCAATTTATGTAAACAATGACGGGTGGGTAAGAATTGTGCCTCTGTGCTTACCTATTATCATGAATTTCAGTGTGACAAAGTGCAGCTCTGCACAATTATCCTATGCTATCTATTTTTGAAGTGATATTCACGATCTCCTACCTTAAGCTGTGCTGTAAATTTGCTCTGTGCTATTAAGCAGATATAAAGTTCTGCCTAGAGACAGAAACACTGCTGATGAGTAAAGTGAATCTTAATAACTGTGTTTGTTGATGCTTCTATTAAACTTTAGAAGTGTTTGGAATAAATGACAGAAATCATTCTTCCATGAATAGCCATATTGAATTTTCCTCTCTAGCATTCTTGTGAAGTAAAGAGACACGTTCTTAGTTTGCTTCCCTAACTTGGGTTAATGCACAGTGCATCAAGATGCAGAGCTGCCCTGAGCTAATCCCACTGCATTGGACAGCCCAGCCAGTGCTGGTGGTGCCTCTGCAGGAAGTCCAGTGCTACTTCACATCCACACGTGAGTTTTGGCATCACCCAAGTCAGAGCAGGCAACGTGAGTCAACAGCTCCACCACAGCAGAGTAGGAGGCTCTTGTGGGAAGCTGGGATTTAAATAATTGGTAGGGTTCAGGATGAAACCTGAGTTAGCTTGGTTAAAGAGGAATCCTAGCTTGACTTCATGTGTGTGAAATGCTGCTCACTGGTGTTTCACCATTGGGATCATAAACGGGTGTACTCACATTACCTAACTGAAGCTAGAGCAGACCTTGTTTCCCACTGAGACACACCTTCAAATACTTTGCAAATATCAGCAAACTCAGTTTCACAATGGGAGTTTCTACTGGCAGGCAGGCTGCATCATCAATTTCTGGATGAGGAAACAGGGCAGGACCAGTGGCTGGCTTCAGGCCACATCACTGTACCTGCATGGCACTGTGAAGTGGTATGAAGATACTGGGGTTGATGGGGATTCCTGCTTTAACAGGGCTGAGGAGTCTGCTGGCAGCCAGATCTGTCTTCCCGTGGGCATGTGACTGCTCCGCACAGTGCTTTGCCGTCTTCTCAACAACAACAACAAAAAAGAGGTATTTAAAGGAGCTGAAACACTGAAAACACACTACTGTGGCTCATGAAAAAGTGAAGTCAGAAATTTGCAGTGACTCAGGGGCTGGTTGTAAGCTACGGCGTGGGGAGGGAAAGAGGCAGGGATGGCCTGACTCAGCAGATGGTGGAGCCTTCAAAGGGATTAACACTGTTGCCAAGGTGTTCCACCCTTTTTTCCTCTTTGAATGTCTTAACTATTGTAGTCTTGCGCTGCATTATATGTAAAAAGCATGTATGCTATTAAATTGGCACATCCAGAGCAGAGAGTACTTAAATATCAAGATTTTCCTGAAGGATTACAGTTTGATTATATCTGCATGTGCACACCATTTCATCAGTGCATAAGCAGCAAAATCCTTTCCATGCAATTAAAAAACCTCAAGCTTCCTCAACACGGCAGCTGGAAATGTTTCAAAATAGACACTCTAATATAAAACAACCCAAACCTCCATCCAAAAAATGTTTTACTACAGAAACATATGACTTGAACCAAAGCGTCCCATCTCCCAGCATACCTCCAGAGCTGATGTGGGGCTGCTCCTATAGGTCATTGCCTTCTTCACTGTGAGACACTGTGCTTTCTAAGGGCAGACATATTTCCCCATGCCTGCTGCCCGCCCATTTCATAACTTCTGCCTCTATGCAATCTTTTTAACTGAAAAGATAAAAATGCAGGGAGTTGGTCTATACTTAAAAAGTTTTGCTGGCACGGCTAAAGTATAATTACAATAGCGAAGTTCCTACCCTAAGTTCAGTCCTGCCATCAAAAGCCTTTTTTTGTTGTTGCTATAATGTAATCTGTTCCACAAACTGGTTTAATTTGTACCAGCAAAACAACTTTTTTTGCTGGTCTAAGCTGTTTCCCTGTTCAGGGTGTTGACTGCTGTATGTTGAATGCTATACCTGTATGAAGTGGAGATGTGCCCAGAGGATGAGCAGCCCTTTTGCCCTTGCACTCTGAATACAAAAGGGATTAGGAGATGTGTAAAAACTGCTGGGCCAAAGGAGAATTTCAGTCCACCTTTCAGTCTGACTCCTTTGCTTAAAACCCTGTGGTTTTTCAGTCTCTGCCTTCACTCAGAGTATTTTCTGGCTTGTGGCTGCAGATAGGATGGAGCTGTGCTGCCTGCACACCCCACTGCCATTTGTGTCGTTTAAGGCATTTTTGGACTAACAGAAGAAAAGAGATCATAGCTTTCACAGTATCACAAATTAAAACTTCAGGTTCTCATCTCAGAGCAGTAACATGGCCTCCCAGCAAATGCATAATTGTTTTAATCCAGCTGTGATCTTCTGTATCAAGTTGCAGTAATCGAGTTCAGAACGCTTATGCCCACGCATGTGGGTGCCCACACATCTCCTTAATGCCATGCATACGCATTTCCTTTGACATGCTGGTGGGTTCTTCCTCAGAGATTGGAGCTGGGTAAGGGATGATCCGTGGCCCCACAAAAAAGTGATGAGCTTTGGAAAACCTCTATCTATCAAAGCCACCATTCTGCCCATGAGGACAGGTGCTGACATGATTTGCGTCTTTTTAATAAGTGCATATGGAATGTTTGTTTTCATGCACATTTTCTGGCTTTTTATGTTTAATCTAATTTCAATATTCTGTGGAACAGATACCAGATATAATAAAATGCAGCAATGAAGAGAGAATTATATTAACTTTTTTTGTTGTTGAAAAACAAATGCTTCAACCTGTTTTAGAAAACCTCCTAGCACTCCCACAGCAGATCACCAGAGCCATTTTCACAGTATCTTATGCCAAAAAAAAGCAGGGACAATCTGGAAGGAACAGGTGCATTGGCTCCTCTTGCTGCTTCAAGAAGTAAACACCTAATTTGCTGCTACTGCAAAGGAGGTAAACATTTAGTGCACAGAAAGTTCCCTTCCCTCTGAGAAAGACCCACTGGTGTCGATCTAAATAAATTCCAGCAGTCAATCTGTTTTAGTTTGTTTTGTTTTTTAAAAAAGCTTATTCTCCCTCAGGGAACTGGCACTGATTTCGTATTGCAACTGCTTGTATAAAGACCAAAACGGCTGCAAGAAGATAGAGTATCTGGGCTTCCTGAACTCTTTCCAGGCAGGAGCAGGGCAAATCTGGGAGAGCTTTATGTCTAGTACTCCTATCTTAGCAAACACAGGTTTATACATGAAAACAAGGTGGGCTTAGTAGAACTCTTGATCTGTATGCATATACTTGATCAGTAAGCATATTGGACGTTTCATCCTACTGGTTTGCTTTGGCTGGAAGGAAGCTTGCCAATGGGTAAGTGTTTGCGATGACCTTTTTCATGCTGGTGGTGTGCTTCAGACTTGTTGCTCTCAGTGACAGAACATGAACTTTGGTCCAAACTGCTCTCAAGTCAGGGAAAGGCTAAAAAAAGTTTTGTTTTTTTTTTTTCTGTTGATAAAGTGGCAGTATTTGAGGAGGGATATTGTTAAGACTCATCTCTGCAAAAACCTTTGCAGTTGTGGCCAAATGATAGCATTTTGTAGAACCACCCAGACTTGGTAGAGATTTAAGTGGAGCCAGTGGGTAAATTCATGCATTATGTGGGCCTTGTGAAGAACCTGAGCTAAGCAGGGAGGGCCCCTCTTGCCCATCCTGCACTCCATAGGACTACTCATTCACTTCAGTGCCACTGGGCGCTGCTGAGGAGGACTGGAGAGAAGAGCTGGACTGAAGATGGCAGAACTAAACTGGAACAACAACAAGGGTACTCACTATCACTAAGTGCTTCTTTTCTTTTGCTGTTTAATGTGACAAATCTGAACATCTCCCTTCTGGTAACTGTTCTTCTTAGATTGCTTATGCATCCTCAAACGTTTAATTTCTTCATTCACCGCTGTACAATGACCTCTCATGGTGTCTCAAAGTTAACCCCCTTCACACATTTAAATATCATCTTTTTTTTTTTTTTTTTCAGGTTATGAAATGATTTCTATAACCTGAAAATAGGGCCAAAACTTCTAAATCCTGGCTGCAGGGTTGTACCATTAGCAGTAGCTCTTAAAATCGCTGTTCTCATTAAGTACAACCTGCAGCGGTGGTTGTTTTTGATGTGATATCTAGCTCTTGTCTTTCTTCTATGTTTTTCTAGTTCTTTAGAGGGCGTCTGCAGCAACTGGGTCTTCCTGAGGTTTGCATTCAGTTTGCAAATTGTACATCTGAAAGCTGAAAAATAAGCTCCATGTTTTTGTGGTGTAGTGAGGTTTGCCAGTCCCCTTCAGAAACGACAGAAATGTGGTTTTGTTTCAGTTGACATGGGCCCCAGTCAACGCAGGAACCTTTCGGTGCCCTCCCTAAGTGCACAACCTCCCTCCCTAGATGAGTATGCCAGTGCAAATTTATTTTAACAGCACCTGCGGAGAAGCAGAGAGCTCTGGTTTCTTGTTTTGGCTGTGTGGTTGTAGGACATCCATGCCAATACTATCCGTCGGGATGTCTGTGAACAACTGTTTTCCACCCTCAGTTGTAGCCGCTCAGTTTCAGAGCTCTGTATTTTGTTACTTAAGCTCTTAAAAGATGTTTTATGGCATGCCTGCTGGACATTTTTCACAAGCTTGTTGCTTTAGACAGCCAGTGTTTGTATGGGAATGTTTTTCATATTCTGGGAGTCGAAGGAATTGTTGTGCCCTTCTCATGTGTGTTGGAGAAGGTATGCCACAGATGGCAGCATTATTGCTGTGGTCAGTCTCAGCACACTTCTGTGTTATTTTATTTTTCGTTTTCCTCTCTGAGGGATGATATTTCTTTTAAAAAGAGTTGACTTTTTCTCAGCTTTAGTCCAGCAGTGCTTCCCAAAGCTGCTCAGATGCTCTGTTATGCTTCTCTGTTACCCGAACCACACGCCTCTTTATACCATTCAAAGGTCTTGCATTCTTCAAGCAAAATATTTGTTTGCCAAGTGAGAATTTGCAAAGCCAGGCTCTCCCTGTGGGAGTATTGAACATGTACAAATGTCACTAGGTTTTCCAAACAGCACCTGCCAGAACCCTGCTGGTGCACCACTACATCAGAGCAAGATCTGGCATCAAAACTCTCTCCAGAATGCTTTCCTCTGTGGGGGTAGGACTTTTTAATATATATTTTTTTAATACGTACTTGGTTTGAAGCAGTTCTTTTGTGTTTCCTGCAGTGATCTCATCTGAGTTATTATTATTATTATTATTTTTGCTTTGCCTTCATCTATTTAATGCCTCCACCCGCTTTGGCATGGAAGAGTTTCGCAGAGGGATGATTTGCAAACTGACCACTCTCTTCCAGTTCTGTCAAGATCTGAGGTCCTTATCCTAGAAAGATATTTTAAAAGTCCCTACACCCACTCTTCACTGAACTTATGCTCCCTTCCACTTTTCACCCTTTGATTATTCTTATTCCTTAGAAACTATCTTTCAAAAGTTATATATCTGTACACTTGTCTGCGTAGTTTTTTACTGAGGAACATTTATTTCACCACTTCATCGTACAATATTCTTCTAAAACCTTATCATTTCTCTGAAATTATTTTACTTGTCTTTCATTTTGCTAAAGTATTAAATAACATAGAGCTGTGACCCATCCCCAGAGGAAACTCAATAGAAATAGGGCTGCCTCTCCATTTCCAGTTATCTTTTAAAATCTAACAAAGGCCTATATTTATTTCTCAAAGTATGTGAAGCTGGATTTGGTTTCACTCCCATTTCTTACGTGACTCAGAGCTGAATATCTTAGAGAAATTCAGGATTATTATTTCAGTGCTGGTGCTTTCAGAACAGAACTCCTCTAATTTTTAAAAACAATCAGTATTGTTTAATATGATGTGCTTTCGATAAACGTGTTGTTGGCTGTTACCTGTTTTATTCAACTTAAATTCTGTATGAACCAGATCTTTCATCTGCTCTTCTGCTGTGCTCCCAGCATCTCTGTCAGAACAGCAGGCTGGGCTACTTAGGCTTCCAGTCATTAGGGTAGCATCCCTTCTCTGCCAAGTAATGGGAACTTAACTACAGCTTCACTGAAAAGTGACATTAAAAGTCCAATGGCCTTCCCAAGCTCTTAGGCTATGAGTTACCTGGATTGGTTCATTTCTGTGTGTTTTAAGTTATGCACCTAGATCTAATGAGTATTTCTTCTTCTGCTGCTGACCTTTCTACAGTTCTAAACTGTTAGCTGGTACTTAATCATTGATCTCAATTTCAGTCTTTTAGATAGTTGCCCATATTTCTATGATTGTTTTTATATTATTTTTAAATCAGCTTGTCATCTTAATCCCACTTTTCTGCTTAGTTGTTTATTTTTTAATAGCACGAGTATATTAATGTATATATAGTGCTTATAGTCCTCTACTTATTGCTGAAAATAGTTTAATTATAGAATCACCAAGGTTGGGAAAGACCTCTAAGATCATCCATTCCAACTGTTCACCTATCACCAATATTTTCCTCTTTCAGCAGGAATTTTCTAAGCATTTTTGAGTTCTTGATGATAGTATTCTATTTAAATCTAGTCTTCCAGGTGACTTTGTGCATAACTATTCTTAACTTTGTGAACTTGGAACTCCCATAATGCCAAGAATATAATTCTGTTTGCACATAATTACATCTGCTAAATAACTGAGGCAAATTTCTATTCTCTGATCAGTTTTCCTGTTCGGATTGAGGTATAATGCAGAATTCTTCTGTTGTTGAAAAGATACTTCTAGAGCATGGAAGCCCATTCTCGTGGCACTGGTGCTGAGGCCATTGGAAAATTCTTTCTCTCCAGGTCTCATAGTGATATCATTAACTTTGTTCCAAACATTTTAATCTTAACCTGAAAATATTATTTTACTCCTCCTTTTTTTTTTTTTTTTTTTTTAAATGTTCCTTTTCATTAGCATTATGTTCCTTGGTCAGATCAGAAAGTAACATGGCCATTTTATTTCATTTCTACTGAGACAGCCTTAGGCTGAACTTCACAAGTCCATCTCTCTATTCAAGGAAAGCCAAAAATTCACAAAGAATATTTTGCTGATAGTTGCTATCTACTTCCTGATTTCCTATGCAGAAAATCATAAATTTTCCTGTGAATTATACTCAACATCCTCACACACCTTTAATTCAACTTTAGAGTTGATTAAGTTCGTATGATTTTAAAGCAGTAGCATTTTTTTTTGAAAAAAAAAAAAAACAACGTGATTATAGGACTAACAGTTGTATGAAACACACAAGACTTAATTAAGATGACACAGGCAACATCTGTTCTGGTACATTTCAGTTTTCGAATGCTAAATACATAATGCTGTTATTTTTCTTTAATTTTTTTTTTTGTACATAGCATATATATCAAGGAGTTTTGAACTTTTTATTTGGTATGTTCTTATAAATCTGAATACTGAAGTATGAATCCTTTTACCTGGAATTTTTCCTAGATGCTCTCATTGACCCTTTGGAAAAAAAAAGAATCTCTATCAGACAGACACGCAAACCAGTAGACAGAAATAATAACATGTAACAGAGATACATTTGGTTATAGTGATAAAGCATTTTCTGAAAAAGAAATAAAATATTTTACCTAAAAGTTTTGGATCTCCTTACTATGTCCAGTAGCTCGTTTAACTCACAAACAAGTGCATTTTGCCTCTGTTTTCTAGCTGAGTTGCAACTAGAGATGTAGTTTCTGATACAGTTTAACTCGGTTGATAAGTTCCCAATCTTTGAATTGTGCTGGGAATAAGTGAGGCAGCTATGAGTGATCCTACACGGCAGCCTCCACTCTGAGAAACGGCTGTCCCATGGCAGCGGACCCAGAGAACACATTAATCACTGTGAATCCTTGTTGGGAGGAAGGAAAGAGGGAAAAGCAGGAGTATTGATCAGCTGCGGTGAGCTGCCAGTGGAGGGAATTTGAGGGAGCTGGGAAGGAGAGTGGAGGGGATGTGGATAGGGCACGTGGTCTGCTGCCGCGGGAGCCAACCGCTTGAAATTTTGCCATTACCCATTAGCAGAGGCAGCAGCAAAGTGATTAATGTCTCCTTGGCAGATGACTAACCCTTGTGTTGTTTCCAACAGAGGCTGCCAAAGTTAGTCAGAAACCTGCTAAAGGTGCTCAATTCCTCCAAATGGGGGGGCTGGGTGAGTAGGCAGAAGTTTAATTCCAAAAAAAGCAGCTTTAAAGGACACTTGGAGTATATGCAGGGCCCAGAGCTGATGGATCGCTGTGGGAAGAGGAACAGAAAATTAATGTGCGCTTTACAAAGAGCCAGGAACTCCTGGATTTTAATCTGAGGGCTAACACTAACACTTGCCTGGATCTAGGCAAGGTGAAATCCCTGCCAGAAAACCACAGGGAAAATTTGCCTTCATTTTTTCAAGGCCAGAATGTCACTTTTCATGAAAAAAAGAATGGCATTGACTGGCATGGAGAGAATAGACTGGAAATAAATGAGTTACCTTTCACAGTGATTCAGCTGTAAGTTGCTTTTGCTGCTACAATCCTTTGCATATGAACTTAATATTAAGCTTCAATTGAAAAAGAGGAAACCAACGAAACTCCCCAGCTGACACAAACACTAGTTAATGTGTCACACAGCCACATGTAGTAGTGTCTTCTGGCCCCATTGCATTTCAGTGCCCCTCCCATAGCTGATGAGATGTTAGCCTGCATGAAATGCCTTCAGTCTCCCATAATCAAAAAGTAAATATTTAATATATGCTACCCTGCACTTAGTGTTGTTGGAGATGCTGTTGAAGCATTGTGTTATGAAGGCAAGTTTGAGACTTTTGCATAATTGAGGAGCAGAGATTCAGAGGAGTGTGAAGGCTGGGGAAGGGGTAAGGGTGCAGTTAATTCTCTATTGGAAGTTGGTTGTGGTTCTGGGTTACTTTGCACACAGGGCAATTCTCCATCTGTGGTGGTGAGGGAGCTGCTGATCACAGCCAAGGCTAAAAGGGACCAGAAGTGCCTTGTCACAGGGTATGGGCTTTTGTTGTGGTTCTCGTTCATTCACGTTGCTGGAGAATGAAACAGTTCCCCTTAAATTCAGGAAGGAACGCTAGTTTTAAACCTGCATACATGAAAGACTTAATTTCCTTACATTAGGAAGTGTCAGGATATTTTTTTTTCCACACAGGCAGGTTGCTCCAGGAAAGGCAGGGGGTTAATTAGGTGAGTAAGATGTCTCATAATATGCGAGAATTGAAAGGTTTCTGTTTGCATGGGACTGTGAAAACTTTTTCAGTGAATTTTATTTTACATGGTGCTGTGTCTTTTAAGTTTTACTTTAGCTTTTTGTTTGGCTATGCCCTAGATTGAGAAACACACAGCGTGAGTTTCCTTACAATAGAACTGGCCTGAAACAGCAAAGTCTTGCAGCCAGAAGTCATAAAAGAAAGTCCCTGTGATTACCAGGGAGCTGTCCTTCTTTTGGGATGAGCCACACTACTCTCCTGCATATCCCACAGAGCAAGGAGCACTGTGCTGCAGGTAAAGTTCATTGTGAAACCGTAATCACAATGGTTTAGACAAGATACATTTCACAAACTAAATAAAGTTTCAGAAAATCACAAAGCTGATTAATGTTGACTATGGACCATGTCCACTAAACCATGTCCAAAAGTACTACATCTACCCTTTTCTTAAATACCCCTAGGGATGGTGGGTCTGCCACCTCCCTGGGCAGCCTATTCCAATGCATCACCACTCTTTCATAGAAGAAATTCCTAATATCCAATCTGAACCCCTCTCTGGTGCAACTTGAAGCCATTACCTCTTGTCCTATTGCTGTTATCCAGGAGAAGATTCTGACACTCATTTCATCCACAACCTCCCTTCAGGAAGTTGTAGAGTGATAAGATCTCCCCTGAACCTCCTCTTCTCCAGACTAAACAATCTCAGTTCCTTCAACCACTCACCATAAGACTTGTGCTCCAGAGCCTTCACCACTTCACTGCCCTCCTCTGAACATGTTCCAGGTCCTCACTGTCTTCCTTGTAATGAGAAGCTCAAAACTGAACACAGTAATAGAGGGCTGACTATGTGTACCCACTCCATGCAGTAGAAGGGGTTCTGGTTGTTCCAGTTCAAGAAATGAGACAGTGGAATTGGCAAAAGGTAAAAAAAACAATAGCTATGAGACAACCACAACAGATCAGCATCCTTTAGCTTGGAAAAGATTAAGTATCATGAATGGAATATTGCAAATGTTTATGAGATTTTAGAGGTATAAGAGAGAAAATTATGCAAATTGTCTGCGATTTTCTTAGTCCAACAGATTCAGAGGCACCCACAGAAATTATTTAATAAGAGTGAAATGTACATAAACACAAGGAAATTCTGTTTCATGCACCATATAATTATGTAGAATTCATTGTTAACAAATGAAAAGTGGAGATAAAGGATATAAATGGTTGCCAAGGTATTAAATAGAAAAGGAAAGCTTAGACTTTCTGCAGCAAACAAATATAGACCATTGCCAAAGTGTGAAAGCCTCCATGTCACAGAGGGATGGATCTGCAGCAGGGGAGGGATCTCCCTGATCCCCTTGCTCCATGCATTAAGCCCATGAGCATCAACCACAGCTGCTGCAGCAGCAGCTGATGGGTATGGCTGAGATCTCAATCCTGCTCACTCTGTGGATCCTTCTACTTTCATATACTGTGCCCATATTTTCAGCTTGGAATTTAAGAGTTTATTACTGAGATGACAAAATCAAAATAGGATGACCTGAAATTTCCAGAGAGACTGGCCATCCTAATTTTGTATCATTCTAACAGTTGTTACATGAATCAGATTTATACTGGGTAGCAAGCCAGGATGTATTATGAAACAAAATTATTACTTCTTAGGGTGGAATCTCATCTTTAGAAGTCAGTAGTTTCTCTCTGAAGCCAGGCAAAACTATAGAATGTTTCTGGCCCTATACAATATTGCTGTTTATGAGTACAAGATGCAGCTGGTGATGGTGCACTTGGCTGTGAGCCTAGCTGTCAAGATGTAATTTCGATAATACAATCAGCTTTGAAGGAGTCTTAAAAAACTTGGGGTTGTCCCCCAAACTTGTCCTGTGCGGTGTCTATGGATGAATCCCAGCAGAGTCACAGAGTCCTGTATACTTCAGCTGTCAGGTTTGCGCCCAAGCCAGAGCCTTGCTGGACCTAAACCATCTATACAACACCAGAGAGCATGGCCACTGCATATGCAGGCGCACCGATTTGCATGAGAAATTACCCCCGGATTTTCCAACAGTTTAACTAGGTCAGTTAGGGGTGTGATTGTTTACTCTAATAATTACTGTCGAGAACTAGGAGAGTAATAATACCTTTGTACTGGTAAAATGGATTCCAAAGTAGGTGGCTGATTGTTCTCGGAGTCCTATGTGTGGAGACAGCCCAGCGATATATAACTAGAATTAGGTACCTTAATTTTTACCTCCAGTAGGAAATTCAGTTCTGGATATTGATATTACAGCACAGTTGCTAGAGAAACAGAGGTATGTAAGACATTGTAAACTGATTTCTAGTGTCATGCTTGTAAGAAACCAGCAAAATCACGGGGAGAGCAGAGGAATGTTTTTTAGATCATTAACTTAAAAAACAACACAAAAAAAACAGACATACACACCCACTCTGTTATTTAGAAACCTGAATATCATCAGGAAGTGGTGAGTCATCTCCATCAGGCCACTGCCCTTTCTCATTATGTTGTCTCCTGAATGTAAAATTTAGCCTTCTCCCGGCCTTTGGACCAAGTGCTCTGGCCCCCAACCCCAGCCCATCGCTTACAGAGGGCTGAGTTGTGCCACATGGGCATAGAGAGATGAGCTGTTGGGTGTGTTTGGGGCAGTGGGCTTAGAAAAGACCCACACAAGTTATCTGATGGTTTTAATAGCTTGTTGCCGTAAGTGTCAGAGAATCAGAGCTGCTACCTCGAGAAGGTCATGGAAGTCATTTGTGTTTTAAAATGTCTTGTTAGCATACATTGTGGCATTACTATTAAAGCAACCAGTTCAGCCTAATACATCTAATTATATGACGTGAGCCCCATCTGATGACTTTTGCCAATTATATCTGACAGGGCTATTTTAGATGAGAGGCTGTGTTTTACAGCAATTTCAGGAGATGAATATAATGTAGTATATGTTTTCAGAAATAAAGTATCTACTATGTTATTTGCAGTGATTAAGTGCCTACCAATGCAGTTGTGAGGTAAGAAAGCCAGCCTTTCTGGTTTGTGAATTGTGCCTGTGCTGAGTCACCTCTGTTTTTTTTAAAAGGTTTATTATGAATGAAGGGCTGGGTCAATGCCAAATGCTTTGTTTCTGGCTGTTTCTTTTGTTCCCCTGCAAATTGTTCATGTCCCTGAAAACAAGAGTCTCAAAATGAAAACTTCCAAAGTGGCAGGAGCAGCCAAATGTAAAGCTTCCAAACAGCCACTGCAAGGAGCTGCTCTGTGGACTTGAGTAGAAGATGCTACTAAAAATAATGAATATGACAGTCTTTTGTATGACAAACCATTATCTCTTAAAATGAATGTAAAGGTTGACCATAGGAAAATAAAGCAAAACAAGCTATAAGTATCTTCTGCTCCGTAGAGAAACTGAACCTCATGTGAGAATATTTGGGCAAAGGATAAAAGAAAATAAAAGCATCCTAAATTCCCTCTGGAGGTATCAGGGGGATAAGAAGTGGACCGAGACTGGAGAGCTGCTCTTGGTTCCTCTTGTGTCTCCTACTGTTGTTTAGAGCAAGGAAAGTTCCAAACTGACAGTCTAGACAGACAAGAGAGAGCATGGGAAAGACAGACAAATGTGCTTTATCTAATGCTATTTAATGGAAACACGTACACAGATGCATGGCCCTCAAAGGGCTGCCTTCAGCTATGGGCTACTGCAGCAATCTCCCACATAGCTGTGCTCAGGCCTGATGTACCCAGCATTGCAAACAGGGTTGGAGACTGCCCTGATCTCATGAGGAAGTGGATGGGTGCACAAGTGCAGGACCTCAGGCTGGCAGCTGGTCTCTGGCACAGGATGCACATAAGCATCCCTAGAAGAAAGGGGATTCCAGCAGTCTTGATTGCACCTGCAGGTTGCTGCAGTTGTTTCCTTCTTGGGTTCCCCAAGTCTATCTTGTGTTACTTGCATTCAGGGCAGCAGCAGGCCTCTGAGCAAGGGGATGGCTGTGGGGTGCTGGGCCTGATGGGGAGAAGCAGCTAGGACATTCACCTGACACTGCAGGACTCCCACTCTGTGTCAGACAGTCCCCCAGGTTTTGCAAACTGTTAATACATGCTGAGCTTTCCTTGGGATGGCAAGCAAAATGTTCTGCATCCACTTCCGCCAGCAAGTCCTGCCCTGAAATCCTCCCAAAGCTCTCCCCACATGTACAGGAGCAGCAAGCTGTATCAAGATTCTTTAACCACCAAGACATACACATCCTTCTGAAGCACTTGTGATGTGAGAAACTTACATCCAAATCTCCTCCTTGCTGGTTGCAACTCCAGTGTATGCTTGTCTCCCAGAAAAGCCTAATTACTCCACTTCAGGATATTCTGGGACAGATGTTCTCCAAATCTCTCATTCAAGTTTTTCCACTTTGGCTAAATATTTACATTCCTAAGCTGCCCCTACCTGTAGCTGAGAGTGTAACCACTTTACCATGCAGTAACTTTCTCTTTCACTCTGCCCCAGTAGATAGCTAAATATTTTGAGAAAAGTGAAGCAGTTTTAACGGGAGGGACCAAGAACCCTCTGTACACCAACCAGAATAGCTTTGTTGCTAGATTGCTGCTGAAAATTGGAAGCTGGGTGTTAAAAGCCCTCTGGCAAAAAAGAGCTCTTCCATTTCTCACATGAAGTCTTTAATCACTAGATTACAGGATAAAAGGCAGTGGGTGAGGAGGGAGCATCATGTTCTAGCAGTGTTTTGTGGGAAAGGCCTGTCTTAGTTGTTGAATGCCACAAGAACATTCATGGTCAAGAGTACTGTTAGCAGGACAAGATAATTTCCTCTGGCATAGCATCACCTACCTCTCTTAAGAGCTTAAACTCTGCATCTTTCCTTGACTTGTCTGAGATAATTTAGGTGGCTTCCTAAATTGAACATGCCTAGAAGATGAGTGCTGACAAAGATATCCCCCCTGCCTGGGGTATGAGCTGGCTAGACAAGAGCCAGCTGGGATTTAGCAGTGTGATATTAGTGCATTTCTGCACTTGAATCAATACATCCTGCTGAAAGGCACTATGTTAGCACTATGCTAACACAGCTAAACAGCCTCTGTACCACAACTGTCTTGCACCCAGCTAGAAAAGATCACAGCCAGAGGAGTCCAGGTATGCCTACACCCACCTGTGTAAACCTAGTTATTAATTAGTGCCAAGTTATCTGCTTGGTCTGAGACATAGGGTGCCAAAGTTAGGTGCTACGTTATTATACGTTGTTCTTTGGATATTTGACTTCCAAAAGACTTGCAAAGCCAAATCAGAGCTGAACTGATGTAAAACCTGCATCATAACTTGCAGAATGTGTAAGTCCTTTCTCATGGCTGCTGTGATCTATGGCCACCAGTAGTCTATTTTGGCAGTGGGAAGCACTCACCTGAACACTGAATAAGTAATCTGACACATGAACTTATATTACGTCTTTTGTTCAAATGTATCTGCTGTCTTTAAGTACGTGGTTTCCAGAAGCAAGTTTTCTGATTCATTCAGAGTTCACTTGATATCAGTTCTTTGAAGTTTAGTTCACTAACACCAACTCAGGTGTTAGTTAGGTACTCAGCTCAGCTAGCACCAGCATTCCTCGAGGAAGTTGTTGAAACTTTTTTCTTTAGTGATAGGGAAAAGTTATTCCTTGTTTGTTTAATGAGTGCAATGGAAATTGAATTTCTGAAGGTAGCAGACACCAGTTCCTAGCAGTCTTTGATTACTAAACTCTCTGCGCTTCGCTTTTTCCTTCCTTCAACCAGTGTATACTGCTCTGAAGTGTATGATATATTCAGGTTAAAGACATTAGAAGTATATTAAAGAACAATTTGAAACACTTAAAATTTTGGGTTGGTATTGTGTATTTTTGTCTGAGATATCAACACATATAACCATACTTGCCATGTTTTCTAACTAGTGTGCATGTGGTTTAAAAATGCAAGCAACCCCATCAAAGGGCCTCCAGCTTTTTGATTCTCTGAGAAATGAATAATATTCAGCACATTTTTTGGAAACCGCATTTAAGTCAACCCTGAAAGTGGGACTGGACATTTAATATTCAGAGAATTTTAACAGCTTCAGCATGAACTAGGGAAAAATAGAGTTGCATTTGGGATCGTGTTGTCTGCCAACTTTGCAGCCCTTTGCAGATAACGAATGAACAAGTTTAGATACTTTGGTCTTGAACTTTAAGCTCGGTGGTACTTAATGTATGCCACTACAGTAAATCCTGGATATTCGCAGAGTGTTAAGTCCAGGCATCTTCATCAACAGCCAGAAGCACCCCTAATTTTGCATATCCATGCCAGCACAATGTAGCCACTGTGAAAAGTCCAGCCCTCTCTGATGGGTGGAAAACTAGGAACAGGCAGTGACTGAACAGCCTTCTCACATACCTAGGTCTGAGAACATTGAAAGGGTCCTTCTGGCACATACTCAGTATTCTCAGTATCTTGAAATGGCATTCCTTTCTAAGCAATGAAAGTATTCTTCCTCTTTCTCTAATCTCTTGCATTGTTCCCCTCAGTCTCTGTGGGAAGCCTGCCACTGGCAACATCTGCATTCACTGCATAGCCGTGTGCCTTCCAGGTACACCGACTGAGGCACCAATTGTATTCCAAATGAAACAGCATGTGACTGACCAGCTTCAGATCTGAATTTCCTATCTTTGGAGAGTTTGACTTGGCAGTCCTAGCAGTTCTGTTGTGCAATAACTTACAAATGTGCTGTAAGATTATGGGGAGAATATTTGGACAGGGATGTGAATGTGTTTGTACTCCTGAAAATAACAGCTCTAACACTCTGTGAGGTAAGTAGGCAAGTACCCACTTTTTACTGGGGAGGAAGAGGGTGTGGTTTGATAAAGTGACTGCAAGCCAATAGCTGGATTCTCAGCTCTGCTCAACTTTTGTTTCCAGTACTTAAAGGCAACACAGGCAGTTCCACGGTCCTGAGCACGCCAGATATAAAAAAGCTTCTAAACTGCTGCCACAGAGCAGAGATTTTGCTGCCACTAGGGACAAGTCATATGTCCTGTCCTCTGTTCTTTTCCCTGTGGAGGGCAGTGGGAATGCCACTGCAGCAGCTGCTCCAGTCTGTGGTAGCAGAAGACCTCTTCTTTTGGTGGGAGTCCGCAAACAGGCCATGAAGGTTTGGTTAGCTGCTGGATCAGGCTGAAGGTTTGGCCCCAGAGATTAGGTCACAGGTCTGTGCTTTGATCATTAGAGTACTGAGTTATGCAAATGCTGGGAATGGGGAGTAGAAAGGTTTGCTTTTTAATCTTTTTCTGTGTTAGTAGAAGGAAATGGAAAAGTGAAGTAATCTTTTCTCCTTTAATTGTGTGGTCCTGCTCTATTGAACTCGGTGGCTATTCCCATATACAGCTCAATGGGAGCAGAATCAGCAATAACTGCTTCCCACTGGAGTATCACAGTGCGAGTGGATTTCCTTTCTGTGCGGATGTGTCTGTCTCTTGGAAGGGATCTTGCAGGCTGCTTGTGATATGGAATAGAAAAAAGAGAAGTAATGAGAAAATAATAACTTTTCTGCACATATCAGGAAAGAGTGACAATGGATTGCTGATGCTTGATGCAAATGGAGAGCCTTCAGGACCTTGTTTGTCCTCTGAGGCTGTGCAGAATATTTGGAGAGGTTTGTATTGCTGCTGCAAGCAGGAGTTATATCTGTGTGCAGGTCCAGGAGAGGCAGGAAAGTTCTTCTGCTCTGAGAAATTTGCTATTTCCAGCCAATAGAGCTCTGTACTGTTATAATACTGATGTTGTAGAAATCTGTCCTAACAGGCAGAGATCATAGCTCAAAATACGCTTTCAGCTTTAGTTGGCACACAAAAGCCAACTTCGCAAAAAGCTTCTTCACAAAAGCAACCCAGAAGTCAAATGAGTACAGACATTCAGGGCCAGCTCCAGAGACAGATCTGGTGGCACTCTGACCTGCTAGTTGAAGTCTCTGTGTTTCAGGTCCTAATCTGCTTTTCTCTCTTATGCTCCCAGCTAACACACTTTTCTGCTCAGCAGAAACTGTGCACTCCTTTCAAGTGGACATATTAACTAATATAATTAGATTGAACTAATCCTGACTCAAATTTAGTTTGGATTTTGCTGTTTTTTGTCAGGTGGGTGAGAAAATCTACCTTTTTTTGTGTTTTTGCTTATTCCAACTAGCCAAAGAAAAGCTGTTGGTTCTCTCTACAGACTTCATCTCCTTTAAATTGAGACTATCAATGCTACAGTGAATAATAATACTGTAATTCCTCATGGTAATCCAGATTGAATTTTTCAATCAAGGAAGTGGTAACTGAGCCTGCACTGAGCTTATGATAAGGAGTCAGTGTTTTTCACCATTTAAGTTGGTGGAAAGCCATAGAAGTCAGGTGAATCAAGGCAGGTGCTTTCTCAGTGTTAAAGGGCTAGGTTTCTTGCATATACAGACAATGTTTTTGAATGAAAAACATCTTGTTTCAGCCTCCTCTCTCTGGTTGGTCCCAACAATGTACCTATCCATGAGGCCCTAGAGTTGTACGTTAATTTTTATTACTTCACTAAATGTGAACACAGCTCCACAAACCTGGGGTATCTCCATCAAGAAGTTACCTATAGACCTGGAGCTGGAGAAGGAACCTGAGACTCCAGAGCCTGGCAGGAGCAGGTACATAAAAGCTGCTTTGGGGAAGTGGTGATCAAGTTCTATCACACAATGGCTTTAGAGCTCCTCCAGGGAACATCTCCAAGTACAAGGGGAATCTAGCTTCTTTCCCTCAGTTACTCAAATCATCTGTCCACTGGAGTGCATAGAGCAATGGAGAGGTGTAGGAGAGAGACAGAGGTGTGACCCCTTCTTTCACAGCCTCTCTTCTAATCTCATCCCTCTTTGCTGGGGATTACATCCAAAAGACTGCTCTCATCCTTTGATCTTCCCTAGCAATGAGCCTGCCTGGAGTGGAGGCCCCTATCTCTTTGGAGCTTCCATCTGTATCTATGAAGTGAGACAGGACGTTAAGTACAATAACAACAGCTTTATTTATTTCTTTCCTAGTGGTTTACACTATTTTTAAAAGGCCAGGATCAATCTATGCTTCAAATAGTGTTTCTGTAATGTATGTATTTATGAGCGAGTACAGACAGTATGTAAAGTGCCCATTGTCTGCATTAGCTCTTCTTGTCTCTCATCTCATCTGCATCAGGAGGGTTTTGTTGCTGTGGTTTTCCTCCATTTTGTGGATAGTGCTGGATGTTGAAGGCATGAGACTCCCTCTAATTAGAAGCAGCGACGTTTAGACAATTCAGATCATCATCATAAAACAGAAAAAGAATGAGGCTGAAAAGTAGACATTTTAGCCAGAAAGATCCATGTATTTAAAATCCTGAGGCTTGTTCTTGCTTATTAAAGCTCAGACATGATGCCTGAGGGACTAGTGATTTTTTTTTTTCTTTTTTACATAGAAGATGTAAAACGAAACTGTGGTTCCATTTAATGATCAAGGACATAAAACTACAACTCTGTGATGTGGCCAGATCGTTAGGGGAATATGTCTACTGACCACTAGAAACAGCTGGGCAGGCTTTGAGCAGATTAACCAGTACTTGGTGGCACGGCAGTGCTGTCGAACAACCAATTGCTCTTCACTCCTTCAGCCCTTAGGGTAGATTTGTGCTGTCTCCTATTAATACCCAACAGATGTTTAGGTGATTGTGGTTGCCCAGTGTCTGACTGCAGCAGTGACCTTGTGCAGAGAGAAGCTGGAGCTGCTGTGAATTGTGGCTCTGTGATGAGGATGAACGAGTTTGTGATCCAAATGGGAAAGGTATGTGTGTTCAGTGCACAGAACGTCCCTGACAAATAGTCGTAACCTTTAAGGGAAGCTGTGCAAATGATCCTTGTCAATACTACCATTAGATTACTGAGGGACAGTGACTACTCTAGAGCTATGAACTGCCTTGCAGTCACTTAATAGAGCTCATTGGTAGTAAACTGACTTGGTCATTTGCTTTTCATCAGCTCTAAGGGCTGACTTTTGAGCCTCCTCTGTTCAAATAGCATGTGAGATCTCTCGTGTCAGTTTGCACCAGTTGGGTAAAACATCAGATACCAGCACAACGGGAACCAGGCTGGTAACAACTACCCAGCTGCCTCTGGGTTGTAACGCTGGCAAGAGCTTAACACTGTCACCCCTGTAAGTCTGCACTGTTTCAAGTACTGGCCTGTTTTTTTGTGTTTTTTTTTTTTTTTCTTTTTTTTTCCTGTCCTGTTGATTGCACAGGTCTGTACAGGTTTAAGGCTTCAGAGGTCATCCTTTGGCAGCTGCTGCTGCTGTGGAAGTGGCAAGGAACAGGTAAAGGTGAAACTGGTTGTGGGGGCAGTGGGTGATGAATAACCTCAGGTTCTCCTTTTCTTTGGGTCCTCCACATATGCTGAGCCAAAGGTTTCTAGGTGATTAATGTCTCCTGCTAATTGATGGTTAATATACCTGTGTAGAAGTACTAGATACAAGATGGTTAAATAAGCAAGCACCCTCTAAAGAAGCTGTTATCTTGAACAAAGTTGAGTTTAGAATAATATGGAAAGCACTAATTCATCATATCTCTAGAACTGGAATAGGTGGAGACTTTTTCCTGCTTTACAGAAGAGCTTATGTGGCAAACTGTAGTTGTGTAGTTGTTTGGTGGCCCTTCTGCTCACCCCACCTGTTGCACGAGGTATCATGGCTGCTCAGCAGCAGAGTCGGCCTTGAGGTCCTTTGTCCTTACTGCAGGCTGCTTTGGTGGCCACCAAGAACTCACTAGCTTTTCTGTCTCCACCTTTCCTTTATCTTCCAGAGGTATTGTGAAGACAGATTCATGCTTAAAGTGAACATGAGTGCCATTAAAAACTCTCTGAGTATTATTATTGGCTGCAGCAATATTGTACTTGGCAGCAAGGAAGTGGGATACAATTTTCTCTCCAAAGAGTTTGCAGACACTTCTGTGGCTCCAGTTCTCCCACAGGGGATCTGTCAGAACTTTGACTTGGTTTGTGTAAGAATATTTTTCAATGGGTGTAGAGTTCTGTTTGCAGGCTTTTGCTTTTCTCCTTGAACCGGAAAACACTCTCATCACTGCTGCTTGAGTAGTACTGTCTCCCTGGCCAAAAGAAGCCTGGGTCCTGGAACTCTGAAATAAAACACAGGTAGAGATGCCATCTGCTGCAGCAGTGCCTCATCCCCGCTGCTCACCACCACCAGCCCAGGCTGTGGGATGCAGGGTGGTGCCAAGTCTTGCAATGTGCTGAGGTGGGACAACCCAAGTGTGTTTTTAAGGCTGATATCATTGCTCTGCTCAAATCACTGCTTATTTCACTCACTGAGATGGCTCTACTTTGCTACCTTGCTCAGCTCTTTTTATGGCTTGGAGAAAATACAACCATGTCCCAGGGTTGAGTGATGACTCTACTAGAAAAATGGGTGGAAAAATGGTTTCATTGCAGTAATCTTGATTTTGATTTTTTTTTAATGCAAATTATAACTTTTTACTTCACTTGAGGGTTGTTCAAACCTTTCAGAAAAGGATATATGTCTCAGAAAGAGATATTTTATAAATAAATGTTTCATTTTGAAGCATCTATGAAAATGTTTTAGGAAATTTTAAGTATCTTTTTTTTTTTTTTTTTCTTCAGATTCTGTTAGAAATCCAATTTCTCTGAAACACCAGCGAATGTTAGATTTATGTTGGAAAATATAATCAACCTTTTACTACATATTTATGAACCAAGACCAAAAGTAAGGACTATCTCTTCTAACAAGATTTAGCAATGAGAAAATAGAACCTTCTCTTGAGAAGCACAAGTGTGCTCAGGCTTCCAGAGTGATATTTATCTTCTGGAAAGAGGGTGGTTTAGGCAAATACAGTTCTGAGACTTCACCCAGATATTGTTCTGATTTGCATAGCTGATTACGAATGAGACATCATGATTACCAGCCCCTGAGCTACTTGCACTGCAGCATAGTGTTGCCTCTGCAAATTTAGTGCCCAAAAGATCCAAACTGAACCTTCTTCCCTGGGAGTTGCTGTGGATCTGGGGGCTGCTTCTGGGGACTTTTTGGTTGGATTTTTTCCTGCCTAGGGAGTCAGGGGATTGCAGCCCCTCTGGTTCTATTTGGAGGTGAGGCTTGGGGTGTTTGTCCCTTTGGCAGGGTCATACAGAAGAGGTATTGGTGCATTTCAGAGAAGCCAAGCCCTGGCCCTGGGTAACTGGAGTGTCATGTGTCACATGCCACCCATCTCTAGGTAGCAATCGCCTCTCTGCACCCTTTCTATTCCTTTGCTACTCTGTTCTGATAGTAAATCTGCTTGGGTGCAGAGATGTTATTGATTCCATCTCTTCTCACCTCAATAATCTGGGCACTGTGGACTCACATAGACATAAAAACTAAGGTGACTCGTTTACTGAATCCCTAATACAGGGAGTCAGATGAGAAGCAGTTGTTAGCCATTATACAGCACAGAGCAGAGACGTCATGCACAAGCTGTGAAACTTCCTAACAAGCCAGCTGACAGCTCTTGCTCCCCCCCCAAACTTCTGTATCCAGGGTGAATTGCAGGAGTCCCATGCTAAGGTGACACAGGTGTGGATTCATTTCCAAAACTGCCTAGTCCCTCTGGGCTCCTTACCTTTAATTATTTTCTTTTTCTTTCCACTGATGTCAGTACAGCAGCAGATTTAAATGCTGGTACTGCACTGATTAAAATTGTCTTCCTAAAATAACTTTGTCCTTTGGTATCAGTTTATGAGATGCTTTTGTATCATTTTAAATTGTTGGATTTTTCAAAGGTAATTCTGAAGCAGAAGTTGCCTAGTTTCAAAATAACTTTTCTATCCATTTAAAAACATAGGAACAGCCAGTGGTAAGACAGACAAATACATTCATAAAGGGATTGCTAAAGGAGTTGTCTAGTGTTTCCCATGTCTTTCCCCTTCTTCCATGGATTAATAGCATATCTAATGTTTTGGGCAAAATTTTTACAGACCAGTTGTGGTAAGGGTTCCGTGGTGACCCTACTAGAGATTAATCATCAGCAAAATGTACGTCATTAAAATCTGTTGGTGTTTGAGAAGGTAAACCAGTACTTTGCTGCTTGCCTTCTCCAATCCATTGTTGCAATCCTTCATGTCTGCTGGTGCTCACCTGCTCCTGATCCCACCCTGCCTGAGCAGCCACTCTGCATGCTGCTTCACAACCAGATTCTTCTCTTAATTCTGAACTCATTTCCTTTTTCCTTTGAGCAACAGTGCACTAAACAAACATCATTCTCCAGATATCACCTAATACCAATTTTCATAATCTCCTCTTTAATATTCTGAAGGCTGCTGCATGGTCTTTGACTAACAACTGTGAGTATTAAGAGCTGATTTCTATAGAACTTAAGAAAATCCTGCTTGCTCATCTCAACTTTTGACTTAGATTTCCTCTTTGGGTGGCCTGTTTTAGATAGCTGATTCAGCTCCTTTCCCTCAGCGTGGAGAGTTGGGAGGTGACACTTGTTCCTTTCAGCGATGATTTTGCAAAGGGATGGTTTTGGTTCAACGGTAGGTAGTTCCTTACCACTGAAATGAACTTGTCATGAAACTTTGTCTGAAGTCTGCATGACTGCTAAACTGTGTTTCTCTTCATAATACGTTAGATCTATTTCCATGCATCACTATCTTATTTACATGTTGTATAACCCTGAAAGTAATGATTCCTACATCTTCTAGATCAGTGGTCCTCTGTCATTTTTCTTCAGTGTGTAACCATCCAACTTTTAACTGAAATGAATAGAAAGAGTGGTATAATGCTGTGGATCAGCTGCTGGCCACTTGACATGACTTTGCATAAGATTTGGACTTCTGACTGTGGTTTTGGAAAGTTGGCACGAAGTGTTAAATAGACCTGCATGAACTCTTTGCACTTTTGGCAGCACCATCTTTGTCTCTGCCATGGTCAGGAACTGCCATCTGCTCTGCTTGATGCTGATAACTGCCAAGTATCTTGGATGCTTACCTTCTGGAGAGATATCTTTGCATACCAAGTCCAGAGTCTTTCAGGGAAAGAGAATAAGATCCCAAAACAAAAATCTCAGATTTTACAAAATCCCTGAGTTGGAAACTCATTGCAAAAATTGCAAATCCATGGCAATTTTACTCCATAACTTCTCTCCTTTCTTAACAATTTTATTTCCCTTCCTCTTACAATGGAAAAACATAAAAGAAAGGTAAGAAAGTTCCGAATAGCAAAAAGTGTGGGTTTTCTTGTTTGTTTATTTTGAAGGGGAGGTACAGAACTGGAGAAAGTATGCAAAGTTTGCCAATATTTACCATCATTCTAGAGAAATGCAAGTTTTCACTGAGAAATTTGTTACTCCCCCCCTTTTTTAAGAAGTCCTACAGAGAGCTATTTTTAGAAAATATTTTTATTAATAATTTTATTAACCTAAACTTACCCTGGCAAAAATGTCAACGGTTTATGGGCTGGTCCGGCCCAGTTCCGTGACCAGCAGGGCGGAGGGATCTGCGGATCCGCGCCTCTGGGAAAGGGGAAGCAGGGGACCCCAAAATACTTGAAAACAACAGCACTGATCTGAGGTGGAACAAATGATTTTACTAAATATAGTATTAGTAAAATACAATGAGAGAGAGAGAGAGAGTCTGTTTGAATTGTATAGACCTCACCTCAATGCTGGGGTGAGAAGTGCAGTCCAGTTGAGTGACTGAAGTACAGACGGCGAAGTGCAGATGGCGAAGAGCAGGCGAAGAAGAAGGATCAGGTGACCTTGCTTGGAGTTATATCCCCTTGCTGACCGCAAAGTCTCCTGGGGAAATGTAGTTCTTCTCCGATGGACGAACATTCAGCAGATATCAAACCCCACCCCCAATGCATTACATGATGTTATGGTGTGGAATACTGATGACCAAAAATCATAAAACCATGACACACAACTTAATGCCGTTTCCCCTTGTCCTATCACCAGTGAGAAGAGACCAACCCAGCTCTCGCTGTAAGCACCTTTCAGATATTGGAAGAGAGCAATAAAGTCTCCCCTCAGCCCCCTTTCCCCAGACTGAACAGCCCCAGATCCTTCAGACTCTCCCTGTAGGGCACATTCTCCAAGCCTTTCACAAGACTTGTGGCCCTTCTTTGGACCTGCTCCAGCATCTCAATGTCTTTTCTGTACTGAGGTGCCCAAAACTGAGCACAGCACTCGAGGTGAGGCCTCACCAATGCCAAGAACAGGGGCAGGATGACTTCCCTAGTCTTGCTCACCACACCATTCTTGATGCAAACCAGGATGCCATTGGCCTTCTTGGCTACTTGGGCACACTGCTGGCTCATATTCAGCTGTCTGACCATCAGTACACCAAGGTCCCTTTCCATCAGGCAGCTTTCCAGCCACTCCTCCCCAAGCCTGTAGTGTTGCCTGGGGTTGTTGTGACCAAAATGCGGGACCCAACTCTTGGCCCTATTGAAACTCATACAGTTGGCCTTGGCCCATCAATCCAGTCTATCCAGGTCTCTCTGTAGCACCCTTCTCTCCTCAGGCAGATCAACACTCCCTCCCAGCTGGGTGTCATCTGCAAACTTACTGAGGATGCACTCAATCCCCTCATCAAGATCAATAATAAAGATATTACATAATACAGTTGTTATGTAATAAAGAAAAGTTACCTATCTGCAACAAATGTGGCACAGAATCAGGACCATGTAGGTCTGGAAGCTCTTTTTAACTTAGAGGTCAGGGCTCACCTGTGTCTAAGCTGACCTAACAGCAGAAAACTCACCTTTTCCATGGAGAGAGAATTGTTTGTAAGAGATTTTACAGAGGGCAGGAGGTACTCCTGATTCCCATTTTCACTTCAAATAGCATAAAGCTGTAAAATATGCAATAACTGTCTGAAGAAAATGCCAAGAATTATCAATGAGAGGGAATACCGAAATCTTTCTAGCTGAGGATACTTACAAGTATGCATCTCCTGCATGAAAGCTCTTCCAGATGGGGTTAATGGATTTGCATGACCTACAGACCCACTGGCACAAGTACTAGTGATAATTTACATAAGAACTGTGAGTTTTGGGTACTGATTTGTTCTATGAACAGATTTTACATGCATATGAACTATAATAGGCAGGTTTAGTGCAGTTTGGCCAAGTGCTCAGCTACTTTGACTTTGAGTGAACTTGTGAGAGGCACCTGTATTCATCTTTGTATTCCTCCTGATGTTGTTCATCCACTTCAAAAATCTGATCTTGATGCATACATTGCAACTTGATGGGCAAATTGCAGGAGCCTACTTCTCTCTCATCCAGAGCAGGATAAGAGGAGAGAAACTGACAGGCGACAGTAGTGCTGGGCTTTGCTGGGAAGAAGGCCATGTTGTAAATGTTAGTGAGGCTTCCTTAGCTTCTGTGGGTATTGCCTTCAAACATACATCAGAGGTAATATTGAGATTGGTGTCTCTCTTGTTTCAGAGTAGGAGAAGACCTACTCTGATGGTTGGACTACATAATCTTAAACGTCTTTTCCAACTTTAATGGTGTTATGATTCCTTGATTCCATGATTCTATGGCCTATTCTAAGCATTTCTCAGGCCACTAAAATGAATTACTTTTATGACTGCTCCTGCAGGTCAGTCTAGTAGAGTTCCACCAGAGGTCCATCCCACCACAAATATTGCTGGAGGATTACAAGTAAAATTATCCTCACTGATAACAGAATTCTGAGCATGTTGTAGGGGCACAAAATTTGTTTTTGTGGTGGTGAAACATTTCTAAAATGGGATTGGAGCGAACAAACAAGCCATAAGTCCCCAAGGCATAAAGAAGGATGAGACCTCAGCACTGTCTTTAGTGCAAAAACTGTGATATCAATATAGTTATCATAGTTATTTGGAAAAAGCCCTTCTCTACAGCATACAAATCCTCTCATATTTTTGCACTCACTTCATAGTAAGGTGAAGCTCCTGGTATTGGAAACATATGATTATTATTGCTACTATTACTATATACAACTATTACTATTATGATTATTGATGTAATTGAGCTCTAAAATGATTGTATCATCCTTAGCAGGCACAGACAGAATGGATTGTCTCTTAATTTTGACATACGATGGAGCCTTCTTTTCACTGTTTCTTTTCATTGTTTTGCCTTTGAAAAAAAATACAGTGAAATTAAATGCAAGAACCTCATAGCACAGCATTAAGGAAAAAAATTAATTGAGCAAAAGTCAGCAAATGCAGAATTATGGTTCCCCCAGCAACTGTAATGAAGGCAGAGAACACATACACACACTGGTGTTCGAGTTAATGCTGCACACTGCCTGGAATACAAATCCAAACTGTGTTCAAGGGGCTGAGTGATGATTACTGCGAGAACCATAACTTTGCATTTCTTGACTTTTTGCAATTAAAATCTCAACCTGGATGATGCATTAGCATAGGCTTTGCATTTAATTTGCTATTTTCTTTAGAATGTATGTGTGTGTTGATTATGCTGGAACATTTCTTACCTTTTCATCTCATTTATTCTTTTGTAAGAGAAAAATCAGGGGAAAAACCATTTACCACATCAGCTCCCTTCTTCTCCCTCACCGGCGGGGGGGAAGAAGGAGAGGAGAAAAGAACAAAAACCTTAGTGCAAGCAGTGCAATTAATTGTATTTTTAGCTCTAAGAAGCATTTAGTGATGAATGTAAATTCATTTCACTGCTTTTCTGTTAGTATTTGTATAGAGACTGTCTGATCTGTACAGAGTAGTCTTTCAGACTTTTAACCCATACAGAATTGAAACAAACATCATTTCCACAGCCTTGGTGTGCCAGAAGCAGGTCTGATAAGACCTTCAGTGGCCCCAAGCTCATAGATTTTTTAGCCAGTAGCCATTAAAATTCAAGGCTCAGTTCTGCAGCACTTCAAGATGTGTGAAGTCCTGATGACTTAAAAAGCTCAATTTTGTGAATGCTTGAAAATGTGCTTTCACCGTAAGATCTGACCAGTCTCTGCTATAAACCATTACTTAACCACAGAGGAATTTAATGATCATAAGGATGCTTCTACCCTGGTTAGCTGATGTATGGCTGAAATCAGACTGAATTCTACAAGCGATTGTGAGATTTCAGTGTTTTCCTCTCCTGCCATCTGGACAGAGGGAAAGCGTGTTCTCCCACATGCACCTGGGACATGGAGGTGGTGGCACTTTGGGACAGAGGCAGCCTTGTGTGCAGAGCCCATGGACCAGCCCTTGGGCCTGTCATTCACACCACCTTTATGGAGAAACTCAACCTCTTATACACCATGCTGCCCAGGAGCAATCACTCATGCTGGGTGGCTGAGGGACTTTGGACCTAACGACAGATCAGAAAGAAGGAAAGGATGCAGAATAGCCAGCTCTGTCATGATGTGATTTTTATTTTTTCTTCCATTTATCGTTAATGTGGTGATACTTAGATAATTTTGTTCAACCTTTGCTTTTGTTCTTTTGCTCTTTAACCTTTCCTAGTGGTTTGTTTTGTTTTGGTTTGGTTTTTTTTTGAGTTTTCATCAACCATTTCATGATTGAGACTTCTTCCAATAATTAACACTATTCCCTTTGTTCTGGGCCTTGTGCTTTTATATCCTGCTCCCCATAGAGCTATCAAATTTCTTTTAACCTAAAGGCCCTCTGCCACCAAGGGTAAATCAGTCTTGTCTAAGCTCATTCACTTGAGCCCACCAAAGAGAGATTCCCCTCCCTTTCTGTCCATCCTCATATGAGCTCATGTCCGTGTAAAGATGTCAGGCATCAAAGTTCAAAGAGAAAATAGCTTGGCACACGTTTTCCAGATGCTGTCAGACTGTTGCTTAGGCTCTGAAGGAATTAAATTATGTGAGTACTCATGCTGCTGTCAGTGGCTTGATGCCTTCCAAGAAAAGACACTATTATATTTAAACATATCTACTGTGCCTGAAAATACTAGCACAAAGTTATACCTTGTTGATCAATGTATTAACAACACAGCAAAGTATGAAATCTTGAAAGAATATAAAGCTGAAAAGACAGTATGGTATTTTTGGAGGTGGATGTGTACCAAAGTGGGTGAAACCAACCTATTTCTATTAGAAGTTGCAGAATTCTATAAAAACAAGGTGACCTCGAGCAATATGGATTAAACACTAAATAGAATGGCTTCTGTAAAGGCAATGTTTACTCTTATAGTATCCCTTTATAGGTAAAATTTTTACTTTTTATTTGACCTTATGGATTTTCTAAAGCTTCACATGTCATTCCTAGGACAAATAGCAGACAGACCAAATTCATTTTGTTAAAATCTTTACTACATCCCATTGGCAAACTGTGTTTTGTCAAAGTCTTTTGTTCATAATGTTCACAAACAACATTTCATCACATTTTTTTGTCAACAGAATGTAATTTTATTCCAATCATTCTGTCAACAAAGAGAAATACCATAAAATCACTTTGCTTACAAACATAAATTATATGTTGATTTTGTTTGGGGAAGAAATGGAAGTATCAAAACTTTTTCTGAGGAGACAATGAAGATAGATCACAGTCATTCTATGGACAAAATATTAATATTGCAAGCAGCAGCTGGTAGTTTCTAGGCTAGTTGAGAGCAGAGCGTGCATGAAATTTATGGTCAATGGAAGAACCCATGAATGTGCTCATTCTGTCCAGAGTTTGGGGCACTGGGAAAGAATGTTTTTTATTGAAGTCAGTGAGCTTTGGATCAGGTCTTTAAAGTGCCAGATACAACATAAGGCATTATGCACAGGGAAAGCAAGGAACTCACTTTCAGCTCCTTTTCCTCCATTGGATTTTTAGACCTACTTTTGTCTTGTTGTAATGCAAAAGCCAGGCTCAGACCTTATTTTAGGTCCCAGTGGCTGGGATGCCCATTGTGGGGACAGGAATGCTACAGACAGAGGGGTTAGTAGGGTATCTCACAAGGCATGAGGCAATAAAGTGAGTCCACAGTCTCCTCTTTCACTTACTATGTGATGTTCTGATAAGTTTTCTTTATTATTATTATTATTGAAAATAATTGCTTTCTTGCACTGCATATGTAATGTATTAATTTCAAGATGCATCCTTTTTAAGTGTCTATTTCCAGTTCAGGGCAATTGCTTGAGAGCCTGTATATTCTACCATGATACAAGAAAAAGATCTATAAATTTCAGAGTGACTGCCAGTAGCTTTCCATTTTTGCCATTACAGTACATGAACAGCCTCTCCCTTTGTCTTTGTCTTTCAATCCAGTAGCTTAAACATAGCCAAATAGGCATATCAAATAATAGTTGGATTCTGAGTACTCGACTCACATCAATGTGTCCTGCTTGATTACTAGTTAAAAGCATCTGTACAGAATATAGATTTTGTTCAGATGCATTTGGGGAATGTACATTCTTTTTTAAGCTTTTACCTTTTCAAGAATATAGCCACCCAATCAGGAAAGGGAAATAATACTGCAGCATTGACTCCTCACACCACAAATGATCAACAGAAATTAGCCAATATAGACAAAGGACAGGAAAAGAGCTCGCCCTCTAAACATGATTGTATCAATTATTTTTGGACTGTTAAAAGAAAGCATCATTGTTTTTTCTCTATGAAACTGATAGCTAACTGAGGACAAAACTCAAGTCCTGGACAGGACTGGAGTTTGGAATCCTTAAGTTCATTTACCAGCTCTGCCAGTGACCTGCTGGCTAACTTTGGAGAAATTGCTTCATCTTTCTATTCATGAATATTTCATCTATAAAAAAGAGGTAACAGTTCATTATATTTCTGTAGTGCTTAATACCTGTGTGAGAAATGCTGCAGGGAAACTTGGTTTGGGGTCAAACAAATGACCCTCCCTTTGCCTGCCTTTCATGCTGTAGCACATTCCCTTCCTTCCCTTCACACAAGAGCCACAGCTCAAGGTTTGTGGGTCTTTCTCCAGGTGTTCTCAAATAATGGTTCCTCTCCTTTTGTGTTTGACCAGGAGAAAGCTGATGCTCCTGCTGCTTCTTGCCTTGACTGCTGCAGACCACTGTATATCTAGCCTTTTTGTTTTCTCAGTTTATCCCCTGAGGTGATCCAAAGCACAGCTGCCAAAATCTTGCCTGTGTTCCCCCTGTGACTCGGCTCTGACTCAGATTTGTATCTGAACATCACTTTCCAGCCTCCTGACAAGCTGTTTTCTGATCTCTGTCTCTCCTTGGCTCAACTTATCAGCAGTGCCAAGTGTTCTGCCAGCATGGCTTATCACTTGCCTTATTACCACTTCTTTCTGCTTCCTTAGACTTCTCCACTTTTCCCAAGCTTTGCATGTCCTTTCCCAGCCACTTCCAGCCCCACGCCTGTTATGCTGGACTCATTGCCTTTATGTTCCACTTTTTCCTCAGATCTGTCTCCCTCAGGTATATTTTCAGCCTATGCCTATATCCATGCCTCAGTGTTGAAAATGTTGCATAATGACAACAATAATAAACTAGTAGTTCTGTTTTTGGAGCCACGCTGATTTTCATGGAGGTTCTGGAGCCACGCTGATTTTCATGGAGGTTCTGTAACCCTATTGTTTCTGTAGTTGGCATAAAGTAATACATTGTAGAAGGGAATAAAACTATCCTTCCCTTGTAGCCCTGCATGCAGCATTTTGCACTAGGACATTTTGTACTTCATTGTAACATCCCGTGACTTCTGTAACTTTGAAAGCATAAGCACAAATGTTGGCTCAGTTATGTTTAATAGACTTTCTGTGTATAGGCTGAAAGAGAATAGGGGAAAAGATGATTTCTGAATGCTCAGCAGCACTGTAAAAGAAACTTGTTGAGACACACCAGGGAGTTTCACAACTTCCCAGTGTTCTTCAAACAGCAGGTGCAGACTGTTAGGATTTGCTCGTAAAAGAAAATTTTCAGAGGAAGGGAAAACAACTCTTAGCATCTTGTATTTGGGTATTGACACAAAGTTTAAAGCCAAGAATAAGTGTTACAAGGACTAAAATTCAAGAATGCAAACTTGCAGTTCGTTTTTAAAGCTTCCAGTAAGATTATTTCTCTTCCACTTTTATTTCTAATGCAGTTTTTGCCCAAGTAAAAAATTGTCCCAGAAGAATAGGTTCATAGAACCACAGAATCATTAAGGCTGGAGAAGACCTCTAAGATCATCCAGTCCAACTGCCCACCTACCACTGATGCTGCCCACTAAACCATATCCATTTGTACTAAATATACCCTTTCTTTCAGAAACAAACCTCCAGAGAGAGTGGGTCTGCCATCTTCCTGGGCAGCCTGTTCCAGTGCCTCACCACTCTTTCTGAGAAGAAATTCTTAGTATCCAACCTGAATTTCTCCTGGCACAACTTAAGGTCATTGCTTCTCATTTTACTGCTGTTACCTGGGAGAAGAGGCCTACCCCTACTTTGCTACAACCTCCTTTCAAGCAGTTATAAAGAGCAATATGGTTTCCCTTGAGCCTCCTATTCTTCAGACTCCTCATAATACTTGTGATCCAGATCCTTCACCAGCTTTATTGCCCTGGTGTTGTTGAGTCGGTTCATCTGCTTTTATCACTGAGAATGATGCTTTGGAGTAAGTACAAGTATGCATTCAGTCTTAAGCATTGATATAATATATTATCTCTTTTCAGAAGTCAACTGGAAGTCAGAGAAGAGATAAATTAATAATTGCAAATACAACATAATTGCTGATAAATTCCAGTAGGCTTGGGTTAATTGAAAATCCAAACCCTCATGAGATCAGTGAGAATTTACCATTGACCTCAGCCAGGGAGGTAAGTTCATATGCACTGTGGAAGCAGGCCTAGTTGCCCAGATTGCTGTTGGTTGCATCTCCTTCCCTTGAAACAAAAGGGCGCTCAAATCTTACATCCCTTGGTCCTCTGGATCTGTCTTTTCCACACTTTCTGTTCTCCTGTGCACTAAAGCCATGCTTTGTTCAACATTTAATCCTTCTTTTGACAACTGCTCCTGTTTCTAGAAGTTCACCTTAGCCCCACTGTACTCAGTCAGGTGCTATGAGCTGGCTGGAGGATGTGAAAAGGGTACCCATTAACCACCACAGGGCTCTGACCTTCTGCCTGCCTGCTGGCATCTTGCAGATTCAGAGAAGATGAGGACTGTGTGCTCAGCATCACACATTCTTTAAGCACTTAACCAACAGCTTATAAAAATCCAAGAATGGGAAATGGCAGTCATAGTTAGGCACCTCTCTGAAGCTTTGTCAAAGGGATGGGAGGAATTGCCCACGTGCTCACAGCTGCCATGGTGGCAGCATCCTCAGGGTGAGTGACAGGAGTCAGAGAGGGCACACTGGGTTGGAGGACAGTGGTGGAGGACATCCCTGGTGATGGACGACTTCCCTGGTGGTGGAGGACATTCCTGATGGTGGAGGACATTTCTGGCAGAGGAAATGCCCCTCAGAAGTGACTACAGGCAAGGGCACTGAAGCACGTTGTGCAGCAGGTCTTGCAACTGTGTCACCCATTTTAGGGCCATAACTTGAGGACCTCTTTGAAGCTGGAGGAAATGTGACCACAGGTGACATCTCTGAGCATAATGGCAGTAGTGCTAAAATCAAGGAAATGTGTCTGTGCTTTTGGTGTCTTTCTGGAGGGAATTAGAGGGAAGGCAGGAAGGATTCTGTGGTTGTGACCAAGCAAATAATTATTGTGGTGCTACTGTGTTTTAAAGCTGGCTTTTAACATCATCTGAGGGAGGAAGCCATGCAGGTCCCTCAGTCCATCCTGTTCTACTGCTGATCAAAGATGAAAGCCAAGCTGAAGTTGAAATTAAATGTGCAGTTTCTGATTCATTCTAAGTTTGTGCTGATTACTTAAACAAAACAAAACAAAAAAAAAAAAGAAAAAAAAAAAAGGAAAATCAAAGCTGGAATTACAGGCTTAGCAAGGGGAGTGCATATTTCAGCACATACTGGGCTCTTTGTCATTCTGTCACACTGACAGAATGAGACTATTTATGCATTGTCCCAGGCAGGTCACATTATAAATCCCAGTAGCTAAATTAAATGAAAAAGTCCCTTAGGAAAAACAGCATGCAGTTTCCTGCTGCTTTCTCTTTGCTGCAGCACTGCCTAGGTGAGTGGGGGGAGATGCAGTGTATTCTGCTTTTGCAGATGAAGTTGTAAGAGCCTTTCATAAAGAAGAAACTCGTGATAGTCAGTAAGATTCCTGGACAAAGCAAATTTCCAGTGTCTGCTCACTGTCTTACACATTCTCCTGGCTTTCTGAAATGCTGTGTGTCAGCAGGTGACAAACATTCCCTCTTTGTGTACAGGCAAGGAATTACATGGAGGGCTGTAAGTACTTTCTTGTTACTGTTCAGCTCTACCAATAGCATTTGGGGCATGCAGGGGCACACACATTCTGCTTTTAGCTGTAATGTTAGGAGAAAAAAAAGTTGCTACATTAGAAAAGAGCTAAACTGCAAATTGTGCAGCCCTCTGCATCAGCTTGATTTATCAGGGGACTCAGACTTGCCTAGCAATTTCTTGGTATGCCTGTGACTAGCAGGTCCAGGATCCCTTGTGGGAGGCATGAGCAACAACAGCAGCCCCAGTACAATCTGGAAAAGCCCCATCTCTTAATATCTGTTATTATTCAGGTATGTTGGTTAAACACCCTGCCATTGGTGTCACCCTCACTATTCCTAGCTTCCCATTTCTGCACCACTGGTGGGTGCCTGGTGTGGAGCTGGCTGGCTAAAACCTTGCTGTTCTGTGGATAAATTAGTTGCTAAATAACAATAACAACCTGTTCTGAATTAATTTTACCTGCTCAAAATTGTGGCCACTGAACAGAGTGATCGCTATGGAAGCTTCCTTGGTTTCACAGCAAACCCAAAGCCACCACAGAGGATCCTGGAGGAGCCATCAGGATCCTTTGGCATTCTTTCCTATCTGTTTTTGCCTCTGCAAGTGGTATCACCCCAAACATCTTGGTGCCCTTGCTCTTGTCTCAATTCCAGCACTGTCATCCACGTCATATATTTGCCTAAAAATCCCAACAGTTGGTGAGCAAGCAGCCTTTGTTCCAGGCATCCCATGGAGAACGAACAGAAGAACAGGTGATGGGTGATGTCAGGGATAACTATTCCTTTAGTATAAAGAAATGCTGGGCAGTGCAATGAATGTTTGCAAGAAGCATTGAGTGTGACACATTGAGTGTGAGGAAAGGTTCTATAGAGGCAGAAATTGTTATTTTGTTGTTGTTTTCTCTCATTTCTTCTCGTTTCTTCTCATTCCGGGACTGAATGACTTGAGAATTTCTCTCAGCCTCCCCCTTCCAACCCCTCAATTTGCAATGTTTTTCTCCCTTTTTTTTGTATTTATCAGAGATAATTTTGCAAATGAAAAGAGTTACCCATATGAAGAAGACCCTCCTCTTCAGGAGTCTTCTTCCATGGGTTTCCTATGGAAGAGTTCCTTCTTCACCTTCCATGCCACGCATCACTCCAGCCTGGGCAAAACCGTGTGGCTTATAGAGCTGCTTTTATGGCAGAGATGGTGTTAAACATCAGTTGATCCAGTAACATATCTTCCTACTGCGTCATTCTGAAGGAAAACAAGGCTAAAAGAAAAGGCCCTTTTCGTCTTTTATTTGTCATGTTACTAATTGCTGTATTACAGTGCTTTCCAAGACCAATTACATATTGTTTGGGGAGATTAGCAGAGTGAAAAACCTACCATAGTTTATTATACAGTAATGGCTTATGGAAAAAAGTAGCTAAATTCAAGCCCTTACTATTTTGAGTATTTATCCTGATGTGGGTTTTGTAGATATATATATATACGCACACATATATATACACACATGCATATATATAATAGGAACTGTGCAACAGTCAGCAATGTTTAAAGTGGAATTTCTTCCCCAAGAGGGAAGGAATACAAGTCATTTGTCATATGTTTCCTTTAATTCATGGCTACAGAGCATTTTAGAATTGCTTGATGTAAATCTGTCTCATCTATTTGACAACTCTGATATTGAGTCATTCATTTTTATTCTATGACTTCAAAAATTCTATATTGCAGCTGGAGATGGGTGGCTAAAGTGCTAGTTTTGGACTATGGCTTGAATGTAACAATAGCTTTTGACCCTAGCTCTAGTCCCAAGGAAAGTGAATTTGGTAATCTCATTTCAATTCATAGTGAATAGCTGTTCACATAAAAAAATCAGCACCTACCATTTGTCATACTTGGCAGCTTCTGCTTAAGAATGGTCCAGAACTGCATTACCATGGAAACTAAATTACCTACTCCTACTCCTGGCTCAGAAGGTGATTTCAGCCGGTTGTGGAGGTTTCATATCACTGACAGAAGAAGGTGGGGGCAACCTGGGGAAACTGCAACACGGATGACCCATAAGTAGGCTTGGATCAGTCCTCAGTTTTCAATATTGCCGTATTCTGGTCATGTGTTGTTGGATTAAGGCTAAATGGTTTTCCTACGCATTGTGATATATTTACTGATTTTTATTGTGATAACAGATAACGGCTCCAATCCATACTAGGACTGTGTTGTTTGTGCTGCACATACATACATTTAGAGACAGTTTCTCCTCTGAAGAGCAGACATGCAAGGGAGGTTCTATATATTCCTTTTTCACTTTTTCAGAATTTAAAACCAAATAAGTGATTTGCTTGAGATTACACAGGAAAGTGCTGGCAGACCTTGGAAATGAATGCCCCTTTCTCAGACTCTACCCTGTGTTACTTCCCCAGATCACTTTACCCTTTTTGAAATTCTCCAACTTTGCTCTGGGAACTCGACATGCCCAAGGTTTATTACTTTTTGTCTCCTGCATCTACCAAAAGGGCTCTAATTCACAGAACAGTATTTTATTGAAGGCTTCTCTGTCTTGAAATGAACAAACATAATGGATTAGAAATCAATGTTTACTAGACACTGTAAGTTTTAGGGTTAATTATATATTGTATGTTGATTTTGTAATTGCAAGCAAAAATTGCTGTAGCCATTCGGTCCTTCAAATAATGACTGAAACAAAAGATTGCATCAGTATGCTGAGCTGCATCTATCACTCCTTCCCCTCTCAGATACTGCTTTTTAGCAAGATGTACACTGGTAGGAAGACTAGAAAACAAACAAACATACAAAAAGCAGATTAATAGAGATCTGTTTTAAACTCACAGAGCTAGAAAATCAGCATAGATAAACAAAAGGATCTTTGCCATTACTAGGGCAGTGGCTGGGTGAGGAGGGGAGAACCACGAGCATCCTGTGAAGGTTCAGCTCCTGGGGCTAAGGGCTGACTTTGGGATTGCAGGACAAATTGCATGGGTGACAGAATTTGGGAGTAGCTGTGATAGCCAGGGGTTTTGGCTTTAGGAGAGCGCACCTTTGTGAAGTCTTTAAGGTCTTGCTAGAGGGCTGGTAAAACCTGGCAGAATCACACAGCTCAGCCAGGACACCAGTACATGATATAAAACACAATGAGAAAGGATTGCTAAAACTTGGTAGCTTCAGAGCTGTGCAACAGAGAATATAGCAAGTCTAGGGCCAGCTTATTAAATGTAAGCTCTGATTCATAAGGCTGCACTGCCTTCTTCCCACAGATTTTCTTCTGAAATATTTGTCTTATTAAGTTGTTATTAGATTGTGGATCTCCTGAGTTAAAAGTTGCTACAAAAGCTGCTTTTCATTTGAAAACTGGATTTTGAGATGGGCCTCGGAGAGCTTTTCGGGTGACTTGGGTGTGTGAGGCTCCTCACCCTTCTTCTGCAAGTAGGTGTGACTGCAGCTGTAGCTATGTACTGGGCAATACGAGGCCTCCTGCCAGGCTCTCCCTCATCTTGACTCCACCAGAGCTGGTACTTGAGTCATGCTGGGCCAGCAATGTGCATGGGGGGAATGTACTATCTGGGCTGTCGTGAAATAATCTCTACTGTTGTGGCTCATCACAGATCCCTGACTGTTTCTCTTCCCTGCTGTGTGGAGGGTTATGCTGGGAGCAGCCATCTGTACAGGACACCCCACATTCAGTCACCATCCGCCCCACATCTCCCTGCCACATCCTCCTCAGAGGCTGCCTCTGGGGCACGGAGGCAGCAGGAGCTGTTGGTGGCACTAAACTTTTGCCCCTCTTTGAAATGGGCTTCTGAGGGAGGATAGTCATCTCGCTTTTTCCTTGCCATGGCCCTGGTGGCATGTTTGGGTCCCTTCTGCTCTCCCTTTGCTTTTCATATGCATCTTTCCTATTTAAATGTCACAGATCGCTGCACCAGCTGATTAGCCTATACATGAATGGAATATAAAAGAGCAAGTCCCCAACTTGTAGGTAAAATCTTTTGTGAGATTGACTGGCTAAAAATAAAACGGAAATTGGCTCTGAGCTTTTGAGATTCTGTCTCTTCCTCAGGCCACGGGAAGGCAGAGCTAGGGGTAGCACTTCATAATTAATTATGAATTTCTAATTAATTTGAAGCCTGAATCAACAGCCTACTAGTAAAGCTGCTATTGCTCTCTCTGTCTTTCCATAGTCTGTCACAGAGTTTGATCCTCACAGGCATGTTTCAAAAATTCCAGGCCTTTTTCTTTTCAATTTGCATTTTTTAGCCTATTAGCATCGCGTGCAACTGTTTTTTGTTTAAAGGACTAGATCAATACCTGCATTTTGGGTCTTTAGACTATACAGAGTACAAACAAACTTACCCTCTCTACTCCCCGGATAGGAATGATTTGTTTAGATGTATAGGCTTATATACTGTTTCAAAGGTTGGTTCTTTTGACAAATAACCCATGCAAGAACATTCTGTACCTCTGTAGCATGTCATCTGATGCCTGTTGTATACCATGCCTCTTTACTCTGTGCAATAAATGCAACAAAACCTCTCTCCCCATTGAGGTTGGCAGGGCTTAAGCAGATTGGCAGGGTGGGATTTGGAAGAGCACTGGAGGCTGACCTTTCCCTACCTCCCCCCTGAAGCTGGTGGTTAAAATTCCTGCTGACTTCAAGGAGAGCAGAGCTGGGTCAGTGTTGAACACTTCTGAAAATCCCACCTGTAAAGCCTGCAGAGTTCATTATAGGGGCAAAATTTTCTATAAAGCCCAGCAGGGACATGCAGAAATTGTTAGCAGCTTATTAATGGCCTCCACTGTGGATGTGTGTATTGAATTTAATTGGGCTGCATCCCAGTAAGGTTCTGATATGCTTCTTATTAATTTTCTCTACAGTCTACCCTTTGCTTCTCCTCTTAGAAACTGGACAGACGCTCTATGTTTGCACTTGCATAAAAGACTGGCGGTGAAATAAAGCGTGCAGGTAATTATTTATTACGCCTTGAGGATGAGCAGTGAGCTGAGAAGGCCCTTAGTTAACATAGTCAGATGCTAAGAGTTCAGGATCAATCCCTCTTAACATTGTCCTTAAATAAAGTAGCATTAAATGTGATACTATATAATTTTGTGGGTAGAAGCACGGTTACGTTTCTTTGTGTGAGACATGGTTAGTGGTGTTGGACTTCAAGTAGGCTTTGAGCAGAGTGACACACTTGAGAAGGCAGGTTATATTCATTCAATGCAGTGTCAAGGGCATACTGCTTGCTAACAGCAATTAGTTTATCAGGAGGTCTGTGTCCAAATAGCAAAGATGTCTTTTCAGAGTACAAAAGGGAATATTGTGCTAGTCCTTGGGTCCTGAAGGCTGTGAAGATGCTTTCCTCTCCCTTATGTTATTGCTTGTACTTGGTTACCTTTATGTAAATCCAGTGATGAGGAGTGCTGAAAAGACTATGACATAAAGAAATTTCACCTTTTTAACTGAAATGAGGCTTTTGTTGTCAAGTGATGCTGTGTCAGACCACTGCAAGGAACAGAAAGAGATGTTATTGAAAATCCCATAATTAACAGCTTAAGGTATAAATCATATAGAACTCTGCTCTACCATAAGCCCTCTAATTAGCTTTGTAGAGTCTGTTTAAAAGCAAACAGACATGCGTCCTTATCACTAAATAATTATTTGCAAATAAACTCTTTCTCAACACATCTTAGGAAAACATGAGATTATTAGTTGGCAGAGCTAAGCCAGCAGAGTAGCTGAAAAAGCATGAAAAGAGCTACAGAAGTTCTTTTCAGAATCCTGCTCTCTTTGGCTTTATTTCTCTAAAGCTTGATTTATCAAGAGGAGAATACAGTATTTGGTTTCCCCACAAGTAAGCTCTTTTCATGTTTTGTCTTTGAAATGAAAATCGTCTTTTGGAACAAATATCTGCTCTATCAGATAACTGCATGCTTGTCATCCCTAGCAGTGTGCTGGCAGGAAGGCTGGGTGAGGATTTTTCTGCAGTACATTGAGTACACATTGCTGGCACTAGATCAAGAATCAATTCCTCTGATATCGAAATATTGACTTTGCATGGCTGGTCTGATTTAAATGCTTATCATTCTTGACTTTGTAGGCTACATACGTACTGCGAACATTTTTCATGTGGGCCTGAGAATAAACATCTTTCCAGCTGCCTGGCCATTTCTCGCAAAGCAACGAGAGGGGCTGTGTGTGTGCAGGGGAGCGTGTGTCTGTGAGTGCGATTGAAAGTAGATTAATGTGAAAGCCACATCTGTGTAGGGTCCGTCTGGAAGAACTTTGGAAGAGAATTTTTGATGCTTGAGGCAGTGCAGTGCTGCTCCTCTGAATGTATGTGTCAATCTCATCCTCCACCTGGGTGAGTGTTGACCACGGAGTCGAACAAGGGACAACATAAACAAATGCTAAAACAATGATTAAAACATTTTGAAACCTCTGTGATTTGAAATAATACTACTACTAATAAAGTAAAGATAATTTCCCATAGGCAATCAGAACACCTATTAAGTTAGCAACAATGTTTAATTGGCATCATCGTATGCTTCAGTGAGGAAGACAATGGATCTTGCGGGTGTGCAAGTGGAACACATTTGCATTTCATAGATGATTAAAACAGATTTGATTGCGTTTGTCTGAAGCCTGGCAAGCAAGGCCACATCTGCCGCCTTTGCTGTGCCCTGTGTTCCCCAGGACTAATGGAGCACACCGAGTCACCGCGAGACGCGCTTTTACCTTGGGAAGTCCCACGGCACCTTCTGCTGCCTGGCCCACTCTCTGCTGGCCCTGGAGACTTCTTCTTATAAAGAATTGATGTAAAGTGGAGCAAGACGGGAAGGATTCAAGGCAGTGAACTTGTCTTCATCTGGTTATGTGAGAGCCCTTGGGCTTTCTACTGCTTCAAGGTAGAATTTATAAGGTGAGATGAAAGGTAATTTAAGTCATTAATTTGTGTTAAGGGCTGACAGGACAACAACAATGAATTTAATCTTGCTGTGGAAAAAATCAGTAATTTGCAAAGTAGGGGTCAGAATTAGAGGTCTGATTTCCTCTTTCACTTTGTATAAAAAGCACTGCTTATAAACATAGACCTTTATTTACTAGAAACATAAAGCTGAATTAATTGTCTTTGAAAAATACATCTAAAAGCATTAAATATTATATAGAAATCTGTATAAAGCCAATTAATTGATGGCATTAAAATGTTTTCCTCATGCTTTTCATTACTCTCTCATCTAAATTCAGCTGTACAAGTAAACTCCCTGCAGCACTTCATCTCTGATTTGTTTGTCCCAGACCAATCTACCTGCATGCCTGTAGCTCTCACACATGTGTGACTTCATCCATGAACCCCCCCAGCAAACCTCACAGAAGCCCACCTTTCCTTCCCCAACCTACTGTGCAGCTGAACAGCAGCTCAGCAACATTCTTGTTGGTAGTGCTGTGCTTTTTTTCCAACCAGCATGACAGTCCCATGGCTGGTGAGTAACTTCTGGCGCTCCTGTTTCTCCCTCTTACTTCCCTCACAGACCCTGGTGTGTCTCCTATCTTTTTACTGGGGTCCTTGACTGGGGATTTTGGCTCTTAGTTCTGTCTTCATTTTGAGGTGGCTCCTATTTTTGCTCTCTTTATGTTCCCTTTGCTCTTTCTATGCACTGTGCTCTACTTCCCTTATTCTCACAGCACTGCTCTCTTTCATGTGCCAAATGGCGTCTCTTCCCTCTTTAAAAATGTCTCTCAATAATACTCTGCCCTTACATCAAAGGCTGAAATAAAGATGAGCTGGCTTGACTGGGAGAATCTGGAAAATATGCATCTTCAGCTGATGAAAGCAGCTTGTCATGGCCACTAATCTTTCAGAAAAGCTGGGGACGTTCAGCAGCAACAGTGATGGCTTTCTAAAAGATCAGGCTATCTGTATGTCCCCTGTGCTCCTTGGGTAAGAGTGGGCCATGGGTGCACTTCATCCTGCCTTTCAGCCCTGGTCCTTGCTCACAGCATCTTCTCCTTTGCTGTGACTTGGTACCAGACCTGACATAATCTTTTTCTCACTTCTCACCATTTCTGATGCTTGTTTATTTTTATCTTGGAGAGAGTGGAGTGAGTGGATATTCTGCGACTGGGAGAGCTCCAGTGATTTTCTTGGGCTTTTCTCTGGGATCTCCCTGAAGCCTTCTGGACTCCTTTTCTTTTGACTGTGGCCCTGTCTCGCTGGGCTGTTACTCCTGCACATGGTGTCAAACAGGCATTTTATGAGTTGGGTGGTGGCCGTGTAAAGCTGGAAAACATGGGTGCTGGAGTTTTGTTTGAACAATGTCTTATTTGGAAAGAAAACAGAAAATTACTGGTGATGTGTGTAACGTTGTTAAAATAAAGTTTTTCTGTTGAGAATCTGATTTTAATCATGTACATGTTGCAGGGTTTTTTTCCCTTTTACTTAAATAAAGTATTCCCACGGAGAAAGAGTACTTAGAAACATTTTCTCACCATTTATTGCTAAAGCTTTTCCCTTCAGCTTTGTTGCTACTTAATCATAGCCCCTGGAGGCAAGTTGCACATATTAACCTGTCAGAGCAATGCTAAAATTGTGTGACACTTAGGAATATATTCAGAAAGTCCATAAAGCCATCATAATGGCTCTGGTTTTCCTCCTCTCCTACTCATGCACTATGGCAGCACTTCTCCATATTCTGTGCCACTGCCTCTATTGTTTGCTTAACATGGGTCTTAGTTGGATCAGCTTTTTAAAGGTTTTTTGGATTGCTAGCCAGATAAATGTGTGCTTTTTGCTTGTGCTCATTTCTGGTCTGGAGTCTCTCAGACTTCCAGATGAAGACAACAGAACTGCAATTCAAGATGTCCTTTGTGTACCTTGGCTTAGGTATAAGAAGTGCTGCAGAATACATTCTAGATCCAAATTCTTCCGGATGTTTGCTGTTAGAGTAGTGTGGGCTGCTGTCTCAGCAGAAAAATTAACAGACTACTTGATCCATGTCTGCTTATGCAGAACTCCCTTTTATAGATTATTGATGATTATTTGTTTGCTGTGCATCTCTTAATGAACTGAGGCATTTTATTAATCTTTCGGGAGTATCTGCTTTATCAGGTGTTGTTGGTCATCCTATCTGAGATGGAGAGAGAGGAAAGCAAAGGTCAGGGAAAGAAAAGCTTGGGTAGTGATGAGCAATGATTAATCACAGAATCACAGAATCACAGAATCACAGAATGGCCAGGGTTGGAAGGGACCTCAAGGATCATGAATCTCCAACCCCCCTGCCACATGCAGGACCACCAACCTCCCCATTTAATGCTAGACCAGGCTGCCCACGATTAATGTCATCTGCTTTTGAATTATGTTTTCACTTATAGGATTCAAGTTGTTAAATATAGATTGAAGCATCCAGTTTTAGACACACAGTGCCAGAATCTGGGAAACAAACATTTCAGATGAGTGCCCTGGATCCTGCCATTGTGAGCCATCCCGACATAATAAAAATTGCTATTTCCACATGACAGTGTGGACATTAAGCTGAGGGGGAATTGTGGCTTTCAGCTTCAGTAATGTTTCTCTTCAATTAAAGCCTGAAGTATCCTTTATCAGGCAGTATAAATATATAGAGGTTTTAAGGTACCTCCATGAAGAGATAGACTGTGGAATATAAAAAACATTATTAATATGCAGGTTGTGCATTTGTAGATTTCCTTTTTATCCAGATAAGGAAAAATGGTTTATTTTTATTCAGATAAGGAAAAATGATTCATTTTTATTCAGATAAGGAAAAATGTTTCTTGTTTGCAAGTCAGTAAGCATGTACATGCTAAAAAATTGTTTACTGTGTTTCAGAAACACAAACATAAGGCTAAATTAAGCTTGATCAGCCAAGTCTGACTGTATCCTTTTTAATACAGCACGCTCGGCAACTCTAATCTTGAAGCTTGCAAGACATAGAAAAAGCATAATTTTCAAACACCTTTGGGATCCTTTTGTGGTAGCCAAGAAGTTTCTCTCTCTAGCTCAGAAAGAAAATTGTTCGTATGCAACAGAAAGATCTTTATTTAAAGGCAAAAATAGATCCTCTCTGTCATGTGCTCTAATTAACTTGCTGTGATGTCGCTCTGGTGATGGACACAAAAATAGACATTTGCTTTCCTAAATCCTGAAGTAGAAAATGAGGCATGAGTCAGGAGGATACAAGAGGGCAGAACTCATTTTCTTTTAATTACTTTTATTCAGGTTATATCATCCAGCAGATGTTCAAGTTTCATTTTGAGAAGTTGAATCCGCCTGAAATCCCAGCATGTCATTTTTGATGGGACTTGCTCTCTCTTTCTTTACACATACATAAAGTATCTTTTTTCTTTTTTCCTCTTTCTTTTCTCCTCTTTTTTTTCTTTCTAATCGTAGAGCTGATAGGAAAAATATACGCAGTGTTCCTGTTCACTGTTGAAGGACATAATTGGCCACTAACTCTTCGTTAGTAAAATGGTGGAGGAAGTAACACTGTGCAAAAATGAGGTCAGATAATATGAGCGTTCTCATTGCTGAGCAAGTAGCCAGTGAAGTATTTAAGTTTAACCTTAAGGTTAAACCTGCAGTTTAACCTGCTTTCAAAGATGGTGTACATGTGAGCCATGCCTGCTTTTGGAGAGGCCTATGCAAGCTGCAGCTGGGTGGAGAGCTTCAACTGGGCCTGCAGGCTCATTGCAAGGCCCATTGGCAGCTGAGTTTCTGCAAGCATTGCTTACTGTGGCTTCAGATGTAAATGACAAAATAAAAGCTGTAACCAGATGAATGCTACTCTCCACTGGCTGCTTTTCAGTCTGCAGGGCTGGTGTGGCCAAGGTTGGCCCTTTAGAAGTAGAGCCCTGCTGAGTGCTTGCCTTTGTATGCCAGCATTGACCTCTGCAGTGCCGAACAGTCCCTTCACCTCTGTTTCTCACTTCTAAAATGGGAATAGTATGACTGTTCTCCGGCAACATAAGATAATAAAGACATAATGTTTTCTGAACCATTACAGATGTTTTGCTGCTCTGAAGGCAAGTAGTGCTCTTCAGGAGCAGCATCCTCTTCTGAAGGCAATGGGTAGACTTGCCAAGGACTGCAAGAACTTGATGATTACAATATTTCCACTCATTTTCTGCCGTCAGTCTTTCTTTCTGAGAAAGTGTAGGAAATTTTGGAGAAACATTACTCTGAAATCTGATTTTCAGTTCTTATTTCACTGTGCTCTAAGGTTTTCACCAGTGGCAAAAGACTAGGCTCTCTTCATGCAATAGGGCCCTTATTTTTTGACTACAAGGTCTGTAAACATGGTCTCTCTGTAAGAAAGTACCTTTTATATTTATTTTATGGATAGCTCTCTGAGCTCAGGAGATTGGGTGACAAGGAACTTCTTGGCCTTGTAACTTCAGAAGTGACTTCTATCTGCTTCACTTCTGAATGAAAGTAGAGTGTCTGGGACAGCATGACAAAGATGGTGTAGAAAAAGCTAGAAGCATAGGTTAGTCCAGAGAAATAAAGGAAAAGACTTGAAAATAAGAACCTCTGGATAGAAGCCACTGTATCTGTACTATTTTAAAGTCATTTAAAAGTCTATAAGGTCTCTGAAGCCTATTTTCTATGTAAGCTGAGGATGCCTTGACAACATAAATCAATATTTCAGTATTTAAAACATAGGAAATGAATTGTGTATAAAATGGAACTGCTCAAATTAATTTTGACAACAGTTCCTACATGCATTATTTATTTTTTATTGTTTTATTTTTTACAGATGTGGATGGTGACTGAGCCACTAAAGTAAACTTGTATCCTGATTGTTTTAAAAACATGTATTATTGGTCTGGTTCATAGCAATAATATGAGGTTCATTATAAAACAGCTTTTGTTGTGAACAACTTTACAAGTCTAAAATATATATCAAACTTCTGAATATACAAGAGCCATTTTCATCCATACCTGAAAGACTCCTACATGAAGTGATTCATAGCTGATTCAGAACACATATAAGACTCTTGCAAATATATTTAGGAAAAGAAGTAAAGGCTATTTTAAATTTATGGGGAGCTGGAATTAGAAAGTACCTACAACAGTGGAACTTGACACAAAACTCCTCCAAAGAAAGAATATCATATCCTTAAACTTACACACTGACCAGGAATTTGGTTTAATATTCTGCTTTGAAAGGATTGCCTTATCCCACCATCATGTAAGTAGCATGTTGTGCTTCTCGTTTCCCAAATTAAGAGTGGCACCGCTGTCAATCAGCATTGCCAGATTGTTTAGCACTTTGGTGCATGCTGAAAGTCCCATGCAACTGCCCTGATCAGTTTCTCTGCATCAAACTTACTCAATGCTGCATTTAAATCCTGATACTTATTCTGTTTTAGGGCTTTTTCTTTTTTCACTCTTTGTTTAAACATTTTTTCCTCCCCCACAAGCTCTGTACATTTAAGATGCTTCTAAATGGATACAAATGGTACTTATCAGGAAAACAGAAACTCACTCCCTGAAAAAAACAAGAAAGCCATCCACAGCATGTTTTAATGTTCAAATTTGAATACCGTCTCCAGTACTAAAATGGGGTTTATAATGGAAATGCTGACATCCTCACCAGACTCTGTGTGCCTGTTGCTCTTTTGTCCTGCAAGTTATTAAAATCCAGCCTGGTTGCCTAAGAGACAGGGTAGCTACTTAGCAGATATTTAGCCATCAGTAAAAATTAATGTCCTACAATGTATTTATTGGAAAAATGCACTTAATTAAGCACTCAAGTTATACAAGCCACCCACCAACTACAAGTGTGTTCTGGCAACAGAAGTATTGTTGCTACCGTGGTTCTGCTTCATGATGTTATTTTCTTCAGTAAATGCATTTTTCAGCCTAGCAGTTCTGGCTACAGCATATTGATAAGATAACTGTGCACTAAAGTCAGCCATAGTATTTTTAGTCTCCATTTCTAGCTACCAGTAGTTCATTAGTGACACTGTTGTGAGAGTGTTGATTCATTAAGAGTCTTTTCATTAACAGTCTGACATTCATATGTAGAAGAAAAATCCAGGGAATGTAACAAGACACACAGCATTTTCTGCTGTTGCTCTGGTACAATTATCTTTTCTAATGTCGGAAGAAGTGGATGATTTCATGGCCATAGGTTTCAAGCTGAACCTGAGTGTGTACAGTTTTGGGGAGAATTTGCACACAATGCAATTTCAGTGCCAAATCTGTACATATAAGAGGCCTAGGAGATGGCATGAGAAAATCAGACGTGGAAGTTATGTTCTTAAATTGCTTTTGATTGGAGCTGTAAAGACTAACATGGAAACACGAGGGAAAATATGACTTTTTCTTTCTTATTTAAATAGGCTGTTGGCCATATCCCTAAACTTTATGGAGCTTTGGATAGATTAGGAGTTTTCTGCTAAGCCATCAAATATGTCATGCTCATGTAAACTCCCATCAAATATATAAATATGAATTTTTCATTGTTTATAATTGCCATTTAATTGTAGAACCAAATTCAATAGCTTAACATTTATATAGAGCTTGATACTTTAAGCATTACACATATATTAACTAATTAATAAAAACATCTGAGCAGCCCTCCTGAGACTGTCAGATTCCAAAGAAATAAATTCCTCTTCTTAAAAAAAAGGGACTGTTCAAGCAAACACACTGCAGGCTTTTAAATGGCAAATCCAAAATGACACAGTAGGACAGCATTTTATGGCTGAAATCTGAGAAGAAAGCCTTTATTTTTCCAAGATTTTTCCTCCAATCTTGTAAATAAATACTAGGTAATGACTTCTCTTAGGAAGCATAGGGGAGGCAGGCCAGAGATGAGCTTGACATTGGCACTTACTTTATTTTCAGCTGTGTATAGTATTACTTTGGAATATAGTATTACACTGACTTATGTATTCATTCAATCGTGAAATTCAACAGGAGTTTTCAGTTCTGTCATCAAAAGAAAGCAACAAGAGGAGCAAAGCAAACAGTATGTTTTTGACCTTTGCTTTCCTTGCTGAGAATTCATGAAACAAAACTATGGCCTTTAAGTCCTTTTTGAGTTATTTTGGCTCTGAAAGGTCTGGTTTAGTGAAGCGAAGCTATGTGAATACCTCTGACTTTCTGAACAAAAAGAAAATGAAACAAAATAATACAAAAATTCAACCCAAAACATATTGTTTGATAGCTTAATACTACTCTGGCTCTTCAGTTTTCCTAGACTCAGGGCTTTGTTTTCCATGATGATCTTTCATTTCTGGTCTTAGTCAAAGAGGTGCCATTTCATAGCACACATGGTCACCAACCTGCTACTTCTGTACATTTCAGAATTTTGTCTGTAGGACAACCAAGACAAAGCAAATCTCAAATGTATGCATTCTACAATTTAAGATGGACACGTCAAAGAAGAGTAAACAAAGGGCAAAAAAACAGCTATCAAAGGAGAAAACATTACAGGGTTTTTCTTCAGAAACTTTTCTCTTTGGAAATTGCTATTCTTAGAAATAAAGGTGCTCTTTTGTTGCTTAAAATAGAAAGGCTAACGGCTACTAACTTTTTAGAGTTTGTTTATTTCTTTCCTTCTCTCCCGTTATCTGGGCCAAGACGGAAACCATATATTTTTAATCATCATTTTACATTTTGAGAACTAAGTAGACTTTTTATGCACATTTGTCATGAAGAAAATGAATATGAATCATGTTTTGCCAGAGCTTTTTCTGTTTTCATATAAATTTTATGAATATGTTTTCCATTTTGTTAACAGTGTCTGCCATAATTGCAAGACAGCAAGGACAGCACTGTAGCTGCAATATTACTTTATGTTTTTTTATCTGGGGAGTAGTGTTAAGGATGAATGCTTTGGTATCAGGGAACCTCAGAAGTTAATCCAATAAGTAAATTGTAAAAAAGAGTTTCAGAGAGTGAGAATGACACTGACATAAGCAGCCAGAGTCTCAGAAACCCATCTGACAGTTTGATCTGTTGCTGTGTTGTCAAGATGTCTAATTAAAGTGCTATATATATAAAAGACAATTCGAAAATGGTGAAAAAAAAATTAAAGTTAATATAGATGTGATTTCACAAGAGATGTGCCTTTTATTTTGTTTGACAGCCAGAGACAATTGAATGAAAATGAAAGCAGGAGTATTCATTACCTACGTGGGATTTTGACTCTAAAGCAGCTTTCTACAATTTCTGATCACAGCTCCCCTTCATATTTCTCAGCCTACTATATCAATATTTATACATTTTAGATAACCAGCCAATATCGTACAGCTAGACCTACTTGTTTTTGTTACATGTTCTCTTTCTAGGGAATTGTGTTTGAGCTTGTCATTTCTATGAATACAACCTCAAGCATAAACTCTGGGCCCTATTATAGCAAGATTTTGCTGGTTTGACAGCCATCCTTGCATGGCAAAGAAAACAGTTTTATATTATGAAATGAATGGAGATTAAAAAAGCAAAAAATAAACAACCCCCCCCCCCCCACCCAAAAAAAACCCACCAGAAAACATGGACTCTTCAAATGAGACACTCCAGATAGAAGTGTCTGGAGCAAAAGGGAAATCACTAAATGTGAATTTCCAAGGTCTGTTCCCATTAATAAATTAAAATACCCTTAAGAAAGGATCAGCAGATCTTAGCAGACTGGACGACAACTCTTGAGTAGAGCCACAAAATATTAAAAAGTATTTCAAAGTAGAAAAATTTAAGATTGGCCATGCATGATCAAAGTTCTGTTGCTATACTTTGAACACACTTCCTGCAAATAGTGCATAAAAAAAAAAAGCAAAAGCAAGGGACTACTCTGAAATTAGAAATTATAAACCATCCACTCACAGAGAACATCTTTTCTTAACCTGATTGGTCATTGCATGACTATGCCTTGAATCTACAGTTCCTAATTATTTAATAATAACTAATTAACATATGAAAAATTATGTATAAGACCAAGTCTAGCATGTCTATAAATGCTACACACAAATATCCCAAATGTTTTTCAACTTAACATCAGAATGATGTGAGAGTCTAAAGCAGATCTTCAGCAGCTCTGGTGAGAAATGAATTTTATCTCCCCACTGACAGAAAGTCTGCTGTACTGGGGCTGGGCAAATTCTGTTTCCTTGATTTTTGGACTGTGAGGCACATCAGCAGCCTTGTGTTCGTGGAGGAGAAAAGATCAGGCTCCCACTCACTGTTTTGCACTTTGTACTTCTACCATGATCTTATTAGCTGAAATCTCTTCAAAATGATTTATTTCATTTTCTTCAGTTGGGGTGTCCTATGAACCCCTGGGAAGCATTTGATATGTTTTTGAGGGGGGGTGGGCAAGCTGCCCTCTCCTTGTCCTTCTAGTTGGAATATTCTGGGCCACACCTCCATCTGGCAGGAGTCAGCATCTGGTCTAGTTTGTCTCACCTTCTGCAAAGTTATTTGGTGATAGTTTTAGAAGATTGTTTGAAGTTCTGCCTCTTGGTGCATTTTATTTTCCCACTTAATTGGTTGAATTTAATTTTCATTTCTATTTTTCAACAGTTTTTCTTTTGTTCTAAAATCCAATCATCTTTTCCAGTACAGGAAGATCCCTGTATTCTCCTCTGCACAATTTTAAAATGCTGTTATTTCATTAGAAAGTATACTAATGGTTTCAATTTCTTTGATTTTCCCTATTACTGTTGATAGTTGCAGCTGCAGTTTTTAATATACTTCTCTTTTTGAAAATATTTTTTTTAATAAAAAGTACTTTAAAATCTCCCAGTATACTGTACAAAGAATCTCACCATTTACATTTTTTCATATCGTTTTCCATTACAAAGCCCCTCAAGCACTCAATGCAAGGCACTGCGCAGTACCCCAGCAGGGTAGAGAAGAAAGTCTCTGGAGGCAGCACAACAGAGTGAAAGGGTGTGACTGAAGAAGGGGATGGTAGGGGATCTTATCACTGAAACGTGGACTTTCAGGTGTTTTATAAAAGAAAAAAAAAAAGTAAACTAGCTGCCCAATATCTGGTGGCTGTTGGAGCAGTGCTATTCAAGGAGCAGCTGGGGAAGCAGCAGGAGGTGGGAAATGCTGGTGAAGGCAGCAGTTCAGTAGGAGATGAGTTGGAGTACACAGATGCCTCAACTTGGAGTAATTAATGCAGCTATCGGTGCTGGAAAAAATAAGAGGAAACTGAGGTTGATAAGGGTGTTTGCTAGACAGGAAAAAGGTAGCAGGACAGGGGTGAGTAGCGTGCTTCAAGTGTACGCTGTCAATTCATACAGTGCCTTGTGATGACATCTCCTTCTCTTGAATATGGCAATGGGATAGTGAGATCTGCTAAAAGGCACCATCCAGGATAGCAGCGAAACACAGGACATGACACTTGCTGAAAGATGTCTGATGCCATGCCCACAAAGTCACAATGCTCCAAGTCCACTTGGCAGAACCTGAGCCTGAGCCAGCACTGGGGTGCAGAACCAAGGAGGTTGGCGGGGGGGAGGGGGTTGGAGTTAGCCTGTGCTGTGATGCCAGACTCCTGACACGTGTGGGCTAAGGAGGAGACTGAGACAATGAGCACTCAGGGCTGTCACCTAAATGAAACCATACACTGTCTGAGCGGCATCAAGTTCCCACTCCACTAACTCCGTCCCAGACAGCTGCATTTGAACGTTGCTACATATTTTGAACTTAAATAAGGAAGTGTTTGAAAATGGAAGGGCAAGAAGGAGCCAAAGCTAAGCTGACAAGGTTTTGCGTGTGGCTCAAGGGCAAAAGTGATGTGGTAGGAAGAAACCTGCAAAGGGGAGGGGAATTACGATTAGATGGCCTAATACATTTTTTCTTCAGCATTTAATTTCCTTAGGAGTATATGCTGCTTTCTATGACAGTGACAGATAATGAAGAAGTTGAAAGATAATAAGCTTACTATTCAGAGAAGATCCTGAAAAGTTGAATGTTACAGGTCTGTTTGGAAATCTGAAATTCTCTGGTGATAGGAGATGGATGAGTTGGCTGGATTCCCCATGATGTTTTCCTGGGTCAATCTAAAATTAATTCCCATTCATAATTAAAATATATTTTATATTTTTTAGGAGCAGCTCTTTAAGTGGTGTTTTTTTTTTTTTTTTTTTTTTTCCCCCTACTCTGTTATACTGTGCAGCAGAAAAGGCCACTTTGATTGCTAGTTTCCCTGATCACAAGGTGTGCAGGAATCATGGAATCATTGAGGCTGGAAAAGACCTCTAAGATCATCTATTCCAGCTGTCTACCTACCACCAATGATGCCCATTAACCATGCCTCTCAGTGCCACATCTTCCTGTTCCTTGAACACCTCCAGCAGTGGTGGCTCCTCCACCTCCCTAGGCAGCCTGTGTCAGTGCCCAATCACTCTTTTAATTAAGTTTCTCCCAGCGTTCAATCTGAATCTCCCCTGGCACAACCTGAGGCCATTCCCTCTCATCTTATTGCCACATTCTGCCTGGCTCACGTGGAGTCCTACAAGCCATGTTTGCTCTTGGAGACCCCTGTGACACAAAATGCCTCATGGCATTGTCTAAAAGATTCCATGGTTTGTGCCTCATCTTCCCACAGTCATTGACAGAACTCTCCCTCACTTCAGTTCAGGTGATCAGGCTACTGCTGGAGCCCTCTGGAAAAAAACTGAAAGTGAGTGTATTTCTCATCCCATTTTATTTGGGATGCTTTGGTGGAAGATTCCTCTGGGGTAAACCCAAGCTGTTCACTTTCACTTCCCTCCCAGTTTTTGTTTTGGTAGTTTAACATCCCAATAGTGACTAGAGCCTGTGAACCAGCTTCTGTTTCCATTAAGGGCAGTGTGAGTTCAGCATCGGGAACAGCAATAACAGCAGCATCTGACCCTAATTTAACAAGCAAACTGGAAGATAGAAATTCAGTAATATATATTGGCAGATTTCCTGGTGCTCTCAGACACTGGATGACTGAAATTCATATGAATTTCAGTTTATCCCAAAGACGTGCAATGAGTCCAATTAACCCTTTAAATGAATCAACTAATTCTAGAGTAATCACACAGCATCTGTTTCAGTATTTTATCAGTTACATAATAAAAATCTTCCTCTTGTACTTCTGTTTCCTGTTGCGTTCAGTGCTGTGGATAAATACAACCCATCCCTGCCCAGTCACAGTTGCAGAGACCTACTGCAGAAAATGGAACCAGAAAGATCTGGAGATACACACTGTGAAAAATCCTCTTTAATACAGTGCTTCAAATTGAATGCCTGCAGTGCTACATGGCAAATTTAAAGCTAAAATCCACACCTCATTAACAACGAATCCTGATGAGTAAGTTAAGTAGAAGAAACATCAATAATTTATGGTGATGAACTCAGCATTTTCTCTCTCCTTTTTTTCTTTTCGTGTTGCATCTGTCTTTGGAAGCCTCTAGTATGTTACAAATGAACTGCCAGAGATGAGCTAGAAAGAAAAAAGCTAGGAGCTTTTCCAGGGAGACAGAGAATAAATACAGACCTCCACAAATGCAAACACACATGCTTTGGACAGTTAAGAATTTTTAATCACACAGTGTTTTATCTTCTCAGAACTTCCCAAGTGGCAAAATATATCCCCAGGAAAAGAAGTGACAGCAGACAAAAAGCAAAGAGAACAGAAAACAGAATTCAAATCAGAAAGCTTACCATAATACAGTTCAGAATTCCTTGTTCACTGAGTGATAAAAAAAAGTAGTTGTCATGATCGTAGTCAATTTTACTCAAAAAAGGCTACCAATTTAACAGTAGGTAAATATCTTACAAATATCTTGGCTGACAAAGAGCAGAGAGAATGAACCAAATGGTTAGATTTCAAAGTGCAAGTGATATAGCTGTATTTTGTGTTGGTGTTTGTCAGTCTGTGTTATTTCTTCAGTTGCCTAGCATGGCTTCACCTCAGAGCTTTACTCTAGAGTAGTTCCCAGATCAGATATCCCATGTGTAACAGTCAGAGGAACTTTTCTTCAGAAAGTCTGCTGTACGTTGGTGATCTCTTTTATCCAGCTCTATTACTGTTACCTTCTTTTTTGAATAAGTACTTGGCAAATATGATTTCTGCTGGTGAAGGAAATTGAAGATGGAGACAGGCGTTCCTTTGAAGAAGATACCTGTCTTTTCAAAGACTATAAAAATTCTACTACCTTAAATACAATAAAAACCCAATATTATAAAGCTTTTAATGAAATAATTTCTTTCTTCAAAGTCCTCAAACTCTTTCCATGGTACTACATCCATTCTTTTACTCAGTCATAGTATGGGAAGCTTTTTTGATGTGGATCTCTCCCGTGACTCCACTGCAGTTGGACATATGAATAAAAGTGCATTTAAATCAAATCTTGGTCTGTCCTCTTATATTCTGCACTTTTCAGGTGAGACTTCTATTGTTTCAGGAGTCACTGAGAAGAACCATTGAGGCTGGGGATTGACAACAGCCAGGGTTGTTCATGCAATGGTGAGTGCATGGTAGGTAAAGAGAAAAGTTGAAAGACTGTAATAATAATAGAACCCTGCAGTTCCAGTAAGTCCATACTATTCAAGTAGTGATAGAATTATGAACTTTTAGGCCCAGGCTTATGGTTATTGTTTCTCTTGAGTAACAGGACTTAGAGAGCATGAGTGAAATTTTCCTTTTGTGAAAAGTGCTCTCCTACTTTTCCCTATGTGCTACTGGTTGCACTGATTTCCTTGGGATTTGCTCTTGGCAACAGTGATTGCATGGTTTCAAAAAATTAGTTTCTGTGAGGAAGAAGGGATATTCCATGGCCATACATAAGTTAGGATATTTGTGGGATCCACACTGGTGGCTGTGGAGATGCATTGCTAAGTCCTGCATTTACTCCATGGACACGATTGGGTTCCTTGTTCGTAGAGGCTTGCCTCTGAGGTGACTGACAAAGTTGGCATGCTCCTTTGAGAAGGCAGTTTGCATAGGGTCTTAATACAGCTAATGCTATGCATAGACCTCAGGTCAATATGAAAAATTAACTCTCCAGAGTAATATTCATACAGGGTTAAAATCCTTTTGAATCTAACATATCTGACTTGAACATTTTGGTTGTTTTCTTCAGAATGGATTGGAGCAACTGAAAATATGTGGGTACATAGCTTTTTTATCTCATGTGTCTGCTGATTTTGTAGAGGTAAGGTTCTATTCGTATTTTTCCTATGTAGAGTAGAGTATAAGCTACCATTTAGGGTTTAAGAGACAGTTCTATGAAGTGTAGTATTTAACCTATGAGTTTGTTATGGGTTAAATCAGGTGGAAATCCTAGTGAATGATTATGTTCTTTGCATGTACTAAAAGAGGTTATGATGCCATCTTGGGGTTGGGTACTGCGATATAGACAGGTGACATTTATGATAGCAAGGGTGATGTTAATAGGGAGATTAGTTAATAAAGATTGTTAGAACATGCAAGTGATACTTCTTAAATTAAGATTTTGGGTAAGTTGAATTGGATAGCAGGAATGAAAAGCCTCTGTAGTCATAGTATATAAAAAAAATCATTTCCTTCAGAGTGAAATTATAACTTCTATTTGTTTATCTGTTTGTAAAAGCCAAAGGAGTGTAGTACACACAGCCCTAATGCAAAGGGAGAATCAGGAGAGAGAGGAGACACTACTTTAACTCTTTAGGTGATGCGGTAGCATGTGGGCTAATTGGTGTTTAATACAGGAATTAAAGACTTTGTACAGGTCTTAGTAAATCCATGATTGTTGTACTGTAACTAATACACACACAGGAATGAACCTGTTGCCAAGCATGCCAAAAGTTTAATTTCATACCAACAGGTAAGAAAGCGTATCAGTTGTATTTTCAGTGCCTGATTAGAATTAAATTAGCAATTATTTCTCAGGGATTGTTTTACACAGAATCTGGAGATGTATGGCATGTGTACCATATAATTGGCATCTGTATTGCCTCAGGACTGAACCGAGGTAATCCAAGACTCCAGCTAGATAAACTTCCCCTCTTCTGAAAAGGGAAGTTTTCTTTGGGTTATGGTAGGCTGCATAGTCAGAATGATTTGCATAAATATACAGTTAACTATTTCCAGCTCTTTGGAGAGACTGGATGAACTGTTTAAGAGGGGCTTCTTTATTTTCAAGGGTATTTTTTTTCCCTTTTACTTATTTATTTTGGATTGGACGTAAAGATAGAATTATAAAGAACTCTGGTGGGTGTTTCTGTAACAATCTGGCACTAAGGGATGTGTGAATGTTCATAGCACAGTGCAAACAGTTTGAGGGGCATCCCTGAAAGCTGTACCTCTAAAACATGCCTGCTACAGCCAGAATTGCAACGTGACTTTCAAAGCTAGCATCTTTCACGCATTTTATATGACACCCACCTTCCCCTGGAATACTTTGGACTGCATCTTCCTGTTTTTTTACTCCCACATCAGTGCTGTTGTTCTGTGCTTGTCTGCAGCCCCTTGGCTTCCACAGAGGAAAATGGTCCTCATTACTTTGGCTCTCTCATCTGTCCTGCTGAGATTGTGCTCCATCAAGGTTCTCCTTGTTCTCTGCCAAATCCTGCAAGCATTTTCTGGTAGAGGTTTCCCACAACCCATGAGCCAAGCCTGCTCGTGACATCTGTATCCAGAACCTGTCCCTCTCCCAGGGGTGATTATTCTGGTTTCTGCGCCACTTCCAGCTCTTTAGAGATCCCCTCCTCAACAGCCCCACTTCTGGGGTGGTCAGGCTAAAACTGGCCTCACCTGAATTGATGGGCTTGAACTACTTTGGAAAGGCAAAAAGCAGCCTTTTCTGTCATTCTGGCATAGTTGCATGAGTGCATTAATTGATCTCAATGATCGCTTGGGGAAGATGATGAAGATCATTCAAATCAATCCAATCAGATATTCATTGCCATGCAAGCAGCTATTGTGTTTGGACCCTGTCCCATCCTCTCTATCTCACCCACCACACTCCTGTTTAGTTAAAATATACACCACTCTCCTCCCCATGGCTTCCAAAATGGAGCAGATGCTCAGTGGTGGAGATGGGCAGGATGGGAGCAATGTTTACAAGGCTTAGATCATCACTCAAGGGGTATTACTGTGCACTGTTAGGGACTGAGAACTGCTGCTCTAAGATGAGCTAGAATGTGTTCAGTCTTGCTTATTGCCACATTTTGTTTTCAAATGATTAATATCAACGTATGCCTTAAATACCAATAAAGCAGAACACAAACCTATGGACGACTTCATCTGTTGAATTAGTGTTAATTAATGAAATAGAGGCAAATAAGATTTAACAGTAAGCATCTCTGGAGAACACGTTTATTTTAAAGGGGCTGTTACTCCTGTGTTATCTAAACTAGAAACTAACAGAATTTGATTTAGAGGAGACAAAATTCAGGCAGCTTCTCTGCATGTGAATTACTGGATGGGGAGAGCTACACTTTCTCCTGTCTGACTGCTGAAGGTTGCCATGTTGTAAATGCCATGTACCCTGATATCTCAGCAGTCCCTTTGCTCATTTAGCACAGGATGGCCTTGATTTGTGTGTCAAATCTGAAAGAGTTTTCTACCAAGTCTTAGTTAGGCTTGCGGTTGTTCACAGTCAAAAAAGTCCTTGGCATAAGGAGTATGGCAGACATTAAATAAAAATTAATGGGATACTTTTTGAAAGTAGCATGAAACCTCTGAGATGCCAAGGACACCTCCATCCTCAAAGAAGGGAGAGAAGAGAATACAGCATCCTTAAGGTGATTACATGATAACTCATCAATAATAGCCTCCCAAGTGCTCATCAGTTCCTTGTCACTCGTTTTGCTCTCTACTGTAAAATAATTCTAAATCTAGCTCAGCTGTAATCTTAAATCAAAGAGGAGCACTTCTTAGAGAGGTGGGGGGAAGTGATAAAGAAACCAAATTTTACAGAAATACAATTGTTAGCCTGTGTGAGGGATCAGCATGAACTAACACCCCCTTTGAGTCCAGAAGCATGTTGTAAGAATCTGATCACTTATTGTCTTCATTGTTTTTCTTCTTTCTATGTTTTTCTTTCTCTCCAGAATTTTTTAATTTTTTCAGTGCCTTTTTATACAAAAGAAAAAAAGCTCTACATCAATGATCTAAAAGAAGAACCTGATCATTTGGACTCACTAGCAATCCTACGTCAGAGAGGGGTTTTTAATTAACCTGATGTTCCAGCTATTTTAATTACCTTTGTAGTTCCAGGTAAAGGCAATGCTCACTGCTTCTCAGCTTCAATTATAGAGCAGTGATGCTCTGCACATTACACCACAGTTTCTGTATTCCCATGGCTCAGGAATAGATTCCAAAAAATTAATGTAAACATATCTGTTTGAAGGGGAAATATTTTAGGATGAAAGACAGTATGCAGGAGGAAAATATAGTGTTGATATTCTGTTAGAAAAAGGTGAAAAACACAAAATCTGAAATGATGGATCAGTGAGCATTAACAGACTTAGCTTTATCATTAAAACACAGCTCATGCCCTGCACAGTTCTTTGCTGAGCAGAAGAAGAGCCCTACATCTCATAAGAAAGATAATGTCTGTACATGCCATTTGCCTTTATTTTAAAGTCAAGAGTCTGAAGGCAGTCTGTAGGGCCAAGTAGGAGAGTCAAGGCTCAGACAAATTGCTTCAGCATAGCTGGTGTGGGTGGGGTCCCTTTGTGAGCACAGAGCTGCCAAGCTCCATCACTAAGTGCGCAAGCTATGTTGTGAAATAAGTCTTTCAGGGCTCTATAGGCCATATACTCTCTTTCATTAAATAACACACTGAACTGTCCCTAAGCCAGTCCTAGAGGGTTAGTGGTTTGGTTGCCAGCCAGCATAGAATCACAGTATCTTAGGAGTTGGAAGGGGCCTCTGGAGGTCATCTAGTCCAACCTCCATGCTAAAGCAGGTTCCCTGAAGAATCTTGTTATAAACTTTCTGGCACAAACTATTAGTATTTGTAACAACTTCTATTGAAGTGTTAATGAAAGGAATTTGGAAACACTCACTTTTATGTCCCAGAAGAGGATGAATTTCAGTGCTTTCATGACTTATTTTACTGAGATCTCTACTAAAAACCATCACATTAAGATTCATGCTTAACAAATAAGCCAGAAAATCATCTGATTAATGCTGCATGGTGTCTTTTTTTCCAGCTGGTGGGATAGTCACAAGCAGGTCGCAAGTATTTTACAGATATATATCTGATAATACTTTTTCCTCTATTTTGGCGATAACAGTTTGTACTCAGGATAGTAAAATTCAAATATTGTTGCTTAATAGCCTTTTGTAATGTAACTCACTGGGAGCTGTTTTTCTACTGCATATTTTCCATAACTGTGTGGATATGGAAGAAATTCTGAAATGGCTGTTTCCAGATGAAAATCAGGCTTTCTGCCTGTAAATAAGTGCCTTACTGAATGCTGTTATGTCCCTGTAATACCTCGGTGGAACTCAAGATTCTCTGTACAGTGGTAGAAATCATACTACAGCACACAACTGGGTGCCACAGCTGAAAACTTGATTTGGCAAATTCTTGTATATATGGTTCAAAATTGGTATTTGTGCCCGTAAACCATTTTGTGGCTGTGTGTTCCCCAAAAGGGGTAAGGATTTTCCTGAAATAAACATTAAAAAGCATTCTCCAAGACTCTTAGTACACCAATTTCTTCTCTGTAGATAGGACAATTATTCGCACAGTGTTTGGAGGCCAGCATGAACATTTGAGCCTGCTGTTTTGTGCAAGAGCCAACAACTGCATCGATGGATTCCTTGCAGCGCTTAGGCAGGAGGTTGCTCTGACATCTGTATTTGGCTGGAGAACTTGTCTAGGCACATTATGGCTTGTAAGAAAAGGCTCTACTAACCCAAATACTTTGTTTTAGAAATAATACAGCAGTGGTACCTGGAGTACCTCGCATTCATCAGGTGTCATTTCTGGAAGAGCAGAAAGGATTCAGAAGGGTTATTTTGCATTTAGGCAACTCATGCAAGGCTTAAACAAAACTCATGGAGATGTGGTGGCATCTGGTAACATATATTAAGTATCCTGGTTTATCCCACAGCAAAAGCAGTCAGTTTTCTTTGTTACCATATCAATCAGTTATGGTTAATTCTTGGTATAGTGGAGTTTTTTATGGTTGAGGTAGTTTATTGGGGGTTTTTTTTGCTTGTGGAATGTATTGGATGCAATAATTTGTAGCTAATTCATGAGTCACTATCTAAGAGCCAAGGATGATGGTTAATTTTGGCAGAAGTTATTAATAAAACAGGTGCCCAGCATTGCACATGAAGATTTTGGAAGAATTAGCCTCCTTCCACAAGGAAATGTAACGTGGTCAGTCTTTTCCTAGGTTAGATGTTATGCCAGAAGCACATCGTTTGCAGCGTTTACCTCTGTGATGGGTTACATGTGGAAAAGGAAAGTGTTTTTAAAAAGAGCTGACTTACACAATATATGCAAGAGAATACCTCGCATAGTGAAGGTGTCTGCAAAGAGTCTTCTCTCTCCTTTACAATTCTTTAGCCTTTTATTAGGGTGTTTTTTCTTTTTTCCTGTGTTGCACATGGGCTATCCATCGTCTCATGTTCTGGCTATGACTACTCAGATGAATATGAACAAATGTAAGCACCTCTTCTTGGATCTGAGAGTGTGTAAACCAGCTCTCAGCTGGCTGTGTTAGCATTTCATTAGTGCAGTGCTGCTTGCTGAGATGATCCAGTCTGTCTTGAGTAAGTCCCTCAGGGCATGCTGTGGCCCCTGGAATGCAGCAGGAATCCATTTGGGGTGGTCAGACTGTGCAAAATATGAACAACTGCCTGCACTCATCTATGCAGATACACTTTCGGAGCTTTTGTGTGCAGGGATGGATCCTGTGCTTGAAGTGGGTGCCCATGACTGCAACCCAATGAGGAGCTTCCCAGTCCTATAGCCTAACCTATGTTGGAGAGACATCTGGAAATGGATGTGAAGTCTGGGCCAACCTAGGTTAAGTTTCTCAGAACCAGCCCAGCAGAGCACTATATTGTAATCTTCTCAGCCAAGAGCAACTCTGTGAAGCTGTTTTAGGAAGAACACAGCCAGCAGGTTGTAGGTAGCCATTACTCTTCTCAGCTCTGCTAGTGAGAGGTAATTTGGAGTACTGAGAATGGTTTCTCTCTGCAAGAAAGTGTATTGACCACCTGCAGCAAGCCCAGAGGAGGGACCACCAGCATGGCTTGAGGATGGAGTGAGTGATGTAGGGAAGGTTGGGAACTGTTTTTTTTTTTTCAACCTGGAGATGAGTATTAATTTTCACTTCTGTCTGCAACTACCTATTGAGAAGTTTTAGACAAGATGAACCCATCCTTTTCTTGGAGACACAGAGTGTGAGGGCAAAAGAAAAAAGAAAAGACTTGTAAGACAGAAAATTCCAGTTAGATATTAAATGCTTTTCACTGTAAGAGCAGCAAATGTCCAGGTAGAGGCTGGTGGAGTGGTGTCCCCCAGGGCTCCATCTTGGGACCAGTGCTCTTCAACATCTTTATCAGTTACACAGGCAGTAGGATCAAGTGTCAGCAAGTTTGCTGCTGACACCAAGCTGTGTTATGTGGTTGATACAATAGAAGGAAGCTTTAGAAGTGAGCCCATGATATTTGAATGAGATTCAACAAAGCCAGGTGATGCAAGGTGTTGCATTTGACTCAAGGTAATCACAGATATGTGAACAGACTGGTAAAATAACTCTTTGAGAAAGGACATGCAGGGCATCTGAGAGGTTCTGGTGGACAAAAAGCTTGACTTAAGCCACAGTGTTCACTTGCAGCCCAGAAGACTAACGTTTTTTGATCTTTTTAATTTTGGAATTTTTGAATTTTTTGATGGAAGATCCTCGTTCCTATATTAAAATAACAGCAAGTAAAAAACTAGTAAGCAAGCAACAAGCTCTGAAAGCCACACAAAACCAAGAAGGAAGTTAATGCAAAAATGTTTTAGTCGATCAGCATTTGCTCAATTCATTATTGAACATGTCAATCTCAACTTTTGTTACCTTTTTCTCCTTTAATTAAAGAAAAAAAAAATAATAATTACACATTTTAGTAATTACGAAAACACAAAAGCAATTTCCTAAGTAAAAATGTCTTCTAATGCAGATGTTGAAATGTACAAATATAAAGATGTCAAAATACATATTGTACTTTAAATTTCTAACTCTCTTTTAGGATTACTGTAACAGAAGATGAGGCAGGACTTTGAGACAGTCTAGACCATCCTCCAAAGGCCTGATTTAAAATGTTTTCAGCAAATGTGCTTCTCTCTGTTATGCTTCTGTCAGTTATCTGGGTATAATTTCTCTTCTTCTGTTCATGCCACAGAAAATGTTACTGGAGTCAATAGCTATCCTGGCAGCAAAGCACAAATGAATGAGATTCTCTATTTTCAGTCACTTGAAATAGCCACTGAGCCATCCTTTGGAAAATATCGATGTCTGGGAGCTCTTGTTAAGTGGTGTTGGATTTCCAAAGGGGCAGAGAAACTACTGTATTTTTGAACATTTTATGCTGACTTTCTGTGAAGTGACAAGGATAGCTTCCCTGGAGGACAAACTAACTGTGGGGGCAAGATTAAGTAGCTGAATCTGCCTCTCCTAAGTACCTTGCTGAAGATATTTTTGCCTGTCCTCCCTCTTTCAGTGCCTGCTCATTGGTACTTCTGCTGGCACCAAGGTTTGGTGAATGCCAGGGTCTCCTGCTGCTTGAAAATACATATTTAAAAGCAATCTTGAATCCGGAAGGGAAGGAGGAAGAGAGTGTGATGCTGTGCTGTTTCAGCTGCTAATTGTGCCCAGATTAGTTAATTAGATAATTAACATAAGAATGCTCTCTTTTCATATTAGAGCATCATACATTTACAATAGAGCTGTTCATAAGTAAAGTGCTATGCTGTGGGAAACACTAATTAATTTTGCAAATTTGGACCTTTAATTGCTAAAGTGCTGTGCTTTCTCAATGTTTGTTTTAGAGTAATGTTAACTGATTACTGTCTGTTCAGAGAAGTATTTATTCTCCCTGCCAGTTGGACACATTCCTCTTGCTGTGCAACCAGAATCCTAGCTCACTTGCAATATTAACTTCATTGCACTTCAGAGAAGCCTGCAAGTGAGGCTGCCTATAAGCCCAGATGATTCTGGATCCCATACCCACAAGCAGCAGTGCATCCCATTATTTCAAGTTACATCTTGTCCTAGTCAGTTGTCTTTGCTACATGCTTTCTGGGTTATTGTGACAAAATTCATCCTGTCTTGAAAGCAGGATCTGAAAAAGCTGCATCTGGCCGATGCAGCTGCCTGCTTCCTTTGCAGCAGTTCCCAGAATACATCAATCCATGCACTAGGCACTTTGCTGCCTCCCTAATGATCTCTGGGTCAATTTTCAAGTGCTGGGGCTGGATTCTCAGAAGCACTTATGTGAGTCAGGGGAAACGTCAGCAATATTTGCACAACCTCAATGGCCTCCTCAGAGGATTCCAGCTCTATCCGTCTCAGGAGGATTAGATCTATGGGCAACTCTGTGTTTCAGGAGACGTATACATCTCCTTCTGATGTGCCACTGCTCAGGGAAGAATTCAAAAGTTATTTAACCAGAAGAATAGCAAGATGTGATGGTAATCTTGTGCACAACAAGATTATGATTTTCTTAGGTGCAGGAAAACATGGGTCTGCTCCCTGTTCTAAGGCTACTTTATACAACTCATGCAAGGCTTTTGAGGTAGGAAATCAGAGCATAGATCTTGAATATCTTCAGTGGATTCTGATATCACTTAGCTATCTAATAGATAACCAGCTGGGGCCATTCTTCTTGTATGTGTGGAAGTGCCTATTCTAACTGTGCAAGGAAACACAAAAACATCTAAATTAAGAAAAAGAAAAAAAACAACACCCTGTGATGCCATTTCCCAGGTGTTAGGAGCACCTAGAAGGTGAGATTTAAGACACTTCTTTATTAGTGCACTGGATAATCAACAATGGAATGAAACTAAGGCAAATACCAGATTCTGCCCCTGGGACAATGTAATGTCAGACACATTGGTGACGTACAGAATGGGAGATGATAATGGGAGAACAGTTCAACAGGAAGGGACCTGGGAGTGCTGGTTACAACAGGCTCAGCACAATCCAGCAGTGTGCCCTGGTAGCCAATAGAGCAAACCACATTTTGGGCTACAATATGCACAGCATAGCCAACTGGTCAAGAGGTGATCCTCTCACTATATGTAGTGATTGTGTGGCCTCACCTTGGTTACTGTGCACAGCTCTGGACTCCACAATTTAAAAAGGATGCTGAGGTCCTTGAGAGTATCCATGAGAAGGCACCAGAGCTGATAAAAGGGCTTTAAGATATGCCATATGAGGAGAGGCTAAGGACACCTGGATTGTCTAGCCCAGAGAAAAGAAAGTGTTACAATTTCCTGAAGAAGGGAACTGGAGAAGAAGGTACCAGACTCTTCTCCGTGAGCACCAGTGATAGAACTTGAAGAAACGGTGTGAAGCTGCACCAGGGGAGGTTAGGAAAAATGTCTATATCATGAAAGTTGTCAGACAATGGGGCAGGCTTCCTAGTGGGATGGTCAGTGCTCCATGCCTGGCACTGTTTAAGAAGCATTTGGATAATGTCCTTATTAATATACCTTAACTTTTGATTAGCCTTGAAGTGGTCAAGCAGTTGGACTAGATGATCTTTGTGGATCCCTTCCAACTGTACTATTCTATTTTTCTGCTGGCTGACAAAGCTGCAGTAGGGTGGTAGAGCCCTTGCCAAAGTATTCACCACATTATGCAGGGAGCTTTGCTGAGTAACTCAGCACATTAGAATCTAAACTGAACAGAAGATGTCTATGATGCTTCCTAAGCATAGCCCATAATTCTTATTTTCAGATCTACTGGTGAGTGAGAGCTGACACAACTGAATAAAAGTCTTACCTGGCGGAAGAGTTTCAGATTGATCGGTAAACCTATGTCAGCAAAACTCTGTTAAAATACTGAAACTAAGTATAAAGACAGACTTTAATAGACATATTCAATATTTTTCACATCTTCCACTGATTTTTTTCAGTCTTAATCAACTTCAACAGGGGAAATAGAATAGAAATGAATAAAAATACAGACTGAATAGATGCATGTAATGTTATATTTAAAGCAGATTCAGTCATCTTCAGAAATGAGCACAAATCTCCACATTGTGATCTTGTACCTCAGCAACATTCTTGGGAGAAAGAAGGAAAATACATCAGTAATTGTGAGATGAAGATGAAGGGTATGGAAAAAGGCCCTTAGTGAGGGAGGGGTAATATGACAATAGAAACTACATGATACATGTACTTACTCATGTTTTGCTTTCTGCCTAAACTGCTGCTGTTTTCACTGCAAGCTTTAAGATGCCACCATCACTCACTGAGGCAACAGTTCAAAGCTGCCAATTTGAAGACAAGACTTTGCTCACTAGCAAAAGAAAATGAAGAATTCAAGGATAAGACTGAAGCAGATTGCAAGGACCCTGAAAATCCTGCAGAAAATGATGGCCTGCTGATATGAGCCTTTTAATTTAAGTAAGAAAAGAAATTAAGGTACAGATTTTTCTCTCTGCCTGCTGTGTTAGTTCTATTGATTCTAGGTAGGGTACACACTATGAAGCACCATAGCAGGTTTTGTATAATTACAGTATTCATCCCTTGGGTAAGCATAGTTTTTAGGGTTTGTGTTTTGAGTTCTATCCTTTCACTTATTTATTTCTCCCATGGGATAAGTTTTGCAAACATGAAAAAGCTGTGAAATGTTTCAGACATATCTTCAGTGTTTATTTTGAGGACAATTATTTGGTCATTCCAGAAAGATCCTATAATCCTTTCTAATTCTTTGGATTTCTGAGCCAACAGTGTTCACTTTTGATGGACTGAGGGGCAAGACGTGGGATACATGTCCTTGTTTCATTATATTCTGTGTTTCTACATCTGATTATGAGGTTTCTAAATGTTTTTCTTTGCCTTCTCTTTTATCCACAGTATTTTCCCTGAAGCAAAGCTCTTCACTTATTCTGACTCAGTGTTTTACTGTGTTGCCCAGTAATGTTTTCCAGTGTTTGTTAGGCTTCCTGTGCTCATTTTGGTTATTTGAAAACATACTCCATAACCTTGAGGCTTGCACTGGCTGTGCTACTGTCAGCTTTCTGCATGGAGATCAGAAAGCAGCAATGTGCAGAATGCAGCCCTTTGCTATTTATTTGTTTTTGAAGCAGTTCCACCAGCCAGAAGATGAAGGAAATTTCTCTGGTAGGGATGTTTAGGTTGACTTCAGTACTTCAGCATTAAGCACTGACTCTTGTGAGCGCAGTGTTTTCTCCCCTGTGCTCTGTGTTTCTTGAATGCACACACACACGCATGCAGTTTCTGCTGAAATAGGTAGTTCAACTGGTGCATATGCAAAAAGTCCTACCTCTACTGAGACTCTTAGTTTATTCATGTACTGAGCAGGGAAAACAGGTTTGTAATGAACAAGAGGTTTTGGATGTAAACTTTATTTTAATTCTTTACTGGCAAAAGCTTTAGTGTGAATCCATTTTAAATTAACAGAACTGCTTTGATGGTATCATTTAACTTCTAGGGAGGGACAGGCAGAAGCACAGTTCTGTCAACAGGAGCTACGTAGCTACGAGGAGAGTTTCCTGTCTTGTTACAGTGGAAAACACTTCTTTGTGTCAGTGAAACTTGAGTGCGAGTCCTGCAATTACTGTGGGAGTGTGGAGAAAGATGTAACTGTGGAATTAGTAATGTGCTAAGAAGGAAAGAGTGTTCTAGCAAAGATTTGTCAAAAAGTATTGATGACTGAAGGTGAAAATATATGGCAACTCTGAGTTAAAATTTTGGCAGAACATTTCTGTGTAAGAGGGAGGCTATTTATGGCAGCTTCCTCAGGAATTAGTGACCTTTGAAGTTGTGCTGAAGTGGCAGAAGCAGCAGAGTGACATTTGTTGTTTTCTACAGTACTGATTCAGACACGCAATGTTGACTTTATCAAGACACTCTCTTCTGGTTTAGATTACTTAATCACAAAAGTGCCTTGGCAAAGACAAACATATATAGAAATGAATGATAAAGAAATACTATGAGAAACACTATTTCATAGCCAAAGATTGAACAAGTGTTAGATTCTACATTTATAAGTCTATTGATTTGAGTGAGTATTGGCTTCAATGCTGAAGCAGTGTAGAGATGCCCACTTTGATGTAACTGAAGGAAGATGTCACCTTTCTCATGTACTCATCACTGTCTGTGGTGATTATTGTCCCCAACATTTTGCTGATTGAAGTCACTCAAGTTCACTTAATTGATTTTTCCTGAAGAAGATTAGGGAGTGCTGTGAAGGACTGCCCTGACAGCCCTCTGGTGGAGGCTGTAGCCTCTGGGAGAGGAGTGATTTGGATGGCACATCTGGACATGTAAGAAGACTTCTATCTGTCCCTTGCACAAATGAAAACATTTGCTGTTTGTCTAGAACCTTTCAGCTAGTTAGTTTGCCTTGGACATTTGATTTTTTTTTAAAGATGTTTTATAGATAACATAATGTACTACGTTCATTGTGTTTTGATTTTTGTTTAATGCTGCAACCATTTATAGCTAGAGCGAGAAATACTTAAAATGGTCAACACTTGTCCTACCTAATACTTGACTTCTGGAATATGCTGTGATGTCAAAATCAAAACATCCTTCAAGAAAATATTGATTTGAAAGAGATTTAGCTATGAAAATTAGATTAAGTAGTGTTGATATAATGCATTAGGAAATTTCTGGGATAGAATAATATGATTAATCATTTTAAGGACACTTCTTGAGTTTATTTTAATATTTACGCTGAAAGAAAACATTTTGATTAAGGAGGAAATGGTTGACTCAGAATGTCTCTTTTTGAGTAAAAATTTTGAAGTAACAAAATGTCTTTGTACTCATTTGCTTTTAGACCAACATTAAAAATTGCAGTCTTAGTGAAACAGGAATCCAAGTTACCATGCGTCTATAGAAATGTATGAATAGGCATGTGGTATAGGTGACCTCTTGAGGCCCTATGGTTCCAATCTAAGATACATGTATTAGTTTTAGCTGGCTGCCTCATTTGATAAAAATGCTTGTGTGGATGCTACAGTTGTGCAAGCATTTTTATGCTGTGATAACGTTAAAGGAGTTTCTTCTAGTCATATATATATTAACTTTATCAATGTCTTCAATTATCTCCATCAATAAAATACACTAATAAATCTTCCTAATGTGCACAAAACATAAGTACCTGCAGAAGAATGGAAAGTTTGATACTGGTTCCATTTACTTGAGTAAAAATCTGATTTGACTGTTTTATTCATGTAGATCTGTTCTCTTTTAATATGTTAATGATAACAAAGCTCAAATGTGAGGAAGTTTCTTTTACAGTCTGAATGAAAAGCTCATATTATTTCAAGACTTCAAAAGGCATAAACTTCTGCTCTGAAAATATCGAACCCTTGTTTATTCTTATAAAAAGGAAAGAATTTCTTATAAAAAGGAAAGAAATGTCATGTTAAAGAATCTGCTCTGTGAGAGGACAACACAAATGATTACAATACTGAACAGACAAATGAGCATACAGAAGGGCACAATACAAATTATGACCTCTCATTATTGAACACTGTCCTGTTCAGAACCATAATTTTGGTAGTAATTGCTATTAAGTGTTTTAATTCCTCCCTTCTTGGAGCTCATACCATGAGGTCAGATTTCCTTGGCTGATTCCAGATATGATAAATGAAAATTTTACTTTTATCCTTGAGTCATGACTTTGTGGAAATGCCTTCTTCATTTCTTTGTGCCAGTATAGAAAGGAAGCAGGGGAAAATGCTAGAGGCTTAACTGCTTTGCTTTGATCCTTCTCTCAGAATTATTAAAAATGAAGCCATCAAGTAAACAGCTGCAAAAATTAAACCTCACTACTACATGGGGCTTATAGGAACCACAGGATCTGCTGTAGCAGCTGTCTGACACTTGAGGCATCAACTTCATTCCTGGTTTGGGGTAGGGCAAGCAGCAATCACATCTGTGCCCATGCTGTGCCTGGACAAATTTGTCCCACCCCATTACCCAGTGATGCAGGACAGGTGCTGCATGGTGCTGCTATCACCATATTTCTTCTGGAGTCCTGGCACTCCACACAAGATAAAGGGCTTTCTGAAATACATTTATATTAAAAAAAAAGTGTATATATATATATATATATATATATATATATATATATATATATACACTTATATAAACCATTAGTCAAACAGAGATGGTAACTGTGTTAATCAGCTCAGATGAGCACAATTGCCCAAGAGGGACTTCCTAGCATTTAATGTAATAAATCTGTAGTGGAGGGAAGGGAAGTAGCTGAAAATACAATAAACTTCTGAATCCGATTAGTACTTCTTTGTAAGAAAACTGTAGGGCAAGTTCTTTTTCCTTTTTCCTTTTTCCTCTTTCCTTTCCTTTCATTTTCTTTTCTTTTTTAAATATTATGTCCCTTCAGTTAAATTGGATGCTTCTATGTTGTTCACAGAATGGTTTGGTTTCGAAGGGACTTTTCACATTGTTCCAACCTCCCTGCTGTAGGCAGGGACACCTCCCTCTAGACCAGTTTGCTCAAAGTCGCCTGCAGTCTGGCCTTGAATGCTTCCAGGGAGGGGGCATTCACAGCCACACTGGGCAACCTTTTCCACTGTCTCACCACCCCCACAGTATAGAATTTCTTCCTGATACTAGTCTAAATCTACCCGCTTATATTTCCCCTCATCCTGTTGCTATATGCCCTTATAAAAAGTCCCTCCCCAGCTTTTCTGGGGGGAAAATAGTAAGATTATTTTTCACTAAAAAATAACTTAATTTTTCTATGGAGTAAAATCTTCCCGGCTAAAGAACCATTAAATGACCATGTCTTAGTGTTTGTATTTGCCTGCACTGGTGAGGCAGCAATGGAAATGAAAAAACACAAAACTGAGATGGGAGGAGAGTTTTGATTTGGATCCTTCCTGATAGGAATAAGTCATAAAACAAATTTTCAGTTTCCAGATTTGGAAAAATTGCAGGGTAATTTTCTGCAGAGTTGCTTTAGAAGCAACTGAGCATGAGCATGGTATCTCAACAATAGACACTGCCTTTGAATTTTAAAAGGAAACTGTAGAGTATGACTTTGAAAAAGTCACTTAAAGGCAAGAAGCAGGGTTTGGCTTGCCAAAGAAAAATAACTCTAATCTAAATGGCATGAAGTCCTTTGAGTTTTTGTTTTATGTTTTGCTCTTTTCATTTTCGCTCTTTGAAACAGAAATGAAGAAAATCCCTAAATCTGTTGACTGGCAGAAAAACAGCTCTTGCAGACAAAGGACTTACATTAATACATGTGGGTACTGCTGATATCAGTAGGACTGCTCAGTTCAAATGAGGACAAATTAATATAATCAGTTTTCATCTTTGGTGCAACTGGGAACTCTTGGGCATCTGATTATAGGTTGGCAGCACTTTTATGGAAATTTATCAGCCTGCTTTGAACTTTTCTAAGTTCCACTAGCACAGCGATCATGTTGATAAGAGGCCTCATGGTACTATGTTTGCACATCAAAATTATGTGCCTTGTCAGAGCAATGAGGTTGCAGTTTAAAACCTGTGATAATGCAGCTTTAACCCAAGCTCCTTTCCCTGGCTGTGTTAGACCTTCTGCAAGACACTTTGTATTTCACAGGTATTCGGAAGTTGCTATAAAGAGCAGAGCTCTAGTGAATGTCCTTCAATTGTTGGTTTTCTACAGGCAGGCCTCATTCAAAAACACAATCAAAGGGTATACTCTGCCATTTTTATTCATTTTCAAAGATCCTTTGTTCCACAAAAGGTTTCTTTTGCCTCTGAGGCATTATACTTCCAAATTTACCCAAAGCTTGATTTTATAATCATGTAGTTGAAACTGAAAACCCCCACAACATAAGGCTTCTTTTTCATGTTTAGTAGTCAGTGCTCCCTAAATCAGCTTCTTTTTTTTTTTTTTTTTTTTTTTAATGGAAGCAGACACACAAATTTCTACACCATGAAATGAATCATAATTTATCAGTAGTACAAGAACATTATTAAATGTTTATGTTCTTAGAAAATAGATGTTATCTTATGGATTTGACAGCAGGAAATGTACTGCTATTAGAAAAAAGTCTTTTCTACATACAACATTGCTAATCCACCATGGACACTGGCATGTTATTCCTTCAATATCCCAGGAGTATCCCACTAATTTACTGTGAGATAGCTGTTCCTATTATCCTGATTATAAACTGTACCTTTCAATGCCTAATTAACCAAGACTATGAGAATGAACAAACACATCATTCTGCTAAGTTCTGCCCAACCCACATGGCCAGCTCCTCACCTAAAGAAATGTGGAGTTAAGACTTGTTTTTAGATACATCCTCACTAGAAGGGAAATAAACTTCTGACTCAAAGTTAGGTCATCCCAGTATCTTCTACACTTGGTTCAGAACTACTTGGTGGGCAAAAGGATTTTTCTTCCTTGCAGTTGCATGTGCTCTGAAGGTGCTTAATGGGGTCACCTGGAACCTGGGGAAGCCCCAGTGGAGGTGGCACAGTCTTTTGGCAGTGCCAGCTCCCAGTGGTGGCATTGGAGCCCTGAGAGTATTGCCAGCTGTGAAGCTGGACCGCCATACCCAATAATGATGTAGCCATAAACATAAAACAATATTCAACACGCAGCTGCAAGCAGGAAAAATGTCTTTGTTGTTGTTGCCCTGTTCAAACATCCTGGCTCAAATGTTTGGGTTCTGCTTTGGCTACAACATGCTGTGGCTGAGGAAGGCACTCAGCAAAAGCTGTGTTAAGCTATCTTTAGGCCCCATCAGTTCTGCCTGGCCAGTCTCTCTTCCAACCTCAGCCAGAGTTTTCCTGCTCATGTTGGCCACGGAGAGCAGCTCTGGGCACTGAAGCCTGCTGTGCTGCAGGCGGGCAGCCAGAGAGTGGGGACAGGGGAATTACACAGAGGGATTATATTGCTGTGCCTCCACTAGCAAGTGATGAAGCGTGATAGGAGCAGGGTGGAACAGTGTTGATGGTCCCCAGTGAGACCTGGAAGAGTGCTTTGATCTCTGGCAGGATTGGATGGAGGGATGGATGGTGGGGCATGTGTTGCTTGGCTCTGCTGCGCATGGAGAGTATCCAGCATCAGGACTCTAGAGATAGCACACCGTGCAGTAAGGGCTGCACAAGAAATCCTCTCTATGGTCTCTGGTCTCAGCAGTAGTGTGGGTGGAGGCTCTCCTGGCCACCTGAGGATGCATTCAAGTTTTGGCTTCTTTTCTGTTGTTAATGGCATGGATACCTGATGAGGAAGAGGAAGAGAAGTTTGTCCTTCTCAGGTGCACTTCTCAGATGCAGGTCCAAATATTTATCTTCATAAATGGAAATAATAAATACACTTAACTAATATTTTTCTGATATGAACAATTGTTCATCCAAAAACACAATTGGAAATTCTGTATCTTGATTTCATTGAAAAAAAAAATAATACATGCATCAGTTTCATGAGGAGACAGCTCTCTGCATGGCTTGATTTCTGAGAACTCACAAAATGCTACATGCTACAAGTCAAGTCTCTTTTTCTTTTTCTGATATATTTTCTTTTTCTGATATACTATACTAGATAAAGCAAATATAAAACCTGATTCTCTTTAGATTACCCCAGTCAGTAGTAGATCTGCTTTTGCTGCCCAGCAGCAGTCTGTACCTCAGCCTCCATCACTACATTAGCTCTGTGCCTTCCCACCAGCACACTGCATGCAAAGTTTTTAAGTGCCTTTGCTACAGCAGCCATTAACAGCTTTATAGCCTATGTGAACTGACATTCTGGGATATATTTCTCTACTCTGCTGTACCTGATGACTACTTGGAGACAAAGAGCCACGTCAAAAAGCAAGAAGCAGCTTGAAAAAATAGTGGGGAAATATTGCTTTGCTCTGAGCTGTGAGTGAGGTTAGAGGATCTGAATGCTTCATGCTGAATACAAGATAGAAGTGCTAAGAGTGGAAAAGAAATCCAGTCCATACACTGTGCAAGCCATTAGAGCAGGCAGGCAGCTTATAGATCTGAGTCTAAGGATGCAAAATGAACGCACAGAAATTATGGACAGGTTTCCCTTATGGCATTGGATGTTTCTGGAATACACGGATTTTCTTATTCATTCCGTACATGGAGGGATTGAATGCAATGAAAATGCTGAGATTTTGAAGATATAAAAAAAGCTTTAGGAACAAATATGTATGCCTGTGCATGCTGTTTATAAATATACATACAAGTAAACCCTGTAACCACAGCCAGAGTTCCCAGCAGGATATCCCTCTGACCCACATGGTATCACATATCCACATCTCACAGCGCACCAGCTCCCTGCTCCATGCCACTGGTCCCCACCTGGGGCTCTAGCCAGGGCTCCAAACACTTGCAATGGCACAGCTGGTTTTCCCCACTTTACCTGAAACATTTTACACTAGAAAAAATGAATTAGATTGTAATTTACTGGGTTGCAAATCAAGCCGTACGGCCATGTTGCGGGTATGGGCAGAAGGGAATTGTTGGTTGGAGCTTAGAAGTTAGGGAGAGAAAGGATGGGAAGGAGCTTATATCAGGTCCTTGCTGCCTTAGAAAGGAATTAGTGACAGGTGGGGAAAGCATGCAGAGCAAAGAGAAAGAATATAAAATAGTCACTGGTTTTACCACAAAGCCAGGCCTGTCTTGGCAGTTTCTGCCACTGATGAGAATTAGACAGAAACAGTCTCCCCAAGCATCCTATGATGCCATCTGGCTTATTACAGAGGAAATCCCCACTGGCAATCTGTTTTTTTCCCCCTCTTTTTTTCCACAACAGCCTGAATGAGTGCCAAGATTATTTCCCTCTCTCATGCTCTCTCTCTTTGGTTATCGAAACGTTATTCGGTAGAAGGGGGAAATGTGTGCTGTATTGGCTTAGATGAAGGCAGCAATTTAAGGAGCTGGAGTCTTTGCAAGCCTGAGAGGGAAGCAGGACTGATAAAGGAGATTAAACAAGCTGAGACTCTTTTGATGAACAAACTGAACCGTCTTGCTGCTGAAAAAGTGGAGATAGAACTGATAGCTCTGCTCTACTCTCTACTGCTTGCCAGAGCTATCTGCTTCCATTATTAGCCCAGAGGGCCATGTAGGAAAGGAAAGTGAGTCAGCGCATAGGAGGAGTGCAGGTGAGATGAAGGAAGAGTGAGCAGGGAGCAACACTTTATTACAACTCTGCAAATTACCCACTGCAGGCAATTACTTTGTCACCTCCTTGTCTTTTCTACAAGTTTTCCTTCCCTGAGATTAACAATGTGCATTCACAACAGTGGTCTGCCTCTGACAGGAGTAGAGTTGTGTGTGGTGTGGTTAGTTTTAATTATTTTTCAGTGCAACATCCATATTAGATGCAGAACAGAGCTGATTTAAATTATAGCTTGTCTGAAAACTGTGATTGACCTGCAGAAAGGTCCTAACATGTTTAAAAAGATGATTATACTGGAGGAAAATGTTGAATGTTGTGCTCTATACTGAATATTAACTCTTACCCTAAATACCTAGATGTGTGTGTGAATGGTCTCACACACATATGTACATAGAACTGGAATTTTTATATATAGTATTTTTAATTTCTTTTTTTCCCCCCCACAGGTGAATGTCTATTTTGTAAGATGCTGATAATCTCAGTTGTCTTTTCATTGTGTAAATCCAAGGAAGAGCAACAAACCAGTATTTTACTCAAGCTAATAATTTTCATGCCAGTTTGAAATATTAATGAATATTTTGAAAATGATGTAGAATATGTATGGGACCTACATGTGTGCTGCTTGGAAATCTGCTCCTGTACTTTCAATGTTTATGCCTTGGTTCAAAGAGATCGCCCCAATCTCTGTTATAATCACATCATATTTAATCTGTAGGACAGAAAGAGGCTGTCACATCTCCCTCTCTCCTTCTATTGTATGTCCAATCATAAAGATTTTTCCCTCAGCCATGCTAGTTTTTGAAGATTATAGTTCAATTGTATTTTTTGTTGTGTCTTCTCCCTTCTTTCCTGCAACATAAAAGACCTGGACTATTTGCTCGAAAAATATAGAACTTGTTCAAAGCAGTTATGTTGCACATAAACGATCTATCGATACTGAGCAGTCTGGGCATGGAGTATTTAACAAACATAAGGAAAAAAGCAGTGCGCTCAGCAGGTTTGTGAGAATCATACCCAATGTCTGCAGAGCAATCATTCTTATGTTAACACCAGAGTTTGAAGTGTGCTGTAAGTGTATTAAGTGTATTGCCTAAAGTCTGGGTTTGTTGTTGTTACTGTTGTTGTTTGCTCCTTTAGTTCACCATGAAAGTTTCTATTATTTCTTTTATCATGTACCATTCATATTTAAATTCAAAAAGCAGTAGAAATACCTCCGGGAAGAATAAGCTTTATTCCACAGAAAAAGAACTAAATGTTAAAATGAGGCTTTTCAGATGTCACCAAAAACATTCTGCAGCTCCATGGAAAGAAACATAGCAGGAAGGGAGAAAAAAATACAGAAGGAGGGAGTTCAGTACAGCATGTGAATAAGGAAAGGTGAGTTAAGTAACCTCCGGACAGATTTTGATATCAATTCTACCTATGTGGTTTGTCAAGATTAATTATTTTCTAATATTTAAAAAGTTTATTGCAATGAGTTTCAGCCCTGCACTGAGAAATTTCACCTGTGAGGGGACCTGGAGCTTGTGGGCAAGCTCACACTGATGAACTATTGAGCCATCAGCCAGAAAGACCAGTGAGCTAACTGGGGAGTTATGTTGGTTGATGGTAGAGATGGTAGAGAGACCTTGAAATCTTTATTAGAGGTTTGCTGTTGTTTGATCTCCCTTAGATAATATCTAACTCATCATTTGAGTAACTCTTTCCATTAAGTTTGAAAAATAAGAAAAAGAGACAGCATCTGAACGGACAAACTGTAGGTCGGAAACGAAGCCAGAAGTTAGAGTATTCAAATATAATGAGCTGCCGAGTGGTTTGAACGGGGCTGATAAGTTTTTGATAAAAGGCCATGGATTATTGCTTTTACTCAGTTATACTGCCCTTGCAGAAGACAAATTGCTCAAAAGAGAGGACAAATGTGCTTCCTTAGAAGTCTCTTCATAGAGAATGTACGCAAAACTAATGAAATAAATGAAAAAGGAACCTACAATAAACAAAATAGTGACATTTATGTGCAGGAGGAATATAAAAATTGCCTTTGCAATAGAAAAGACATCTTGATTGTGAAATTGGCTGCTGTTGGAATAGCACAATTTTAGTAATCTCTCTATTCCACGCACAATATTTTATTGCTATTTTCCTTCAAACCCATCACTCAGCTTACTCAACTATAGGAGTTTTCACCAACAAGCATTGTACCAACTGTGTCAGTAATTCATATCTGATAAGAAATGAAAATATTCATAGGTTTTTGCAAGCCGTATGTACATTGCTGGAAGTGTGGCAGAGAATGATGAATACTCTCAAGTATCTGAAGGTATTTGTTTCTTCTCTTGACTTTAAAATGAAGCACAGATTTTGGAAACACGTGGAATCTAAATTTCAGACTTTGTTGCACTGAAGAAGTTTGTCTCTAGGAAATCAGAAAATATCCAGATACAAGAAGCAAGACAAACTTGTGCTTTTCCCCTTTTCTCCTCTCATATGAACTAAGAAGTCCTTGGGATACAGTGTAAGGCTTCCACCACAGTTAATGGACGTCTAGTCTATGTTTGTCCCTCCATTCAAATGCTGTGCATGGCAACAAGGTGGGTGCAAAAATTAGGGCCAGCCTGGTCACTGAAATTTGTCCTTGCTTAGAACGACAGGCACACCTTGGTTACACGTGTACGTCTGGCCTGTGCTGCAGGGCCAAATCCCTTTGCAAGCTGTGCAAATCGCAGAATGCTCTTTGCCTACGTGCAAATGTGAAGTGACATTGTTTAACTTGCTTTAGTGTGGAATTTGCACTGGAACAAGGCAGAGCACAATGCATTTAGTCACTCTGCCATTACAAATGCTCAGACACCACTTTTTCATGGGAAAGGAAATAAAAAAATAAAAAAAAGAACTTTCCCTAAGATAAAGGCTGGTTGCTAGCTATGCTGATGTGTGTGTAGCCCTGGCCAAGCTCCGTGCACAGGGCTCAGACTGCTCAGGATGATGACACCATGATCAGCACTAACAAGGCGTGGGTGGGTCCTTTCCTGCACTGCTTTTTCCAAAGCAGCAGAGCAAGGCTAGCTCTTCTTGCCTCCTGCTAATCCAACCAGCTGGAAAAAACCAACCTGCAATGATTCACTGTGACTGCTGCTGAATGGTGAGCTCCAAGATGGTCCTCATCCTTCTGAGAGAAATCACGTTAGGAATAGTTCAGATCTTTCTCAGCACTCTCTGTCCAAATATTTTGTATGTACTGTAGCTTAGCAATGCCTCCCAGGAAATATTACTCTGTCAGTGGGCAAACAATTGCTTAGCTTGAAAGAAATGTAATTATTTTAGGCATGCACAAATGTTTTTGGCTGCATGATACTGTAACATTATTAACTGTGGAGTGAAAAAGAGAGCTAGTTCTATTTTAGAAACTATATTGCCATTGTCCTAAAATGCAAAACAGCGTAAGTCCTATCCTGACCAGAATTCCACATTTGCTCTTGATAGTAGATTGGATTTCAGAGCAGGATTAAGTAAATAAGTCATATTAAAATGACAAAATGGGTAAATAGAATATAATGTGAAATGAAATGTAAATTGGATTTAGGCAAACACTTTTATACAGACCTCCTGTCAAACCCTATCAGACTGCTTCAAATTCCTACTGTGATTTCTGCTCGCAGTTCTATTACATGTTGCCACTCAAGGGCATTTGATGTTTTCTCTCTCTGGAAATTCATTTGCATTTAAATGATTTGAAATAATCATAAAAGCCAAGTGCTATGAAGTTTGAAATTAGTTACTGTCTATAAATTGCGATGCCATTAAAAGATGATTTTGAAGAGCTTTGCTGTCTCAAATGTATGCAGATTAAAATCTAACAAAGTACACCTTGTTACAAAACTGTAAAGAATGGTGTGACATGGACTTAAATTGATTTATTCTCCTACTAGTGCCTATAAACTTTACATACTTGGGTTTCTCCTGTAAGAGGAAAAAAAAACTTTCATTTGCCTGCTGAATCTGAGCCAAATTCTGTTCTCAGATGGGGTTTCATTGGGTGTATCTGACACCAGCACTTGGCCCTCAGAGTTTAATCTATCTGCTCAATTAAATTTCTGGAAGTGCTGTATGAATAGTTGGGTCTCATAATGTTTTTATGGTGGGAATAAAGGAGTGGGATTGGAAACATTGGAGGCCATTTATGGTTGGAAGTGCGTATATACGTATTCATATATATGCATAGATGTTCAAATTTTTCACCTCTCTTCTGAATTCTGTGTGTTCTTCTGGTGGATGTTTCTATAGGTTCTTCTTTCTGAGGCAGCTGGTGTTCCTGGTAGGTCACCCTGCAGCTGGCTTCACCTTCCTCTTGTCGATGGAAAGCTGAAATCCATTTAGGAACACAAATACATTTTGAAATACTGAAGTCCTCTTTGAAACAGAACTCTCTTCTCCCTAGGTAGACTTAGGCAGTTCAGAGTTGTCACCTCATAAGTTCATCTTTCACTGGGCCTCCCGTAGCACTGCTCCACTTTTTAACCTACTCCTGCTCTCTGTCTGTGAGATCTTATTGGAGTATACAGTCTAATATAAATTCCTAGTCTCTTTTTGTTTATACCATTGGGAGACTATAACTTTACATCTTTGGATACCACCAGTACATTCCAAATATGTTTTCCTAGCTCCAAATCATTTTAAATTGGCTTAACCGCACATATACACTCAACTATGTCTAGTTGTATAACTTGATCATAAGATGTTTGTAACAAGGAAAGCAAAACTGCCTTGGTTTATAAGTCTCAGAACCCAGGGATGGAATTACCTCTTTATAAACATATTTATGTGTGCATTTTTATTATTCAGAAGAATGAGAGAAATGTGCTTCACACTGTGGAGCGCATGTTTTACAGGGCAAGTAAATGTAGCATTTTTATATTTCCTGTGGTTCAAAAATTCCTAATATGGTTTCCTTGAAGATAATATTAGCTCTACAATTCTTACGGTTTTCATTACAGCGATGAAGACTTCTATGCTTGTGTGTGTGTGAGTCACAAAGCAGAGTGGTTGCTTTAGTTACCTCTATAATGAAGAGCTTCTTTTCTAAAGTTGTCTTGGTAGCTAGTGTGAACTATCAGCTAATCCTTCCTTAATTACAGTGTGAAAGTTCGATGTATGTACAGCAGCATGGAGATAACACCTAGCAAGTCAGGATCTGGATTACTGCAGCATCACATATGTGATGGAGGGAGGGGGGAAGAGAGGCGGAGGTGAAAAGCTTCTGCTCTTTGAACACGATACAAGGCATGGATCTTGCTTGGAAGCACAAGTAGTCTAATAGAAAAAGGCAGACTTAGACATGGGAAAGAGGACTCATCAGACAGAAAACAATGATACTTGCTCAGGATGACTCTCCCAAGGCAGTTTTCATTGCAAAGGTAACTGTCCTCAGTGCATGTTTTGCTCAAAATCCCATTGGCTAGAGAACTTATCCAAAGCAAATGTACTTTCAGCCCCAGATGGTTTTATCTGATGAGAACCACAGACTACTGTTGTCTTTTGGTTCATGGAAATGATGCGGCCACTAAGCTATCAATTGTCTTCATTCACTTTCACAGCTCTCCTCAGCTCAGAAAGACAGAGACATTTTGCCCCAAAGCTTTAACAGACCCTGGAACAGCTCAGCTTGTCTCAGCCCAGAGAACCAGGGGTGTTCCCTAGAAGCCCTGCTAGTGTCTGAAAATGGGAGAAACTGCTGAGATCCAGCTGTGATTTGGACAGGAATGAAAGGTTCACTGTCAGACTTCCTGACCCATGGAGGTACTCCAGGAGCCAGCTTTTACGCTGAAAGAGAAGTGAACACTCTTGAGGATGGTGGGTAGTCAGTATTTCAGTGAGAAATTCATTCTGAGTTCTCTAAAGAAAGGTTGGAAAAGCCCAAGTTCAGGTGCAGTCCTTCATTAGGGAGAGATTTACTGAAAGAATAAATGCAAAGCTTATGAAAAGAATAACATTTTGATGCCTCTTTTACACGTGTCCTTTCAAGAAAGAAACCCAATAAATGAGCCAAAGTCATAGGTTCTACCCTGCTTTAAATCCTTATTCAGAGCCAACTGAAGAAAGTTTTGCAAATCATCTGGCTTTGAGAACTCTTACCACTAGAAATGTGAGCTGGCAAAACAGATAAAAAATTACTGGGAACTGCAGATGAAATTGTGGCAGGAGATTTAACTGAAAAAAATAACATTTTATGAATCTAGGGCAAAACAATATCTCCCAGAACATATTGCAATCCGATCTTCGCAGATGTTATTAAAATAATGCAGAGTTTGATAAAAATGCATAAATTATACTTTATTGTTATGGATTATAAAATGTACTCTGAAAGGGATGGTAAGCACAGCAAGCATTTTGCTTTATCTGGTTTGACAGCGCTTCATTGCCATTAAATGAGAAAGCATAGCTTTACAGAATTTGCAAAAGGCAGAGGAGGGAAGGCCACATAATCAAAACTTTCCAAGTATGGGACTATCTCCATGTGTGTTTAAACTGTGCTTTGCACAGAAAGCTGTGAGAACTTGGTGCTCTCCCCAGCACAGACATGAACATAACTCGCAGAACATTTCTTCTCCAGCCTAAGATGATAACTTTTTCCTTTTCCTGTTTTCAAAGCCTCATGTTCTTGTATACAGCTTGAGTGCCCTTTTGCTTCCATCTGCCTTTTTTCCTAACCGCTCCCTGTAGGCATTCTTTTTTAGCTGTGCTCTGACCTACAATAAGGAACATAAAGTTTTGGCTCCTCAAACCTGCATAAGTTCAATACAGTGGCTCAGACCTGTCACTGCACAAGACAGGTTTGAGGGCCAGGACTATAGTACTGAATTTAAAACATAGTGGGAGGTAAGCCCATCTCCAACAACAGCAATGACATTTTCAGTTTTAGGGTTTTTTCCCTTAAGGCAAGCATTTCTGAATGTTCTGGAGTGGAAACTAACAGATGGGATTTCTTTAAAAAGATACAAACCACAGCATAGGGTTTCAATCTGATTTATGTACTTTTTTTCTACCAGAAGAGAGCTAGACTGTGCTACCTACTTAGGTAATTAATGATTCAATGCACAGCCACCATACACTGGAATTTAAGCTGCTGGAAGTCTCATTTGTAGCCATAAGAATGCAGAGGGACACAAAAAGCTTGATTTGTTTGTGTGGCATTCCTGAGTTAAAATTAAACCTATTACCTAGAGCCAACAACGCAATATTGTTACATTAAAGCCCTGTTTATTCTTCTTTGTGTAGATTGTTTCCTATGAATAATAAAATTTGATGTATTTTTTGAAAACAGAGGTTAAAATATTACTTTGTTGCTGTAACATCTATTTGTAGCTGTGTATGCTGCCTATTGCCTGCACCTTGACTTTGCTGCCTGCATATTGTCTCCCGTTTGCATAGTTTTCCATCCTAATCATAGCAATTAATAGGTATATTAGACATTTAGCCCCTTTTAGATATCTGGTAGGAGACTGAATTTTGTGAACAGGCTGTTTTTGCCTCAGATTTACCTTTCTTTGAGCCCATATGCTGCTCATTGCTCCTTTGTTCCCTTCAGTTTTGAGGACAGAGTTCCCACTTCCCATTTTTCTTGTTGAACCCTATAAACAGGAGGCAACAGCACCACAGGAAAACAAGTTTTTTTTATTAATACATGAGTTTAGGCTTGTTTAATATGGGAATAAATGTGAATAAAGGTGAGATATATAACATTTGATGTCTCCACTGGAACTCTCTGAGCTGCATGCACCTGGGCAAACAGCCCCTCACTAAGCCAGCAGCTTCTGCTTCCTCTGCATGGCCCCTGAGGACTGAAATGGCCTCCAAGTGCAGGGCAGTAGTCAGAACTGCAGTTACAGTTCAAGTCTAGAGAGCGTTTAACTATGTGCTTAACTTTAAGCTTTTTTTTCCAGTCCCACTGGCCTCAACAGGATTTAACAAGGCACTTAACATCTTTCCTGCACAAAAATACGTTCCTGGAGTCAGCCTTAACAGGGCGACTCACTAATTCCTTTCTTAATGCTCTCTGAGTCCTACCAATTCAGTAACACTATGCAGGAGCTGGCTATGTTCTGACAGCTTTGAACAGGTGAAGAATAAAGATAAAAGTGAAAAATAATCATCTGGCATCAGTCCAGAAGGACACCTCTATTTTGGGCTGTATCCAAAGAGGGTGGCAGCAGGACGAGGGAGGTGATGGTCCTCCTCTACTCTGCCCTCATGAGGGCCCACCCGTAGTACTGCTTCCAGACCTGGAGTCACCAGCAGAAGAAGGATGTGGAGCTGTTGGAGTGGGTCCACGGGAGGCTGTGAAGGTGATTAGAGGGCTGAAGCCCTTTCTTCTCCTATGAAGAAAGATTGAGGGATTTGGGCTCGTTTAGCTTATAGAAAAAAAGGCTCTGGGAAGGCAACCTCATTGCAGCCTACACACTGTAGGACCCAATCCAGCAGCAAAGACTGTGGGCTGGGTCCCATAATCCCACCATCAGAGGGAGAAATCACGTGTAACATACCACAGAAGACATACTGCAAGGACAGGAAGGGGACTCAAAAGGTAATTCAGAATTTCTAAGTGCTTCCCTACCTAATCTCAGCCAATTATTTGTTTGGCTCTGATTACACTGTTGCTGTTGATTTAAAGTGTAACGCTATCAATATTTTTGCATGGTCTTTGCTTAGGAGGAAAGTAAGCAGAAGAATGAACACTGATTAAGGAAATGTGACCAGGGCTGTTTACTGATAATATATGCGGCAACACTGAGACATGTGAATTGTATTCAGGGATTGCTTTCTGGTCATGTTTATGATCTTCAATATATTTGTGCATTTCTGGTTTACTGCTTGGGCAAAGCTTGGATCTCTGAATTATGGAGGCATTGTGATTTTTTCTCACAAGGTTTGAAAGACCTATGGTGCTATTTAGTAATACTCCTAAATGCAATTTTATTGTCCTCTTTTCTCACTAGAGAATACACTAAAATTTGATTAAGGGAGAATTCCTTCTTTAGGCGTTGGAGTTTTTTTTTTTCATACTGCCTTCCTTAAAGTAGCTTTTCTTCTCTTCATTTCATCTTGAAAGGTCATTTTAGGAACTAAAAAGCCCTGTTGCCAACTTTTAAAATAATTATGATCTCCAATAAAATGCCATCTATTTTTAACATTGTACTTTTTAATGTGTCTTCTTTAAAGACACAAAGTAGATGACTTTTTCCATGAATAATGTATGACTCTGGAGACTATGTATGCTATGACATGAATTATCTACTACTTTTCCACTATTTGCTGATAAAGTGGGGGGTGTTTTCCACATACTCTGTAGTCAGCTTGTGTTTGGATTTGGTTTCTTTTTACTGCTGTATTTGAATGATGACATTTTGTCGTAGTTTATACCACTTGATAGCATAAAATGTCAGGAGGAAATGATCATAACACTTCTGCAGGTGATAAGTATTCCTTGCCTGTACTTCACAAAGTACAATACACTGCATTATGTAAAGGAAAAGCAGACAGAGTGGTAAAAGAATTGGGATTGGGAACATGGAGTGTGACCAGTTTAGCACAGGAAACATCTAGAACATATTTCAGAAAACTGAATGTCTGCTGTCTCTTAAAGATTTGCAGGAATGGGCAATGTTTATTAAAGTCAAAGAGACAATAAGCTGAATTCAGAAACTGGAATCCTGATTTCTTGGCTGGGGATTCAGGAAAGGAGATAGTGGTATGGGTTAGTTTGTGATGTGGTGTTCATGGGCAAAATTCATATGTTATTCATGGGCCAGGGTCAACAATAATTGAGGTGGATTTAAACTAGCAACTCAGACATGAAGTAGAAAAACATAAGAGCATTAAAAAAAAAAAAAACCAAAACACTTAGGTGAGGCTTTAAATAGCAGTTAAATGTTCGGGTAATAGCAGTTAAATATTCAGGTGGCTCACTGTCTCTCAGGAAATAGTGATGTTTAGGATGAAGAGGAGAAAAAAAATAGTAGAATCAGAGAAAACTAGATAGTAGTTTTCAGGCAAGAGGCATATTAAAGCAAATAAAGAACTTGAGGAGAGAATCTGCTGGGACCTGGAGCTTAACAGAGATATGGTACAGCAAATAGTGGGAGTTAGAGAGAGCAAGAGAGATGGAGAAAATAGCCTCACAGCATATGGAAGCAAGAGATCAGGAGGAGACCCATGGGGATATTAGTGTGGATTTATACCTCACAATTATTATTAGTAGAAATAAGGGGATAAAATGCAATTTTTAATTTTAGTTATTTCCAAGTTTTTTTCCAACTACTTCCAAGTTTTTGGTTAAGAAGTACACATTCCACACCTTCCAACATCTCTCTGAAGTCCCTCATACCATTGCTAGATTCCCCAGAAAGTGCCTTGTCTGTGACTCACCCTGGGATGAAAATATAATGTGATGAAAACTCTGGAGACATTGCAAGACCCACTGGGAGAAAACAGCAACCATAATGCAACATCAGTAGGTTGCATGGTCAAAAATAGGACCAAATGTAAAAAGGGAGTGCCAATTGGAATGGATCTATTAAATAATGTTCAGCAAATGCTCTGATCTGTAGTGGTACAAAGGTATCAATATTTATGATAGTTTCAAAAATGCTTTATGGATGTCAGCTTCCTGCCAGAATGTTCTGGTTTGCATTTGGACTTCATTAGAAGTTGGACAGCAAGAAAAGTGAATCATTGTATTCCTTGGAAATCGAGAAATTTGTGAATCTTCCGGTGGATTCCAGATGATAACGACCTACAAAAGGGAGCACGTCTACTGTCAGAATGAGAAACAGCCTAATGCAGCAATTCTTGTTGCATGGATGTTCCCTGAAAAAAGGAAGATAATTGAAACTGGGTGAATGCTTGTCCATGAGCCTACAATTCTTTTGAATTTTTATAAAAAGAGTAGATACTTGTTAACTCAAATAATTTGTAATATTTCTATTTATCTTCAAGTACTTAGGATGGATGTGTTCTAGAACATTTTGCAATTTTTTTGTTGCCATGAAGGTTATCCAGTCAAAAAAGTCACAAAATCTTCAATACAGTTGTTGAGTATTCTACAGAAACAATCTGAGTGACTTTGAAAAATCAAACAGAAAAAGTTGAACATTTCAAATTTTTAACTACTAATTATTCATTATAGTCTAGTAGAAATAATGTCAAATCTGGCTAGTAGCACAATAATTGAGGATTCATATTGTATTTATGGGAATCACCATGTAATTACCTCTGTCTCCAGTGGTGGTACAGCAAAATAATATGCAATATTTCAAGATATTTAATTAAGTAATGTCAGTGAGTTACCTTGAAGATAACTTCTATTACCCCCATATGACAGGCCTGTTGATGATTAGCTGATGGATGAGTCCCCTCAGTATGAAAGATAGATTAACTGGGGAACATCAGTGTGATATGCAGAACTCAGTGTGATGGAGTATGTATAATTATTTGTTATTTACCCTTTAAAGGTGACCTACAGATGCAATGCCTTAGGGTTTGTTTTCTTGTCTTCTTTGTAATGGAAGAGAAAATTCTATAAAGTTCTTCAGCAGGATCTGTACCTTTTTCTTTTCTGAAGAAATTGTTGTCCACTTTATTTGTCCTAAAAGGCCTCTGATCCCTGAGGGAAGTAACAGGTTTATGATATCAGTTATCAAGGAAGAAATATCTTTGTGTGAGAGTAATTTTTTATGTGGCCTCCTTTGGATGTATTAGCTGTTATGAATTCATATGTGGTTCACTAGTAATGTCAACAGCAAAACCCATCATCCCCATCTTGGGAATTGTAGAAAATACCCTGCAGCCAACATGATGAAAATGTAATAAAAGACCTGAGGAAAGACAGAAAACAGAAAAAGCTGAAGAAAGATGAGTCTGTTAATTGTTGTTTCTGTCAGAGGAGTTAAGAAGCAATCACTGGTTGTTTATTTCATTCAGCATAAACTCTGGGCTTTCAGTTTCTTACACAAGTAACTGCTCTCTTACTCTGTTGGCTGTACTACCTTGTATTTTCACTTACTGCACTTTTTCTTGCTGTCACCACACAGCTGACTTGATCACAGCCTTCAGCCTAAAAATCCTAGCTTTTTACTCAAGTCTGACTCTTGCTTACCATGCCATTTGTCTTCTACTATATCTGTGCACTCCTCTGTGAACCCTAAGGTGATAATTACATTAGCTGTACTTCATCACAAGCTTGTTAGGGCTCGACAGTTGATTTTGGCTGACTATAATCAACCTTGTCCCCACTTGTCATTGTCCTTTTGTGCAGCAGTTGCACATGACTCTTCCTACATCAGCAAACTGTGTGTTCTTTTAGGAGTGCAGCTGCTGAGTGAAAAGACCTGCATTGACCTTTGTGCTACATGTGGTTTTGGAGATTGTAGCTCACTAGCTCTAGTCTGGTTCAGAGGACTGAATCATTAATGGCTAGAACAGGTCTTTGGGTTTCATTTCAGCAGAAAAGTATCTAGTTTGAGTACTCTGAAGACAGCTCAGCTGCTTCAACCAAAGCACAGTAAGGGGGGGGGGGGGGGGGGGGGGGGGGGGG
>JAPSGF010000002.1:8029952-8137064 GCA_035772895.1 Perdix hodgsoniae
AGTATGCATTGCCACTTCTACTGCACCCTGAGACATAGTATTAGCTCACATTACTCTTATTCTGAATATGAACTTGTACAAAGCACACGGTATTTGATTTTATGTAACGTTTTATTTTAAGCAAATATGGCACACTAAACTTTTCCTTAATTTCTTTCCTCTCCATGTGTTTGTACTTTTCTTCTATGTGAGTCTTTCACGAAAAGTCCTTTATTTAATTTACTAAATTCTACCTTTTCCCCATTTTTTCTTAAATCATGCTCTCCTCTTTCTGTACTGTATGTCAAGGCCAGATGCAATGATGATGGAATAAAAGATGCATAAATGTTGAAAGCATAAACAGTGTACTAAATAAAAAGAAAATAAGTAAAAAAGCTAACTTCTTTTGAAATTTGGAAGAGACAGATGTTGGGAAAAGGTGACTATAACACCACTGATGGTGCAGATATGGCATCAATTTATACCAGATTATGTCCCAGCCTTGTGATTTTTATTCTGAATTTTGCACATAACTTTTTCATCTATCTCCATTTATGCTAATGGAAGATGGACATTATAAGCAGTCAGTAGTAGCCAAAGAAATGCATTTGTTGTTATAACTGATAAATTAGTGTCTTTGTTCAAACAACTCACATTTACATTCACTGTTAGAGAAGGGAAAGCTTCTTAAAAATTTATAAGCTGACTATGCAGGTTAACTTAAATGTGCAGTTATACAGTGTTGACTCAGAGTTAAATTTAGGAGCACTTTGCAAAACTAGTGGAAAGTGGAGCAGTTGTTCGACATCACAGACTTGCAAATGGTTGAGTTAAATATAATGGTGAATATTTAGTCACAGGTCAGACACAGACAGAGTGCTTAGAGTGCTTTCCATGCATTGATTGATCTAATTTTGGAAATCATTTAGTGTTGTGTTGTTTTTTTTTTAAATAGACATGTCTGTGAGAAAAACATGGACTTATAGTATACAGGGCAAGATTCATAAATAGAGCAAATGTGATGCTCTGCTTCTTTTTGTGTGCTTTATGCAGTCACTGCTGGAAAGAGCAAGGACCTCTATTGGGCCAGATCATTTCTGAGCTACCTTTGAGTTATGTTGTGCAGCTATGTTTGACTTCCCCAGACACTATCCTTGCCTGAATGGGGACTGACCTCAGAGTGATTTTATTGCTTGTCAATTATTTGTCCAGAGGATTCCCCAAGCTCTTTGCAAACAAGGATCTAGACTTTCAAACCCAGATGTGTGCTGCATGAGTAACTGTGTAATTTATGTGTGTAAATGCCCAGTGTGCTTGCATAAATCAGTTGCTTTCATCCATGGGTGAACAGGTTGCTGCCTAACTGGCCATGCTCCTATATAAATACTTTATTTAGAGATATACGTTAGGCATCCATGACATGTGGACATACAGGTGCGTAGCTGTAAGCCATTAAACGGATTGACAGTAAATATATTTTTCACCCTACATTTGTTTCACATTCTCCCTTTCCCTCCAAACTTTCCAGCATATAAAACACTGAATTTTCTATCATAAAAGACCATAAATTCATGGTTTGTGCTTTCCCATGCTGAACTTGTGCTCCCATGTCTTGTCTGAATCTTTGATATGACTGGTCTTCAGGGTGTCCTCTGGTAGCTTGATGTACCAATGCAGCTACCATGTCCAAAGTGCCCTCAAGAGGTAGAACAATCTCTGCTGATCTACCAGTTTGAATTTACCAGCAAAACTTTCTATTTGTTAGTGCCACTTTTTGTTTGTCATGAAGAAAATAGGCTGAGGATTGCTCATAGTGACCAGCAGAGTGGATTTAGAAAAGAGGATGCCATTTGTGGACTGAACATCCACTCCAAAGAGCTTATCTCTGAGGTTAGTTAAGGTTAAGTTTGATGAATTAAAAAGAAATTCTAAGCAAATCCAAGATGAAATCTGAAGACTCTCACTCACCCCTTTCGAAGGATCCTTTTGACAGGGTGCATTGTTGGATTAAAGAGTCCTATGTATTTTTCAGTTAACTGACTTCAAGCAGACATGCCATTTAACTAGAAGCTGAGAAAATTTTAAACAGAACATGGCCATCTAATATCCGTGAATTTAGAACATCAATTAACTTTAAAGTCGTCAACAAACAAGATCAGTTCAGCTGCAAATGTTACTTAAAAATGAGTGATTACACCTCTTCTAGGTGGATACTCCTGATAGGTTATGAGAATAGCTGCAGAGCCTTCATTGCATTTGTTATTTAGCCGATGACTTGCTGACATCAGTATCTGCACAATTTGTTATTAATAATTTAAACCATAGAGAGCAGAAAGTGTGAGTGAATTTAAAGACCAAAAGCTGCTTAAAAATGCTTTCATGATTCTTTTTCTTTCTTAAAACTTGAAGATCAAACAAGAAAAAATTGCACTTTAGGGTTGCTACAAACTGCAAAAGAATCCAGTAGTGTAGCGGAGTTGAACTCCTTGGTTACATCCACTTTAAATGGCAAGTCTTTGTAGTCAGTAGGGGAGAAGCTGTAGACATTATTAGGAAAATATTAAACATTTATTTTGTGTGTTTTGACTTGTTTTCACAGGATCTTTCTGTAAGCAATTTATGTTACTAGATAGGCTTCATTCCACTATTGTGTACAAATTACTTGTCGCTCACATATTTATCCTGTTTTTCTGTTTACTTTTCAAACCAGACTCAGAAGGAGGAATAGGCAGCTTAAAAAGAGTTCAGAGCAATTTTGGGAGGTGTGGATTCTGAAGTTTTCTAAATGCTATTCCCCTTTGAGCTCTTATGCTAAATTAAAAGGGTCCAAGACTTCTGCTCAAGCTTTGTTGTAATAAAAAGGATCATCAGACCTGGGGTTTAGGTTGCGAATTAATAGAATTTGGGGAGCAAAGGAAGAATACTGTCCCTTTCTTCTCTGAAGAATCATATCCTGGTGGTAGCAGATGGCTGGATGCTGGGTTCTCTTTCATTCTGATAGTTGCAGCATTCCTTGCCGTCTTCTGTTTTATCAGTATGAGTGACTTGCATATAACTGAACAGGAAAAGTTCTGGGAAGGTATACCACCTGTACAGTAACCAAGAGACAAGGAATGAAAGAAGGAGTGGGAAAGACAAGGTGTGACGGTGCTTACAAATCAGTGAAATTTCCTGTTTGTTGACTTTATGCTCTGGAAAAACACTTCAAAGCCTTGTATTTCCCCTAGAATTTATTGTTTGTAAAATTCCTTGTGTAATTATGATTTCTTCTAGAAGATTGTAAGACCTGTAAGTTGCATCCTGACAGGAGATGGAAAGGAGAGGGAAAATGAACTGTTAACAAGTGTTCCACGTGTTCCACCTGCTGACTGAGTTGCCTTAATTCATGAGGAGACTTAAAATGTAGACACAAATTTATGATGTCTTAACCCTAGGAATGTTTCAGTTCTTAAGTGGTATGTTTTGTGTTCACACGAGTAGATCTGGGTTGAACCAGTGTTACTCAGGCTGCAATGCTGCCATGAGTAGGAGGTGCACTTACCATGGGGGAGCAGCAGGGCTGTGAGGAGCTCTGATCTGGGATGAGCAGTGAGTCAGCTCAGAACTTGCAAGTTAGGACCAGAGAGTGCAACGATGCGGGCAGCTTTGTGGTGGATGCCTGCTTCCTTCTGATAACAAAGAATTCTAGAATTAAGTGAGGCCTGATTCAGACCACCCTGCAATTTGTATGCTGGAAGTTCAATGCAGCAGGGCACAAGCAATTCAAGAGACTTCTGGAGTGCACTGAAAGTCATTAGCTGATATAAAAAAGTTTGGAGTGAGGGATGCCTTCATGGGCTTCTGTTACCACTGAAATGGTGGTCTCACAGTAGCGCGCTTGGTCTCCAAGAGCCTCCAGACTTTCTCTTGCTGAAGAGTTAGAATACAACACTCTGAGCTTTTATTGGGCAATATTTTGGATTCAAGTTTTGCAAGAAATTTTGAGGTTGTGTTCCAGTTTTTGTTTCAGAATTTCCCAGTGGAAAAAGAATTCTGTGCTGTGAGCAGATCTTGTACCTTTCAGTGACTCCTGACCTCTGTTTTTTTCTTCTGGGGAATAATATATCTGCTGAAGAGTGATTTACCTTTCTCAAGATAACCACTTCATCAATCTTGAATGAAACCCATTTCACAGTTGTAAGGATGTTAAACTATTCAGCATTCAGTTGAAAAACAACAGCAAAACCCAACAATCCAGGCAGGAAGCAAAATCAGTCATTGTAAACAACTGAATACCTCAAGTGATAAAAAGACAAAGTAAATAGCTGATGAAGTGTACACAGATAAACTACTGCAATTTGCTAACGCTACTGTCAAGACTAAACGGTAAACAACAACAACAGCAACAAAAGTCTGTAAATAAGAGATTTTATCTTCAATAAGAATTTGACCACCTTTGCAGTTAAATTATTCTTAGGGCCATATCAAGACGTTTATAAATAAACCCTGTATTTGCAATTGGAAATTAAAAAAAAAAAAATCAGAAGGTTCTCCTGATAAAGTATATTTTTTCATGTATCCTCTTTTTTTTTTTTTTTTTTTTTTTTTTTTTTTGGGAGGGGGGGGTCAGAATCTGTTAATTAACAGTTGCTTTTTTTTTTTTTTTGTATGTGTGTGAAAAACTATGGTCAATTTATCCAAGGAGATGTTGCACTTCAAAAGATCTCAGAATAAGATTCCTCACCTATTCAGTTAAAAGCTAGCTATCCCACAGAGCCGTTCTTTAATCAGTTCAATGCATGCCTTCATAGAGAGCTAAAAGTGTTCTTGACTTTATTAAAACACGTTTCTTCTTCCAAACTGAACACTAATCCAGATTCAGAGTCAAAAGATCATCTTGCTCAGTTATGGAAGACTTTTAATTTTTTGTTTCTGATGTTAATAAGCCTTGAAAGTTTGAGTATTGTTTCTGTACGCACTTTGATCAGTGGATTTCAAATGTAAGCTTTTTGGTCATGGCCCATATTTTCATAATGTTTAGGCAGTGCTGAGTACAGTGGAGACCAAATTTTTTTTGGAGGCACTCCTAATGTTAATGAAAATACACAGTAATTACAGAAAGAATATTAATAAGCTCACAAGTTTTATTGAGATAGAAGGTTTTGTTTGATTTCAATTCCTTTCTTGGCCTGTGATTTTTGACCTGAAGTCCAACATAAAAGCTGAACAAAATTCTCAGTAAAGTATTAATGTAACTTTGAGACAGAAAATTTCTCTCCGAGCTGAATTGGGTGAGACAAATATCATCCTTCCTGTTGCAGAACATATCTCTGAGTTCACTGACTTTTATTCTTAAAGTACCAGCAAGATACTTATGCCTGATAATGGCTGTGAGCAGCTCAGTAAAGGAGATGGTAATGCAGCCAGTCCTAATCCTCTCCTTGTTTCATTGCTGGTATTAGATGGTTTTGAATGTATCTGCCACAGCTTTGCTCCAGGATTTGCTGTAACAGACTGTATGGGGCTTGAATGGTAAAATCATCATGCCCCTCTCCTTCTACATGTTTTAGTGTAGTCCAAAGTATGGATAAACCTGTTTAGCTATTGATCAGCCACCAAAATATAGTGTTGGTGATTACTCTGTTAAATACAAAACAAAGGAGTATTCATAGCTTCCTGCTTCCAGCTACAGTGTTTGTGGAGCTCCATATATTTGGACTGTAAAACTAAGCTGAGAAGTAGTTATGCAATCTAAGGATGTCCTCATCACCTCATTGGCTTGGCTTTTAGCTTGTTTTCAAAAACTACAAATGTATACCATGGCTTGAGAAACTATAGGAATTTATTTGGATTCTTGTTTTGTTTTCCAACAAAGGACATTATTTTAAATCAGCGAGAGTTCTGTTTTGTATTAAAACTCTATTATAATGCATTTTTTCTATCTTTTTGGCATACTGTTCCAGATCACTGGCATCCAAAAACTCACCTCACCCAGCAAAAAGATTGATCTGAATCACATTTTCAGGAAAAGATAGAATGAATGATTGGTTGTGGCTTGAAAACTTGTATAGCAGATTCCAAAATGAGCAGCATTTATGGCTGATTTATAAGCACTTAAAAAATAGAATGGAAATGCCAATATAGCATTGACTACCAAAGAGCCTTTATAAAATCTGCCTTTAAATTATAATGTCTTGAATTTAATGCATTTTAATGTTCTTAATTTTGGATTAGGAAGGAAGAGGAATTAATGACATTTGCACTATGCATCTTTGCTATGGGAAATCACAGCATCTCATAATGACTTAGATGGCAGCAATAAACAAAATACGCCTTAGGTTATTTTTTTCTCTTTTATATGTGCAAAGATGTTACCAAAGTTGCCTCTTTTCTCTCTACAACAGTAATGTAGTCCTTGTTTAACCTACAGTTTCTACTAAAGTCAGTACCATCATCTTCCTAATATTTCTATCATATGCTTGCAATCCTGAGTCTGCAGTACCTCCTATGCTTGCTATTGAGCTGTTGTTTAAAATTTGAAAAGAATCATTATTTTACACATCTAAGCAATATATAAAAGACAAACAGACAAAACAAACAAACAAAAAAAATGACATTCTGTATTGCACCTTGGATTTTCCATGTCATAAAAAAATCCACCAATGGGAGCACTGTATACAGGTGTATCTGAATGGGAGATGATCTTGGAGAAGTGTAAAGAAGTTCATGTTTCAAGGGGCGAGTTAACTGGCATTTTCTGTTGTTCAGTGGTTTACTAGGTTGCACTTCATTTGTAAGTTCACCGTTTTGTTCCAGTTCTTAATGAGAAGGTCTAGATGTCATTTCTGGTTTAAACGCAGATTTGTACTTGTGTGGAGTGAGAGGTCAAAAGCCTTGTAGCAATGGGAGTTAGGTTTCATGTCTTTAATTGCTACTGACAAATATTCAACTGTTGAAGGAGATAGGAATGACTTAGCTAAAAGTAAGACAAGTCTAGGTGACCAGTGACTCAAAGAGACAAAACTGCAGTGAACTGCAGAAATTGTTTGTGAATTTGTGTTTGGTATTTCTTATGTTGACTGTGTGAATAATCAAAAGATTAATCTTATCATTGAGGGTTTTATCCAAAGAACTTTTTTTAAAAAAAGAAATGATGTTTGACAGAGCTCTTAAATATTTTAATGTTATAGATAATGGTGGAATTCATAGAAAAGAATACGTGAAAAAATCACTTGAAAAAAAACTGGGATAAAAAGGGAGAGGAAACTGTAAGTCTAGGTCAACAATTGCAGATATATAGTGTAGAAAACTGCCAAACATTCTTTGAAAGAGTTTTTTCATGGAATTTCATCCCCTTAAGACCAAGAAAGAAGTTGAGCATGGACAATGGAGAAGTTTTTTTTAAGAAACAAGCAAAATGTTTTCTCCCTGAAGAAGGAAGAGGAGGATGAAGCAGCAGAAGACAATGTGGAAAGAAAACAGAACAAAAGGAAGTTTCACAGTAAGTGAAGAAAATAAAATAGATCATAAAGACTGTGAGAGAAGGTAAAAAATAAAATAGCATTACAGACAGAGGAGTGCATGAAGATAGTCACGTGCATCTCTATTGGAGAAAGTAAGTAATGGGACACTCAATATTCAGTAGAATGATGGTTTTGTGGATGGTGGCTCTCTGAGGGCAGGAGATATAGGTATGCAGGGCAGTGGGGAAAAATACATGCCTTGCTGTCACATTAGGACAAAAGGCACTATGAGGTGACCATGAGAGCCAGGAAGTAATGGCTCAGATGATTTTTTTAGCACCGAGAAGAAGGCGAAGGTAAAAGAGTGCAGTTCAACAGACAACTCAAGGTTCCATGTCTTGGAGTATTTGACTATTGCAATACTAGATTAAGTGTACCTTTAGATGAATGAATGAATCCAATCCCTGATGCAAGGAATATGCTTTGTAATTTTTGTGAGATCACATAAAACAATATTTTCTCATAGAAATATGTTTTGAAAGTACATTGTTAGAGCCACCAAAAAAATAACTAGTAAGTGGGAGGGAAGAAAACGGGAAGAGATTTATAATTATGCTTCCTGATGTTTCTACACAGTGAAGAAATGACAATAATAAGCCATTTCATGGATTAGGAGAGAGCTGGTAGAAATATTGATGGAAATGTTGAGTCCCAGTGGAGGCTAAAGGTAAAATAGGAAAACAAAAAATAAGTGCATGTGTATTAAACACATGCACTGGAAAAAAAAATGAAGGGACTTATACTGCTGTTTTGTATCCAACACTGACTGTTCAGAGGCTGCAGCAACCTCCTGGAATGACAATCATATCTGAAATACCAGTATTCATAATCACTATTGTCCAGGAAGGATAAATACTGGAAAGAAGTAATCTAATCATCCCAATTGCTCCTGTAATACAATGCAAATCCTTAGAAACAATTTCCATCAAAATCATTCAGATGTGAACAAAAATCTTAGTGCAAAGGTAAATCTTTTGTTAATATTATGTGTCAAGAATTATCCCGATATGCTGAAGGAATAACAGAATGTAGTCAACTCAGCCTGAGGAACTGGGAACTATGAAAGACTTCTAAACTTTCTGTCAGAGATATGTTGACTACCAGAAAGCTCTTTTCTGGGCAAGACTCAATCCTTACAAATAAGAAAGACATGAAAAATAAATGGAGAGTTGAGAGAGGAAAATAAACCAACACCTGAAGAGCAAATAAAGACAGCTTTTGCAAAGGAGAGACAACAGATGTAAAAAGAATAGTGCCAGAGATCCAGGTCTGTTTGAGCTGGGAAAGAATATTGAAATGAATAGAGAAAAAAAGGTTTGCTTTGCTGGAGGGAACTGAGGTCAAGGAATGTTTTTCTAAAACTAGTCTGATCAAAGAACATAGGTATTTTGGACAAGCAGTGCTGGGATTACTTAACCTAACAGAATTAAAGCTGAGAAGGGAAAAATGAACTCTGTAAATACATCTGGGTGGGAAAGTGTCATAGAGAAATAAAAGTTCATTCTGGAAAGTAGTGGAAAATTTTTCGCCATGAGAGCTGTGAGGTTCTAGAAAGGCCTTCCTCTGAGAATAAGGTGGAGCTGGTGTGGTTTACAAATGAGATTATCAGAACATGTTATCGAAGACAGCAGGAATTTTCACTATGGGAGTATCCTTCCAATGAAATGTTACTCTAATTTGAGGGCTAGCATAGCAAATCTTTCTGCCAAACGAGGGAAAAGACAATTGAGAGGGGGGGAAAACTTGAAAGAAAATGTTAGCTTGCATAATGACATAGATGGGATATGTAGCAGTGGTTTTGATGGTCTGAGCATATAATTATTTTATCTGGCTTAAAATTAGCCAAGATTTGTGAGGTCTATGTAGTTTCAAAGCTTGCTCTAGTTACAATTCATCTGTGGCTTATGGTGTTGAATTTCTTTAGCTAGAAATAAAAATAGAAATGTTTCAAGAAAAGAATGAATATTTTTCTTTCAAGAGATGAATGATTAAAATGTAATCGCTTCTAATAGCCTACCAAATCTTCACTCCAAAATTGAATTGAATTCAACTCCCTCTCTCTTATCCCTCGTCTGAATGCTTTTTAGGAGTCTCTTAGAAGATCATTAGTCAGCAGTTCCCTTTTGTGGTCCCCTTGTTCCTTTTGCATGTCATATTTTCCAGGGAGAACAGTACAACTCTTGGAAGAGATGACTTCTCTGTCTGAAAATGGCTACAGAAATGCCCATGTTGCAGCTGTGGAAGAGATCAGCAAGGCTTACTTACTAATGATTTCACTATGAAATAGAAATTTGTTCTGAAAATACGTTGTTAGAGCCACCAAGCTATGCGGGATATGGAGAAATAGGATTTTCTCTGAACCTGTGGTGTAAAGTAGCAGGTCTGTTAATGTTTGAACACAGTATTTTCTGAATTGATTTCTGAATAAACAGGTAGAGAAACATCAAAGACAACATCCTCTTCAAGAAGAAGAAGGAGATGCACCTTGCTAGGATATCCCAGCAAGCTGAGATAACAGTCACTTGTTCTAAACAGGCTACATCAACGTTTTGCAGTTATTTACTGGTGCAGCACTGTATAACAAAAGGATAGGAAAATGTGGTTTGAAGAGGAACTTCAAGATTATTTGCTGCTGCTAATAATGTAAGTGGCTGAAATGAACAATGGATATTAAGTTTTTAAAGTTTTGTGGGTCCCTCTGGTTATGCCACCTATTACAGGCCTGCTTTGAGGCTCTCCTGATTCAATAGGAACTGACAAGACAAACCAATGTGAAATCCCAATCAGAACATGCATGCTTGTGGGAATAAATGGGGCAGGATTTAAGTATCTTTCATTTGTGTGATAGTTTTCCTATGAACCAATCTTTTTTTCTTTTTTATTTTTTCTGCATGTATATAAAAATAAAAAAGAATAGACAATCTAGGAAAATTGTCTTGCGAGTCAGAATACCCCTAGCTCTTTTTCTTAATGATTTATTACATTGTTAGACTTAAACTGAAAGATGCCAATATTGAAAGAAGTGATTGAAAAAATGTGAGAGTGCACGTAGATGAGTAATTTGTTTTGTACAATAATTCATTCAGTCAGCAAACAAATTCCCAAAAGTCCTTTAATAGCATTTGTAAGAAATTTGTTATTACTGCAGACAGAGGTTGTTAGGTCTAGAAGGAAAGTATAAAACCCAAATTCAGAGACATTCAGTGATCAAAAGGAACACTTTTTTCTCCTATTCACCTATCAGTTTCAAGTAAGACAGATCAGAAATTAGCTTCATTGTCAGACCTGGTATGTATGAAGTAAGACTGAAGAAACTCATTAGAATATGTTTTTCATAATTCATCTTCTAATTTTTGTCTGTTTGTTTTCATCCATTTTTTTCTTCCTGACGTGTTTCCAATTTTGGTTGCAGCTTGTTAACTTGGCCAAACATATGTGGAGAATGATCTGTATTTTCCAAAAGAAAAGAGTGTTTCTTGCCAGCAGCCCACAGTAGCTTGAGGAACATCTTGTTTGGTGAACAAAGACCAACTTTGATTACACACTGATACATGGCTACTTTCAATTTGAATGTTCTCAACCTCCAGTAATACCTAAGTTTCCTACCTCCACTGCTGAAGCAGATAACACAGTTAGCCAGTATTTTATTTTGTTTCGCATTGAATTTCAGTTTTTCAGCTCTATTAATGTTTGAATAGTAATCAACACTTATAATGCTTTAAATTGCAGTTTGCTTCCTTGTGATCTTCCTTTTCTAAGTAGTCATCATTTTCCTCATTTGCAGCAATGCCTTTTATTTGACATCCACTTGTAGATTTATTGTGCTGCATCTAACCTACCTGCTAGAATTGCACGAGGAAGAGGAAATGAGCTGCCTCTCTGGGCAATTATCTCCTGAATCTCATACTTCTCTACTTCTGGTATCTTCCTGAATGTGAAAAATAATTTGGTAAAAAACATTCAGTAGTGTAATAGATGAGAAGATCGAAGCCTTTATTATTTTTTTTTTTTCCTGAGAGTTCTTTGCCCATTCTCCTCCAATTTTTCTTGCAGTGATGTTACTTTTACATGTGGAACATGTTCCCTCTAGAGGAAAATGTCTGTGCTAATACACAAAAGTGGTCCAAACCAATGCAAACTGTAGAACTGATCATGCAGTTTTGACTTCCTTCTGTAGATTACTTGAGTAAGGAATCGCTATAATGAACATAAGGATTTCTTTTTAATTCCATGTCTCTTCAACAACAAGGTGAAAATTTAATTACTTTGGGATGTTTTGCATTTTATTTTCTGTTTTCCAGACAATTAATTGTTCATCATCAATTAGGTATGTTGATAGCTTATTTTTGAGAATTCAAATCCAGAAACGTTCTTCTCTTCAGTGACAACAGTTGACCTGGTGACATCTGTAAAGAAAAGCTGGAGGGAAGGTAGTCAAAGGAAGATATTAACAAGTCTTTATGAAAATGTTCAGGAGTGCCTTACAAAAGACAGAGAAAGGGAGTTTGGCTTGATTAGGTGCAGATGCTATGAACAAGGAACAGAAGAAAGGACTTTATTAAGCTCTGGGATTATTAAAAATTTATGAGACTATGAAAAATACCAGTTCCTTTCCAGCTTAAAGAAAACCCCCACCACCAGGGGAAGAAAAAAGAAAGAAAAAAAAAGGGAAAAATAACGATCCAGAAACTGTGAAAGAGCAAGTAGCAGCACTAAACAAATATTTTTTGCTTTATTTCTTGTTGGGAGGGAATGACGAGCTGAACCAGCCTCACAGTGGCCATAGCCTGGGTCACACATAACAATTTGAGCTCCAGGTTCCTCTCACTCAGGGCACTGCTGTGGCTTCAGAATTGACATTGTAATTCTTAAGATGTCTTTTTTGTTCCTGTGATGTTCTGAAGATGAAAAGCAGTGTATTAATACTCATTACATCAGTTGTCTGACTTGAAAATTCTTCTAAGAGGATCATATAGCTTCAATTCTGGGTGGCCTTAAACTGTTTTTTCCCACTTCTTATAATCTTCATACTCTCCTCTTCTCCATGCTGAGCAGTCCCAGCTGTCTTAGCCTCTTTTCATAGGAGATGTTCCAATCCCATCATCACCTTCGTGACCCTCTGTCGGACTCTCTCCATATCTCCCTTGTACTGGGGGACAAGAACTGTACACAGCACTTCAGGTACAGCCTCATCAATGCTAAGTAGAGCAGAATGATCACCTCTCTTGGCCTGCTGACAAGATTTTGTCTGATGCAGCCGAGAATATCATTAGCCTTCTTAGCTGCAAAGGCACATTGCTGACTCATCTTCACTGTAAGATTTTAATGATGCCCTACTCTTTCTTAAAGCTATTTATGGAATAATTTTATGGAGGATTTCTGGTGTCTGAGTGAAGTAATAATTGTATGTTTTCCTTAATGAAAATAGATAGGAGATTGTTCCTGTTAAATTCTGTGTTCTTGAAACACACCAAAATGAATTGCTTTGAAATTGGACATGGAGGGGGACTGGCCAAAACAAATAAACAAACAGAGATCTGCATGAGTCTTGCACGTGCTATATGGAACTGCTTGTTGTTTCTCACATTTTGAATCCATTTTGTAAAATATGATCAAAGTATATACATATCCTAAGGAATTAGGAGTGTTAAATATTCATATTGCAGGGTTAAACCTACAGTAGCAGCAGCAAAGGTGAATAAAATTCTTGCAGCCTTTAAGCAAAGACTGAAGAACTTCCATAGCATTTGTACAAATCACGCTGCAAATCCATGTCTCCCAGAGTAAATGGCACTTCTTAGCACTTGGAAATTACATCTGGAAGTAGTATTTTCTCTACAGCCTAGAAAATCTAGTCTGAGCTCCTCTGGCTCTCCAGCCTCCAGAATTGCTGCTTGAATGGATATATTGTACAAAATCAGATTGATTTGGCATACAACAGGGTACTCTCATCTCATCATACAGAAAGCCAAATGCTTCATTAAATATTTTGCCAGTTCTACTTTTTAGAAGCAACACTTAACTGTGCAGTTACTGCAGCCATTACAATCCGTTGAAGTGCTGCAGTAAATTGCCTGTCACCTGAATGGGAAAGTTTACCTAATAGAAGTAAATACAAGTTTTATACTACTGGCCACTGAAAGAATATATGTACATTTACACTATGAGGAGTTTGGACTTTCTGTAAAAACTGCTGGCACCACAGTATTACAGCCAGAGCTGCTGTTAGGAAGTGGTATTGACAGTAGCTGTCTTTCTCAAAAGACTGCTTTTAATTTCCAATTTCAAAAGGAATGTTTCTGCTTTTGAATCTGAGTAGAGTACTTCAGTGTAGCTGAAAGCGTCCAGTTCCTTTTAATATCCCTAATGGTCCTAGGAAGCTCACACGAATCTATAGAGGTGTATTTTGATGTAAGGCCAGAGCCTGACCTTTCAGGATGTCCTATCCCCGGTGCATACTGCTTCTTCAGAAATGTTGTATGGAAAAGGGCCCAAGCGAAAGACCTCAAACTAGAACCCATTAGTCATGGGCACGAATGTTTTCTTATTGTAGGCAGATGTGTTTGATGTCCATATATGGAAGATAGTGTTTCTTTTATTGAGAGAGGTGATTTCCAAAGCAGGCAGATAAATTCCAAGCTTCGAAGATCAAAGACAATGAATTCAGAAAATCCATTTCTGCTCACAGAGTAAAAGTATCACATCCTCATGGCTGGAATTGTAACAGCAGAAGGTGATGCAGTGAAAGAAACCAGTTTTCTGGGTGGGTTACAGGTGGAGCACTGCGACTTTCAGATGGCGAAGGATGTGCTTGGGGAGGCAGAGGCTGCCAACAAGCGTCCCCAGCAAGAAGGTGATTTCAAAAGCCACCCAGGTTCCTTCTGTTTTTTGGTGATGTAGAAGCAACTGTAGCAATCTGTCCTTAGACACTGATTGCAAGGAGATGGTATCAGATGGGGGATGCTGCCTCCAAGTGGGATAACAACAGCCCCTGTGAAATCCCAAGGCTGGTGACAACTTGTCTCAGTTTCAGCTGGAATGGAATTCTTTTCTCTAGAGTGTCTGGTATGATGCTATGTTTTTGGTTCTAGGAGAACAATATTGTTGATAACACGCTGATATTTATAATTGCAGAGTTGTACAGAGCCAAGGCCATTCTCAGCAATGTGTCCAAGGAAGGGGATGGAGTAGAATTAGGACAGCTGATTTAAAGTGACTAAATGGATATTCCAAACAATATGACATCATACAGAAGGGGTCTTGGAGGAGGTAGGAGTTATCTTGCTCACTCTTCTGCTGCTCAGGGGGGTAGCTGGGCATTGGCTGGGGGGTGGTGAGCAATTGCTTGTGCATCATGTCTTATATACATTCATATATATGTACCTGTAGCTGAGTAAGACAGATAAAACCATCATGTCAGACACTCTGAAGAAAACAATTCCACCCCAGATTAAACTAAGATGCAAATAAAACTTGAACATTTTTTTAAATCAAGAATAACTAGATTTTTAAAATGTTCATATGTGTCTTTACAAAGAGAAATAAATTCCTCTGGTACTGGGAGTGCTTTTTTTGACTCGGATGTTGCAGGGGTTCCTAGCAGTTTTCTTTGTTACCTCCATTGCCTGGTGGGACAAAGTGTTTGTATCCCTAGAGTCCAGCAAAGTAAGAAGAGATATAGTATCCTTTAATTTTCATGGACAAACTTATCCTTTAATTTTCATGGACAAATTTGGTTGAGTCACTGGAGAAATGATCTCTATGGTATTTATAAGCAGGGACTTTGACATTATTATTTTTTACATATAGATTATGAACTCATATGGACTTCTAATTCCCTTTCAATTGTCAGAGCATCACAGTGCCTTGCTTTGTGTAAGGCCGAGAAAAACTAGTCAGGTTTTATAATCCTAACTGTATGTCAGGAAGCATCATTTTTTTGGTTTATAATATGGGACTTTTTTATCACATGAGAAGAAACTTTCTACCTAATCGCTGCAATAAAGCTTTTGTGAGAGTTTTGGAAAATTATTTTGTACTTGCACTACTGAAAACTGATGCTCTGTCCTGTTCATATGTTTAAAAATAAGTCCTTAAATCTTGTAAAATGCAGACGGCTTGTGGAACCTCCCTGTAGGTGCCCCTGTTTATATTGCCTAAGTTTAGCTAGTGGTTGCAAAGAACCAAGCAGCCAACTTACTAATGAGCTTGTTTTGACAGGACTGCATAGCTCATTGCTTTTTAATGCATCATGTTGCTGCCTGGACCATGCAACACTTTCTGGAACCATATAAGTGATCTGAGAGATTGTATCAAAAATGTGCAGCAAAAATCATTTGGAATCAGATTCAATGGATTTACAATCTAGTTTAAATACTCGTGGAAGAACTGTTGTTTTCTTGCATGCTGATATCCTCTCCTGTTCAAAACTTGAAGACTCCACAGTGCACTGGGACAAATTTATCCTGGGGATAACTCTAATGAAGTGAGTGAAGTCACACCAGGCATTCATTTGGCTCATTACTAACATCTTGTCTTTTACCAGCATGCCCTGCATTTGTCACTTGACACTCTGTGCTGTGATGAAGACAGAAACGGTCAGTTTGGTTTTTAAGGATCCTCTACTTTTTACCATGGCAAACTGGTTTGGTTTTTGTGTTTGTTTGTTTGTTTTGTTTTAATTTCTTTTTAAAATCTGAACAATGTAAGTGCTGTGGGCTGAGAAGAATTTGAAAAGTAGGTAATATTGCAGCCATAATAAAGACAATTACAGTTATCACTGAACAAATACCTTCCTCAACCAAACTTCTCCCTTTTGTGATGTTAGGTAGTTGGAATTTTGTAATGTAATACATTTTGTTAATATACCTAGGGATTTGTGAGCCCTCCATGTCTAGATCCTGTTCACCTTTCCTATAACTGCCTATCGGATTTCACAAGTGTAGCATTTATGGAAAAGACTATTTTTTCCCTTATTTTCCATCTAAAATGTGTAAAGATTGATTAATATATGTAATCAGCAGTCTTAGACAATCCTGTAGAACTGATCCATTTGACCTGATTGTTAATATGGCATTGTAGTCTCACATGGGGATGACCTCAGGCATGCTTTGAAAAACAATTTTATTAATTTAGCTTTTTAGTTTGCACAGTAAAATCTCCAGAATAAATACAGTAGGTGTACTTATTCTTCTATCCATACAAATGCATAGAAAAAGACAGTAAAGGGAGACTGGAGAGTGTGAAGATTTTTATTAATATATATTTATATATATTTAAATGAAAATCTTGACTTTTCTTGTGACTAAATTATGTACGTGTGCAAACTTATATAGATACAAACAGACACATGACAATATATGTATGCAAAAAAAAAGCCACACACACATCATCCTCATACAGTCAGTGGGAGTCGTTTACACCCTATTGATTACATTGCATTGCCCTTAAAAATCATAGGCCATCATGTGTGTTTAAACGGAATGTTTAGTGTAGGTATATAATAACAATGTTAAGATGACAAGAGTTAAAGTGTATTTACAGGTTGTGGAGGAGATATCAATATGTCAACATTTTGCAAAACTTTGACCTTCTGCCCAAGTATGTATCTGCTAAGACAACATCAGTCTGGAGCAGCATAGCTGCATGCTGCATCAAGCCTTGGGGACAAAAGCATGACATGTGGAAGGCTACACCTATGCAGAAAATTATGATTCTAAAGAAGTTAGAACATATCACTGAGTTTTCTTTAATTTATAACTTCAATAAATTATGGACATGTGGACAGATGTCTACTCTGACATCTGAGCTCTTGTAGTGCTGCTGGGATGTAGTGAATGTCCAGTAACTGGTTCTAAGCTGTATAATTGAATCATAGAATCACAAGGTTGGAAATGACCTGTAAGATCATCTAGTCCAACCATCTTCTCATTACTATTGCTACCACAAATTAACCATATATTGTAGATCCTGAGTATCACTACCTTGCATCAGACCTTTGGTGGGCAGAGCAGTGCTCAGTCCTGTTGGCTGATCTGTTTTACCTCAGGGACCGATGGCAGATTATTGCAGGTAATAAGGACAGGTAAGCAGGACACAGTGAGCACCTCTTGGGATTGGACCTCTTCACTCCAAGAGCTCCAGAACCTCTTATCTATGCGTGTGTGAGGCACTCATCTTTCCTAGGATTTATAAGCAACACATTTATCTACCGATGTATCTAGACATACATACACACTGTGTGGACTTGCATAACCTCCTCTGTGAGTTTTCAAGATGGGGAAGTGGCAACGTGGTCAAACAATCAGTGATCAAACTAAAATCTTGGTTTTATTTCTGGACATCTCAAAGATGTAATCAGAGTTACTTGGATACATCTGAAAGATGAAGTTGGCTAAAAGATCTTTTAATAATATCAGTAGAAAAATGCAATTAGAAGATTTCCTACACTTAGCTGAGGCAGCAGGATTTAATAAGTTATATGATTTCAAAACATAGTTCTGATGGATGCTTGTTTTGTTAGAATAAACCTTTGTCTTTTCCATACTAAAAGAATCTGCATTGCCTGGTTTTGCTCAGGATATTTCTCGTAGTTTATAACAAAAAGCTCCTTCCCCCCAGCCCCATGGGCATCTTTTTTCTTTATAAAGCATTTCACGTGGTTTCAGAATCTGTATGTTGGTTCAGATGTATTAATATTCAAAGAAATAGGAGTGTGCCTAAACATTATTCTTTTTACTTACACTGCTAGGTGTTCTGCAGTGTTTTACCCCTACAAGCTTTCAGCAGTCATGCTGGAATCAGAAACAGAATGTGGTACATTGTCTTTAGCTTAATGATAAGGCATAAATATTTTGGTTTCAATCCACGTTGCTTTCACCATCATGGAATTTGGCTTTAAAAAGCAACTGAAAAAAACATAACATTTCAAATTGAAGAAAGCTGACTTAAGAGAAAGTAAAATCCGTGTTGTGTTGCATGCATTTTGTGATTTGTGATAAATTCATATGTTATCCTAAGCAGTAAGTACCCTTCAACCTTGGTGGTGTTTAACAGAAAAATCTTGTGACTCTTAATGAAATTCCTGATAAATACTATTTTCTCTGTTCTTGCTGAAAAGCTAAAAATTGGCCCCACATCCTACAATTCTTCTTTTTTTTCTTTTTTTCTGAAAATGTGTGATGCTGAGTCAGTGAGGTAATTATATGATCTTTCATTCTCTTCTGAAAAATGTATTCACATAAACCAAGGCTATTATTAAGTACACCAGGACATACAGGAATCTTCAATGTAAATATATTAAATCTTACTAAAAGGGGAAAGTAGAGGGCTGTGCTGATAAAGTTGTGATCCTTTCTGTCATTGGTGCTGGGATTAATTCAACTAATTTTTGCCATGTTTACAAACAGGGATCTTGTTTCAACTTGCCATTCAAGCCTCGGCTATTCTAGGATGCCAGTGATGAACTCAGTCCTTGGAGCCAACAAGCTCCATGTGAGAGTTTAAAAAATATGGAGAGATTCTATGTGGGGAAGGTGGGAGGAATCCACACATTGAAGAACGTGAGAATTTGAAGGTATGCAAAGGGGTAAAATGAACAGAGAAATGAGATTCAATGGAGGAAAGGAATATTTAGAAGGCAAATCATGAACAACTTTGTAAGTACACTTAGGGTAAGAACAGTATCTAAAGAGAAGCTGTAGCTGGCTTATTCTGTAAGAGATTTAGAAGTATAAATCAAGTAAGGGAAAAAAACACAAAAAACAGACAACTCAGAAGAGAAGTTCGATTCCTTTACTACTCTGTGATTTAATATGTAAATATTAGAAAAATTGAAATGATCACTGATTAAAAAGCATCTAGAAGACTTTCTTATTCTGTAGAGGTAGCATTGGGATTACTTCATCAAAAATACTTTACTTCTCAGGAGGTGCATCACACCAGTATGCTCCAAAGCAGACTGGCTTTCAGTGTGTTTTAATATTTCTTTTCTCCATAATAAAAATTTTGTAAATAATTTTTATAACCTTAATTGCTTACCTACAAAACCTAAAGCACAGGCAAAAATAGAGGTGCCTTTCTTGAGTTCTACATTTATTTGGATAAACATCTTTTCTAAGAAAAAAATATGGAACCTAACATGGTTTAGTAAGATGTTCTGTTATGGGTGTGTTTTATGAACACTCGTCACATTTTCTTAGAACATGTTTGTATGCTAAACAACACTTACCTGCTACAGAGAAAAGAACTGTGAAAAGAATAATGTACGTGTCTTTCGTATTCACACAGGATAAAAACGTTTGGAAATCTTAAAATAAATAAATAAATCAACCAAACCCAAAAGCCATCGATATCAAGAACTTCAGGGCTTGTAAATTAACACAGCTCACTGAGAAGCTCTTCTGATCTATGGTCCTTCATCGGGTATTTCTGCAGCTTTGGAATGATGCCGGCTATGGGAAAAAGAAGTCACATATTGACACACGAGCCACCATATTTCAACTGCTTAGATGTGGAAGGAGTAAGCACAGAAATCTATGATTAGAGAAAACTTGCTCAGAAATGTCCTCTCACAGGAGCCTTATAAATACTGCAGTGATTTGCAGAATTAGCAAACAGGACATGATTGGCAACTTAGCATACAATGAATTATGGTTATCTGAACAACCTCACATTACTTTTCTCTCATCTTCAGAAGTACTTACAAATCAAATAAGAGCAAGATTAAGACATCTGATTATTATTTTTTTTTAACACAAAAACCTCAGAATTAGATACAGCTGTTAGTGATAGTTTAATGAATTCTCATTTATTTTTTTAGATATAAATGACTTACCCTTAACAAAAGGCTCAAGGAATTTCATAAAAGTGTGATTTTCTAGATGTACAATATTACCAGTTTGCTTTTATATGGCTATTATGAATTTCAAAGTAAATTTAACCTTAATTATGTTGAAAGTCTCTGTAGATGTTTTTAAAGTAGCTGCAAATCTTCAATGCAGAATGAAGAGCAACAAATTTCCAATTAGAGAAACATATTGTTAATTTGTTAAACAAGTCACACCTGATTGCCACTTCCACCTCATTGGTATGCTGTGAAGACAAGCCCCTTCACATGCAGCTAGGCATTGTTTCAAACAACTTGCCAACAAAGATTTTTTCCTTGGATCTGGGAAGGCAACATTTTACACATACTCAAAAACAATAACACTTGAATGACAGTTATTTTCAATTTGGGATTTTGACAAAGACTCTTAATTGCTATTCCCAGGCAAAATCTTCATTAACGGGGAGTCTGGGTTATAAATATTTATCAATTACCTAAGGGAAGAATCCATGGGAGGAAACTGTTTTCTAAATAATTCAACCTGTCTGAAATTGGAAATTAGTCTGGGAGTTCCTAAGATTATTTTACATTTAAATTATATTTAAAGTACATATGAAAATCCTCCTGAAGTTAGAGTAGTTGCCACTGCTTTTTTTGCTGTCCTTGTACTCGTGAACCTGCAACTGTCAGTCCTCATGATCCATTTTTTATTTCTCTATAGATAAGGAGATCTGATATATTGGTTGGTGTTTTGGGTTGAAAGGTGGATTATCTGTCAACTTGCATCTCTCATCATTATAAAATTTTAACACACAAATTATGTTTCCTTGAGCTTCTACCTGTTCAGTGTCAGGTTATGCCATGAAGATGTGCTTGAACATGAGGACCTGGGTGGATGATGGGAGACCTGCAGGGACTGATATCTCTGGAGTTAACTCCAATATGATTCCTGCATCTTCATTTAGGTACCGAAATCAAAAGGCTTCATCACCAACAGTGCTATGAGGTAACCATCTACTCTCAAGCCCAAGGACAGTTGGTTGCTTCTAGGTGCAGCCTAAACAGCATTATTCGCATGCAAAAAGCACAGAGCAAAACAGTAACCAAAGAGAATAAAAGCATGATGTTCTCTCTGGAATTTACCTCATCAGACCATGGCTAAAAGTAATGGATAGGGTATAATTTCTGTCTCTAGAAAAAAAAAGACAGGACATAGAGAATGACATGAGTTCATTTGGATTGCCAGATGCTTTGTGTGTAACTCAGAGCGTGAAAGCAGTGCTGATTGAATCACAGTTTCCAAACAGGATATTAATATTTCATTATTTTACACTGGTACTTTGCTTGCACTTTATTTATTATTACTATTAATTTTTTTTTTGGGGGGGGACATTGAAATTTGTAATATAGTAGAAGATACTAATGCTTCTGATCAACCCAAATGCATGAAAGGGGTAAGATGCTCATTCAATAAGAATTAGAAAAGGAAAAAAAGAAAAAGAAAAAAAAAAAGTATTATTGAACCACTGAAACACTACATAAGGATTTGCAGTCCAATGAAAAAGCCTGTAATGTGTTACTGTTCATTTTGTTTTGGGGAGGTGTATCCTGTGAATTCCTCTCTGCTGCTGTCCAGCTACAGCAAAACTGTTAAATTATGGTAAGAACAATAAAATGGGACTAGCAGTCATGCGACTTGCTGCTGCCTGATGTGTTACAGAGCTGAATTCCAAACTGTCTCTACTGGTTAAACCACAGGTACTAATGACCCTGCTTACAGATCTAGCTCAGAATATGACATTATTTAAACTTATATTCACAATAATAAGCAAATTTCTATTAGCTAAAGTTGCAGGGGAAAGCTTGACTTCATGAATTTAATTGAAGCCAATGCATACCTGAGCCTGCAGGCAGACTGAAACACTGTCTCTGAGAGGTGCATGCTGCTGTTTCTGAAGATCTGTTAGCATCATCCCAACAAAAGCAGAAAGAGAAGAATCCAGGATGCTCAACCTATTAGTCTAGTCATAGAAAGGCTCCAAATATTGCCTAGGGGAAGGAAGGGCGATGCCACAGCTGCTGCCAGGGCTGGTAGGAAGTAATGTGACCTCCAAGTGGAGAAGGAGATCCAAAGAGTGACAGGACTTGTAGACTGCTTTGGTTGCTTGGTAGCAACTATGCTCTCTAGAAGGGAAAGTTTATTTGACAATCCTTGCAATTTTACTGTAAGGGACTAAAATTCTGGCAGTAGATATCAGTCACTGAGCTGTGTTACTCTGTGTCTTAATTTTTAAGTTGTTGGTTTTTGTTGTTGGTTTTTTTTCAGGGATTAAACATCCTTAAATGAATACGTAGCATTCTATTCAGTATGATGGATATTTTGTGATGCTAATTATCTGTGCTGAAAATGTATTTTCAGTGGATGTGTTACTGCACCTCAGCTCAGTCAACAACAGTGGTTGACTGCTTACTCCCTGCCATAGTTTCTATTTTGCACTTTGCATCTTGATTGAGTAGGAAAATTCTTGGTAACTGTTCAGGTTATGTGATGCCTTTATGTGGGAAGAAAATGAGATTTCGTGTTAGCTTCTGGTAGAGAGTGAAAGGCCAGATTTTACAGACTAATCATACAAGTAAGGAGAAACCCTGCTCTTGGATTCCATCCTGAAGCATTCGAAACTGGAGTTCAAAAATATTGTCTGCTGTGGCCAGAAAAATACCGGAGGCACTGAAATGGCCAGGTTAGGTAGTGGGTACAAAATATGCTTGTCCTTCTTCACATAATGTCTAATCCATTTTTTCATGAAGTCACCTTGAAATTAGCATTTGAGCAGCAGCTTTTGCTAGATTTAAATAGAAAGAGGTATATTAAGGAATTGAACAATATGATTTCCAATATAATGTGTGGTTAATTCCCTTCATAATGCATGAGGATTGGAAGTAAAGAATGAAATTAAGTTTGCACTGCTTTGTGAAGCTTTGATTCAAAAATGTTATTAGGTTATTAGGACCTAGATGTTGTGTTCAGAATTTCTCTTTAACTCATAGGATCACTAAGGTTGGAAAGACTTCTAAGATCTAGTCCAGCCATAAACCCATCATGACCATGCTCACGAACCATGCCTCTCAGTGACATACGTACTCTTTCCTTGGACATCTCCAAGGACAGTGACTCCACCACCTTCCTTGGCAGCTTGTTCCAGTACCTCAATAGAAAATGAACAAGCTCTAGCTTTAGTTTCATCCTGGTTAAGGTACAGCAGGTGAATTATTGAAAGTGTGATGCTATTTGCCATTTTTGTGCCGTCTCCTCTGCTGGCTGGCATCTGCCCACCCAGCCCCATCACAAAGGGACTACCCTTTGCAGTGCCATACTCCCAGTTCTGCTTTTCTGTTGTTTTCCTTAATATAAAATTTAAGTCACTCATGTTGAAAGCATATAGCTGTTCTTTCCCTATGCAAATGCAACAACTGGAAACATAGGAGTGTAGAAGCAGTGAGGCAACAAACAATTAATGATTATGGTTTTTTTTCAGTATTTAAAATACTTTGCTTTCAGCAGCACAATATTTGGAGGAACAAAAGGGATACTAAGCCAAGCCACGTTGGAAGGGTAGGGAATAGAAGGGGTAGAGAGATAAATGATAGTATGCCCAGGGGTTATGAGAGCCATCTAGCGATAAATACACTAGGAGTGAAAAAGGTCACTCTGAATAAGTGCGCGCAAAAAGTAATCAAGCATTAGAAAGAAGGACATGCCACGTGTAAAGAATGAGGTACTGGAGTTAAGAGCATAAATACTGATAAGGAAAGGAAAGACAGAGAATGAAAGCAGATTGCCCAAGAGCTTTGGAAAGTTGCATAATGAAATTGGCTTCAAGAACACTGGGACAAAGAAGTCAGTGGGGGAGAGCACAGTGCAACTGAAATGACTGCTGTAAGGGAAGCTTGTTCTTCAGATTCTGCACAAAGCCCCCATCTGGCTTTCAGGAAAAATCTTCCCTGATATGCAGTGAGGATAGTTTGCAGAGAATATTTTTTAATGCTACAAGACTGAATCATAGACAAAGTATAGTCATCTCAACACCCACCTGGTTCAGTTTAACAGGAGAAAACCTACTTCTAAATTTCACAGATCATACACATGGCATATGCAGAAGATTAAATTTGGACCCCTACTACATGTTTACTTGTCAGTGATGGGCAGCGTAAGATGCACTTAATGATGGAAAAAATCTCAGAAAAAAAATCTCCCATTTTCCTGATAGCATTTCAGCCTTGTTTATAGCAGCTTTTTTCCTAGGCTGTTGGAGAGCCATGGGCTCCAGGGTTTTTTTTGTCTGCATGTCATAGAAAGCTTACCGGGTAAAGACTCTGAAAAATGGCAGCTCTAATGTCAGTATTTAGCCAAGCAGAATGAATGAATCTGAAACAAAGGATTTTGCATTCAAGTAGACCTGAATGCCAGGTAGATCTTCATAATACAGAAGAAAGTTATCCAGGCCTCTCTTCCTCCAGGGACAGGTGGATTGTAGACATATGTATACTGCATCATGTTGCCCAGAGACTGGAACAAACTGCCCAGAGAAGCTGTGGAAATCCATCGCTGCAGGTGCTCAAGGCCAGTTTGGATGGGGCCCTGGGTAGCCTGAGCTGGTGGATGGCAGCCCTGCCCACGGCAGGGAGTATGGAACTGAGTGATCTGTAAGGACTCTTCCAAGCTAAGACATTCTATGAATAGTAAGAGATGTTTAGGAGAACTTCTGAGATAATGTTGTATAAACTCCACTAGTACTTGATGAATTATACAAGAAGAGTAAAGTGGTGGTAGAAAGCATATTGGTGTGCAAAAGAAAAAGGTCCCCAAAATCCTGATAGAAAGTTACCATCAGACAATGAGTTTGAAATGAGAGACACCATTTGCATAGATACTAATGGAAGGATACATAAGCTTTTAATTCTGGCATTTTTCAAGGTAGAGAGTTCCTCAATCAATTGAAATCTTTAGGTTTTTTTGTATGGCTGGTTGGTTTGTTTTTTACTGTGACCATTTTTGTCTGCAGGAGCTTTTGATTCCCAGTGCTTATTCTACTGTCACTCAGGTGAAACTGCCCATGACTCCAACCAGAGGACTTGTGTCACCAGCTGAGGAACTGCTGGGACAGAAGCAGGACACTGATTATGTGGTGTTCTGTTGGAATTATGTGGGACTTTGTTGTAAGTACTGTTTGAGTATTATTACTGCTTCCTATGAGGAAGGAAGAACTGTTACACTAAATAAGTGCTTTTACCTTTTCTTTTTCCTCCAGAATTTTCTTCTGTCCCTTTTTGTGAGAACATGACTAACTCCTTTTAGTTTGAAAGTCTCTTCTCACCTGCCTTCTTCCATAGTTAATGAGTTGTGGTTTTAATGTAACACGATCGCACTCAAATTCAGAAATTCTTTTCTTATTTCAAAGGGAAAATAAGAAAAAGAAGGAACAATCCAATACAGTTTTTTCTTTTTTTAAATAATTGATTTCTGCTAGGAAGGAGATCATTGCATTTCTGGCTTAAGGAAAAAAACAACAACAACAAAACATCTTTCTTATATTCTAAGGCTCATGGCTTGTTTAGAAAAAAGTCAGTGTGCAGTGTACTGACCTACATAGGAAGGGATACCATGAAACATGTTTAAGAAAGGTTCAGAATAATGTGCAGCCAGGAGTACCAGAGTACCAGAGGTTGTATGAGGTTGATTACAATGAAGCAGAAGGAACAAATGAACAAAGGAACCAAATCTCAAGAAAATCTCCACAGTCTGTGGTTCCTTGAAGTAAGTTAATATGGATGATGTGACTGCTTGATCTAGAGTGCCTGGTGTCTTTAACTTCCTTACATCGTTACTGCTGTGGCCTAAATGTTGAGGGTGGTATTTTATACTCACGAGAGCTATGTGGATTTATAGAGATGTGTGACTCCCTCATGCAAGTGAAAATGTATAACAACTGCAGTGATGTTGGCCCCTTTGTGCTGACTGGCTTTGAAAGTGAAGCTGTCTCTGCCTCTGCAGTCCCTACAAACAATTGGCTATTTGACTCTAATCTCAAGGGTCCAGTGTCAGACAGAGAGATGGATGGGCACCTTCCTTCCAGGAGGTGTCCCAGCATCCAGTTGCATGGTGCATAATCCCTGGTTGTTTCACTTTGAGACTGTGTGTATGTGTGCATTCTCCCTCCCTGACAAGGAAATATGAATGAGACTTTGCAGGATATACATCCCAAAATTGTATTTATGTTCTTTCCAAAGGCTCTATAGAAGGTAGACCTGCCTCCACTTTGTTCAGGCTGAAAAACTTCCTTCTGAAAAGGCTAATAGAAAAAAATCTGAATTTACTTCCAAGGTTATAAGAACAGAAATATTATCTTGGCTGAGACCTTTGTCCAAATCACATGTGGTGATGTGTCACACTGGCTATGTGTCATGCACAGAAACACTTCTGTCCCCAAGGGTCAAGGAGAGATATTTGTTTTCTGTCTCTAGACTATTTTAAGAGATCTGTTCACATCCTTTCAGCTTTAAGTAGCTTGCCTGTAGTCCGGCTAGTCAGCTCTGCAATACCAATAATCAACACCGAATGATATTTCATGAAGCAAAACACAAAGAGTAGCCTTGCTGAGTAGGCAACATAAATGTATTTGACTCATATTGCATTCTTACTGTATGGATACTGACTGTAGATATATGGATACTGACCATGGTTATACGACATACTTTCCCCCTACAGCTAGTGGCAGCTCAGTACCAGTGATGCAGTGGAATCATGCTCTCTTGCTACATATTAGGCTATATTTACAGTTCTTCTTTCACAAATCAGAACTGCAACCTGAGTTTTGGTTGTGGTCTCTGTTCTATGAAACCTACATCTATTTTATAGGTACCAATGTCAAGAAGTTTAAAAAGGATATGTTATAGTTCTGTGGACATTCTTAAGAAGTATTTCCAGTCCATGTGAAATTGCTTTCTGTTGGCTGTCAGAGATGTTTTATCATATTATTTAATTTCAATTTTGACATTTGTTTGTACCTACATTCTTTCCTTTATTTTTTCCTCACATTCCAGTTATTACAACACTTTAACATTCTATACAGAGCTTGTTTATTTGGCCTATGCATATTTAATAGAGGCAACTCATCTGTAGGAGAAAGGTTTTCCATCAGCACCCTGATCTGAACCAGTTTAACCTTCCTTCTCTGTCCAGAGATGACACATGCTCTCCTTACAACGTTGCTGTCTCTGCATCCCATTTTGTTTGCTCCTCCTCTTCCCTTCCTTACCTATTTTCCCATTGCATAGGTGCCATTTTTTGAACCTTAGATTTTCAGTGTCATCTTTGGAGTTATGGCTGCTCTTTCTTCCTTTCCCTCCATCTGCCTCAACCTAACTCCCAGCTGCAGAGCCAGACAGGCATTCTGGGTTTCAGATATAAAAAAATCTTGAGGAAAATGTTGATGAGAACATTTCAGGCTCTTTGGTTTTCAGGACTGTTTTTAAGCATTTTAGTTGAGCCTAACTTCTACCTTCCAACGTCGATTTCCATCAGCTACACTTTTTTTGTTTTCCACTCCTCCTCAGAATCCACAGAGTGAGTTAATTCTTCTCTCAGATGGCATATATTCAAGCAGATTTCTATTTTGTTTCTGTCTGCTCATGCTTTGAATTGCTGCATTATTCCCCCTCTTTTGTCAGTGCTTAGCATTATATAAAAAATGAAATAATGTGGCTTTTTCTCCTTTAGGTCATGGATGTTGATATTCAGATTGGACCTAATGCCGAAAATACTCTTCTGGAGAAAAATCACCTCCCCTCCCGTTAGCCATGCCTTACTTCCTGATGCAGAAAAGGATTTGGAGGTGAGTGTACAGCTAGCTGCCACAGTTATGACTGATTCTCAAAAGAGAGCATCTCCCCTTTCTTATTGTTCTATGAAAATGAGATTCTTTTAGCTTGTTTTGCAGGCACCAATTGGCAATGACATTCTGCCCCTTTATGAAAAGTAAATTCAGTCACTGGAAACACAAGTCCCAGTCCTGCAAAGAGATATCTATGGGCAGCCAGTGCCTCTTTGCTGATCCATATTGATCGGGGATAAGGGTCTGTCTCTGCAGATAGCTTTGAAGGTTCAAGGTCTCTGTTGTGGCAACACAAGCAGCTTGCTGAGAGTCTCTATATAAAAGGAAACTGGGAGATGAAGTGGAAAATCTTGTGTCTGGCCTCCCCCCTGACAGCATGGGAGGAAGGAATGTCAACTTGGGCATTTTTCAGATTTAACTATGAATAGCTTAACTGGAGTTAATGATACATAACTAGTGTTTCTGTAGGCAGATAATCTGTTCTTCTGATCCTCCCAAGGCTCCCTGCCCCTTTTCCATCCTCTTTATTAAAAAATAAACCCAGTCAAGGCAGAATTTTAATCTTTTGCAACCTGCAGTTTCATAAAGAGCTTGTTGGATAGGAGCAATCACAAAGTTTCTGTATCTGATGACATTGTTCTGGAGCATTTGTTATGCTTCCCACTTGTGGTTTAGCTGATAAGCGCAATTCAAGGAACAAAAAAAGCTTTGTTGATTGTCAACGAGCATAACAAAACCAGATTGTGCTCTGATGGTATTTTAATAGAGGTATTCTTTAAAAAAAAAAGTTGCTAAAATGTGCAAAAAGTTGACTGTGTTCTTTTGGATACACATTTTCTAAACTAACTAAATAGAGTGGCAAAATCTTTAAGATAAAATAGATCAGGAAAAAAAAATTCCAATCCATCCTGTTGTCTTTGGGATGGACTAATTTTGTTTATGTGTTATGATTATGACTATAAATAAGCTTGACTTCATAGTGTATATGGTGAGGATATCTCTCTATTTCTTAATGGATATTTGATCAAAAGGATCACGCATGTGTATGTTTATGTATACATGCATACAGATATGCATACATATTTGTAGATGAAGACAGCTAATGACCTCAGGATTTTACTCGTGTAGTATTTCAAAGATCAGCAGCTGAAAGATGAGGAATTGGAGATCTTTATTTAGAAGGTTGCAAAATTTTTTATAATCGAATGCAATGTTAAGAAACCTGCATGGAGATGTAATGATTCCATATATCTTTAGCATTTGTAGTGTGCTGGGATGCAGAGGTCACTGTGGGGATTTTTTGTTATATGCTGCTAGATTCTTTATTCCAAGGGTCGTTTGGAGACACATAATACATTTGTATGTGACACTCTTCGGAGTGAGCTGCTGAAAAGTGACTGAAAGAATTCTGAGATCAGATGAGATAGCAGCTTCCTCAAATCTGAATTTTAAATTCACTCTCCTCCTTCAGTTTTCCCTTCCCTTCCCTTCTCACTTTTTCTAAACATCGCTGGAGAAGAGCACTGGGAAAAAAAGAGATATTTATTAACTTTGTAATGGGATTAAGGAGAATTGGAAGGGAGTATCATTAACCCAAGCGATAAATGTTATATATGCAATCACTACTATCCAAACCATTGTTCATCTGGAAAACCAATTTAAGTTAAGCCTTTTTTAATTGCTTCTGTGTGTACTTTTAGTCAAGTCAAGGAAGGGGCAGAAATATTTATTTTCTCCTTGCCAGATTTTTGTTGTGAATGTATACTTTTCTTTTCTTATAGATATTTCATATGGATATGGGCCTCAACAGAAATGTCTGCTTCAGAGTCAGAATATATCTATATAGTGATGGAAAGAGGTGCTTAAACTGCTGTAATGGGGCTTCAGGTGCAGCTAGATGTCTAGATGAGATTCAGGAGTTCCTAATATCACATCACAAAAGTAAACAAACAAACAAACAAAAAAAAAACCACACCCTGTCTTAGCACAGTAGATCTGCAACTTTGTCAACAATTCTTGATCTGCATCCATCTCTGGTGGCCCAGAAAAGTCGTGGATGCATCATCCCTACAGATGTTCAAGGCCAGGTTGGATGGGGCCCTGGGCAGCCTAATCTGCCATGTGGCAGCCCATGGCAAGGGAGTTGGAACTGGATGGGCTTTAATGTCCCTTCAAATTCAAACCATTCTATGATTCTAGGATGAAAAATAGGAATTAGGATGGAAAGCACCTCAGGAGGTCTAACGTTCTTACAAAGCTGATCAGACCAGGTTGCTCAGGGCATCATCCATACAGGTCTTTAAAATCTCCAGGTCGGTTTGGTAGTAGATGGAAGATGGCAGCAGCTGGTGTTGAGTTGGCTTCGCTATGGGAAAAACAAAGCTTATGGCATCTGTGTGTTTGTGTGGAAAAAAGGGGCTTTGAGCGAATCCTAGGGTCTCAGGAGATATCAGTATAGATTCAGACATAGCCTTGGGAATCTTTATACTTAAAAGAGGAAACCTTAGCAGAAATGCTGCTTTGTATCAAATGAAACATTATATTCCCATTTTTCTTTGGCACTGGAAAAATAAGAAATTCCTTATAAAGCTTGATATTTCTTGCCCAGGAAATACATGATTTTCTCATCATCAAAACAGGCAGTTTTACTGAAGGATGGTAAATAGATGCCACTAAGGAGTTCATTGCAATTGTAGCAGTAATTCAGGCTGGCTAAATTTTCCCTGTTTGTTTAACAAGGAAGGAGCTTTGAGATGAACTGGGCAATGTAAGTATAGAGGATTAGTTTAACATTTGGGACATTGCTGGCTGTATTTCAATATTGACCTTGAGCGCCACCTCCTCAGTAATGTATATATTAAGCCTTCAAGCGCCAACATTATTGTATTGATGAAGTAACCTTTTACTTGTTGTAGTACTGGGAAACCACTACATGTTTCTCAATGGAATTTTTCTATGTGAGAAAAGAAACAGTAAAAAAAGCTCAGATTTACCAGTTTCTTTTAGATGCGAAACAGCCCAAAGACCTCTGCATAAACCACTTTCCCTTTGTCAGCACATCAGAAGGTAAATGCTCAGTGCTAAATCTTGGAATGGTGTGTATGTGGAACTTCATGGCATACCTGTCAGATGTTCTGATTCATTTTTAGGACTCCGAAATATCACAGCTATAAAAGATTTAAAAGTTCAGCACAGATTCAGCTGCTGGATTCAAAGAACTGTATTCATTAACTGTTTACCTGCCCTTTGCACACCCTCCAGGCTCAGAGTGGGAACTGGCATCTTCACAATGAGCAAAGCACCAACGTTACACTAATGAGCTGCTTGGCATATTCACCTGCATGCCACTCCACAGAAGCCATTCTTTTTCATGGTATGCTGTGCAGAGTGAAGGCAGAGGCAGTCAGGCAGCTCAGGCAAATGAAAGCCCCCTAGGCTTCACTGAACTTGACATAGCCTCCTTCCATCCTTTCAGATTTGCAAGCAAATGTGTATCTACCAATGCAAAATGCTGCATCTTGCAGTTACTGAAGATTTCCTTAGGGATCACTCTAATTGTTCTTTCATTTCACAATGCTTTCCATCAGCTTGAGGTATGTGGACACAGACAGGTGGTCTTTGCCTTGGAATATCTTCTTACACATGCTGAGAGCAAGGCTGCAGAGCAAGTCTTTCCTGATTTAATTGCACAGATGTAAAGGCTACTTCATGCAAGGTTGTACTTTAGACACTTGTTGTCCCTCTCACTGTTGGATCTGCTCTGAAGTCTTCATAGGAGGTAAAGCTAAACAGTCCCCCAAGTGCTTTAAAAAGATGCAGATCCACTACAGCTCTTTCCTTTTCTAGGGATAGGTTTTACTGGAAACTTTTGGCAGACAGTCAAAAGATGGTGAGTACCAACAGGTTTCAAGGCTGCATTTGCTTTACTGGGAGATGCTGCGGAATGTAAATTTCTTTAATGACAGCTCCTTCAAACCCTTTTCAGTCTTGTCAAGATTCCTTATTAATAGCAGAGAAGTAATCTTAGTTCTTTCAATGGCAGCAATTCTCTAGGCAACTGCTGAATTTGTAAGAATACAGATGGTGCCTGCCATTTCTTTTTTCTTCAGTACCATACTGCATTCCTCACCTGACATGTGGAACTTGTTTGCTACTATAATGCGTCAGCTGCAGACACTTTTCTTAGAGGTAAAAGCAGTTTTGCTTGCATTTTTGTTGGCAGCATTGAATTTTGTCCACCTGCAGGCAAGATTAATTTTTTTCCCCTTCTGAGATAGCAGAGCTCATGATGGTGATCTGATTTGAAACTTGTTGGCACTGTGCCTTTTTCTCTTTGCCACTGTAAACTGATTGAGCTAAGCATCCCTCTCCTTGTAAACAGAAAAAAAAAAAAAAAGAAAAAAAAAAAAGGCAGGCAAGTATCTAGGTAAGATTTTCATGGCATTTAAAGAGTTTAAATGGAAGTGTTATTCTTTGGGATGTATTTCTGGCAGATAACAATTCTACAATTAAATAAAACCCAACTAAACAAAAACAAGCCTCATTATTAGAGGAACTAAATTAAACTAAATACTACAGAGTTGGGTGCACTGCTGATCTTTCCTGCTGGTCTCTGATGAGCTACTGACTGCACTGGAGAAGTTGGAAAATGGGCAGAAACCAGAGGGTCATATGTTTGAGGTTCAAAGTGCGGGCACACACTGGTCACAGGAAGGAGGGAAATTTATTCCAACAAAACTCATGTACTTGGTTGATCACATGCTGCTCATTCACTGGGATGAATCTGTGCTGTGTTTTTCAGCAGCTATTATTGTAGCAGCTTGTTTCAGTTTTCTAGCTTTGTAGTTTTAAATTCTCTTTCTTGATAGCTCTCAAAGTAGTCTGCTGATCCAGCATCCTGTGTGGATGGATATGTCTGCCCTAGAATAAGATGGCATGAAGTGTTAAACAAGCATGATTTTGCGTGGTATGTGTAAACAGCGTGTTTCCAAGGCAGAATGAGCCTTCAGTTTCAGTATGAATGCACAATTTCAGCATTCCATTGACCGGAAGAACCGCAGCTCAGAGGAAGACCCAGGCCACCTGGACCCTGCTTTAATTCCAGCCTGGTGTAATCATGCTCTTGGAAACCTTTCACATCACTTACATGTTGAATTGGCTGGATCGGGATACCATCACCATTGCTTTAGAATATGCCTCCAATGGCTGCACAACTTTTGACCATTTCTAAGTGCTGACTACCTTAGTTTGCCAGATTTTACCTTTCTGTTACTTAGTAAAGTAAGTGCTTGCCATGTTTTCACTGGTAAAGATACAAGGTTGAACAGAGATAATAAAAAAAAAGTTCAGGAAGTTTTTTTTTAAAGTAGCGTAATAACCCCTCCTATAAAGATTTCTTCATAGGTTTAATCCAGAGCACACAGGAGGAAGTCTGCTTCCAGATAGAGGCAGATGCATGCAAGCAATTCTATCTCACTTCTGAGCAAAGATGCTGACAGGCTGATGGCTGTCCTGTGTGCAGGCAGCAGCTCCCACTTGCTACGTGCATCATACATTAACACATTCTGAAAATCTGGTTCCCATTGTAAATATCAGCAGACTTCTTTCAAATACATGGTAAAAGAGAGTGGGAGGGAGGCATATTGTCCAGCTGCAGCTTAGCCAGGGATTTCCTTCATCTGCACTGTGCACTGGCCTATTGAGATCACTTAGATAAAAAACAAAACAGACATTTTTTTTAGGCAAGTCACTTGGCTCTCAAAGTGAATTACAAGATCAGCTGTTCTGACAGGCCAAGAGGAATATTTTTAGTTCCACAGTTAGTAAACCAAATCAGCAGGACATGACTTTTTGCTTGTTCTCTGTGAAAACCAACTGTTCCCTAGTGCTGGAGGTGAAAGGGTACATTTTTGCTTTGGCACGTGGAATGACTGCATTTCAGCCACTTCACTGTTCTAGCAGTGCTCATTCTTAGAGGAAAGCTTGCTGGATAATCAGAAGTATCTGTAAAGGAAACTGGAATTGATGGTTATTTGGCCCTTGTCTGAAGTGTTTTTAGAATGTGGCAGAGTAATTTGATAATGAAATCTTGAAGGTGATTTTCCTTTACACAAATCATGGAAAAGGAATACTACAGATCTGTGGGCTGTTTGATGCTTATTTCTTAATACTGCATCAGCACGGTCTCTGCTGAAGCCCAGGCACCCGTGGTACGATGGTACCTGAAGAGATCAGGAAGAAAAATCACTTTTCTCACTTGGTGAGACATTGGCACAGGCTGCCCAGGGAGGTGGTGGAGTCATCATCCCTGGAGATGTTCAAGAAATGTGTAGATGTGGCAGTGAGTGACGTGATTTAGTGGACATGGTGGTGATGAGTTGGTGGTTGGACTATGGGATCTTTAAAGTCTCTCTAACCTTAATGATTCTATGATTGAAATTGTATTGAACTTAGCTACAGAACAAAAATACTGCAGTTGATTCCTAGAAATCTGTTGGCAAACGGCAGTGCAATGTAAGATCAGCAGACTCTTCTGGAAGGTGCCTGGTGTGTCGAGAGACCAGTGTTTTGCAACTTGGAAAAGGAGTAAATAAAGGGAAGGTGCTAAAACTCTATGAAACTGCAAAAGGGATAGAAAAATCAAATATAGAAAAATTATTTACTCTTTCACACAATTTCTCTGTCTCAGTGCTTACGTGACTTAACTGATCTGGAGAAGGCTTTACCTTTTGCCGCAGGACAGAAGATGCTAGGAATCTAACTGGCAGCAAAAAACGATTACCTTGATACATGGAAAACGAAGATCCTGAAGGGCTGCCAACACAGAGATAGATACATTTGATTTAGAAAGCACTGGATTTCTGACAGCTAAGGGATGTACCAGGAAAACAGTACGTGTGTCCTTTTCTATAGCCTTTCCTCATATATTAATTTCACATTTTATTCTTAATACACTTCTGGTTTTCCAGTTTCATTATTGTTAAAAGCAAATTCTGTTGTTAAAGAGAGGGAGGAAAAGGTCCTGTTTGATGACTGTCAATGAGTGTGTGGATCCTTCTTTTCATGCTCCCTTCACATCTACAGTGTGGCAAATTCAGAGGAGCAGGTGTCAATTAAATGAAGTTCTAGTGATAACAAGCAAAATAGGAGGGTCTACTCGGATGTGAGGCCTTAATTCTTCCCAGAAAAGTGTCCTGTTCTGCGTGAAAAATTTCTAAAAGTTCAACAGTGGAGGAAAGGCACTCATTCCACAGCTAATCCAAAGCTTTATTTCTCATCGCTCTTTCTGTGCTTTTTAAAATCTCTGTTGTTTCCTAAACCTTTTTGGTACATTTTAGAAGGCACATGTTAGGGTGAACCACAGTTATCATTCCATTGCCTCTGTCCTCACCGTTTTAAGTTCATTTTATTAAAGATATTTCCGTTAATGTTCAGTATCTTTTGACTTGGACTGTACATGGTGATGTAATACTGCTTGCTATATGGAATGAAGGCCTGTTTTTACATCTGAGAACTTTTAAGTATTAAGGAGTATTAAGGATTTCCTATTGCTGCTCTACTGTAAGTTTTCAGATTGCTGTATAACATCTGTTATTTTTATATTCAAATAAATGCAAAATATCTATTTTAATGTTAATATTTAAAGATAATTTTCTTACCCATTAATATGGTCTTTGTGATGGATGCAGACATGGGAAATGTGGGAAGGCTCAGAGGAAACAGGGTTCTCCTTGGTGTTGTTTCTTGACTTTGGCAGAAACAGAGTTAGAATGTCTTTAAACTCTCTAATTTCCAGTCCTTTTGTACAGTTTTAGGATCTTTCCTGGCACCAAACTGGTGATCTGGCTTCTGCACCTACACTGTTGATAGCATTGTTTCATTTGTCTACTAGTTGTTCCCTGGCTGTGCTGCAAATCCCTCTGGAGTGGCCTGAAGCCAGGCAGTCCCTTCATGCATGGCAGTAGCAGAGCTCCCTGCATCCCCCTAGCCACTTTTTTTTTTGAGGGAGATGTTGAAAGAATGTATGGAAACTATTCATAAGCAATCCATGTCTGCTGTTGTGATGTTGCTTATGTACACTGGTCAGGTGCCTGGAGAGAGGCTGATGAGGAAACTATAGTGTTACCATGTAGGACAGTTGTTAAATTGCTTTCCCCATTAACTAGTGACATTTGAGTTAAACTAATGAGAAGCATGTCTGCTGCAATGCAGTGTACATTTATTCTTGGAGTCTGCTTTTTCCATCTTATGTGCTGTTTCACCAACACTCTTAACCACTATTACAGCTGATTAATGATGCCTTTCATTAGAAGAGAACAATTACGGACAGCCTTATTTGATCTACTTTGAAACTTTTCTATTTCTGATCATCATCTTCTGTCCCTCCCTTCTCCTCCTTCTCATCTTTTCTCAGAAATGATAAGCGAGGCAAGAGATAATGCATTCACAGCCTTTGATCAACTACTGTACATATGGCACATGATGAAAATCAGACAAAAAGCAAAGTGATATTCTCGATAAAACAGGTACTTCTACATTAATAATTTGCCATCATCTAAATTGCCATAAAAATCTTAGCTAGACTGATATAAGCCTAATGCCTTTTGCACAATAGGCAGGTTTTAAAGTACAAAGCTACATCTCTACTCTGATACAATCTGTATTTTAATGGAATTTGCTCTAAAAGAGATGGCCTCAGGACTTCTACAGTGAGGGTATTCAGCTGCTTGCTTCAGGCTTATCTGACCTTGCCTATTTTATACTTAGCTTTCTGTAAGGAATTTTCAGTAATATTAGAATTGCAAAACACTCAGTTCTGATATTTTTGAAGGCAAAATGCATGTGTGCTCTGGACAGACCCATGGATCTACTGGATAGGGATTGCTGGGGGTGCTCTGGCAGAATTTTTTCTCTTTGAGCCTAAGTTACACCATTTCATTTCCTTATAGAGATTTCTCACTTCATGCAATTGCAAAAAAAGATGTATCATGAGGATATCTCCCCTTTGGATGCAGAAATGTTCACAGTCCTCAGGGTACCTTGGGATCAAGTGGAAGAGTGAGAATTCCCAGAAAAGTAAAGTCAAGGCACTTTCTGGGTTTTAAGCATTGCTGTTTTCTCTCATGTGACATCATGCATAGAGCAGCATGACATTCTTGCTACTCTCCATTGTGTGTTAATGAGTCACAGTAGAATTTTATATGGCTGAGAAGGTGGAACAGAGAAGGTGCTCTAGAAAGGAGATACATGTTTTCATGTCAATCAATTACATTTTAAAGGCTTCACAAGGAGCGTTTGATCCATATATTTTCCTTTAAAATATTTAGCCTACTGCAAGGACAGCACTCTAGTTCTAAGTTACAAAGATGAGAGTATGAGGGATTCCTCCGCTTTCTCATAAGTACAAAGTACAAAATATTTTAGCACCATGATTTATTAGCTATGTAAGATAAAATCTATTGGAGGTACTTGCCTCTCTTCAGTGTTCTCTGACTTCTACCATGTTGTACCCTAATATTCTTGAACAACATCCCGTTCAGGATGGGCTTGATTTTCTTTCATCCAAACTCAAGGAAAATGAATAGATTTAGCAATAGGTCAAGAAAGTATCTGGTTTCAGAAAAAATGGCAGAGGTAAAACATCCAAGGTCTCTGAATGTGATGTAACTGACTTCCATAGCAAGAGGCATGCATATCTTAAAATGTCTATCCTACAACAGTAATATTCATCTAGAGACACAGTCTATTTTGGAGCCATTATATTTAGGTTGTATTTAATTGTATTATGTCACCAAAACAAAGAATCTTCATTAAAAAAATAAATGTGCAAAGCAAATCATTTGTTTGTTTATTTCTTTGTACAAACCACTCCTGTACTCAAAAAGCTACAAGCAAGTGTTTTTGTGGTATATTTTCCTCATCATTCAAACACCATATGATTTTTCCAAGGCTAAGGTGCTATGTACAAAGTGCCCAGAGCTCACAAGATATTCAGAAATATATTTAGGAATATACAGGTATAGAGTTATTTTATAGAGTTATTTTTGGTTAGCAAAAGGAAAGCTTTTTACTCTTGGAATTGAAGACACAGCATTGTATGTGTGAGCAGCCTCTTAAATATGACAGAGCACAGTAAATGAGGAGTACAAGTGCAGCAAATGGCTTCTCAAGGACAGGAGCTGTTCAAAGCATTTCTGGCCCATAAATACTATTCCTATTACCCACTAGAATAAATGGGTGACTACTAAATGTGGAACATTAGAAATCAATGCAAGAAGGTGTTATGGAACTCAGTGGACTATGGTATTAGAAATGTGCTTTAGTTAAACCGTTCTAAAGTCAGAATCTTTATTACCTTTATACAGAGAAAAAAAAAACAAAAAACATGATACAAGTTTTTCTGTGATGTCTAAAATGCATTTTTAACTGAGTTCTTTGGAAATGTTCTCATTTCTGCACTTCTTCAATGCTTAGTTTATATGATTTTCCCCCTCTTTACAAGGCATTTCAGCTTTACAGCCTTATGAGACGTGCACTTCTCAAGGTGTATTAAAAACACAGTAAAGACAAGAAAATAATCCTGATAATATACTGCTTTGGTTCCATATACGAGCACAGTGAGGTCAATAAGCAGTACACTGATGAGCATTCAATCTGCACTGAGGTGAGAGGAGTAAGACACACATTTAAAATGAATGCTCTAGCCTAGCAATTTTCAGAAACTAGTGTGTGCCCTGTTGGTGATTTGCCTTGGTTGCCCTCTACTTTCTGAGACGGCTCTGCACTGCAGCAGATAGATCAGCATTAGCCCCTTCTGACTGGTGAGAGGGAACACAGATTAAAAAGAAAAATGAAAAGCAACAGAACTTAGTAGGCACACCTCTTTTGTGGTAAGTCAAAATCACAGAGGACCTTGTAGTGACTGAGGTGCCGTCTCCTCCCCAACACTGCCCTTTTCCCAGCTGATCCCATCTTCTAAATTCCCCATATTCACAGCAGCAAATCTATTGTAAATTAGCTCCCATTATGCTCAACTCTTTCCTCAGAGGTCTGTCCTGCCAATTTCTAAGCATCAGTTGTGGTTTTGAACACCACCTCATCTGCTCAGTGCCTAATTACTAAGAGAGTTATACCAGACTTGCAAAAAATGGCAAGTGGTGGCAGTAGCTCGAATGTCAATTTAACACACCCTGGAAATAGTACCCTAATCTAAATATCTACTTAGATATTCTTATCATGGTTTATTTTGCTGCAGAGGAACTTGTCAAATGCATGGGAGTCATAGATCAATATCAGTATGAGCCTAGAGTTTTCCCTTGATGTTTTCAAGGTGATTAGTTCTGCACTAACGGTCTGCTGGCAGTCTGCTAGCAGAGCGGAGCTGACCAGGTTGCTAAGGTCCCATACCTCTCTTAGAATTGTCTGGATTTTGGATAGGAAGATTATTTACTTACTTACAAGTATTTAATTCTAAGCAGTATCTTTTTACAGAAAAAGAAGTTCCAGTTGGTTATGGTTGTACACTGGGGATAGATTTTAAAAATATTTTACTGAGAGTTTCAGATTAAAGGAAAAATATTTGCAATGAAATACATTATGTTTTTTAACTTTTTTTTACCTTTATTTTTTTTTCTCCTTACTTGTAATAAAATGGAATGGGTACATTTAATCACTTCTGTTTGTGGAAATAGTTTGCATTTCCCTTCCATTTCTTCTTTTTTCTTCCCTCCCACTCCTTTTCTTTGGAAATTGCAATGCTCCAGGTATACTTGCAAGCACTGTTACAAACCCCAGTAATACATTTCAAAATTTTAGAAAATTTAGACAGTTCAAAAAGGCAAAGAGGCAGTAAAAAATGAAATGAATTTAAATAGAAAAAAGCTTCAATTTCATTTTTACTATTAAAATATTTCATGCAGAGATAAAGAAAAGTAGAGAAAGTATGAATGTGGAATTATTTCTACTGTAAACTAGGAACTTAGTATTTTATTTTATGATAAAAAAATTCAGGTGGAAGATTTTAAAGCAATTTTCAGTCTTGTTTTAGACGCTTTTCCTCCAAAATTATGAAAAGTGTTTCCTGGATCTGGCTTCAGAATTGAAATATCACCTGATGTGGATTTAGAATGCAGTGATTCTGCCTTGAGAGGTGGCTGTAGCTCTCCATCAGCTGCTGGAAGCGCACTAAGCCTAGGAAACTGGTTTGGACCATACATTCATGTTTTAGATGGCTGGAAGTAAAAACAGTGCTTGCCATCTTACTTGGCTTTTGAAATTCTCAGTGTGCATCCTTTGCATTTGTAGCTGTCGAAGTAATTTGGCCTGATCTATAGTCATTAGACTGTAAATTCTTGAGGCACAGACAGTTCATTTGTGTGTGCTTAGAACACTGAACATAACAGGCCATGATTATGATTAGAGGAAATACAAAATACTGTTAAACAAAGTTACTGTTTTGTATTCCTTTGCACACAGCATTTCATGCAGTTTCCTAAGACAAAAAGTAAATTAACTTGGAACATCATGGAGAGTTACTAAGATCAAGAAACTGCTGGAAGGCTCTCCCTGTGCCCAAACTCCTCTCTTTTTGTTTTCTTTCTGGTTCAAGGGAAGAGATCTTTGCATGTTTTCTCTACAGATGAATACAGCACCTGGTATACCTGCTTTCTTCCAAGATGGGTAAACATAAAGCAAAACATATAAGGGCCAAAAATAAAAAAGTCAGTATGTTTGGAACTGAACTAAAGAAGATAAAAGGTTGGATCTGAGCTTCCAAAATTCAGTAGGTACAGGTAATTCACAGATACTTCATTTCTTATTTTCATCTTTAAATATACTTACTAGTAATAAGATTGCAACTGAAAATAAAGCTAAAAGTTTGCAAGATGCAGGAAATATTTTGAAAGATCCCAAATATGTTGCTCAGGAGAGCTGGCAAAACATGAAGTTAATCTGAGTTTCTGAGAGTGCAGGCGAAAGCACAACTTTGAGGGCAAAAAGCAATCTCAGTTTCAGTGCCTGTTTTTCTGATATACCTCTGTATTTATTTCAGCATATTAATTTTACCATAACTAATGCCAAAGGTGTTCATATGATCTTTCAGTACACCTAGATAACATAAAACACATACAGTTTAGCAGTTGTGAAGCTGAAAATAGCAACATGATATTTCTTTTATGATAGTGAATTTTTGATTTAGTAGGATAGTTTAGGTCAGAAAGCACCTAGGATGACTCTAGTGAAACTTACTGCCCAAAGCTAAGCCAGCCATGAGATCAGCCTGGGTTGCTCAGGCTTTATCAAGACAGGTCTTTGAAAGCTCCACTGATGAGGATTACGCCACCCCTCTGGCTAGTGTGCTCTAGTGCTTGACTGTCTTCATGGAGAAAGAGTTAATGCCTTCTGCTGTTATTTCAGAAGTATTTATCTCTTCTACACTTGAACAGACTTAGTTAAAAAATTCTGTCAGAAGAATCTTTTGGAAAATAGTGTATAAACATACTAGAATGTTTTGTAGTCTGTACCCCATGTGAACTAAAAACCTCAAGAAAAGCAATTGTATTTCATAGCATTTAATCATAAAATTTTATTTGAATGTTTGATATGCAACCTTAATTTGCATATAAAAATTATGTTTATAGTCTTCAAATGAGCAAAATATAAAGCAAAGTTTTTAAGTTGTGGTAGACCATGGATAAAGCTAAAGGTCTCAGATCAAATCCTCAGTGGGTGCAATTAAATGACTTTTCATTGACTTCAATGGATGTACTCCAGTGTGTGCCAGTGAGGATCAGATATTTGAAAGAAAAGCATTGCAAAAGCTATGAGAAAACAAAAGCATTGAAATATTATAATATACCGTGAGTGTGTGTGGATCCCCAGAGAGGTGCATTCTGGAAATACACCAGGAACAGCAATTACAGTGTGGATAAAGGAAGACAATAAAACCATCTCATTTCAGATTCATAGGGTCAGAAAACAGAAATTGCCTGGCTTATATTTCCCCCCTTTGAAAACCACATATGTTAACAAGGGAAGGAGAGCACAGCACTAAAAGCAGATTTTGCTGCATTCATGTAAAGGCTTTTAGAAGAGAATATTTTTGGATGCTTAAGGAAACAATAGTCCAGCATTAATTCATCAAATGGGGTTAGCCAGAAGTTTGAAGAGCTGAGGTGAAACTTGAAGTAAAGCTGAATATTTACATCACTCAGTCTTAATCCTAATGCTGCAGCACAAATACATTTTCATAATCTCCATGCTTGTGAGTCATCCTGGCGTCCTTTGCAGCACAAATTCACACTGGGCTATGTAATTATTTTTAGAAATGGGAATTTTGTCATCTTTGCCATGCAGAGGGATCAAGTGATGCAATTGGATCCCCATTGCTTTCCTGAACTTGTGACAATGAGGAACAAGTTCATACCAGTGATTATTCATGAGCTTTGTCATAATCAGGATATGTATGTGTAGATACAGAGCTGCTGGGAATGGTTTCAATTAGAGCTCTGTGCGCTTGGGACTACTGATGTCTGCTTCAGGCTTCGTGAGCCGATGAAAAAAACATTCCCAATACAGCAACTCAGACCTGAAAAGCCTAAGGGACTTCCTGTCCTGAAGGAAGGATCAGGAAAAGGGACAGAAATATTCAGCAAGATTGAAAGTTTACTTCCCTGACATAAAACTGTGGCCTTGTCAGAAAGTACTTGGGATTACTGGACAATGAAGGGATTGCGTAATGAGATATGGAGACCTTCACCTGTGGGTCACCTGGGTTGTTATTACCTGTCAGTTCTTTAGTGGTCCCTGTGAAATGAGTGTTGTACTTTGTTCCTTTTGGGAAACATGCTGATACCACAACTACAGACACCCAAAACGGCATATGATGGCAAGTTGTGAGCACGACAGGAGCACCATGCTCTAACGTAGTGTTGTGGTTGAACCAAGTCCCCTTGTCCACAGTTGTATTTCTTGAGCTTTTACTTGAGGTTGAACTAGACTGTGGGACTGTTTCTGTCGTTTTTCTTTTCACCATCTCATCAATTAATATTTGGTATAAAATACACAAAGAGGGCTGGGAGCTAGAATCAACTGCTTTGCAGAAAAAAGTGCAGTAGAACATTCCTTCTGGTTCACAAGTAAAGGATTCCTAAGCCAGCTCCCTGCTCTGAGACAATGTTCAGGAAAGAGTATGCTTGTGAAGATAAATGTTGAAATATTCTTATATGCATCCTCTCCTATCTATTGTTGATTTGAAGACTTTCTGAGAAAGATGAAATTGTCTCTGCCTTTCTTCTGATGTACCTGTGGTCTGTGAATTAGCCTGTTCCTGTCTGGAGTGCATTTGTACATTTGCTCTCTGCAGCATGACAGCAGGGAGTGCCAGGCTCCTTCCAGGAGAGCAAAGGGAATTGAGGCACCATTTGCTGGTTTCCCTGCTTGTGCAATGTTGCCTAGCTAGCTTGGGTTTTAAAGCAATCCAGTGAGGAATTTTAGCTATTTGCTGTGACAAATTCAGTGGTATAGTGTCTGTGTGATTTTTTGCATTTGTATATTTTTGCCTGTAGATTTGATATTCATTGTAATTTGTTCATTGATTAAGTCAGACATTTGTAACGTGCAGCAATCACAGCATCATTATGAGCAACATACCAAGCATCCTAAAAATGTAAAAGGACCTCTGACCACTACCTTCTTTCTGTAGTGTCAAAAATAACCCCCATCCCTAAGAAATACACTGTGGGGTGAGGAGAAAACAAGAACCCAAGAAGCATTTCAAGGCACATCTTTTATCTACCATGAATACTGCTGTGTGTTGTTTCCAAGCAAGTGAAAGCATGTCTCATAGAAACTAGCAGCCTGCCCAGAGAGTAAATTAAAGTAGATGATTGAATAGATCTAGATAAAAAATAAGGAATCAAAAAACACACTGCATAAAATTACAACTCCATAAAATCCACTGCAGTGGAACTCCCCCGTAATGAAAAGGACAGCTCTGGAGGACTTCTCTTATATTCCCACCTTATTTAGTGCAGTGTGTAAGTTTTACACTGCTGCTGATAAATGTAAGCCATCGTATTGTTACCACTGATTACAATATGATAAGGACTTTCCAAAGCAGTAGCCTTATGGATTACTGAATAAACAGAGCTCTTAATTAAGACAATGTGTCACTGAAGATGCTTTTATAATGTCCTACAAATACTTCTGAGGCAGATATAGGAGTGCTTTACACACTGATATGCTGTGTCTGGATTTTGTGCCCCAGTACTGTAGATGTATCCATCCTCTGATATATTTTAGAGTTAACTCTTAGTGAAAGCAGTCATCTAAATGTCATAGAATGGTTTGGGTTTGAAGGGACCCAATTATGATCATCCAGTTCCATCCTCTTGCTATAGGCAGCGACACCTTCCACTACACCAAGCTGCTCAAAGCCCCATCCAGCCTGGCTTTGAATGCCTCCAGAAAGTGGGCATCAACAACCTTTCTGGGTAACCTCTTCCAGTGGAACGGGAACATGTCTTCAAGCATTGGTTTCTGGAGCACTAATGAAACTAATAGCAATGCTTGCTATTGATATTATTTTCTTGAGTAGTGAAGATAAAAAAAGACTTAAACCAAGTGAATGGACAAAACCACAATTTTGACTCAGTTCTATAATTTCCAAAACTTTATGTTTTTTGTCTTGAAGCCCTCTCTGTTAACAGCATTTCTAATATAAGGCACTGTGAGTAAAATCATGGTTGCATCATGAATTCAAAAGTAGCCATCCAGAGAACAAGTTACAGAGAATTCCAGTGTTTTTCACCTTGAGGATTTTCTTTGCTGTGTGAACCCCAAAGGTTTCAATCTGAATGTATATTTTGAGAACTGCCTGTTTCTAAATATGCCAGTTATGCTTCTAGGAGCTGAATGTATTCTAACTTAAATTACATATTTTCTTCAGATAAAGAAAATCCTAACTTTCATAAACGTTTCAGAAAAAAAAAAAAAAAAAAGTTATTTTGTCTTACAAGCCAGATGTCAAAGTTTTTGGAATAAAATTGCTAAGAAGAAGTCGAATTTAAGAAAGAAAACAAGTGAAGAAATTCAAAGTAAACTAACTTACTTTCATGTTAAGAAGAAAAGCACATTTATATACTAACAGTATACAATTCTATGTGCAAATAACCAATTATTAGAAACTGCCAACTTTAATGTGGTAGTTGAAAAACACATGTTTAAAGTAGTGGTACAGTGAATTGCATATGCAGATTATATTTACAGATTTGAATTTTATAATTTGCAATTTGGTAATTTGATATTTTATCACTACTGTATAATTAAATGCATATATATGTGTTCATAGGTTGTTCACAGATACTATCCAGTACTATCTTTTGAAGTCTATTTGTTTTACTACTATATACAGTGAAAAGTAAGTTTCAAGTATTTTAATTTAAATTCCAATCCACGTATAAAGATTCACAGTGCAGCGACTGTTTGGAATTGTTGATCTTTCTGACATATTACCATTGCTGGTAACGGGATGCACTTTGTGAAATTTCAACTTTCCGAGTCAAGGGGTTAACATTTAATCAATAGTTCTCACTGTTATGGGCTCTACTGGGAAATACTAGGTTGTGATATATGCTATGCATCATGAAGCAGGAGTTACAGCCTGGGAGAAAAATAATCTGATTGCAGAGTTTCACTGACAGTGCTCTACTCATACATTTTCTATACTTTATTATTTTCCATAAAGCCCAAATAAAATTGCCATGGTCTTTTCCATTACAGTGTCTAAAAGATGTCACATAGCAGATTGTTATTGTGTTCTCAAAATGTTTTTCCATGCTCTCGTGAAAACTTGTGGCTGGTTCCCATCGGAAGTTACTGAGGCATGTTAATAAATTGGAGTGTAATGAACTGATGCTCGGTTGTTCCGGTTAAGGCATAGGTATAGAGGTTGTTTCCATAACTGGCAAAACTGTGTGTGCATGTTATATTAAAATTTAAAGACTGATCAGAACAAAAATGCTTGATCTATATATTACAAAGCCTTGAAAATTTTTAAAGCTAGGGTCATCATTTAGTAAATTTTAAAACCAGAAAGATTGTTTAATGTGGGAAGAGTGAGAGGTTATGGTGGTAAGATGATCCTTATTCATAAGAACTAGTCTGTTACCTAGATTGGATACCAATGGTTCTTTTCTTAGACATGTCACACAACCTTGACACTGCAAAAGAGAGTAGTTTCAGAAGCCCACATACAACCACCTAAAGATTGCGCAATATCAGGATTGCAGCCTCTCAGGTAGACTTAGCAGGGCAGATATGGCAGGGAGATGAAAAATACTCGAGTTTTCAATATTTTCTGTGAAAAAACAGATCTTTTAATCATATTTTTTTCGGTTGAAATCTGTTGGTAACATGGATGCCTTTTTTCCTTCTGTTTGAAAGACAAAACCTGTCCGGTTTTTCAGAACTGATTTTTCATGTTTTTCTTGTGAATCTGATATTTTCCTAAAAGTACACATTCTAATATTGGCTCCATCACTTCCCACAGGAGTCACCAGAAAACGTTCTTTCTCCTTTGGCCTGGCCTTTGTGGAAGACGAATACCTGAAAGACTCCACGCACTAAGAAGGTTTCTAACCAGTGCAGACAGTGCTTTTACAGGCAGCCCCATCTTCCTAGATGATAAAAGCAGGTAATAGCTATCCAGGAGAAGTTTTGTTTGGAAATAGCTATTATATGAGAATGCTGAGAAGATAGAGGCACAAGATGGAATCCTATTTACTTTTCTATTGTTAAGATCTGTGCTCAAATTTTTTCTTCTCTCTAAGCCATACTTCAAGCAGAGAATATCCCATCAGCAGCTCCATATGTGTTTCTTTTCATACAAAACTGTTTTACCCTGGGGTTTTGTAGGTAAAATGACAACACAGAAGAATTGTGTGTTATCTTTAATTACGAATACGCTTGCTATTCCCCTCACAATCCTGAAAGAGCAGTAAATAGAAAACAGACCATTATTTCGGGATGTTTGTCACAATTTTTGCAGTGCAGGGAGCAGTGACAACTTGCCCTGTATCAGTTGACAGGGAAGGATTACATGGCAACTGCTTAGTATATGTTACTGAAACTAGCCATCTAACCTGAAGGAATTGTTATTTTGCTACACAGCTTAAAGACAACCAGTCCCTATACATCACTCATGCATTCTGTGTGATGTTTTTCTTTACAGCATGTTGTGGGTGAATTTATAGAGTAGTTTTCCAATAAATGACTTAATTACTGAAATGGAAAGGCTGCTAATGTGATGCAGTAGAGCATTGCCATTCTAAAATGAAGCTACATCTTCCCCACAAGAACAGTATATGCTTAAAAATATTTTAGTATTAGGATGTCTGGAAATGAGCCATTATAATAATACAGCATTCTTTTTTTTTTTTTTTTTTTTATTACAATTTTTTTTTTTTTTTCATACAATCTTTTATTTTTCACCATTCCCACTTTCATTCCCCTCCATTAGACTTTAGGCTACCGGTATAGAAAATGGATGCAAACTAAGAAAAGTATCTCTCCTGTCACTCTTAAGGATGTATTTTTAACTGTGTTCTCCTGACCCAGGGAGTGTGAGACTCTTAAAAATCAAACCAAACCAGACTTCATGTGGGATGACTTGACATAACAACGTATGGTACATAAAACAGCTTGGAAAGAAAGAAAAAACAGTGTCACTTTTGAATAGATCTGTTGTTCTCATCTCCACAAATCTCTGCTTTAGCTGAGAGCTTAAACATGTGTCCACCTTCCTTTTCACACAGCTTTAACACTAACATCAATAAGTATTAATTACATTTTATTTCAGATAGCTAAAGGTTCCTAGTTTCCTGTAAATTCATGCCACATTTGTAGGTTGCGGATGATGACTGCAAACTATGTTTGGCTCTGAAATATCTTAATCTGTGAATGCTTAAGTGCATAACATGAAATTCACAGAATCAAAAGTAACCAAATTGGCTTTACTCAGCTGGCATGAAATCATTTCCCAGTCACTGTATTGTATTATGTTTCACGTGACTTAAATTTTTGACAAACAAGTGATAAATTCATGAATGTAGGTAGTTCAGTGCTATGACACAGCTTGGTTCTGAGCACAGGCTTAGTCCTAGTGCACAGAGCTCACCATCTTCTCCTGATGAGGCAGACCCATAGTGGATCACTTTTAAATATACCAGGCAAAGCCCAATGGCAAACCTTATTTTGACGTATTGATTTTATATTTGATGATGTGGAAATGAGATATCGACTGCCAATGTCCTGATAGCTTCTCAAAGGATGTTAAAAATCTTGAAGAACTATCTTAATATTTGGTGTTTCTCTCAGAACTTCTGGTCATCTTTCTCCTTGACATTACTCTTTGCATAGTGAATGTTTTTCCCCTGACCTCAGGTGTACTTTGCTCAGTAACTTGCTGTGGATAAAAAGCAAAGAATGAAATTGTGCATCAGAGTGGGATCCTCACATCTTGCACTTCACAGCATGATCATGTCAAGCAAGATATAAACCAGACAAAAATTTGGCTGCATGATAAAAAAAAGGGGATGTCAGTTGAGCACTGTATGCAGATGAGTGGTAATGCATTGGCTTCTCTTTTTGAATAGAGGAAGACAAAGCAAAACAAAACTATAGAGATTCATGTGATAAAGATTCAGTACAAGATAGTAATTTACTTCGGCTGTGGACTATATTCAACTTGATTTAAATATCTTAATATTTAATTATCTACATTCATCTTACTGAAATGCACATAAAGGAACTTCTTCAAAGAAATTAGCTTTGAACATTATTTACAGACAAGGTGACAGCTGTCTAATTCATTCTCTTGTGCCGAGGGAGAACAGCAAAGTGATGTAAAAAGGTTTTGAACTGTATTATTTAATTCACACAATAAACTTAAACTAGAGTCACGTGGTAGATTTCTATTTGGTTCGCTGCCTTCCTGCTGTTTGTCTCATTAGATATATGCACATCTACATCTGTCCCACCTAAATGATTTCTTTGGTTGTCTTCAAGAGCTTCCAAAAGCAGAAGACTGTTTTTGCAACAGTTTGTACTCCTTCTGTTTGTGTATATGTATAAGTGCATGCGTAGCTTGAAACACTAGTAAAAACACAATGCTGTCTTGAAGGCCTTTATGCAGAATAATGTTAATTTAATGTAGTAACTAGCAACGTAGGTTGCATACTCCTCACTGAGCAAGTTCAGTTCTTCATTGAATTACACACTGAACACAGCCTAAGGGCAAATGGCAGGAGAACGATACTGCAGAGGGGTAGACAGAACAAGCTCTTGAGGTTTTGTCCATCCACGATGGGATGTAAACTTGAGTAGTAGAGAAAAAACACCCAGACTATTTCTGGCTTTAATTCTCCTCATAAAACAGAGTTGGGAAAGCTGTGCTCTGCAATTTCTATAATCCCTTTAGCACTGAGCTGTGTAATGCTGGTCTTTCATTAAAATACTCATGTGGATAAGGAAGAATGGATATACTATTGACCTTACCAAACTTTGCATTTTGGAAAGAAGAATTCAAACTTCAACATCAAATATAAAGAATGTAAAGAATATAAAAGATGCGTCTGTCCAGAGCACTATAAATGAAAAGAAGACTGAAAAGTTGAGATGTAAAAAGGTTAAAATTTATGTTTCAGCAATGGACTTTGCAGAAAGTGATTGCTATGATGTAGATTAAACTGTACACTGACCTTTCAAAGAATAAGCATTTTTCTCAACTGTCACTGTATCAATGCACAAAACAAGCAATATCATTAAGGAAGGCACCCAGGCTGGCAGACTTCGAACAGATTATGTCGATGAGTCATGATCCACCCATTCAGCAAATAAAGTGAAGGTTAAAGTGTGCATGTAAAGAATAAAGTTAACTGAAAAACTGCAATTACTTTATAACAAATCTTGGATGCAAAATCTGGGATTATTTAGAGCTAGTGTGCTCCAAAGTTTCTCTTTACCCATACCCCGACCAGATACAAAAGGACTAAAATTAGCTAAAAAGAGGAACCCCTCCAACCTTCTACTAGTCAGTTAAAATCCACCCCTCCCTCCAACCTTCTGCACATGTATATGTTCTGTACTCACTGGGAGACAGCTTTATGGCCTTAAGATTGCTGTTATGATTTCAGATATATTTTGCCTTCAATTTGGCTAATGACGTTGGAGAAATGCTCTCTGCAAAACTTCCATCTTTTTAGGACATAGATACAGGCAAGGGCTTGAACCTAGATCTTTAGGCAGATAGCATGTTTTTAATGGAATTTTTTGGTGATCATATTTTCAAACACTTTTTTTTTTTTTTTTAAACATCTTCATGAGCAAATAATAGTTATTGAAAAAAACATTTTATCAGAGCAATTTTTCACTAGCTCTGGGTGCACATATTGGAATCAAAGCCTGCCTTTAGGCAGTAAATTAACAAATGATCCTAGTAAGTAGGTAGATCTACAGTTTTTGTAAGCTCCATCAAGCACTTTAACTCATCTGTATCAACAGTGGTACTGTATCATTCGTATGCAAGAATGATGTCTGATGGCTCTCTGCACATGGTTACTTGACTTTTCTGGGATATTTTCACTATTGTTTACAGAAAAATGTGATTGTACTTTGCACCTCCAGCAGAAACAGTGATCAATAAATGAAGAGGTATGAATTTCAGGAGTTTGACCCTTTCTTGACACATCTTTGCTGCACCAGAATGCAAACTAGTTAAATTACGACCATTATGTTACGGCTGTTTACAAGGGTGGATAGTGATAGGACAGGGGGGATAATTTTAAACTGAAACAGGGGAGGTTTAGGTTAGATAGTAGGGGAAGTTTTTCACAAAGAGGTTGGTGACGCACTGGAACAGGTTGCCCAAGGAAGCTGTGGATTGTCCATTCCTGGAGGCATTCAGAGCCAGGCTGGATGTGGCTCTGGGAAGCCTTGTCTAGTGGTTGGTGACCCTACATATAGCAGGAGAGTTGAAACTAGATGATCGTTATGGTCCTTTTTCAACCCAGGTTGTTCTATTCTGTTAAATAAAAACTAGATGTGGTATATTTACTCAGGTTGCACTTAAACTTCAGTGATGGATTGCAGTAATTACTCCAAGTGTGGTGGTTTGGTGTGTAAACAGTTGCTTGCTGGCTGGATCCTACACAAGTTTGAATGCCTGTATCAATACAGCAGCCAAGAATGGCCTCAGAATGGAAGAGCAGCAAAGCACAAGCAATGGAAGCCTTTTTTTTCCAAGCCTATTTTTCAACACAGGAGAAATGGTCAATACCAAGTTCTCTGCCTGAAGCCTTTGCAAAGAAGATATATATTTCCACTCATTTAAAAATAAATAAATAAATAAATAAAAATCCTGGGGTAAAAAAAAAAAACAAAAAAACCAAAAAAAACTGCCTTCCCTTATCCAACCCCCTTGTTTGTACATGAAACCCAAGATCAGACTAATCCCTAGATGATCACAGCTCACCGAACAACTTCACATATGTCAGTCAGGGTTATATATGCTACAAAGTGCAAGCTGACATGTGGAATTTTACATGCTCAGCTCAATGACTTTGAAATGTGTAATTGATCTGGGTGTAACTAGCATCTTTGTCCCATCAAATTTTAAAGGAGAGGTAAGAAAGGAAGGGTGGGAAAAGTGGTCATGGCTGTGCAGGCCTCAGGTTGAGCTACAACAGTGAAACCAAAGAGAAAAAGGGGTGATAAAAGTAGACACAAGTCTGTCTTTCTGCTAATGGATCTTCACTCATCCAGTGTGGCTGGGAGACAAGTGGTCTTCACTGAACCCAAACTTGTTTAATCTATGTGCTTATATTGTAGGAAGGCAGATACAAATGTTCTTGTGCTCTGACTCTGCACCTGTCTATCTTATACTGTTCTATATACAAAGACTTTTTAACTGATGAGGCCTATGATAAAATTATTTGTCAAGGTAAATTACCAGCACAACTACCAATGACATAGACCTAACATGGGAAAGTATTTTGTACCATAGATGAATGTGCAGTTAAGAAGGAACATCCTCAGAACTTCTGTTCATCGTGGAACTCTTCTTTTGATAGTTTAATGATACTCATGATGACATCCCACATTCTGTCTGCTTACTTGCTTCAAAGTAAATTCATCAACAAATTGTGTATGTAATGTTTTTATGTCAATTACATATATCTACATCTGGACTACTGTGTCCAGTTCTGGGATTTTCAGTTCAAGAAAGACGGAATTGTTGAAGAGAGTTCAGTAGAGGGCGACAAAAGAGATGAGGAGCCTGGAGCATCTCCCTTGTGAGGAAAGGCTGAGAGACTTGGGATTGTTCAGTCCAGAAAAGACTTTGAGGGGATTTTATCAGCATTTATAAACATCTAATGGGCAGGAGTCAAGTGGGTAGGACCAGGTTCTTCATTGGTGCCCAGTGACAGGACAACAGGCAATGGGCACAAACTGGAACGCAGAAAGTTCCTAAAGAACATGAGGAAAAACTTTGAGGATGACAGAGCACTAGAACAGACTGCCCCAAGAGGTTGTGGAGTTTCCTTCTCCAGATATATTCAAAAACTGCCTAGTCACTTTTCTGTGTGGCCTCCTAGAGGGATCCTGCTCTAGCAAGGGGTTAGATTAGATGATCTCCAGAGGCTCCTTCCAAATTCTATGATTCTGTGATTGATTCTGTGTGATGGCTTTGCAGAACTGACAGAAACATTTCCAGTTGCTCTTGACTCAATTGTCATAACAGCAAGGAGGTGCTTATATATCATCAAATCATTTTGGAACCATCTCTGATTCTTTGGCCACCTCATAGGATGTTCCTCAACAGCTATCCATCTGAAAGGCATAGAATGACTCAAGTTGTCCACTTGGCTTTTATTGATAACAGAAACAGTGTACAATTCAGGATTACTTTGTTGTTTACATTATAAGCAAGAGATACAGAATTGATATTTTTTAAGTCAGAGTATAATGGCTTCTCTGAAACCAATCACACACTATTTTATTATGTTGACCCACAGCATCAGAGGCAAATGTTTGTACTATGTCAGCAGAATCTGAACCTTCCTGACAATATTCTGTTACATTTTGTTGCTGTGTGACAGACGGCAGCAAAGGGGTAGTCTGATAAAATGGTGTCAACATAGAAGGGCAGATGAAGCAAAGGTGTGTCATTGAAGTCCTTCATGTAGAGAAAATCACACCCATTGAAAGCACCCATTGATGCTTACTGAACATTTATGGACACCAAGCTGTGGATGACAGCACAATGAAGTGATAGTGGTGTGTTTCAGCAGTGGTAACAGCAGTCTGAAAGAAAAACCACATTCCAGATGGCCATGCAGATTTTCATGAGGCTCTTGTTCATGCCTGGTGAAAATGCATATGCAGCTAATGATGATGACTATGTCAAAAAATAGTGTTTTGTAGCTGAGAATTTGTCTATCAAATAGTGCTATTGTGCTGTTTGTATCTATTGTAGTTTGCATGGAAATAAACAGGAGGCATTGCTTTTAGTGTAACCCATGTAGTTTCTTTTGTGTGAATGTGTAAAAAATCCCTCTAAATTTCATCCTTTTTTACAAAGTCTATTACGCCAATTTGATTTGTTTCATGTGATGTGTTTGTCTGAAAGGGTATAAATGTGCTTTCTGGTCATTAATGCTTTTCAACAGACTTCAGGCACTTAAATATATATTGCATTGGTAGTAAACACATCCACACAAAGAGAAGCCAATGAGCCTTTAAAACACGCAGTGATTTTTTTAAGAACCACAGAAAATGTTTACTATGGTACAAAACTTTAACATAAAAGAACTCATCTTTTCCTTCAAATGACAAGTGAGGAGCTATTAAATATTTATCATTCAACTGTCCAGATTTCTTTGCTAAAGAAATCTAAGTTTTTAATTCTGGAACTTAAATGATTTAATTTCTGAAAAACAGTTTGGGTAATTTTTCCTCTAAAATCAAAGTTGCACAACATGGTGAAAAAAAAAGACTAGGATGTAACTGGCTCTGCTTCCTGTACTTTGCATAGTCAAAGTGCTAAGGGAAGGTAAGATCAGTATATGATAATACCAGCTGGAGTGTAACAGCTTTACAACAGGTTTGCAGTCTGTTTTGCACAAACCGTTGGTCACAGAACACTGTGGTAGACTTGGTCTTCACAGTTGTCTGAGCAGCCTATCTGACTGTATGTCCTCCTTTAGGTACTGAACAAATAAAATAGTTTGCTTCTGTGAAGAAAAAAAAAAAAGTAGCAAAATGGAAAAAATTTATGATGACCTTCTGCCAGTGGAAAATTTTTATTTCCATTTTTTAAAACAGCTGCTTCTTTTCCCTTAAAACCTTAATACTGTTACCCTGCAGCAAAGAATCAAGCAGTTGAAAGAGAAACTTCCAGGACTTGTTTTCAAGGCTCAAAAGAAAAAAGGCTGAGCAGTCATCAGGAAAATATCTTGGTTTCTTTATGACTTTTTGTTTTAAGATCACAGCTTTATTTCCAAATGCAGTTATAAAGCCATATCTGAAATCTCAGTGAATTGTGTAGAAGGGCTCTTACATGTTTGTGAGATGCCTATGAGACCAAACAGGTTGTATGTGCCTTGATTTTGCCAAACTGTATGATAGATAAACCATTGATTTAAACTTGAAGTAAGAATGAGATGATTTAGATAAATTGGATAGACTGGATTGATGGGCCAAGGCCAACTGTATGACTTTCAATAGGGCCAAGATTCGGGTCCCGCATTTTGGTCACAACAACCCCAGGCAACCTTGCAAGCTTGGGGAGGAGTGGCTGAAAAGCTGCCTGATGGAAAGGGACCTTGGTGTACTGTTAGACAGTCAGCTGAATATGAGGCAGCGGGGTGCCCAGGTAGCCAAGAAGGCCAATGGCATCCTGGCTTGTATCAGGAATGGTATGGTGAGCAGGACTAGGGAAGTCATCCTGCCCCTGTTCTCGGCACTGGTGAGGCCTCACCTCGAGTGCTGTGTTCAGTTTTGGGAACCTCAGTACAGAAAGGACATTGAGGTGCTGGAACAGGTCCAAAGAATGGCAACAAGGTTTGTGAAGGTCTTGGAGAATATGGCCTATAAGGAGAGACTGAAGGATCTGGGGCTGTTCAGTCTGGGAAAAAGGAGGCTGAGGGGAGACTTTCTTGCTCTCTTCCAATATCTGAAAGGTGCTTACATCAAGAACAGTGTTGGTCTCTTCTCACTGGTGACAGGTGACAGGACAAGGGGAAATGGCCTCAAGCTGTGCCAGGATAAATTTAGGTTGGATATCAGGAAAAACTTCTTTACAGAAAGGGTTGTTAAGCACTGGAATAGGCTCCCCAGGGAGGTGGTTGAGTCACCATCCCTGGATGTGTTTAAAAATCATTTGGATGTGGTGCTCAGGGACATGATTTAGTGGAGGGTTGATAGGGTAGTATGGTTAGGTCATGGTTGGACTCAATGATCTTTAAGGTCTTTCTAATCTGAGTGATTCTATGATTCTGTGATTTAGTGTGGAAATGGTTCTAAACTGTTAAAAGTCAAATGTAGATTTTTATATTACATTAAATTGGTAATATCTATCTGATAAATAAATGATTTTTTTTTTCCTTTTGCAGATATGTGCAGTCGAAGGCTGATTTCGCACTTTGAAAGTAGATAGCTTTTGTTATAACAACTTTTCTCAGTGGAAGTAATTGCCTTTGGAAAGTGAGATATTCTTGTATCTCTCTACAGATTAATTCTCTTCGATCTTATCTGCAGAGGCAGATAAAAAAGTGGAACCTGCTTCTCCTTTGCTGTAATTTGTACACACTCAAACATTATTACCACTCTCTTTTCTAACCCTTTAAGGATAGATTACCAGGTTGTAAGGATATACTAACCCTGTTTACATGAAGTTTCATTCAACACTGGTTTTTATTTCAGATGGAGCACAGAACTGAACTTTCCATTGGTTAAAAATCATCCATTATGCAAGTTAGCAAGCAGGATAATTTGGATAAATGCAAGTTTTCCATTTATTTCTCTCTCTATTGTAATAACTAAGAGACCTAAAATCACTCAGTCTTATATATGTTAATTTTCTACATAGTATTATGTTTGTTTTTGATGGTCTATTTTGGGAAAGAAAGCGTAACCTGTAACTGACTATCTGTGGACTTCACTGTAGAATCTAAAATGTCTGTGATGCTACTGGGCTCCTTTTGCCTAGGGAAAGGTTTCCTTCTGCCCTATCCAAATCAGGTCTCTGGTTGGCAGCACAGCCAGTCTGACATCAGCCATAAGGAGGAGTTCTGAGGAAGCTACAGAAAGTCAATAAACAACCAGAATTGAACCTGTGTGCTGGAGAAACAGATAACTCAGGGGAGAGCTGCACCAATGGTGTCTGATCACAGCAGCGCAATTCCTCTTTTTAATGGATGGCCACAGGGTAAGTAAAATGGGCGCAGTGCAAAGTAGAAAAAGAGCATAAAGTTCTCTAGAGACTTGGATGTCAAGTGAATGTATAAGAGAGCATTTATAGTACATCTTTTTAAACTGGAATTAAACTTATCTTTAAAAAAAATCCCCAACCCAAATGGCATAAGAATGACTGATTCTCTTTATTAAGTACAATCTTGCAACATATCTACTTAAAGTAGATAATAATTAATTGCAGAAGTATAGTATAATTAGCTTTTAATGAAAAGTACTTATGAAGACAAATATTTGTGTACTTGTTATATCGATTAGAAGACTCAGGCCAATATCTACAAGACCAGTCAATGATCTTTAATTTCAATTTTGAAGGGGTTTACACTACTTATTTTTAAAAATTGAGCTGAACCACCCCAGTTATGGATCTAGCCAAATAGGTTCACTCTTGCTTGTCTCTGTAAGTATTTCCAGAGCTAGGTCTTCTCTGAGCTGAGTGTTTCCTATAGCTTTCTTCTAGAGATTAAAATACCTCACATAGTAAGATTCCATATAGATGACATTGTTTTTGGGAACTGAACTTGGTAGAGCATTTACTAAAAATCGGACTACTAGAGATCTGTCCTTCACAGCTACAGTTTGGGAAAGGATGTTGCAAATATACTGTGAATTGTTTAGGAGCCATGCTGACAAAACAGCTCCATGTAAGTAAATCTGTGCAAAGCCATGGAAGAAGCCTTGTGCCCTTTAAAAGTGCAAACAAGAAAAAAGGGGTCAAGAGCTGGAGTGTGGTTTTGCTATTTCACTTGGTAGTAATCTTGCCAAATGAAACTTCCAGTTCTGGTTTTTGAAGTAGTAATATACAAAAGAATGTAAGAAATGGGATGCATCTCGCCTATGGCCTGAGAGAAAATCTCTTACAATGGAAAACATAGAGATTGAAATCTAATTAATTTATTTAGAGGAGATCAAGGTAAGCTTTGATTTTACAGTATACATACCATTGTGCAGAGAAAACAGTCAACACAATGGAGATTTCTAATCCCTTGGGGAAAAGCAGTGCAGAAGCATTTAGAAGTTAATTCTGGAGTGTTTCAAGTAAAACAGAAGCACACAGGTATTCAGCACTCATTGGAACAAACTGTTGATGGAAGTGCTGAATTTTTCATTTCTTGAAGATTTCATATCACAACTGAATGCCTGTCTGGAACTGCCTGAGTTGAAATCACATCCTTGTGCTCAATAAAAGCATGCCTAGATGCAATACTTGATTGAGGATCCCATAGTAAATAACCTAGTGGTCCTCGTTGACTTTAAAATCTAGCAATCTATTTCTTCTATGGTCTGAGGGGAGAATAAAGAGATACAAATTATTTCCATATTTTCATCTTTTGAAGATGTTCAGAGAAATGTGATGCTGAGGTACATATACTGATAAATCAATAGATAAGAAATTATGACTTCTTACCTTGAAAATAAAATTCTCATGCTTGCAGTATAATAAAAGAAACATCAAAATAAAACCAATTAATTTTTCTTTTAATTATCACTATTCCTACAGCTGTTGAGCAAATTATAGCTTCTTTAACATGCCAATTTTGAAAGTACTTCACATTATAACCAGCAGATAACATGGGAATAAGAGTAATTGGAATTAAATTTATACAGTGGAGAATTCTCAGTTTTAATGTTGTCTAAATGGATTTTAACATATTGAAACTGCCAGAAACTCACATGTGAATAAAAGCTGTTAAAGAAAATGAAGAGGAAGGAAAAGTAGGATTAAAATAAATACAGCTCCTGAAAACTTTCAGAATAAAATGGTGCTATGCAGCACACAGCCTCCATGGAGTTTCACTACCACTGATCAGCATTCAGATAACCTTAGTTAAGCACCAGCACTGGTAAGTCAAAGATCAGTCTCACAATACATGACTCTCCCGGATGACTGGTTACTTTCCTTCATGACTTTACTTCTCATGGGATGAGAAACTTCAAATGAAACTCAGAGGAGAGGGAGGAACTGTATTTCTCTCCGAGTTGTGTTTTGATGCTGGTATTTGTTTCAGGCAGGTGCAAGCTGCGCTCAGAGCCTTGTGTGTGCCAAGGTCTTCCATGTAAGCATGGAAAGAGACTTATGTCCAGACAGGAGGTAGGCAGGAAATGAAATGAAGGCTGATGTAACTTCAGTGGTAACAGAATTTCGTATCTCAGGCGGGGAGAAAAGAAACAAAGCAAAGGTGGCTTTGAAAGTATGGCATTTTAATGGCAGCAGGAAAACAAGAGTTGTTCTCTGAGCCATCAGAGATACTTAACTAGTTTTTGGAATTTGGATCAAAAAAAGTGCAGAAACAATGTTCCCATGTATAAATAGACAGGGCAGATGTGTCTGCATTAGCATTTTAATTATATTCTTCAGAGAAGATGCAAATTTGGAAGCGTTTCTTATAACCCTTTGTTTTGTACACTTGTATTCACATTGTTGAGTGTTTTTAGAGCACTGAATACCTTTTGGGTAAAACAACCAGAAAAGCTGGGCCAAAAAACAAGAGCAATGCCTTTATCCATATAGATTGTTAGCTGCCTGTGAAACCTGCATGCATAACACACAAGGTTCATCGTGTCCATAAGGTGGCCCAAGGCAAAGCTGTCATAAATTACCAAAAAAAAAATTCAGCTAGTACTAAATCATGGTATTACCTGAGGCAGCAATGAAAGGAACATTCATTTCATGTGCTTATGTTTGAATCCTGGCTCCTGTAGGCATGCACCGAGATTAGATGTTATCATCTTGCCAGATCATGGCTGATTTTTCCAACCCAAAGGCCCTTCATATCTTGATTCTTTAAAATTCACTGGCAGGAAAATAGTGGCTGTTGCTCTTAGAATCTTAAAACATTGTTATAAACACAAAAACCTAAAAAGGAACAGTATTCCCTGTACAGATAGTAATTCATATGCAGAAATAATATAGATTATTAATACTTGGGTATAATAGTAATAAGAATGTGATAATGACTGTATAAATCTGGAATGCTGGTTCCTATGCTTGTTTCATCTCTAATTTACAGTCAGTAAGATTTCTGAATGGCACAGAAGTGCTCCACTTCACCTACATGATTTCTAGGTAGCTGTCGGATATGAGGGTAAAGATGATGATGCCGCCTGGAAGGCCCAGAACACAAGATTCTCTAGAGAGTAGTTAAAAGGTGGTTTTATGACATTATATTCTGACACTGTGTGAATCAATTTTAATGAAAGAGATACCTGCTTTCTTTTGCTATGATGAATCTGTAAATATTTAATCCTCCGGGCTTGAAGGAAAAGATGTATCCTGTATTAATGGAGTAAAAATGTGCTACATCTTTGTGTTGAACATGAGTTTTAGAGCTAATGAGTAAACATACTTTTCTTCTCGTAGCATTTTTACAGTAACTGAATTAAAGTCATCTTCCTACCATTAGCTGGGATCTGCCTGTAAATTTTACCTTACTCAAATTTTAAAGAAGCGATCCAGACTTCCAAGGGGCTATATAAATCTTTGTCAGAATTATGAGTTAATTAAAATAATCTTACAGTCTTATACTCTAAAGGATTGAAGTACTTTTACATATAAATGTGCAAAGAACTTCCAGTGTTTTTGAAACTGACTGTGAAATGCAGATGTTTCTGGGGTGAAATGCAGCAACCAATTAATTGTAGAAGTACACAATAGCTTAAAACAGCAGGTGAATAGAACTTTTTCCTGTCATAGTATGGCATAATATAATCAGACAGAATGCAATTATCTAGTTGGAATTTAAGAAGGATCTTAAAATTAACATACTGATTTTTCTATAGAAAATAGTGGGATCTACATGCTACAGAGAAATACTTCAAAGAGCCTTGCAACATCAAACTTCTTCCTTTGTCTACATTGAAATAAACCAGCTTCACATCACCCTCTTTTCACTAGGAAGAAAGCTTGGTTAACCAATAACTAAAGTATCCTTGTCCTAACATATTTATAAATTTGTCTTACTAATATCCTCCTATGTGTTCTGTAATCATATTCTGATGGATATTCATGCATTGCTCTTAAAAAAAAAAAAAAAAAAAAAAAAGAAACAGGGAATATTACCACCTATTTATTTATTTATTCTTTCTGGTGGTAACTCTATCTGATGCTTTCATTTCCCATGGGGGGCCATTTCCAAATTTTGTATGCTCTTGAGAGAAAAAATAGACTGAACTGATTATATCAATTCTTTTAATGTGTTTTGTGTCTGCTTTGGGGATTCATTCTTATAATTTTGTTTTGTTTTCTCTTATTATTGTAATGAAAACTAGTAAGATATTCTTCAATTACTTCCACTCCTGTTTGAAGATTCTGGTCTAATTTATGAAGGAAGTTTTTTTGGTTTGTTTTTGTGTTTTATTTTTCTCTCAGCTGAGCTATTTCATATCTTGGCTTTGCAAAAAAAAAAAAAAAAAAAAAAAAAGCATCAAATCAACCAAACAAACATAACCACAAAAATTGCAGAAAAGAAACCACTACAGATAGAAACAGATGACTCAAGTAGAAAAATAAATTCTGCCATGCTACCAATATGATAGAAAACTTCCTTCTGATATACAATTTCTCTCTCTCTGCGAATATCAAATGATAATCTACAAGTTTTGTTTGCTACTGGAAAACTGCTTCTCCTTCAGATACACTTCACATTAGTGGCTCTGTAAGTCCCTGATTTCACTGTATCTTGAATGTATTAATGAAAAAAACATTTATTAAGCTTTTACAGCTCTTAATGTTAATTACTGCAATTAATGAATGGAACTGCAAGTAGAGTTCAACCAAGGGTTTTCGTAAACCATTAATAGGGACTCATTAATAATGCTTATGACAGTCTACTAGGAATTATCTAACAGTCATGAGACTTATTATGTGTAGGACCTCATCTTGAACCTTCACAACTCCTCCTCAAATAAATTAATGATGTCTCACAATCTCTTAGGATCACATCTTCAGTCATCCCAGAGCACTGGAAGAAAGATTTTTAAAGCCACCTTTGCACCCTATCAAATCAAAATGATTTTTATAATCCTGAATACACCATGGAACAAAACTTCTAGGTGAGAAATCTTAATTTACTTTTTGCTCCCTAATATCAAAGTCCACTTGGAGGATGAAGACTGTCTTACCTCTAAATCTAGGTGTCTAGAAAAGAACTGCTAGACACTTTTAGGTCACTACAGCCTTAGAGATTTTTCACAACAATAAGACAAAGTATGCATCATCATCTTTTCAGCAAACAATGTTTTTTAACTTTGACATCTTTAGGAGCTATCTCAGCCAACAATTGTATTCATTTTTCGAAGATCTGTTTCTTGTCCACAGTATGGTTACACTAGCTTCCTCAAAACAGGCCCTGCAATTGCTTTTTCACCCGTCGAACTTCCTATTTTACTTACTGTAAGCTTTCAGTCTAGTATTGATAAGAGATCAGAAGTAAGAACAGGATTCCAATCACACAAGAATGCCACTATTTCATTATAGTTCACAAGTTTGTGATTTTTAATGAAATCCGAAACCCCCTGGTTCATGGTTTTTGTATTAATTTTTTTTAAAGCTGTACCTCACAACAATTTATTTCAATATCACCAAAATAGTTTGCTCAGAAGTTGATGTGAAAGTGAAAACAATAAGGTTAAAATAAACAGTTTTCAAACAAGTTTCCAAATAAAATATGACAGTATTGCTATACTTCCATCCAAATTTTCATATTCACTTGCAAATTTTGCTTTTTATTCAATTGACACGTTTAGTGGAATGTCTGAATGATTAATTCTTTTAAATAAGTTGAGGTTAAAGGAAACCGTGCCTAAATACAGTGAGGTTTACATCTAATGTGTACAGTGGATGCACAACGCAGGGCGGCATTAGCATTCTTAACTTTTAGTCTTTGAATAACTGAAAACCATGTTTTTTAGATACTTCATCCATCCATTAGACAGAGCTATTTAAAGTTGACTGTCAATCTGACTCTGTCAAATGCTTGCCCTTACCTGATATGATTGAACAAGAGCTTTACTCTGATTACTGTATGTTTATTTGTGCTGAGCTGTGCCACCTGGTAAGATTTCACAGGTGAAGAATGCAGAGATTTCCCAGATGTGGTGATGAGATGGAAAACAGGTGATCCTTTTTTTTTTTTTTTCTTTTTTTCTTTTTTTCTTTTTTTTTCCTGCAAGTATAAATGCACTTGAACTTGCTACCATTTCTCCACATAATTATGGAAAAAAAAAAAAAAAGCATAGTATTAAAGCAGAAAACAGGTAATATAGTCTAAGAATGAATAAGTGAACCAAGCCTATGTCTTAATGATTTAAGTTACTAGAGCAGCATTGCAAACTTCCATTTACTTTATGATAGGTTTAGAATTCACTCCAAGTGAATTTTCTCCTTTGCCTGCTCCCCTTCGTTCTTTTTATGAGTAGCAGTCATAAATTAATGGATACAGTGAGGTTCAGGTGATCAAAACTTAAGCTTTTGGCCTTTAGCAGGCTTCCCCTATTACTTGGGAAAGTCTCTTCTTCTTTTGGACTTCCCTATGTGGAAGACAGTAGTTTGGAATTGCCCGTTAGTTTGATGAGGTACTGGAAATAAACCCAGCTGTAACAGCACCTGCATATGTGTTTACTTATACCATCTTCAGTATCTTCATAATGAATGGTTTTCTGCAGGAGCTCCCATCAGCAACATTCATCAGTATCTTTGCACTTGTGAGGCAGTACACTTCTGGGGAACTGAGAGTATGCACAAAAAGATGTATTGTTTGCTGGAGGAGGTAAGAAAAGAAAGGTCTGTTCATCATAGCAGGGAGTAACTCCAGGATAAACAGTTGATTTTATTTCAAGCACTGTGACAGAAAGGATGGATCTCTGGAACTGTACAAGGGATGAACTAGTTAGGTTGGTTCATCTGTTGCTCTGTGTACAGAATCAGTGTTTTCTAATAACAAAATGGAAGCTGCAAGTTCTGTTACATAAAGTAAGATAAGGACATCAAACATCTCCGAAGTAACAGTTACCATCATTTATTTTTTGACTGGGCTAAAATTTTCCACTCAGACTAGTTATGAATATGTAAATATAGGTACCTATTTTAGACCTTTCTTTATATATATGGGCTAATGTTATAGATGTTGCACTCATATTAAGGCAGCCCACTGACTGTAGATTGTAGTGAGTGAAACTCCTTGCTAAGTGCTCACAATCAAGGAAGGCACACAAGAATAGCATCTCCTCAGTGACATGAATTTCAATGCAACAGCTAAAAATTTACATAGGGCTGAAGTTCCCAGGGATCAGTCATGCTGACTGTCTTTTAATACCAGAGCCAGGTACACTTCTAGCTTTGTAAACAGGTAAAACTGGCATGAAGAGCGGATACAGAGTACAGTCTATCACATAATGCCCAGCAGGTACTAAATACTCAGGGGACAAGATGAAAATCAATTATCTTCAAATAGCATAGCAAAAGCCTTTTCTGTTCTCACATACCAGCATCAAATCCATTTAAATAACAACATCTTAGAGCACAAAAGCAAAGTAAAACCTCATGAAAGCCTGTTTCAGCTAGGGCAGCATCACCTCAGTCCTTTAGATTTACCTCTTCAAGGAACTTTTTCTCCCAGACGTAAAGATGAAGAATTAATCATCCTGTTACATAAAATGCATACTCCATGGGGAAGATAAATAAAGCATGCAAGAGATGGATGGATTTTTTTTGTGGAGTAAGTTCACCCTCAGGGGGTGAGAGCATAGGGAAAAGTGTTCTCTGAGTGATTACCATTTCTGGAACCACTGGAGAATTGCAGGCTTGATATCATCTGAAAGAGCCTATGATTTTCAATTAACTCTTTGCTCCTGTAGATTGGTAATTACCTCAGTATATGTTGGGGTGCTGTTCTACGCTCACCTCAGCAGTGAGCTGAGAAATTGGAAATGGTTTCATTAGCCTGGTGGCTGATGGATGCCACAAGTGGGAAACACAAGCAGGACTTTCCTGAGTTGCTTGTCAGAAGCTATGTGGTTTCCTAATTTTGAGGAAGACTTCTACTGCAATGTTGAAAAGAAAAATAGGTAGAGGGCAATTCACATTGCTCATAATCTTCTTATCTATTTCCACTTGGGTCTGGAAATGCCTGGCATTGCTCTGCTGCATGGGTGATTCTGGTAGTCTGGAGCCAGGCCAGGAGAGCACCCTGCACTGGCTTTTAGAGGTGTAGACAAAGGCTTTGTAAATTTGGTACTTTCTATGGTAGCAATTACGATCAAGACAAATAAGAACAGGATGTTAAATGGAAATAAAATTGAAGATAATTTTTTGAGGTAAAAAAAAGGAAAGGGATGGGAAAAAGGAAGTTTTAAGCTATATAAGGCTATAAGGACTTTGCTGTTTTAATTACTGAAAGCTAAATTTCCGAGATCCCAGAGTAGCTTGTTAGGTACATACTGTAACTCTAATTAAGTAATTAGAGAGTTTGATGAGGAAGGCAAGGATTTTAAAATTTAAAGTATTCTGGAGAGTGTATATGCAGGGTAATCTTTTTCTCAGGTGTCTTTGTATTATATAATGATTAACCTTGAGTTAAATGTTACAGGATGGAATGAGAGCTTTTATTCATGAGTCATGAGCATAAAACCTGACCCAAAAGCTCTTTGAAATGTGTCTCTGAGAGGAGAACTTTGTCATTGTGGAGCCTGTAGAACTTAGGTCAAATTGTGCTTTCAGGGATCAGGTGAGATTTAGCAGAACAACATTTATTTCCTGAAAGGACAGACTTAATGAGCAATATCCATAGCAGTAAGTAGAAATACTGTGTTACAACATGTTGACAATATAATTCAATTACTGTCAGATTTTGTATTGCTCCAAGTTTTAGATTGCCATGGAAAAGTCATGAAAGAAATGAAAATGTAGAATGACAAAATGAGCAATACAGTGATCCTCATATCTCTGTTACTTCTTTCGTCATTTATAATTTAAAATCATGTATTTCTGTGTGTAAAGTCATTGGGATTTTCATATGAAGGAAAAACATTAATCCTGTGGAAATTATCAAGAGAGACAACACGGAAGATTCAGATATTGGGATTCGCATCTCTGTAACCATATCCAGGGTTCCCAAGTTAGTGATACAGGGATGCACAATGTGCCCACTGAAGTCACAAGTTACATTCATGTAATTAAGATATGCAACTGCAAAGACGTTAAAAAAAGGAAGGATGTGTCACTACCACATTGGATCTCAACACATTGGATCTCAGAAAAGAATTTCTCCATCCTGCCAATAACTTGGGGATCTGAATGGGCATTTCCATCTTGAGTAGAAGTGTGGTTTTAATGGTGTCTATATTCACTCAGGTAATTTTTTGCTTTGATTATTATTTATCACCATGAACTCACATGCCATCAGTCTACTTATTGCTGCAACACTGAGCAATAAATAAATGAGATATTCTTCAACAAAACCTTAACAAGCACTTTCAGAATCTGGCACTTGACAGTTCTCACCTTTCCCTATCAGAGTACCTAGTCGATTAATTGTGATTAAATTAAGTGTTCAAGAATATGCCAGGTGAACATTGTTTCCAGCTCTTCTCCCTTAAGATTTCCATGAATAAAAAAGGTTGTGTGACTGTTTTACATAACTTCCACCTTGATCTTGGCTTCTTTTTAGAGTCAGTAGTATACTGCAAGGCTTTATATTCTCCTGCACCTACGCATTCCATGTTACCCACACCTACTCTCTTGTCTATGCTATAAACCACCATCTCACCTGAGGACTGCCAAGCACCCTATACACTATTACAGCTGTATGTGTACATCTGTATGTGTAGATGTTTGAGGACTACTCCAAAAGTAATGCTTCCTATCCTATTATTTTGGTCCATGACATTAGAGTGGATGGTGGTGGAAGTAGAGGTCCTGCTACACTCAGCATATAGTCTGGATTTGATGCCTTTTGACTTCCATCCATTTATGCCAGTGAAAATTGGGCTGTGTGGGCAATGTTTTCCTAACCACAACACAGTCATCACAACTATGAAACAGTGGGACGCTTCTGCTGGTGCAGATTTTTATGCATGTAGTATGCAGGTTCTTACATTGCCGGCAAGAATGTGTACCTAAGGTGGTGACTGTGTTGAAAAATAATGTTTTGGAGCTATGAATTCGCTGTTTGCTTTATCAAATTGTGTTATTGTGCTCTCTGTTGTAATTTTCATGGAAATAAATAGGAAGCATTACTTTAAGAGCAACATGGGTAGTTTGTGAGCATGCTTCTCACTGAAGTCCCAAAGTAAGCACTTTAACCCAGACAAAGCAGTACCCTGGAATGGTGCTTTAGAAAATTATCTCTGTAGGAAAAAAAGTCTTTGCTAGCTAAAAAAAACTGCATGGGAAATGTCAACTGTGTAATTCTGCTGAGGTCCTTCAGCTTTTTGAGGTAAAAAGAGAAATTCAATCCTGAATAACAAAAACTACCAAAAATATATTAAAAAACATAGCTACTGAAACACAAATACAATATAAACAGTATAAACTTTGTGCTGATAGCATGTATTTTGTGACAATTGGATTTAATATTAATGAATCAGTATATTTTGCTCAGTAGGGCACAGAGACATTTAATCTTGAAATATCACCTGCATTGTACTATTTTGTGGCGTGCTTCACCTCAAAGGTTACTCTTCTCTTCATCTTGAGTAGAAGGTCTAATCCATCAGTTAGTCCCATCTCATTACAGTTCCATCAGGGACACCTAATGATGCTGGATACTTAATAGAAGTCTGTAGGTGATCTTAAAATGTGACTCAGTGCACTTGGGAGGCATGAGCAGTTTTCTTGTATCTGGGAAGATACAGAACAAAGGAAGGAAGAAGGAGCTAAAACAAAAAGAAGAAACCAATTAGAATAATTCTGTGGCTGCCTGGAATATTTTTAAACTACAGTCTTTCTTACAAGACCCTCCTCCCCTTCAGATACTGAAAGGCTGCTCTCAGCTCTCCCCAGAAACTTCTCTTCCCAGGCTGAATAGCCCTACCTGTCTCAGCCTGTCCTTGCACTGGAGGTGTTCCATTCCTTGGATTATTTTTGTAGTCCTCCTCTGGATGCACTCCAACAGGTCCATGTCTCTCCTGTACTGAGGACTCCACATCCGGACGTAGTACTTCAGGTGAGGCCAGCACAGAGTTGTTGAACCTCATGAGATTCACCGTGGAACCTACAGCAGTGACGTTAACGTTTGTGATTTTTCTTTAGCAGTGAAGGCTAAATAAATGTTTATTTTAAACATGGTGGGGAAAAAAATGTAACTAGGATGATTTAATATGCTACATTGAGTCCTACAGGTCTTCTTACAATATTCACAAAATCTACCATTTGACTGAAGTATTAAAAGAATGCCTATTGAAGTAAATGGGATGTTTTCCTAAGCAGAAATTCAGAAGGAAGCTTTATGCAAGGCACTTGAGAGAACTTGCTCTAAGTGTATCAGTGTGACTGAAAAATCCTTGGAATGGGGGATTTAAATGCTTTAAGTTGGAAGATGCATAGCGCTACTCGTGCCATTCCACCAAAAATTTAGCATTGTAACTATGACTACTGACTGATATAGAGGATCAGAAGCAGAAAGAACCCGTGTGCATGTAAAAGGGGGGTGATGCTGTTTGTTTTCCTAAATTTGGAGTAACTAAAGACCTCGCCAGTTTTGCTGAAGTTTCTAGAGTCTACCAGGTTCATAATACACTGCATCACAGCAAATTAGTTCATAACTCACTCAAAGCCCTGCTTCGTATAATCTGACTGACCACACTTCGTTTGCTGCAAAATCTTTCTATTTGTTTTGGTGTTGTTTTTTCTTTAAGAAAAGGAACTTTGAACGATGGTTTCTTGGCAGATTTATTTGTCTCCCAGGGCCATGAGTTGCATGGGTGTAAGTGAGGGCAAAGCTTGGCTCTAAATGACTAAAATGCTACGCTCCCTTGGCTGTGAGATGCTGAGGGAGTGCATAAAAATAACAGAGCAGGAAAGCTTCAAATGTAGCAGAAAGAGCCAACATAGCGTGCTGCCTCTTTCCCAGGGGACCAGCAGGAAAGTTTCTGTGCTTTCAGTGAGTCGGCCTTACCAGAACTGCACAGACTGACTCAGAAATATGAGCGTGAGCCTGGGGAAATGCACACTTGGAAGTTAATGGCAGATCCCCTGTTGACCAAACATACTGTGCTGACACCTTGGGTGGAGAACGGTGGGATTGAGCATCACATCTATGGGTGCAGGACTTCTATGTATTGATGGTAGATTAAAAGCTGCAGAGACCTCCAGTGATACCTATTGTGTTGTCCCAGTTGGAGATTTGGGGTTCCTTTCCTCAGGTGGGGCAGGCCAGAGGCTCAGGTGATGCCCACAGCTCATTGCTCTACGCCATTCCTTTCTGAATGCAGCACACCTGCAGTTGTGTCCCTCAACACTGCAGTTTTTCCACAGCATGGCAAGAGCAGCTTCTACTTTTTGAATGAGTTGTAGCCTTTGTAGTGCATCACCACGGTGACAAGAAGATCCTTTACCCGTACAGTCCAGTGCCTGTATAGCTGCATGCACCAATTCATTGCTTGTTTCTGTTTTCATTCACTGCACCCATTGAATTTTTCAGAACATGTGATTTTTTCATGTAAACTGAAAATGGAAAACAAAGGTATACAAGTTTGTTTCAATCTAGAAGAGGGGCATTTTAATGAGAGGGGAAAGCTAACGCTGCATTTTTTTAAAGCACAGGGGAAATTTAAGCGCAGAATAGAAGAAATGGGATTGCAGCCTTTGTTCTTAATATGTGTTGCATCTAACAATTTCATTTGTTCCGCTGTTCTTTAGTGTAAGTGCTAAGCAAATAGTCTGCAATAAATAATTTAGCCTTTGAATTTAACCTTCATTTCTGCTCATGCAGTCCCCATGTGCTGATTGCAGTGGTTTCAAACTTATCTGTAATTCAAGATCACACAACTTTTAGGGGTGAAGGGAAGGAAGAGCTATTTATCATTGTGCTATGAACGCTCCCAACTGATGGCAAGGTATTGCTTCTCCTTCCCGATCTGATGGCTGCAGTGGAGCCAGATATGAGGAGGCGAAGGGAAAGTTGTCATGTTGAGACCAAACATGAATTTTTGCTTTTCACAAGATTAGCATCTTGATATTTTGTATGTGGGAAGGTTAAAATAGAATTACTATGGGAATAGGCACGGATATTAATGTCTGAATCATTAGTTTTAGAGTCTAAATTCAGGGTCTCATCTGAGGAGGGCATTGCTTATAGCAGGGAGTCCTTCTCCAAAATAAATTACACCTTTTACCTAACGTGTATGAGAAAAATAAATAATTTTCTGATATCTCTCTTATAAAAAAGCAGACGAAGCTTGGTCTCTCTGAGCTGTTTTTATCAATCTTTCATTCCTTGCTATGGCAAAACGTGCGACTATGATCTCATCCTCAGAGATCATTGCTTTGCCTCATATGGGACCAAAGTTTTGTCTGAAGGAGTTACAAACATTCAGCTTAGAAAACGGCTCAAAATAGCTCTTCGTGCTGCAGCATGAAGCACACAGGGGTAAGCTGAGAGGATTACTGCTGAGCTGCTTTTCCACCAAGTACAGAAAACAAAGTGCGAGTTGTACATGCCTGACATCATTAAATACTACTATAGCAACAACTCACTCTTTATCTGTTTAAGCATCAATTTGGAGGACAAAATAGCCCAGTACAAATATGAGAAACAAAATTCTCTTATTTCATCTGCTCTTCCTTTGGTAGATAGCTTTTGTGTCAAACAAATACCTAACAGTTCAAAATTAAAAGGGGTGAATTTGGAATTGCCAAATTTTGGAATCAGTCTCTCTCTGGATGAGAGGAAAAAATGATGCTTCATAGTCTGTTGGAAGATTTCAAAGTTTTGGAGGATCAGAATAGTGCACTGAAACCTGGTGTGTCCTTCTTCCATTTTGGAAATGAGAAGCAATAATAGTTAGCATGGTTTTGGCAGTGTGCATGAGGGAGGAAAAAAAGATGCGATAATTGGGAATTCCCTATGCAAACCTATATGGAAACAAAAGGAAAAGGACTAGAGCATAACAGCAATAAAATGTTGCTAGTCCAAAAAGCAATGAGAGGAATAACAAAGAAAATAATCGATCACTTAGCTCGTAAAAATATTTCAGTTTTCAAGCATTAAACATTAAGTGCTTAAGAATGCAGGTAGGTATGCTGTTTCTTAAAAACATCCATGACAGATGAGTACCGGATTTTTCTGGACAGTAAGAAGAAAGATCACTGAAAAAAAAAGTTTTGATATTCTGTTGTTTTTAGAAATCTGACTTCAGCTACCAGTTCCACTTGTTATTCTTGAAACAAAACAAAATAAAATAGACCCCTAACAAATGACTGAATCTCCTGTTAGAGGTAGTACTTCGGCTTTTAAACCACACAACTTTTCTTTTTTTATCTCTTTTACTGTTTTCCTTTATTATTTGCTATCTGAACTCTTCTGCTATGTATTTCTATCTTTGAGAACAGCATACGAGTAATTTTTCAGTAAAAACGGATAAGAGAAAAAGGAAAATGAAAAGCACATTTTAATGCAGAGATGATGGCATATGTAGAAGTAAATGCCAAGTACTGTGTGCACTTTGAGGATAATCCTTTTGTGTACTACATAAACTTGTGAAATCGTTATCCCAGCAATTAAACAGCGTGATTAATGAGACAGGGAAAAAAGAAAAGGTGCTGTTATTCTGTTGATGCTGAATTTAAATTTCCTGTGACTTCATCTATTTTACTTCACATCTTGCTTGTGTGTCTTCAGTCTTTTAGAAAGAGATCTGCCATGATTCAGGGTCCAGCTATTTTTATCTGGAACAAATATTAGATTGATATTGTCACACTGTCCCAGCTACCATTCTCTTTTTCTTTCATACAAATGCACCAGGGTCTTATTAAATAAATCAAAATTAGAAAGAAAAAAAAAAAAAAAAAAAAGGAGGCACAAATCAAATGAAAGCAAAGTGGGCTCTGTTTGCAGGCTGTGGCCTTGCTCCCACTGGGCCCACGCAGCACATGCCCTTTTATCTTAGTGCCTTTAAGCTATGGTGGTCTGTTCAACCTTCTGGGGCTACATATGTCTCTGGGCCAGGATAATTGTTCTCAACAGCATGAGCTTAACTTTACCACCCCTCCTGCCTCCCAACTTACTGTAAATTGAACAGTGGCTCCATGAAAAAAAAATAAAATAGAGATGCAAGGAAGTTTCAACTGCTTTTAAATGCTTTGTAATAAATTTATTTATTTATAAAGTAACTTGTTATGTTATGGGTACTGCAGAATATTTTTCTATTTTCTTTTTGATGAGATGGAACTAATTTAAAACCTCTCTTTTTTTATTCTTCTTTTGTTTTGGAACTGTGGAGCAAAGAACAATCAGAAAGAAATTAGATTAATGAGGAAAGAAGGCTAGACGTGGACATAGAATATATGAATGGAAAGCATGCAGGAAGCCAAATTCCCATTCAGAGTTTGCCAAATTACCCATGACTCCACTTTCAAAGCCCTACTAATAACTCCCCATTGTATGCAAAGCCCATAAGAACAAAGTTAATAACAGTGTATGAGGATCAATTATACATTACAGATGTAAATCTCGCAAGCCCTTCCATTCCTTAGGAAAGGAGCTGTCTTTGTGTCATGCACAGGAAAGAACACATTGTCAGCACTAAGCAAATGATAAAGGATAAATAACTGGCAAGAAGCCTCTTCTGTTTATTGAGTCTCATTTTAACTTCTTAGAATATAGCTCAAGCAAAGTAAAGCTTTCATTAATGGATTCATGCTGATCTGTACTGCAGAGTCATTAGAATCCCTTGAATTTGTTGGGGGCATTTTAGATATGCATTTCCTGTAAAAATAGCCATCAGAAGATCTGAATCTTCCTTCACTCTGATCCTAGTGCTCTTCACAGCACCTACTTCACAGTTTAACTTTGTTTTCAACATAGACTTATGTTTAATCAGATGAGTTTTTATCATCATTTTATAGTCGGATCCATATTCTCCTGTATTTACTGGAATTTTTTTCTTTTTTTTTCCCGTAAACAAAAGAAGCAAAAGTGGTTCTGTTTGTTTGTTTCTTTTCTTTCTTTCTTTCCAGAAGAATATAAGGAAAAGAAATAGTTGAATCACAAGTTTTATATTCTGTCCTGGAAACTGTCCAAACTAGGACTTAAGACAAACCAGCTAACATCATGACAGCTTTTAGCTTCCTCTGCTAGGCAACTGTAATTTTCATTTTATGCATTAGCTATCTGCATTTCATTGGATGCACTGCTTTCTGCAAGGGTAACTTTTCTGCTCAAGGTTTCAGATCTTGTAGGAAGACTCTGTCTGTCACACAGAGTTTGTATTTTCTTTAATCCCGATCATCATTTTTCCTCAGTCTACAATAAAAAAGTACTTAGTCTGAAAAAAGCACAATTTACTTCTTGAGAAGAAGATGTGTTATGGTGAACAGTTATATTATTCAGCAGTCAGGTTCTCTGCTGAAATACTTCTCTACCTTAGGTCCTGTGCTGGGCTGGCTGTGTAATTTAGACATATCTTTCAGTGGTCTCTCTGTCTTTTTATTTGGCTCAGGACTATCAGAAAGTTGACATATCCTTTTTATCCTTTTTGCGCCGGGGATTTGAAGTTAAGCTCAGAAGGGAGCTTCACAGATGGGTATGACATTCTTACCCAGGTTATAAAGCCTTTAAGGCAAATTCTTTTTTTTTTTTCTTTTTCTTTTTTTCTCCCTCCAGATATTAAAAAGAGCTGGGTAGGACTTAGCATGTCCCTTTCAGCTGTTTAATAGTATTGCATAAATATGAAAACAGTTCTGTTCTCAGTGTGAAGAGGTCTTCTAGTGCTTCAGCTTCTGATTTTAAATAATGCCTGCTGACTACCTTCTCCACCTTTTCGAGTTATAATTGCTTTATTGGTGAAAAAGTCACAAAGTTTATCATCAAATTTTCAAAAGTGTACTGTTCTGATATCAATAAAGACAACATGTTTTATTGCCAGGTTTGTAATGGAGGCAAGAAAAAAACTCCTTTTCACTGATTCATGACTATCTTAATGGAATTCACTGTAGAAATCTGCTGTAGATGTTTATTGAAACAGAATTCTACTAGAAATAAATTGATATTTATTGAAGTATATAAATGACTATAAGCCCACATGGATAGTTAGCTCAAAATAAGCCAGGGAGGCATAATATACTCATAATATATCCAAGTTCACAGCGACTACCTGTATGTGTGCAAAGTGGTGGCCACAAGACAATGATGTTCTCACGCTGTCTGGACCTCTGCTCTGTGACACATCAGCATTTACAGCCAGCCCTCCCTGGCACAGATCTCAGGGTACCTCTGTGAGACCCCTTGGAGGGGGAGGTGGGAAACCCTTAAAGAACACTTGAAAAGATAATTATGCTATTTCCTTGGGCAAGCAAACCTGAGGAGAGCTCAGCAAAAAGTTCCTATGGTTTTAAAGAGCAGATGTGAGGCTTCAGAGGGATTCCAGGGTCCCCCAACATACTGGAGCTCCTGCTACATGGAGAGCCATCAGATCCTCTTTTTATGGATCGGATGGTGATTGCAACCTTGCAAGGAAGCCCCAAATGCTGCACAGGCAACAGGAACCCTGGGTCCCTGGGTGTTCTGTAGAGACAGATTTCTTCAGAAGTAATCTTCAGGCATACTCAATACTTTGAGGCAATATGTTTAAGCATTACTACAATTTGGATGGAAAAATATTAACAAAAGTTATATAATTCTACAAAGGATAATACAAGGATTAGGAATCTGAAACTTGAAATGTATGGTTCATGCTCTACCACAGAGATTTAGTGTGCAATTGGGTAAGTCAGCCCAGTGAAGCCGAAGGGAGTTTATGTGCTTGCACCTATTGATGAGTTTGATCACAGCTTTTGTCCTAGGAGGAAGTTTCCTCCTCAGTCAGCCTCTTTATGTGCAGCTTAGTACAGATTTATGCAGCATGTTTTAGGCATTCACATTAAACAGCTCTAATCCAGATCCCTGTAAATAATAATAGGTGTTTCGAGTATAAATAAAGTAGTAAAATGTACATTTTTATGAGTGACTTGGGACTTAGCCAAAATAGTAAATAAATAAATAAATAAACCCTGCACATTTAACAGTTGACCATATTGAGTTTACTGTGAGGCTAAATTTAAGAAAAAATGCCCTCTAGAAAGCAAAAATCCATGCTAGATCAGACGGAAGAAAAGAGGTTTTAAAGTTAAAGTACAGTGAAATGAAGTGGAGACTCAGAAGATAGTTAAAATGCTGCTCTTGTCTCTAGCAAGAAACCTGACTACATACATACTGTTTCCAGGGCTTACTATAGCTGTGATGAATGCATATCTGGAATGTATTTCTTCTCATGTGAGTGGACTACATATCACCATTATCTCAGTGTGTTTATGAAGGTATATTTCAAGGAGGTGGGAAAACACACACGTTGTTGCTATATTTCTGCAGTAAGTCATGGAACAACCAACATATTCATTGTTTTTAGTATGAATTTCATATTTCAGAAGCTCTTTTTCTTTCTCAGAAATGGTTTATGCAAAGTACACTAGAAATATATTTGAATGTCATGTCTGAGTCTTGGTAGTATTCCTGCATATCAGCTCAAGGCAAAGAGCATTTCTTCACTAGAATGTGTTGTGTTGACTGAATAATGTGTTAGTGCAGTCAAGAATATAGTATTTGACATCCTTGGCACTTTGAGAAGATCTTCTTTCGAATAGAGCTCAAGCTGATTCTGTGAAATATTTGTTGTTAGGCTCATATTTACAATGTGAAGGTAGGGCTGGATGCCTCTATTCTTTTTAAAATTTATTCCCTCTACCACAGTGTTTAGGACTCTCATTGTATTCTGCATCCAGATTTCTTATCAGTAAGAGGTAATTACCTCCCTGAGAAAATCCCCTCTCTTCCTGATTGAGGCCGTGTCACTGCAGCAGAAATGTTATTCAGCAGCCACTAGGCATCCTTGGTGGTGACATCTGTTTGGTTGTCTGGTGGGGGATTGAGGTATAATCAGTCATATAGGTGTTGAATAGTATTGGCTTCCTGACAGACAAACTGAGTAGCCATAGCAGCAATTTAAAAACCAGCCTGTTTGTTTGTGTCACCCAGTGAAACACTGTGATAGCAGCAGTCATTTTACTTTCAGGATTGTATAAAACAGAAGAAGAAATTACTTCCAAGCCAGAATATTCCAAAAATAGAAAAAAAAAATCTTATTTTCAGGTTTTTATTTCCTTATTTGTGAATCACAAGGTGAATAACTCACCTATGGCATCACTAATGATGAATTAAATCTCCCATCTTCTCTAGAATTTCAAACTGTATTATACAGTGTTGTCTAAAATTTAGATGAAGGTAAGGCAGAGCTTGCAATTCCATTGTTACCAGGTAGTGAATAAAAGATGAAGATTAGCATCATTAAAGAAAAGTGAAATGGGTTCAGCAGCATTAATTCAAGGGAGTAATTCTGGACACTACTGGGACTGAGTCCATGACTGAGGACAGAAGAATAATGCCCTAAAGATGGCAAAAAGCAGAGCCTGTCTAACCAGGCTCCCCTGGGGAATGTGAAGTGATTACAAGGCATGCTGTTGTCTCTTCTTTCATGGGCATAGGAAGCCACCTGGAAGATATGGGATGGAATCAATGTAACTAGAGTGCAATCTAACATAGCTGGTTTCAGACAAGCGGGTGAAGATTATGAGTTAACTTTTGCAGATCTGAGAGTGAAAAAAATGATACAATCGTTAGATTTTGAGCATCTTGTGAACAAGGTGCAAAGAAAAAAAACCTTTGGTTTCTCCCAAGGAAGAGAATATAGACAAAGGAGACCAGTAGACTGGTGTGGGATTTGGTGAGAGTAGCCTTGGCAGGAAAGCAAGAAAGAAAAATTGGAGAGATTCATCTCACCTAACTGTAAGCATTTCACTACAGATGGCTGTACCTGAGCAAGTCGTATGGACTCCCTTTAAAGTCAGTAGAGATAAATAGTTTCTTTTAGAGTGCAATTCATCTCACCTCAAGTAAACAACAAAAATGTGGGACTTGAATTGTGCCTCAGACATGTCAGTTTCTCTGCTTTAACTGTGCAAGGCATCTGAATGAGAAGTAGCTGTGTGAACTGGGAGATATGGATCACCCCCTTAGATTTCAGTGGGAGAACAGAGTTGACAGGCTCCAGGGCTTCAACATCTGCTCCAACGCTGAACTGCACCCAGGTCTCCCCATTCAGCTCCCTGTTGGGCAGATATGGAGGAAATCTGCAACTAAACCTGTATTATTCTGAAAACCCTAATGTTCATCTTTACTATCAACTCCTCAGTACCTCCATCTCTGCAAGTTTTATTTCAAAGAGAACAAAATGACAAATGTGGATCCTTGTTGATTATTTTTTTATTAATTAAAAACTTAAAATAGAGAAATAGCTGCTTAACATATAGCATTTCAGTACACATTTTGCTAAGTTAACACAATTTATTTACACAGAGAACTGTGTAAGAAACTGTCTCAGCTGCCATAAATGATGCTGCATTCCAGCTACAGCCCTCAAATAAATGCTTTTTCAATCACTTACTTCTGCCTCCTCCCAGTGGTTCCCTGCAAGTTTTGCCTAACGAGCTCTCCAGATTTGCTGCAGGCAAGACACTCTGCTGGGTTGGTATCCAAACTCCATGGCCGCTGGACTTGAAAAAGTACAATATGTCTTAAAATAGAGAAACTTAAGCCACAGCACATATCTGGTAGGACATATTTATTGCAGAAGTACAGTTAGGATGCATTAGAGTCTCCATTAAGACCACTATACTGAGAAGACTGAAGAAATGGCAGATGATCTGTTATTTAGCTTTTATTATAAACAGCATAACCACTGCAATATATTTACAGAAATGGAAATATAAATCATAATAAAATTTCTGTTCTTTTGGTAACAGGAAAGCTAAACTATGGTTTTCTGATATCATTTCTGAAGGTATTCCCAGCCATGCAACTTTATATCAGACAAAAACAAGACGTTATAGAACCCTAGAAATAAAACTGCCTGATGATATTATTAAGGATGTTATTATACTTCCCCATTGTTCTTTTCTCCAGTTCTTAATTTAGGCATATCTTCTGTATAATACTAAAGCATTTTGAGTTGCAGTTCAAATGTGTCTTCTGTGACTGATGCAAAGCTTGTATGAGTTATAAAAAAAATGGTGAAACTGACATGACAAGGAAGAGAATTCCTACATGATACTATAAGAAACTATATAAGATATTTTGATGGACCTTGAGTTTTATTTTTCTTTCAGTGTTTCTTTTAAAACATTAAGAAAACAGTGATTCTGCAAGCCTTTTTTTACTACATATTTAGCAAGAAGCTAAGAAGCCCCATTTACTCTGCTATCCCTTTTTCTGTGACAAACATAATAATAATAGCATAAGATTCTTTCAGCCTGAAATGGAATGAAAGAACCAGATACTTACCTTTGCCTTAAAGGAAACAGGAGTATTCTGTATTCTGTATATATATAGAGAAAATGAAAATACACAGTAATATTTTTCATTGTTCACAAGCCAGAAAGGAAAATATCACCCTCTGAATATTCTGATCTTAAAAAGGCATATTGGAAATTATGCTCTCCAGCCTTGTCTTCCTGCCTTCCAGCAATAAACAGCCTGGGGACTGTCTTAGCTGGAGGTCCACCCGTACCGATGCTTTTAAAAGGCTGTCTAATCCCTAACCCATTTATACTTTCAGCTTTCTGAACTTCCTGTGGCCTTGTTTTACAGTTCATATGTTGTTCAGAAAACTGCTTCCTTTTGTTACGTATAAGCCTGCTGTCTACTGATACTACTGATACTTTTGTATGACCTATGGCACGTTGTCAATATATGCTGTATTTGTTGTGTTATATGTGTTATCAATATATGCTGTACAAGGTGACCCGCTTAGTGGATGAAGGTAAGGCTGTTGATGTGGTCTATCTGAACTTCAGTAAAGCCTTTGACACTGTCTCCCACAACATCCTCATGGAGAAGCTGGCTGCCCATGGTTTGGATGAGTGTATGCTCTGTTGGAAGAAACACTGGCTGGATGGCTGAGCCCAAAGAGTTGTGGTCAATGGAGTTAAATCCAGTTGGCTGCCGGACACAAGCGTGTCCCCCGGGGCTCAGTACTGGGGCTGCTTTTATTTACCATCTTTATTAACGATCTTGATGAGGGGATTGAGTGCACCCTCAGTAAGTTTGTAAACAACACCAAATTGGGAGGGAGTGTTGATCTGCCTGAGAGGAGAAAGGCACTACAGAGGGACCACCGTTTTTTAGCTCTACTGTATTACTTTTGTCATGGGGACTAAAGAACTACATATACGATTCAAGAATTGGGTGCACCGCTGATTTCTTTGAAAGTATAACATTTTCTATTCTACTTTAGTCTTTTTTCCTGTCTTGACAGTTCAGACAGTCCTGTTTGCTCTTTTGACCATCACTAGGCATTATTGACACTTTCTGACAGTATTTACAATGGGTCTAAAATTTCTTTCCTGAGGGTTATTAGGCAATTTAGAGATTTGCAATGTATACATGAAGTTAAAATTGTTTTCTCACATATACTGAACTTACCAGAATTGAATTTCTTCTTTCTTCAAAACCACCTGGATTGCTGGTGTGATCCGTCTGTGACTTCTCACAGTCAGCTTAGGAGTGACTGACATCTCACTCTCCACTTTATTTTTCATGGCTCCATCTGTAACACCTATCAATCTCAGTCTAATTTATCTCTGCTGTTAATTTTTGTACTAGTGCATCTTGTCTGAAGTCACATATCCTTGGTGTATGTTGCCTCAGGGATTCCTTTAATGTACCTTCTTTTTTTTTTTGTAGTGTTGCTTTTTCATCATTATGTATGCTTGATCTTTTGAGACAAGGAGAGAAACCAGCAGACCTGTAATGTTTGGTACATTTTTTCAGTACTATTTTTGGCTTTGCTTTCTTTTATTTTGTGTCACTACTATACCAGAGAGTACAGTGAAATGTAAAACAGTATTATTGTAAAAAAAACCAAAAAACAAAAAAAACCCACATTAATTTGTGAAATGGATAGAGTTTTTGGTAAAGAGGAAGGTGAGTTAAATAACAACAGGTCACTTGTCAGAAAGCAAATAAATGACCAGAGAATCTTCCATGTACTGCCTCTAGCACCATAGTTTTAGAACTAATATTCCAAAAAGAAGCTTTTATCTCCCACCCCATCATAACCTACGAACAAAAACTAAAAAGTTCTTCATAAATTGCATAACTGTAGGACTTGCTTTTATTTCATTTTTTTACAAGGACAAGACATTACTCAAATTATGACTTTGTACTTAAAATGCATAAGTATATCCAAATTCTACAACAATATGTTTTTCTAACTGAAAACTACCAGGTGCACTTGGACTTAACCAAAACATGCCTTTCATAATGTTCCATATTTTGCAGAAGCTTTTCAAAACTGAAATGTTCTTTGTTTGCACTTCTTGCTGCTGTTCTCTCCTTGTCAGTTTTGGAGAAATGTTGAAAACTTCTATTCTGATGTAGATTATAGAGTGGGAGGTTTTGGTACTGCAAAAACAAAGTCAATGCTTGCCTAAACTATAATGAAAGCTACTGCATGAAACATGACTATCATGAGTGATGATGGCTTTATCTGAAGCAGTTGGTTTTATATTTAATTTCAGTGACTGTACTTATTATAAAATAAAGAGCTCAATCCTAATGATATGTATGTATTCATTAGGGAAAACACTTTATTCATTGGCCATGTTCCCTTCTGCTCTGACATTTCTGAATCAAATATTAGCTATGAATTGTTGTGCCTGATATTCTTCCTTCTGGGCAAGTTAAGAATAATTCACGAGAAATCAATGAAACTAATATAATTCTAGTTTATCTCTCTGTCTGTTCATGCATATTCCCATTCCTATTTTTATCCTCCATTTCTCAGTCCTACTCTCCACTACAGTTTGCCTTCAGCCAAATGCCTACGCCTATGACTAGTAAGAAGACATGTTCTCAAATATTTCTAGGGACAAAATACATAACACAACATAAAGGAGAGAGGACAATCTCATGTAGAGTTAAAAATGATGTTTCATTCTGGTACAAATTACCTTGCTCTACAAATGGTATTATTCAGTTGAAACTGAATATATTAGTTTCCTGTACAGTATCTCATCTTCCCTGTTTACAGAATCACAGAATGGCTGAAGTTGGAAGGGACCTCCAGAGGCCAATTGATCCCTGCTTGAGCAGGGACACTCCAGCGTAGGGTTTTCAAGACCAAGCCTAGGAAACTTTTGAAAAGGGAGACTCCATGACCTCTCTGGACAACTTCTGCCAGCATTCAGTTCTGTTGTGACTATTTTTTTCATGGCAGATAAAACTCTTCTCCACAGTAAGTATTTTTGAATGCTTATACCTTGCCAATATCATGTAGCAATGCACATCTCTCTGTTCCCCTCAGTACATTTTAAAGAGTCAAAGTTCATGACAATTTTTGAAAGTCAGTAGTTTTTGTATATTATCATTATGAAGCAAATCTAATAATTCTTAGAAGAGGATGAAGATATTACAAGATGTCCTTGGACCTAATTACAACTTAACTATTACAACTTAACTGCCAACTATCAAGGATTTTCAAGCAGTTTACTTCCTTCCCCAGAGGGATTTGAAATTCCAGACCTCCTGGTTGCTAAAGAAAGATGAGCAATTTTCTACTTCACAGGCAAATTCCAAGTTCTAAACCATAATTATTGTGAGAGATTCTAAATGTTACATTCTTAACATATGTAATGGTTCTCATGCTACATTGTGAGTCTTTTTTTATTTTATCCTTCAACTATAGAGCACATTTTTTTTTTTTTTAGAAGATAAGAAACAAAGGGCATTTTTTGTCAGATCAAAAGGCTTGAAATATTTAAAAGTGTTCCTTCTGTGTTAGTAGAAGTTTGTCTGTGGCACTGCAGAGTCTCTTACGATGTGGTGTTACATTTTTCTGTAGTGGGAGATATTCCCAAAATGTCCTTCCAGTTTTCCATTTTAGAGATGTGTTGGATGAGTAGATTCTGTAGCTGCTAAAGCTATTGTTTTACTGGATATGGATTGTATTTCTTTTGTTGCCTATAAGAAAGTAGTCATGGAAAGAGATAATATCATCACTTAATATTTATGAATGGGTAGTGTTCTTTTAATAGTGAAATTGATACTTGTCACTAGAACAGTTTGTTTTACTTGTAAAACAGAATAGTGAGCAGGACTGCCAGATAGCTTTTCAGTTTTCACAAATGAAAAATATCTGCTTATTGGCTCTCTTTTATTTTTATGTTGTCTTTTGTATTACATTCTCAAGCCAGTTACACAATGTTCAAGAGAGGTCATTGAGTACTTTAGTTTTTTAACTCTTCTCCTTGATTGTGCAATTGATTTTAAGAACTATTCAATATTTCACTGAGGCTTATACATACAGATATGAACGTGTGCATCTGTGTGTGTGTTTATTTATGGAATCATCACGAGAATTGTCTGTGACGTAGACAGATTTATTTATCTGGTTATCTGGAGCATAATTTCAAAATAATTGCCAGGTGAGATAGAGACTTTATTGCTAGTCTACTCTATTTCACAGTTTTGCTGAAGTAGTTTAATTATCAGCTATTAGAGGTGATAATTCATTCAACAAATTTGAAGAGCACTTAAAAAAAAAAAAACCCTCCATGTACCATCAACACTAAAGACTTCTTTTTATACTTCTTAAACAACTTCTTTTTTTTTTTTTTTTTTTTTTTTTTTACCATATTCTATGAGAGGTGTAATGTTGCCTCTTTAGGATATTTTTCATTCTGTCCATTCAGCAGTGTTCATTGCCTGTGGTCTTGTCAAGCGACCGGTGGCTGGTACATGGCATGGTGCCACAAACAGCGCTGCAGTGGAGCCATGGGTGTGTTGCTGCAGTGCATGGTGGGACACGTCTACCCCCAGCTGCCAGGTTTCTATGTAGTATTAAGGCTTTGCACAAGGGCACCTACTGATGATCTATTCTTAATAGATGATCCCATACAAAATGTTGATCCTTAAGCAGTCCTTCAAAGAAAAAATTCTTGAAGAAGGGGTATAGCGGAATCTATTAACTATGGGGGAAACTAGGGAAATCAAGTGCATACATAGAAAGACTGTCATTTGGAATATATGAAAAAACAGAAAGATAGATGCACTTTGAAAAATATTTTGAAATCATCACATTGAGATCCAAGGTAACCTCTGTGGGACTTTCACTGTGTTTTTCTCTGTTTAAAAAAATAATAATATTTTGTTTGGAAAGCTAAGAAACAAGGATAGCGCATTTGTAATTGCAGTTACTGTAGTTGAAATGCATTATTTAGTAATACAATAATACTCTGGGTCTTAAAATGTTATTTCTGGAGAACATTTAGTCCTTCTCATAAACATTTTCATGTAACTTTACATATGCATATAAAGTGTCCAAACAATTTGTATTATTAATACCACAGCATTCTAAATTAAAGGTAAAGATTTCGGAAAGAAAATGTCTGCCATTCTAAGTTACTCTTCTGTAAAAATAAAAAATAAAAACAAGTTGTATTATCTAAATAAGAGGTCTGCACCTGTTATGGTGAAGGGTCAAATATTCAGTAAATAATAGCCAGAATAAGAAGGGATAAAGGACTGCAAAACAAGACCAAGAAGTAGAAAAGCAGTAAAACTTTATATTTACAGAATAAAACATTTTAATTTGGAAAGATAAGAGAAAAGCTAACATAAAGGGAAAAGAATTTGGAAAATATAAAAGGAAAAAAAATAAAAAGAGCAAGAAGATAGACAATGCATTATTTTAATAAAAAAGGGAAAATAATAACGAGCAAGCATGCCACATGACTTCAGTTTTACCTTTATTGATATTATATACTGTCTGGCCATTTTGTTAAAGGAAGATACATTTTGGAAACTGTCTCTTATTCTTTGTTGACTTTTCTCAGGGTAGTATGAAATCAGTGTCACTCATTTAAACCAGTGTGTTATCATATTTTAAACAATCATATAAAATAGCATTTCCTATGTCTCAGTTTCCAGAATTGCAGGCAGTGGAATTGCTATGTTATAGTTTATTTATATTGCTGACTAGCATTCAAGATAAAATAACTGCATCAGATGCTTAATGCAGCTTCACTGACACCACTGACTCCATCATGCTGGAGTGGCAATTGTGGGAACTATTGACAGATCAGAGGAAGTACCAGAATTGACACATTTGTGTAGCATTGCTGAAGACAATGGGACAAATTATGCCCTTGACATTAAACATAAATTATGTGCTACAGTTTTTATTCATATAGCAGAGCATTGACTTGAATTAAAACCCTGACAGTATCTGACAATACTTTTTAAAGTACATTGTAAAAAGGGAGGGTAAAGGGAAGTAGAGAAAGAGATGGGAATTGGTGGGTTGATTCGATGGATAAAAATACTGTTTTATTGACTCATTTTACCTCAGATGAGTATGTTGGGAGGATTTTTAGCTTAGCTCCTTATTGCAGCAGATGGGGATCCCAGCTGCTTGTTTCTTTCCATCCTGACAATCTGGTTACATCAGTTTTCTAGCAGTTTGTGCGTCCAAGGTTTTAATCACAAAGAACGAGGCTAGAAATGTCCTTTCTTTAGAAATAAACTAAAACCAGAAATTATGTCCAGATTTTCTTCCAGTTGGGTCAGTTTTGGCGATGATAGTCTGTACATGGTTCATAGACTGTGCTTGTTAATATAGATGCGACCAAAGTATGCCACAAACACCTTGCTTTTCATAAGCAGTCTATATACCCTTACCTTTAAAAAAGCGATGACCATCAGCACAAGCACCCAGTCTGTTAGACTGGGAGCTGGCTACACTATCAGATTGCCTTTGTATCTTTAAGTTCTGCCTTCCAAATTTTCTCCTTTTTATAAAATTTGAAGATTTATTTAATTCCATTTTAAAATAGTTGGACAGTGCAAACTGTAGAGCTCAGTCTCTGAACCTCTTAAAGTAAAACTTGTAATATCATTTATTTAAAGGGAGCACCAATATAAAATTGCAGTGCTGATGGCTGTGACTCCCTAACCAATTGTCTTGAGATACTTCACTTTCACTAGAAGAGTTTTTCCTGACTTAATGAAGCAAAATGTAGATGATATTGAATCTGGGAAAAAGAAAAGATGAATTATTGATGTATTTTGAAAACTGAAAGAAGAAAAGGACAAAGAATTTTTTGGAAGTTAGGTAGTCCCACAGATACTCTTGTCTGGTTGAAAAAAGAAATACCTCAGAAAAAATCCAAACATGTAAGGTTTCACTTTCATTAAGCTTTGCAGATCACAATTTCAAAAGATCATAGGTGAAGCCTTCAGTTTTCCCATGAAAAAATGCAGCTGATAGAGTAAGGAGTGAAAGGTTTGTTTAATGAAAAGTTTACTGTAGGACCTTCTGGGAGGACATGAAGGAAACAAAGGATAAACTGCATTAAGAAATCAATTAAGGCATTTGTCTGTTGATATGAAGAAATATCTGTGTGTATCTACCATTGCATTCTCTTTTCATGCTAAGGCAGAATTTTGAATTATTTTTTTAATAATTTGTTGGATTTTTTTAAATTGTTTTCTTTTTCTTTGTTCCAATTTCTAAATGTTTAAATATCAAAATGCACTTTTTTCTTTCTTTTTTTTTTTTTTAAGTCCTGAAGATCCAATGTCAGAAGTTAAGTTGCAAAAGTCAGTTCCTTTTGCATTCCAAATGCTACAGAATGCTCCGTTTTCTAAAAATATCATGTGTTAGGTGCCTTAGAATGGGCACTTAATGGTAGTGAAGATTTTGACCTTTCCACCTCTAGTGCTGTGCAGTGTGCATTGAGCACTCAGTGCAGAACACTGCTGGCATTCCAGGAGGAAAGGAGCAGTCCTCTCTCCAGAAATTGTTTGAGTAGTGTGCCACGTGAGGCCACATATTAAACAACTCTCCTTCTCTATAACTCTCATCTTCACCCTCTATTAGAGGTATATTGGGCTTTAACTGAATGGATGCTACCACTACAAGCAGAGAGTGAGTGCTAATTCCTGAGGGGGCTATTGGGAGCCTCTTCAGAGCTGTAGTAAATAATGACTGTGTCCATGAATTACACAGGTAGTTAATGCACTGTGCTTTGTGTTCTCAATATGCCCTATCTTGCATCATAATTGGCCCACTACATATTACATTAACCTGCAGCTGCAAATGATCTTTAGACAGTCTTTGACTGTTACTCAGAGTTTTACTGAACCATTGCAGCACCTTTAACTTTTTCAGTTTGGGAGTAAATCCCATGGCAACTGCTTTACATCAGAACCATGTCTGCTTTTCTTGAGCTGTTTCACCATCTCCAGTTTTTACCTGAAGCAGAAAACATGTTGGTACTTGTGGAAGACTTGCATACACTTTTCAAACAGTTTCTCTCAGTTAGAGCTCAAACTCTACTGGTTTGTTTCAGTGACAGATTTATACTCTTCTGATATCTTGATAAATCACAATAAAGGCTAGCACAGACTACAAAAGCAGGGTATAGCCTCACATGGAGTGATATTTACTTTTTCTAACTTCATCAGTTAGCTGCCACTGGGCACGTTTTTTGCATTCCCTCTGCAGTCAAGGAGAAAGAAGAGCATTTCTAAAGTCTGATTCATCCCATTCTGAGTGTCTAATGCAGGTGAGTGAATTGGCTTCTAGATGTGCCTGCCTCTCACTTCCTCTGTACAGACTCTAGAGGAAACCTAGATAACCAGTTTAGACTAGACACCTGATTTTTAGACGAATAAAGATAGTGAGATGACTCCTGACCTCAGGTGCATGTCTATGTAAGAGAAAAAGTATAGGCGATAGGAGAGAGAAAACAGGAGCACAGTACGAAAGCAGCGTGAGTGTCCTTCACAGTCTCTCTTTATGAGCTTTCATTTTAAGTGTCTGCATCTGTTTTTCTTCCTGTGATTTTCCTTGGCTCCAGGATAATCACGAAAAGGTTCTCCAGATTCAGAGTAAATTCAGATGTTTCTGTTTAGAAACAGGTGAATTTGCCAGCTGTTGGCTGCTGCAAAATATCCACCTAGAAGATGACTACCTTTGATAGGGAATGGTCTCAAGTTGAGCTAGGGGAAATTCAGGTTGGATATTAGGAAAATCTTCTACAAAAGAGTAGTGAGATATTGCAACAGGTTGCCGAGGGAAGTGGTGGACCCTCTGTCCCTGAAGGTATTCAAGAACGATGTAGATGTGGTAGTTAGGGATGTTATTTGGGGTAATATTGGTGGTAAGTGGATGGCTGGACTAGATGATCTTAGAGGTCTTTTCCAACCTTAATGATACTATGACCTTCTTGAACATCTCAGAATATTACAGGTTCCAATGATTTGGAACTGAAATATTGTCCATCATTCCTATGATCTGGAGTGGAAATTGATTTTATTAAATCTATTTGATTAGGAAGCACAAGAGTTCCCTCAAGGAGTACAAACATGTTACTACAAACATGATCAATGTGGTGATCCAGAAAGCCAGAAACTGGCAGCCCAATATTAGGAAATTTTACATAACTGCAGTTTTGATTTCCTGTATTAGTTAAAGATAAAACACTTTGAAATGACAAATTAAGTGAAATTCAGGTGGATAAAACCCATTGTTTTCAGAAGTACATTCCTGCCTTTGAAATCTATTAATATTTTTATGCTTAAAATACACAGATACTGCTTCCTCTGACTGATTAACAATTTTATTTGAAATCTGAACATTTATTATTTATCACAGCTCTCCATTTAAAAGCCATTTTTTCTCCCTCTGTTATGATGTATCATACCTTAACACTATTTCAGTGGCATAGGCCTGTCATCTTCAGCAGCTTTTATTGCTCAGTGTTGGTATGTATGTACACACAAAATGAAGCATCTTATATAGATTGACAAAACTAAACCATACAGGCTGCTAATGCACTATATGGCCTGAGTAACCTGAAAGGCACTGTGTAGAGATGTCAGTCACCTGGACATAACTAGGTGATCTCTAGTGTGTCACTTCTCTATGTATGTTACATTCTGTGGTGCCCATCTTGACCATGTTGCTATCATATGTCCCGAAAAGCAATTTTTATTCCTTCTGATGTTATAGAATAAGTAACAGGAACTTCAAAGGTACACTTGTTGGCAGACTCTTAATGTCCCAGTGGCTTTATCTTTCTTTAAAGCATGTGAGCTCTGCTGGCGCTGCATGAAGAAGTCAGTCTCAGATGTTGGTTTGAAGCTGGCTTTGCTTCCAACAATTAAAAAAAGCGCATCAGCTATAAATAATAATTAATCTCACCTAAATTTACTGTACAAATGTTAGGTTCTTGTCTCATTCTTCCAGAGTGATGCTTTTCACCTACTTTAGCTGCCCTAGGACTTCCTCTTCTCCAAAAGAACCCCTGCTGTCAATCAGAGCCCCACTGGTTTGGATAAGTTTCAATTTTAAAATTCTCTCAATTCTGTGAAGTAATCCCTACCTTTGTGGTATATTTTTCTGTATATGGCTCAATAAGGGAAATTTTTAAGTACTCACTGGTCATTAGGAGCAGCTGTTATTGCTGTTGCTAAGCTCTACATATGTCTTCCATGGTCTTCTTGCAAAACTGGACTTAAATCTCATATTTTATACATGTCAAGATTCCTAAGAAATTCCTTATAAAAATGTTACTGTAGTAGTGGGACATATGGGATTTAGAAATATGAGATATACAGAAATGGGGCAAAATATATGGGGTGAGATTTAGCTCACCTAAACTGTGGTGTCTGTGATGTTGAGCAATGAGTCTGATATACTGGATATTTAAAGTCAGTGGAAAGAATAGGCTGGAGAGCTCTTCCCTCATGTAGATGTCTAATAGCATCTTAGTAACAACATTCCAATAATTGTGAAAGAGATAGAGGGTAAGTAACTCAGGTATGGACGTGTATACTTGATATTTTCAAATTTAGTCAGCACACTATGCATACACTTTCTTTGTTAAAAGGTCGCATTTCAATTTGTGTGATTTTTATATGTTTTAATCATAGCTGTCTACGCTATTCTAGATGCAGGATGATAAACAGAAGACGTACTACTCGCCAAATTTGTCAGTTCAGTATTAACATGTTTTAATATGTAAGAATTTGCTTTAATTAAAAGACAGATTTCAGTGCTGCACAAGTTTTTCAATCAGATTTGCAGAACTGTGCCATAGGTAACTGGGGTATAAATTATCTCATCGTTTAAAATTTGAAGGAATGGTTCTTGTTTTTTATATTTAGATTTCCAGCTTCTAGGGATAAAGAATATTGTCTACTAAATCCAAAGTCAGGGATAATGTAGCCAGAAAAATAGAAAGTTCTGTAATAAAAAGTTTATAAAGTAATTTAATTGGAAGGTTTTTCATTTGGAGAAATGTCATTATTTGCATATGCGTTTCTATTCACATAAAGCCATAAACTGAAAAAACAGCTTATTAGCCAGAATGGAGATTCCTTCTGTAGGAATTGATATTTCTCTGTGTAGTCATTACTTTTATTTAGTATCCTTAATTGATGTATATAATATTACCAGTTGCTGGAGTAACAATAGAATTTCTTAGGCATAGCTTCGATTTCTGTGTGTTCAAGATCTCAACCTGAAAACAAAAGGTTTTTAGAAAAAAAAATAAAAAACAAGGAGAAAAATACTATAATTATTGGTGAGTGTGAGAAACTCATGTCTTTTATTTTTGAATTGAAATCAATCTGTTTTGTCCTTGATACTCTAATAAATGCACATTACAGGAAACTCTCATATCAGCTGAAGGCACTCACGGCCGCTCAGTGTGCAGACCATGCCATGTCCTAGGTTCTGTACTGGAATTCACTAGGTGTGGTCTATATGCACTTGGAGCTAGTTCTGACTAATTCATACTTTGAACGAGGAAAGTATTATATCTATATATACATGTATGTATATAAAACATTATACTTTATGGTTATCAGACATAATTGTCCTTTACATTTTCCCTTTCCTTGCCACCCAACCTTTCTGGAGAATAGACTGCTGGAATAGTGGCTGGAAATACTTCTAAGGAATGGTCTCTACCATTCCTTCTTTATAGTCCTGTAGCTATCTGCCTACAATCATCTTGTAATTAGTTTTTAAGTCTGCTAGGGGCTTTGCTGTGTCTATCATGAAATGTAGTGAACCCCTTCCAATGGCTAGAATTCTGAGGCAACATAGATGTAAATAGTAAATTTTTTCTCTTTATGGAAAGCCGATATTCTTATAGTGCTTTTCATTCACCTTCAGCTGCAGCACCGTCTCATCCAGCACACTCTCAGCTACTTTTCTGTTTGAAACCCAAAACAACAAAAAACAAATCAGCAAAGAACACTCCAATAAATAGAATGACACAACCTTCACTGAAGTGCCAGAAAACAAGCCTATGACTTTTGCAGAATTTCATCTATACTTAGCATTTTTGCCATGACTAATCCATTCTTTCGCTGTAAATTTGCCATGGCAAAACGACACGCCTGGATCTTTATACTGAACACAAAACATAACTAAACCCTTCACATGTGCTATCAGGGAACTGCTTGATTTCAGCACCAGAAAGGTCATAGCAGAATGGTCAGAATACAGAACAGCCTGCTTTAGAAGGAAGTGACATACTGTTATGTAGAAATCACCCTTTTCACTTGCTGAGTATGAAATTACAGTATCTATGAGCATTATTCTGTGGTAAGTCCAAGCCATATGGAGAGATTTTAAATTCCCTCCCATAGCATAATTGCAGTACTCCATAGTAATTCTAAACTTCTTTAAGCCCTGCAGTCACTGTACTTCACAAGTTGCAGTGATTATTTTTTCCTATTTCTTATCTATTTTTTTTCACTTTCATGCAGAAGTGTTTAATAATAAATACACATCAAACTCCTTGAATCTGAACTGGCAAATTGCAGGAGAAAGACTGATGTTTAACCTCTTACACACCCATGATCAAAAGTCATGTACAATGAATAGATGTGGTTACTTGGCCCTCCATCTGTTCCATTTTTTTCCAGAAAAATGAAAACCACAATCCTGGACACTTCTGTGGTTGCTTGATTTGACATATGTTCTCAGTTTCTATGAGAGAAAGCAAAATACAAATGAAGTTGATTAGAACCTCTCCTTTGCCAGCCAAGTCCACTTCTGCTCAGACTATGGAGCTAAGAAGCTCAAACATAAAGCAGAATATACAAGCCAGAGTCTTGTAATCCAAAAAAATCTGAACCTTTTAATGATCTTGTTGGTTAGATTTTTGTGATGATAATGAGATAATAAATCCCCATTGGTAATTATGAATTCTTAAACAGTTTAGCTGGTATAGCAGTACAGAAAAGCATGGCCTAACATTTATATGCCCTGGCTGCAGCCCCTTCTGGGCCATGCCATCATCCTACACAAGAAGCACACTTTTCCCTGAAGGCTGTAGTTGCTGCGAAGGACTGTGTATATATTAGTTTTCTGGTAGCCTGCAAGACAAATGGCATCTTCAAAATAAGCTCTGACAGATGGCTCATTGGACAAGGTGCCTGTCCTGGCTTGTGACCGAAGGAGAAATTTATGTTTCTTACATTTTTCCTATAGCTACTCAATAGAGGTTAGAACAGAGTCCCAGGCATGTTCTAAAGCTTCACTAATGTTTTCCATATCTGCAGAAACAGGGCCAAGTCTGAGTCCCTTCACAGTCCATGGTGAAACTCACTTTGAGTATTGGGACAGATACTTGGCCTACATTCCATAGTTTGTGTTATTTTATCTGGTTGTCCCTAGTGCTCAAGGAATAAACTGTTAAGAATGGATTTATATATCCTCTAAGGAAGAGCTGGAAATAACTCAGAGCATGGAGAAAAAGAAAAACAATAAAATAACTGCTATATCATGGTGCTGACAACCCATAGAGGAGAGAAAAGAAGAAGCTGTGCTGTCCTCTCCATCCCAGAGGAGGCAGTGAGGGAATCTCAGCAATAGGTCTGGCATCCCCATGCTGTGCAAGGAGGGGTGGAGCGGCCTGCTCAGGGTCACACGGTGAATGGAACAAACTTGGAACCTCCTTCCCCCTTCAGAACATACCAAACCAGTGAAAGCATTCATGGCCTTAAGCTCAGCTGGCCATGGTAGTGAAATACTTTCTGTGATAGTTTGCTTTGCCTTCTTCACTCTTATTTCCTTTCCTGATGGTAAGCTTAGAAATAATGATTGTTTTCCTTAGATTGCATAGTGTGCAATTTTATCAGTGCTGTTTCTCTAGAGAGTTGGAGTCTTGATAAGGTCCACCTTGACTGGCCCGCTGCTGCGAGACTGAAGTAATACCTTCACACCAGGGCAGGGAAGCCAAATACATGCTGCAGAGCTGGTGACTCAGGGTGTCAGGCTGAAAGACTGCCAGTGTCCATCTTCCTGCTCCTAACAAACTACATATGCTGCTTTCCTGAAAGCAAAAAAATGTGGTTGGCTTATTTTCTATAGTGGGCCCTCTCTTCCTTCACATCTTGATTCAAGTACTGTAAATAGTGTAGGGGTTTTGGTTTTGAATTTCTTTGTTATTTTTCTTTTTTTCTTGTCTGCAGTGATTGGCTTCTCTTTGGGGGTGTATGAGCTCCCTCAGCACAAATCCCATTCTAAGAGCTGGTCACAAGGTATACTGAACAGGACATCTATTACAGCTAGGATGAAATCGTCACCCTCATTGCTGCAGTTGGTGCTATCACCCAAATCAATGATGATGGCACAGGAGATGAAACCAGTACAAGAATTCTCAGGGCTTATAGGAAGTGATCAAGCTATCAAAAAGCTCACAATGATTAGGTTTTCCAAAGGGACCATTTTCTGAGCTTGGCTAGTGAACTTAGTTTTTTTGTCCTGGCTCAGGAAGAGAAGTCTACAAAATGTGTACGGGTTCCTCAGATCAGGACGTATCCTCAGCCTCAGTGCACCCATTGTATGTCTGCAGACCATGGAGCTCTGTCTGACCCTGGACTGCATCTCCTCTGCCTTCACTGTTCCTACCACCATGACTGCCAGGAAGTCCATGTATTTTATGTAGGTATACGTGGGCAATAAGATATGTGAAGCTTTTTTTTTTCCCTTAAATGTGCATGTTCTTTAGAGAGTGCAGATGGAAAGATTTATGCCTTGCTCTTCTAACTGAATGTGCTGATGTTTGTTGCAGATCTTATAGACTTTGGGTGTCTTCACTGGAAGCTCCCTGGAAGTTCTGTCATTCCTCAGGAAGAGCTTTACCTCCTCACTCCTCAAAGAAAGCCCTGCTTTGTTAGGAGAGCTGTACAGAGGAAATGGCACAAAGGAAATCAATGTGCCCAGTATCAACCCTACATATCTCATTTAATTGAGACCCCGCTAATGAAAACTCTATCTTCTCTTTGCTGATGTCCTGCACCCTAGGAATGTCACCTGCACTGTGGGTAATATTTCCATGAAAGCTTCAGGAAATTTCCTTGTAACAACTATCTCTCCTATCAGTTGAAAACAGGCAAGGATGGCAACCATGGGTACTTTCAGACCACCTACAGTTGTAATTCTGTTTTGGAATAGGTGTACCTCTAAACAGTCAGAGGAATTAATTTTCAAATATGAAAAAATATACTACTTGCAATTTTGTACGGAAGTAGTAGTGTTTTTGACCACACCTGGAACGAGAGTTTTATTTTGTATTTTTAAAGGCTGTGACATTGCCAGAAATTACAGCAATAAAATAAAGCTGTTTGCTAGTCAGAGCTGAGCTGTGGATAAGTGAATAAGTCAGTGATTATATAAACAAAGCATTCCAGTATAAAAAGCAGTATTGAAGTACTAGGTTTTGTTAATATGATGTTGGTTGTGAACCTGACTATAACAAAACTGAAATATCAGTCACAGAATCACAGATTCACAGGGGTTGGAATGAACCTCTGGAGATCACCTAGTCTAAACCCACTGCTAAAGCATTTCCCTACAGTAGGCTGAGAAGGACACCACACCCTCTCTAGGCAGCCTGATCCAGTGCTCTCTCACCCTCTCAGATAAAGAATTTTTTTCATATGCTTGTACAGAACATCCTGTGTTTCAGTTTCTGCCTATTGCCTTGTTCTGTTGCTGGACATTACTGAAAGGAGCCTGACCCCATCCACTTGATTCCCTCTCATTAGATCTTTATAAGCATTGATAAGATCCCCTCTCAGTCTTCTCTTCTCCAGTCTGAACAGTCTCAGGTCTCCCAGCTTTTCCTCATAAAGGAGATGCTCTGGGTCTCTATGGCTCTCTCCTGGATTCTCCCCAGTAGCTCCCTGTCTTTCTTGAGCTAGGGAGTCGAGGACTGGACACAGCACTTCAGATGTGGCCTCACTTCAGCAGAATAGAGGGAGAGGGTCCCCTCCCTCGACCTGCTGACCATGTTTTTTTGAGTCTGATATCACAGAATCACAGAATGGGTTGAAAGGGACCTCAAGGATCATGAATCTCCAACCCCTGCCACATGAAAACGCACTCTAGGATACCACTGGCTTTCTTGGCCAACAAGGGTACACTACTGACTCATGGCCAACTGTTGTGCACAGGGACACTCAGGTCCTTCTCTGCAGAAGGACATCCCCTAACCCATACTGATGCAGGTGGTTATTCCTCTCCAGGTGTAGGACCCTGCATCTGCCCTTGTCTTTCATATTTTTGTTGCCACCACTGAAACACACCACCCACTACCTCACTGTGCTCACATCCACTGCTTGGTCTCCATAAACATTCTCCATAAACATTCAAGTGTTGCTGAATGTCAGTGAGGGCAGTTCTTTCTGCACAGAGGAATTCACACACCCTTCTGTGTCAGACGCCATTTTGTCAGACTGCCTGTCTGCTGCCATCACATGGCAATAAAATGTAATGAAATCCTGGCTAGAAGTTTCAACCTCTACTGCCGTACCACTAGCACCCACCTCCAACATTGTAGATCAACATAATAAAATAGGAGGCATTACTTTTGGATCAGCACACATTCCTGGGGAGATGGAGGTCTTTTTATTATTATTTTCTTCAGATTTTTTTATTGTAAAAATATTTTGGTTCTATACCCCAGTTATAAATTTAGCTGAATTATTTTGTAGCAGTAGTAAATCTGAATATAACACATGAAGTAAAGAGAGAAAACAGTGATTCCGAAAGAAGAAAAAAAATATTTTGAAAGGTACTTCACAGACTGTACACGATACTGTTGTAATTACATGTGATTAGGTGGATAAGAGCTCCCCTGATGAAAACAGAAGTTTTTCATTAAGAATATGACATGCTATGGAGAGGGAAACACAACTCAGTCTGACAGCTCATCCCATAGATGAGGGAGACGATATTATTCAATTCTATGAAACTACATCTGTAAACAGTGACATTAAAATTTCTTACGGTACCAAGGAGAAGTTAACTAGCCTAACAACTAGCCTAGCATATAGTCTTCTTAACTTTATTGACTTTGACATAACCAGATGCCAGCCACCGAGTCATTTCTATAACTTTCTCTGCGCATATGTGGGCATTTCTCTGTGTCTACATCTATCCCAACACTGCTTGTATTATAAGTCTTATGAAATCCTATGTATTTCAGAGTAGTGCAGTTAACAGGATTAATAAAGATTGCCACAAAAGTGACATTCTTTACTAGCTTAAACCCACTTTTGTAGATTTCTGTTTTATTATTATGTCTGACACTTTGCACAGCATGGTGGGTAATGTAACTGTGACAATATCTAGAGCTGACAGAAGAAAAACTCATGGAAAATATCACTTGTTTGCAATGGTTATTCACTTAATGACTCTCCAGAACAGGCTCCAATTTATAGTCTTCTCCACACTCACGGAGAATTTAGAGATTTTGACTATTGGAAGAGGCTTAACAGTCTGATTTTATAGTGAGTAAGACTTTGCAGTAGCCTGACAGGTCAAAGCATATTGCCTGTATCCAGGTGCTCAAATGTCACAAGAATGATGCCTTGAAAAATCATAATAACTTGCAGTGCAAAAAGAGGATGAGAAAAAGAGCATCTTTTCTTCATCTTTTCTTCAAATTGAGAGCATCTTGTCAGTGATCTCATTTCGTACTATTTGCTGTAGGGCTGCCCAAATCAGTCTGCCTAGGAAAGTGTAGATGCCAGGACATGGAAAACTAAGCCTAAAAATTTGCCAAGTGGAGTAGACGGCAGATATATTTGTGGAAATGCTTCTTTGGTTCTTATTGAAGGATGGTTTGACTGAAAGGTCCTGGGGAAAAGGAAAAAAAAAAAAAAAAGGATCCCCTTTATTGTAGTTGATTGTGGCTCAGCAGACAGTGTGCCACCTCCTACCCCAAGCCCTGTATTAAAACACATTTAAGGAAAGCTAAGTGTATTCATATGTAAAAGTGATTAGTCAACAATGATTAGTCACATGTAAAAGTGACTCACCATACTGGATCTACAATGTTTTACAAAGTTCAGCTCATGACCTTTTCAGTGTAAATATGATGCGATGCGATGGAAACATACAAGACATCTACAATTAAGCCTTGAATTCAGTCAAGTTACTTTCAGCTGGAAGTTTGATGAGTTGTGTGAAAATAGCCATGAGCAATGAACATGCACATGGCTGGAGAGTGCTGTGCTCTTCCCCAAGGCACAGCTTGCCCAAGTGCTTCCTCCTCGAAGCTCTAAGCACAGCTTGTAGGGTCTGCATGCTGGAATTCATCCAAGAGTGAGCTTTAAATACGATGATTTAGCTTTTCAGGGGTATTATTTTTGTTAAAGACATAAATTTCTTTAACGTTGCTACTAATATCCTCATTTACTAGAATTAATGGAAAACAAAGACCAAAGATATGTGAATGTAGGAACTCAAGAAGTTAACAAGGTAAATATATGCATTTTTTCAAGGTGAGTTTCTCTGTGAGTTTCTCTAACCTGCACTGCTTTACTGCTTAAGTAATTCAGCTCAAAGTTTATCTGGGATTGTGGGGTTTCTTTTGGTGCCGCCTTTCCCAAAGGAATATTTGGCATTTGAAAAGAACTTCATCTTAATGAAAATTGCTGGGCAAATTTCTGAACTTACATACACTGCTGAACACCTAAATTAACTCCATTTATGCTTTGTATAGCCTCATATTACCTGGATCAAAATGTCACTTATTGCTGTTCAGATAAGAGCTTGACTTTTTCTTTTATGCAGGTTAATGAAAGATTTTTCAGTGAGTATGGGAAGATGTTATTTTAAGCCCAAATACAAAAATACTTAAAACGAGTGTCTAAAGCTGCTTTGTCCTCATATTATAGGAATCACTTTTCGTGGTTCAATCTCAGTTATTTGCAGTTACAGCCACAGTTACATCACAGTGTTGGTGATGTGTCCTCACCTGATACTCATAACTTGCTCCAGACTACCGAGTGAACTTGCTATCGTTTTGTTATTCATTTTGTTACTGAATAGTATAATTTTCAGCAAGATCTCTGGAAGTACTGGCATATGCACATTCATGAATTTAAGCTATCGTGCTTTCCCAAAACATAATTAATTATACTGATTCTATTTCTACAGCATTTTTAAAGGAGCAGAACAATGTAATACAAATGACAGTTGTTCATGTGTCACTGATACTTGTAGGATTAGCAGAAGTTTTATCTAAATATGTAGTTGATTAATTGCATTTAGATTAAGTGAAACTGAGTAAAAAAAAGAGGTTAATGCAATCTAGTGATCAAAAGTCTCTCTTAGACCATAATTTATTAGCAATCTGTATTGATTTTTTTTCTATTACCTTAGTTACTATTTCACTACATCTGTTTTGAAACTTATGGCTTTAAATATCCTATTACTGAAATCACATCCTGATAAACACCTTTGGAAATGAGAGAGTATGAAGTAGAGGCACTGCTGAGAAGTAGAGGAACTGATAGGCTCCCAATACTACCTCAACCAAAGAGAATGCTTTTCCTGGGTTAAATGTTTTGTATGATAACACAATAGACTAAGTGTTGTTCATTTGTGAACAGAATTTTGGCAAGCAGGAAAGAGCAGTTAGAGATCTGATGACAGAGCACTTCTTTGGGATGGTGCTTTTCAGCCACTGGTTGCTCACAAGTTGCAGTTGCAGCCTTTAAAGGTGGAGAGCAGAAGCCTACCTCTTCAGCACTCAGATTTGCTGAGGAGAGGGTAGAAAGTAGTTTTGGTCTCATGTAGGCATAGAAATTGTTCGTAACCTGGAAGGTATGTTTTCTGTTGGGTTTTTTTTGTTTGTTTTGTTTTGTTTTCTGTTGTTGCTTTGTTTCCCTTCTTAATTTGAGCATTTATTTTGTGGGTTGAACGGAGATATTTTCTTTACCTGGTGTGAAATCCTAAGCCTCCAGAGAAGGCTTCTCTTATCTACTATTTTGTGTCTGCATTTATGACAGGTGGATAATCCACAGAGTGGCAGGGTAGGCGCTTATGTTACTTCACTTCTCTCCTTCCTACTTTCTCAAGAAACTTTCTTTGAAGATGCCTTTGAAGTTCCCTCCCACTACTTCCAATGAAATAGTTAAATATAATGAAATAATTATTTCTTTTCTTTTTATTGATCTGGGAGAGCACCTTTTTCAATAACAAAACCAATAGCTTTACCAATTTCAGAACAAAATGTTTTGACTTTTTAAGTGTCTACTTCTGATCAAATTTATTTTGTCTGTACAATTAAAATAGCTGCAAAATTGAAAGGCATATTCCAGTATTTGTTTTCTGGAAGAAAAAATATGCTATTCAGACTGTCACGACTGTGACATTTTTTAGCAGGAAATACTGAAATACTTGTTTACATTCCAAAATGTGAAGCAGAAAATCAAAATGGAAAAACTTTTTTGCTTCAACTCCTTTGTATAGGGGGGACTTTCTAGCATAGACTCTGAGCTCTTCCTGATGCAGCAACTTGAAGCTTGCACAGTGTAAAAATACTGTCAAAGTTGAGTAATGTATTCTTCACATTCTTTTTCCTTATGATTGATTTGGCCATATGACAGTAAAATGACATTGTATTTAAAGAAGAAAAGCAATAATGACAACAGGAAAAAAAAAAAAGGCATTGAGGGAGGGGAAAAAATTGCTGTTTGGAGATTTGTTGACCAACAAAGCTTTAAGTTTAGTTATATCGCAGCTGCTCTTTGGCATTTTACTCTTCCTATTACATTGACTGCTCTTTTTCAAACAGTGAAAACTGTATTTCTTTGTATTTCTGAAGCTGTATTTCTTTGTAGACCTAATTTTTCTAAATCTCTCTGATCTTGGAATAGGTAGACAGCACAAGTAGAGAGCCCTGCATTTGGAGGGGAGAGCATCCAGCAGTCAGGGCTGCGCAGGTTGGGCTGCCAGGTGGGTACAATAACTTCGGGACCTGGCCCACTGCTATCAGTTGCTTTCTTCTACTATCATCCCATTGTTTTACTCCAACGTTATAGATGATGTTAGAGGGACAACCTTTGGTGTACTGTCCTGTGTCCCCTGAAAATTTGATGAAATAAAGAGAAAAAAAAACTCAGGTGGATCAGGTTTTTAGGAATTAGTATTAACGTGATATTTATAATGGCTGAGAAGTACATTCGCAGGAAGTACATTCACAGGAAACAGCATGGAATGACTGTAGAATGACTCACTGTCAATAATGTCGGTTAATAAAAGTTAACTTATCTCATAGTGGGATTTTTCTTTTGTTAAGTTAGTAGAATAGTCCCATGGCTATACTGCAAGTTCTAGATTAACTAAACAGTTTTCAGTACCAGTACTGAAAAAAAAAAAAAAAAAGAAAAAAAAAAAGGGGGGAAACACAGGAGTCCAAATTTTTAGGGATCCACTTACAAATTATTATCTTCAGCTGTAACCTCTTGAATGTTTTTATAAACAGTTTAAAATTTGTTTTGAGGAGACTGATAACCAGAGATACGCATGATAACTGGTTCGAACAGAACTTGGAGCTTGATAAACTTACAGTGAATATGATATAGTGGCTTGCAGTATTCAAAAGTAGAATGTGATGTTTCAGAGCATTCCTCAAAATGTTATATCCTGTGTCCTTATATATATATATTTTTTTTTTTCAGTACATGACACTGAATTTCAGTTGTCCAAGAGCTGCCTTGTGATTTATTTAAAAGGAAGATACTTTTGTAAGTCTGTCAAGCACTCCCTTTTGTCTAGACAAACCTAGACCAAGTTTTGACACATGCAAAGACTGATACGGCTATTCAATCCTTTTCCAAGTAATTTTATTAATTGCAGTTTTTAAAATGGCTTGGCAGTTTTTTACTAGTGAATTTCTAACTTGAGAGTAAGTTGTATCCTTCTGTTTGCTCTGATTTTGTCAATCATTTTCTGAACTACAACAGAATATTCACTCTTCTTACATGATTACTTTCCTTTCCTAATTGGTTCCTCAGGAAATACTTTTTCAATTAAGTACTTCAGCTTTCAAGTGAACTTATTTACCAAATGGTCTTCATCATTCGTTGTTTGACACAGTTGGCGCATTACAATAGACTAAAGACAAACAATTTTCCTTAATAAAAGCCCTCCCAGCGTGGTCTGATAGAATTCTCATTTTGGTGATTTTATACTTTTGTCTTAATTATTGTTCTAGAAACTTTTCTGAAGATTTGTATTTTACAACTCAGAATTCCCCTGCTTCCTTTTTTGGATGGAAAGGATGGTATTTGCTACCCAGCCATTCTGTGATTTTTAATGAGCTCTTCTGTATTCTTTGTTAAAAACTGCAGCTTTGCTTCTAAGAGATCTCCTGGAGGGATGCCATCAGTCAGGTGACATGCTGCTCTTTAATTTATCAGTTTAATTTTCCTACTCTTCTTATTTTGACAGCTCAGCCTGACATAGACTGCACTTTATTTCCTGATAAGAGTAGGGCTTGGGTAGGTATATCTCCACTGTATTTTTTTGCTGTGAAGACTGATAGAGAATCTCTGGTACATTGTAATGTTATTTTTAATGGCTACAACTAAATGTCTTTCAGCTTTTTTTTTTTTTTTTTTTGTATGGGTTATAGCCAGGTGTTATACTCTTAAATTCTTCTATGGCCATAGTTTCTGAAAAATCTATTACAGGATGACCCTATTACCCTGCCAGGCAGTCTACTTAACTGGTTTCTACTTAAGAGTTGTTGGTGTTCACGTATAGGCATGCAGGGTTGTAGTAGGATTTTGTTGGGGTTTTTTGTTGGTCTTTTTCTCCCCCCCCCCCCCCCCCCAGTATAGATAATATGACTCTTATTGAACTCCCTTTCGTAATAGCTGCAACCTGACTTTTTGGTTCTTTCCAAGTTTCAAAGCTGTCCTCTCTGGGACACAGAGCTACTTTTTTGATTTTTGACATCTCTTGCATATGTTTGCCTGACTCGAGCTCTCCTTGGCACATGTCAAACTTTCCCTTGCTTTGGGTGAGCCTCAGAACTTGTAAATATTCTGTGCCAGCAATCTGGTTCCACTTTAGGTTAAGTTGGAGACTGTTCCATTTAGGCACTCTTCACATATGTTCACTGAAGTCTAAACCTTAAAATCTGTCCTGTATACCACCTGTCCAAATGTCTGCTGATTCTGTGTGGGATATTTGGTGCAACTTGATTGGTTCATGACTCTGAAGCAGAAGCCCTGTCATGGGCACAGTAGGCAGAAGTCTTTTCTCCAGCAAGGTGATTTTTAGGTTCTGAGGCCTTTGAATCTCAATTCTCATGATACATTATGCTGTTGTGGTGTTCTCTTTGCTCTGAAATATTTTAAAAATGCTTTGTCTTTGTTTGAAATATGTTTACATTATTTAATATCAAAGGTTTAAACAACTAATGTATTGATAACATTCTGAAATGTCCAAATAGAAAATAATTGTGCAAAGATCAACATTTAATGAGAAAGTAAAATTTATGTCCGTAGGCTGTGTGAAAACAAAACTGCATCATTTCCTGCAAAACTTATTACTGTATAGGGAGATTGTCACTTCTCCCAACACAGGCTGTGCAAAGATCAATGTTTACCCTCCTCTGAATCACATATAAAACAAATGATGTGAAGAGAAGATTCACCATCTATTTAAAAACACTGGTTTCTATTTTGGACATAACACGTAAAATTTCTGTTTAGCAATTTCAGTTAATTGTTAGATTAACATTTTTGGGAACAGATTGCAAACTTCAAAATGGAAAAGATCATTTTAGGGAGGGAACCAAGGCAGCTGTCAGTGAGTGAAAATTAACATAAATTTGCATAACAGATGTACAGTAAGGTGTCTATGACAGACAATCGCTGAATATTAATGATACAGACCACGACATCATTTGCGTAAATGCTGTCTGCTGGGTATTGAAGCTGCTGCGCTATTTGCAGAAGACAAAGGAGTGCAGAGCTGAACAGATGCACCAAATACATCGATGCATCTTAATTTATGACATCCTCATGAAAGACCTTGTGGTGCGATTTCAGGTTTTATTACAAATAATTTGGAGATAAAGGAACTAAGTAATTATCTTTTCCACTACAGTCAATTCTTTCAAAGGAAAGGGAAGCTTACTTGTGACAACCATTGTGATGATTTTTTGTTTTTTTTTCTTGTTGTGTTTTTTTTTTTTTTTGTGAAAGCCTCTTTAAAAAAGAAAGACCCCCATTACAAAGAGTCAAATATTCATCATTATTAAAAGATTAGCGCGTATTAGCATGCTTCATGGGACTTGCCACCTAACGTACCATCACCACAACTGGAGTCCTCCAACAGGCAATGCATTTAAATGACTCTGCAAGGGGTAAAACTGCAGGAAAAAAAAAAGATAAAGCTGATAAAGACTGGGAGAAAGAGAATTTGATACAATTTCCTTAGATAAGCCATAGCTATAGTTTGCTTTCAGTCAATGGCCTTAGTCTTGTTAGAAACTCCAGATACAACTGCAGTTCCTCAAAGATTTAGCAATATCCACTCCATATAGAATATTCTTATTACACTATTTTTCCAGCTAGAGAAAGTGATGGAAGGTATATTTTGATAACAGAAAAAGGCAGAACAATTTAGGCCCTGGCTATATAATGCAGTAAGGTTAATGAGTAAGGAAGGGATGAAAATAAAATACGAACACAAATCTAGACTTGTGTGCCATGTTTAAAAAAATCATGCAAGGTAGGGGATGCTTCTCTTCTCTGTTATTAATTTCTTTGGGCCTTAATGGATTCCTCTCCAAGCCCATGCTACCATGAGAAAATGAATTGCATCAGTTGGTAGCACATATAGGGTTTTTATGTGCATAGTGTTCAATTTCATTCTTGTCGGCTAATCAGCAGCAGCCAGACTTTTTATTTCAAGGGATTTCCTTTTCCCATCTGAACAGAGAATATAGCCCAGTAATCATTCTGCCAAGGCACTATGTGAGCTGTTATTTCCACCTGCTTTTTCCTCAGAATCTCTATCAAATCCTTAATCCAGTAACCTGATAAAATCCTTTCAAGGTCCTGCAGGGTCCATTGTGAAATTGTTCCTCTGAATGGTTTATGAAATAACGTGGAAGTTACTGTATCCCAAAAAGTGCCATATGGTGATTATTTTAATGGATGCTTACTGTATGCCCAGAAGGCAGTTAACATGTAATTTCACATTTTGTGTGAAAGAATGGAATAACTGCAATCTGACACTCTTCTGTCCAATTTTGCACCCAATGTCTTTTTCAGACATGCAGCTTTATTCTGTGTTTCAGTACACTAACAGCAGGTGATAAGCTGATGCCCAGATATGCTAACAAGAATTAATGCAGATAATCTCCCCTTATTTAGCATTTCTCATGAATCCCCGCTCAAAATTTAGTTATGTAGAGTGATGAAGAGCTGGGTGAGGAAGGACATCAATGGTTATCTCTTGTGTTCTATCTCATCTTGGCTGTGGATGGTTTGGCTTTGTTGAGTTGGAGTGAGGTTTTATATACCTGTAGGTAAGTAAACTAATTTTTGTGGGGTTTTTTTGTTGTTTTTTTTTCCTTCCAACAGCTTCTGAGCCTTCTTGACCAATTTCAACTGCCACTGATAGGCAAGATGGGCCTTGAAAATAGCTGAGGCCTCATAGAAGAGAAGGAGATCTCTTCAGTGAGAACTATTTTGGAACTCTTTCACAATTTACTGTTTGGCTTGCCAGCAGTCAGCTGGCAGGGTCTCCTGAGCATGAACTTTGCAAGCACATAGCTTGCAGTGAAATTTCTCTTGCCTGGCTTATGAGGGATAGGTGATATAGAGGTGTGGGTCACCTGAAATCACATTGGAGCAGGTAAAATAAGATTATTACAGTGGGAATCCTAGAGGAAACCTGTAGGAAGAGCATTTGGATACATACAAGCTGTTCGCATCAGCCCTCCCCTTGCCACACTCATTTGGACTCAGTTGCACTCACTGTGCAGCTGTCTTGAAAGGAGCTGGCAGACACCACTGGGGAGAAACCTACTGCTCTTTTGCTTAGGCCTCCAGGTTGCTCTGCTGAAATACTACCTTCTCATTGCACTGGGTAGACTGAGGCAGAGGTGGGCAGAGGTGAAAGGGTAACATGTCAGCTGGGGCACTCTGGACCTTACAGGGAGGTAGTGTGAAAGTATTGTTGCCCTTGTGTAGAGAAGTAAGTCTGGCTTTCAGGCCACTAAGCAGATTTAGGAGCCTGACTTTTCTAGAAGAACCATGTAAAGGGCTAAATGCTTCTTTCTGGATCTACTCTTCTTTTTACCAGGCACAAACAAAATTAAACATGACAAATTACTCTGTTTTGTGGGTTGTTTTTTTTTTTCAGCAAATATGAAGATCATTTATGCAAGTAAATTAATGTTAGATTGAACACTCATCTTCAAAAAAAAAAAAAAAGATCAGTACTGACTGAATAAAAGAACCATGATGCTGGATGTTATGGGGTTTTGAAGTGTGAGCCTATGTTTGAAATGAGGACAAAAAGAGTCCATGACAATGGTTTGTAGTTTCTATTTAATGTTTCTCCTTTATATTTGGGTTTTAGTGAAAAAATTCTCATTCAACTACAATTATTGCTTCCAAGAAATATCCAGGATGTCTTTTTGCCTTACAATATAGCAAGTAAGCATGTGAGGATAACAAACTACTGAGAGGAACTTCTATGCTTCTGGCTATGAAGTCTGGTTCTGGTAGCATTTGCAAATGGCTGCATTGTCATGGGATATAATAGGGCTTCTTTGTTGCCTGCCAAAGGGTTCCCAAAACCTGTACATCCTGTCACTGTCCATTTGCCAGCATAACATGAAAACACTTGGCAGATAAAACATGAGAAGCTTCCGAGCTCAATTTGTTTCCTTTTACGCTATTAGAAAACCATTGACTTCATTAGATTTACTCTGAATTAAGCCTGCCATAAGTGAGAGCAAAAACTGGTTCTGTAGGAATAATATGTATTTTATTCATTCTGTTTTCCCCTTAAAACAATTTGAGAGCCTTAGCAGACGGAGCCCTAGGTTGATGCATAATATACCAAGCTGAAGAATAACTGAAATAGATTTATTTTTTTCCCTCTGCTGCAAGTCTCACTGGGTCACTTTTTGAAAACTGCTATAACGCATTTCAAGAAACAAATATTTTTTTTGTTCACTTGGATTCAATGTTCAGAATGAGGTCACCTTCGGAGTGGTATCCTGCGGCTCAGGCACTCAGCAAGATGTGCCTGAGGAATGGGCTGCACAATTTAATAGCCTCTGTTTTGGATAAACAAATATCATTTTTATTTGAAATGTCATGAAAAGATCTCCTTCCATGTCTGAACAGATGGAAGCTATAGTATGGTGATATCATTTTTTTCCCCCTTTTTTTATGTGATACAGCAAGTTCCTCCTTTCAATTGTTGCATATAAATAACAATTTAGTATTGACAGTGATGAAGCTGTAGTAAAGCTTCACTGCTTGCATCTTTTTATTGTATGCTTTAAGTCTATTCAATTGCCCTTGTTCCCAGACTGGGGTGTAAAATCCCTTGGATGGAACCTTGGGATTGGCCTGTTAAAGCCAGGGGAACATGGGTTCTGTGAGCGGGGATCTTTTTATATTTTTGTTGCCCCTTGAGGCAACAAAGCCAGATTTCTGATGAGAGGCAGGAAGGATCTCTTAAAGCTAAACTAGAAATATTATCCTAAATTCCTTTCCAATACAGTGCTTTTGAGCCCACTTTCTTCATCTATAAACTCTATAAAATAACTGTTTGGCAGAAAGGCTTAGAACAAGTATCACAGAATAGTTAACAAAGGCAGACTGGTATCTTGTTGCTTTATTACTCAAACTGCTCATGAAAGAAGTGGTTCTAAGTTTTGGTCAAAGTGAGGATGATGTTAACATATGTGCATCTGGAGATTATTACAGGCATAAAACTACCAGGGAGGGCAAAGATGGAGGACCTGAACAACTTCTGTGTGTAGAGGTTTATGAATAAAAAGTAAGGAGAAAAGGCATATCAGCATGACAAAAATAGCAGGTATGTAGAAAGAAGAGAGCCAGGAATCCTTGTTAGCAGACCCTTTAGAAAAGAAGCAGAAATGGTGGGAGGAGAGGGGAAGCATGGGAAGCTAGTACAGAACTTCAAAACAGGAAAAGCATTCAGTGAGACATGAGAGAAAAATGGTGTCAGAGATACATATCCAGTGGATGAGTGGAGAGAAAATGGTGAAATGAAGGGAAAGAAGGAGAGTGAAATGTGAGAATTACTGAAGTATAATTAGTGTCCAGAGAACATAAAATAAAAAGGTGCAAAAGAGAAAACACAGTAAATTTTGGGCAAGCTGTGAAGATGCATAGAGGAAGAGAATTTTTGGTGTGAAATTGATTAAATGCTAAAGAAAACTTTGAGTTTCTTATTTAATGTAAGATTAAGTCCTAGTGAAGTAATGCCAACTCCACAGCTTCAGCAGAAGTAAATTCCAAAGCGGAAAAACAACCTGAAGTACCTTTCCAAAGCACACTAAGCAAAATTTGTGGGCAAACCTTACAGCAGTCCAAAAGCTTGGTGCAGTGGGTTTCTAAAAATTAGGATATGAAATGCTGGTAATTTTACCAATTAGACTGGGCCAAGATTTCTAAAACAGTGCTACTAAAAAGTGAAGGGAAAAGAAAAGAAAAGAAAAGAAAAGAAAAGAAAAGAAAAGAAAAGA
>JAPSGF010000002.1:8137074-8248909 GCA_035772895.1 Perdix hodgsoniae
GAAAAGAAAAGAAAAGAAAAGAAAAGAAAAGAAAAGAAAAGAAAAGAAAAGAAAAGAAAAGAAAAGAAAAGAAAAGAAAAGAAAAATAATGAGAATGGCAAGGAAGTAAACAAAACTTTTTGAAGTAGAAAAATGTCTGGTCACACCTCCTTTTACTGGAATTTCCGAGTACTAGATTTTACTACTTTCTTTCTGTCGCAGAAGAACGGTCTGCTGCCTGAAATGTTATCCCAGTTTTGAAAAACTGATAAAGTAATAAAAAGGCAGCAATTTAGACCTAGTAAATGTGGTCAAAAATCCACTAAACACCACCTACCTATCTCAAGCCTGAATTGATCTATGTTATTCCTATTAACTACTGGAATGTTCCTGGGAAGCCCAGCCAGGAATAAGAAATGCAGCCCTGACACTGGGATATACGTGTCAGAAATGCAGCTGTGTAAATAGTGAATCTTTTGTTTTGCTGGTAATTCTGAAAAGTAAAAAAAAGAACGATTCTGCATTGAGCATAAAGGGAATGTTAAGATAAATGAATTCATATTTGGTCAAATTACTTGCTTCATATATCTTTGGCAAAATTCATTGTTTAAATTCTATTTAGTTATTTTTACCGTTTTAAAATAAGTCTGTTAGAAATTTTCTAAGCAAACACTATTTTGAATGAAGAAAATATAAACACTCATTTTCTTTAACTATCAATGCAACTTTTAGGAGACCTAGTTTATGCTCAAAACATGAGTATTTAATACACTTTACTGATTACTGAATTATTTTCCACAATAAATATTTTAGCCAAAAATATTCACCGAGCTTTGTATTAATCTGGTGTAAGTATAAATCTGACCATTTTCTACAATATTGAAAGGCAGAAATATTTTGATAGTAGATATTGAGGAGGAAAAAAAGTGATTTTCAGACAGCCAACTAAAGGAAGACCTCGGGAACCTAGGGAAGTATGGGTGAGGGCTCCTTACCCTGAAGGACTGATGAGACAGATAAAATGGGTGTCAGGGCTGGAATCTGGTACCACGTAGTAGGCATAGGCTCTAAAAATTAAGCCTATAGTATTTCCCATGGTCAGAAATATTAGATATTTAGAAGAGACTTCCATCTTCAGAAATGTGAAGATTCAAGCAACCTGGAAGCAGTTTTTCAGCTAAAAGCGGATAGATACTTTTCAATTTGTTTCTGAAAACCTTCTCTCAGAAGGGCTGTAGAGGCTGTTTTTTGAAGTTGTATTGGATTTTCTTATCTGACAATCTTTATTTCCATGCTTTATTACCCCTTTGTCCAAAAAATAAAAATAAAAAAATCCATTCAGCCCAAACTTCTTAGCTCAAAGCTTCCGAATTCCTCAGCAAGAGCATGACTCTGCTAGAGATGTCTCTGGGAATTATTAAGAGCACAGGCAGATGCTAAAATGCAAGCCATGCTTGGACAACTTGGAATCAGGTGTCCCATGGCTGCTTTTCATTCTGTACTGCCAGTGCCTACTCCCTGCATTGCAGTTCTCTGCCTTTTTCACCTATGATCCTTTGGACTACATGCATGAACAGAAGAAAAACTCAGAAGTGTAGAAGTGTACTGCAGCCTTGTGCCACTTATAAACCAAAGGAAAAAGTTAATAAAGGGTTGAATTTTTAAAAGAGCAAATGTGCCCAGTTGAGCCTGACAGAAATATACAGTCTGTGGGTTTTTTTTCCTACCTATAATTAATTTCAGAACTGTTTGTGAAATATAGATTTCCAACTACCTTTAAGACATGCTAGGAATTAAGTCTTGATCCTGATTGATACCTTGATTGTGATGACTTCTTAATGAGGAATTAAGGAGTATTTTCAATTTATATTTCATAAATTCTTCATGACTTCCTCTCTTTTTTTTTTTTTTTTTCTGGTCTGCTTCTGTCAGTCTTTCAGTGTTTATCCTTGAATTTTCTTCTCTCTACACAATACGCAAAGATCTCTAGGTGACACTCATATTCTTTGAGTTGTTCTCTACGATGTGCAGGTGATGCATTTCCAAGGTCATGGTCCTTGTTGAAAAGAAGGAGAAAGGTGAAGGGCAGAAAATGATTTGAGTAAGTAACTGCTGCTTTTGATTCTGTTGAAACTAAAGCTTTTACGGAATGAGAATCTTCTTTTCATTATAATATGAAGAGTATACTTACGCTGGTATTGCCAGAATTAATCTGCTGTTTTGAAAAATATAACGGAGAAATACAGATATTGTGAATCACAGGCTGGCAAATATCAGAACCTGGCAAATTAATGTCATTGGTGAAAAATAGTTGTAGAGATTTTCTGTCTTAAATTGAAATTTTGGAAGGAAAGAAAGTTATAAATTTCTGTGGATTAATTCATATTTATATTACATAAGTATTTTTAAAGAAGTTCATCTCTAAAATAAATAAATAAATAAATAAGATTTTAAAATATAAATAGTAAAATTAGAAAGGTGGGTGGATACAAATTCTCAGTAAATTATCCCTAAATGGTCTAAAAATATATGATCACTGGGGGAAGGAAAGAGCGTAATATGTTCTCAAGTTCAGTATTTTCTATATTTCAACCCCAGGCCTTTGAGTTACTGGCCCTTGGAACTTAATAAGCAATAAATAATAGACATGAAGTGGAAAGTTCATTGCTGTGTAAAATTGACTGATTGTACTTCTTGAGGCGTCCTTGTTTCAAATTATAAACACAGAATCACAGACTTGTATCAGTTGGAAGGGACCTCTGGAGATCATCTAATCCAACTCTCTGCTAAAGTGGCTTCTCTGCAGTAGGTTACAAAGGAAAGCATCCAGACAGGTCTTGAATGTCTCCAGAGAAGTACACCCCATAACCTCTCTGGACAGCCTGTTCCAATGCTTTGTCACTCTCAGAGTAGAGAAGTTTTTCCCCAGATGGAACTTCGAGTGCTCCTATTTGTCCTTTTGCCCCTGTTACTGGCACCACCAAGAAGAGCCTGAACCCATCCACTTGACATCTATTCATTAGGTTTGGAAAAGCTGCTGTTGATCTCCACTCTGACTTTATGTCAGGATCTATGCTTTGATCTTTCTCATTTCACCAAAATAAGCCATGAAAAGTGAAAGTCTTGCTGTTGTCACTGGAACAGGCTGCCCTGGGTAGTGGTGGGGGTGTTCAAGAAACGTGTGGATGTGGCACTGAGAGACATGGTTAGTGGGCATGATGGGATGGGTTGATGGTTGTCCTATGTATTCTTAGATATCTCTTCAAACTTTAATGATTCTATGAAAAGGTCTCTTTGTTTAGCATGAATTTATTTATAATTCCCAGTTTGGTTACTACTAAATTAAAAAAATTTCATGGTGAACGATTTTTTTAAATTGTTTTGTCTGTGAGTCTTTTCAACAGCATCTTGACTATTCAGCATTCAAAGGATGCCACAAGGATACTGATTCTAAGAAGTGATCCAGAATTCATGAAACCCCTCATCTTTTTCTTTTCCTAGAAAAGCAGCTTTCACTTTGTTCAAAATATTTTTCAATTCAATTTCCTTTTAGGTGAACTCAATGTTTGAACTGTTAAAATGGAAAATTTCAGTTCAAAACATTGCTGAACAGAACATGGTAATATGTTTTTATTTACTGAAGACATATGTAGCTATACAGTGAGGGGGGGAAAAAGCATAATAAAATAAGTGTTTCATATACATTGTATTGATGATACTTCACTTGTGATAATTTACAATTCTAGGGTCCAAAAATGATTTCTTCTCGGTCGTGGCTGTGACCAGCGTGATAGACTTTTATTGTAAACAAATGGTACCTCTGTCTTCTTCCTGGTAAATTCTTTGATGAGTAATACCAGGTATTAAGCGATGTTTTAGCTTGATGCAGGAGAAAACTCTCTCAAGAAGTGAAGAAAAGAATTAGGGTTGTGATATTTAAAAAAAAAAAAAAAAGAAAAAGAAAAAGAAAAAGAACAAAGAACTGTTTTCAAGAAAAGAATGAACATCTCTTCTAGATGATCTGTGCTAGTGCTCTTTATTATGTGAAGTAATACAGATGACCTGAGACTCAATAGTGAAGATTTAGTATTTTATTTTTGAAGTTTCCCTTGTTTTTTCTTGTTTTATTATTAATTTTGTTTTCTCGTTTGTTTTCTTTTTTTTTTTCTTTAGTTCGTTGGCATTGTTTGTTTGTTTTTGTTATTGTTGTTGGTCGTGGTGTTTGTTTTGAGCTCTTATTGTTGTTGTGTTTAATTATTTTTTTTTCTTTCCCAATGCTCTGTTTTTGTGGCCACAGGAAAGTTTATTTTGTATTTTTGTGTTCAGAATCTTGTGTTCTAACCAATATTTCAGGAGAAGGTTAGTTGGTTTTTAGTTGTTGTTTTTTTTCAGATGCACTGTAAACATTATTTCCTCCAGGACAACTGCCCTGTCAGCAGTACAGTCAGCAATATTGCACATACATTTCTTTTTTCCTTCACCCCCTATGTTATATTGCAGTGCATTTTTGGAGCAATCTCCACCATAAATCTGCTCTCTTCATTTCTAGAAAAGCAATTTGCAATGTTGTATTTTCTTCCCAAACTTCACCAGGTACTATTTCTGTCTTGATGCAAAATAAATAACAGGCTCTGATAGAGACATCTATTTTGACAGTACTGATTAAATGGCACAGCTATGTCCCTTCCAAGAAGTAGCTCCTTTTGAGTAAGCAATTCATTTCAAGCGGTCTTGTTCTTCCACTGTGTAATCTGGTTTTTGTTTGTGTGTGTGTGTGTGTGCGTGTGCGTGTATGGGCTCTTTAATCATAGCCAGCTCCATTGGTTCCAATTGATCCTTGGAACTGTGCCAGTTTAAAAGTAGGCAGAGGACAAGAAAATTAGATTTGCTTTTTTCTCTCTCTTTTTTGCTTTTCCCTCTCTTTTTTCATTATTTTTTTTTCTTTTTTTTTTTAACAAGAATTTCAACAAGTACTGGGATCCTTCTGGGGGTGCACAGGCCCATAACTGTATCACATAACTTGATGCTCCTTTTTTTTTTTTTTTTTTTTTAATGTCGCTGCATTGTAGCCACTGGGAATTGGGTACAATCAGAAACCTTCATCCCAGTATCTTCTAGATAAATATTATAGCAAGGATTAGCAGTCATCTGTCATTTTAAAGAAGCAACAGGAATTAACAATACTTTACAGAAATTGGTCTACCAGGGCTGTCCTTTTTCTCTGTTGAATTAGAATAGATTAGAATCTGCTATTTGTCAACCTTCCAATTCAGGGATTTACAACTACTTTACCAATTTGAATTCTGTGAGACCAGTTCCAAAACTCTGATTTCCAACTGTGGGTCTGTGTGAAAAATGTGTGATTTGGTTAATTACCTGCAGCAAGATCTACTTTTGTTCATGAGTACTCCCTGATGTTCACAGAGCAACCCTGCATTGTATTCAGCCTTGGAGATGTGTTTCTGAGCTGAGGGAGATGATGTCGTATGCTTGAGCAGAATGAAAATCTCGGTTCTAGAGGGCTCATGACCAAATCAAGGCAGAGCATAACAGTGGCTGAGTATCTGTAGGAGAAAGCTATACTGTTTAGACCAGGTCTGCTTTCCTGCAAAGTGCTACAGTGGTACTTAGGGCTAAATAATGGGAGAGCTGCATACACTGTGGCACCTACTGCATTTGACAGACAGTCCCTTCTCTGAGGAGAGTATTTCCGCTTTAGGGAGTTTCTCTAATTATTTACATAAAATTCTAGATAAGCTGAAGTATGCAGATAAAGAATCTTCTACCTTGAATGTAAACATTTTTTCCTTACCTCTGATAGCTGTAGTTTTGTTTTTTTTTCCATTCTCACTGTCATCTCATTCTGGATCACATTCTTCATTTATTTTTAATTCTGAAATTTATGCATTGCCTCTTAAAAAAAAAAAAAAAAAGTACTACAACAATTCTGAAGTCTAATGGGAAGTTTCTCTCTCAGCTGCTAACCTTCCTTGGATGCCTATGACTTGGATCCTTGCAGAATTCAAAGGAATAGATCCAAAAAGACTATAAGACTGAAATAAAAATTATTCTTTAACTAAGAAAAACAGCTACTGTTCTCTGGTGAAATAACAAGGATAGCCTTACTCTGAAAATACTCTTGAACTCCTGGAAGATGTCTGTGAAAGTGAGAGATGTTATGTAGGTATAGCAAGGTGCCCATCCTGACTTGTACACATCAGTCTTGCTTCGATGTAGTTAAATGGAACTAAATACTGTGATTTCATCTGTGTGTTGATGGTCTTGAAGCCAGCTTTCTCTCAATACTGGTTCTAGCTGAAATCCTCTCAAACTGACTTCCAAGTTTGTGGCAAGCTGTGAAGAGGAGTTTCTCAGAGGAGAGTTCTAGTTAGACTTAACTAATCTCCCTTAGCAACCTTGCATAATTTCCCAACCTTCTATCTGTATTAAAGAAGCAAGCTTGGTTTGAAGATTACTTTTGGCTTCTCTCTTTCCCAGAGTGCTAAAGGTCAGTGCCCTGCTGATTCTGGTTTGTTTGAGCCTTCAGGCCATTCCTGATTAGGCTTATAACTGCAAAGTAAAGTCTCTGTCCTTGGGAGCAAAGGGAAGTGCTGCAGTGCAGATCAGCAACACAAGAAAGTGGTCAGGGGAAATACCAAGGTGAAAAATAACAGCTCCAGAGTAATTTCATTAGTGTTGCTAATATTCAGAGTACTCAGGGCAGAACTTCTACCAATCCCATGCATCAGAGTAAGATTAAAACTGAATAGCTCAACCCAAATCCTATGGTGATAGAGAGGAAGAAATAATTCCACTGTATGTGCAGACTTGTTAGGTAGGCCAAAAGGGCTGTTATCTCTCATTAGCTCCAATGAGAGGAGTATTTACTTCTGGCCACATGGTGTGACAATAATTTCCTCTGCTAGAGGAGAACATCCAGCCTGAATCCAGACACATTCCCATCATTTCCTACACCCCAAGAGAGCATTTTTTGCCTTAGACTCTGTAACCCTTTGTTCTCACTTCTGCAAACAGTTAAGAAAATATCCTTGAATACGTTCAGTGACTCTGAATTTTCATCTTAGCTCTTGCCTCTTAACTCTGGGTCCTAAGGGAAGGAAAGAAAAACAAAACAAAACAAACAAACAAACAACAACAACAAAAAAAAAACAAGAAGAAAGAAGGGAGAAAAGAAACTAAGAAACTTAAAAGAAGCTAAGAATGGGTCAGCATTGCTGAGAAGTATCATGGAGAAGATGGCAGCAAGGGTCCTTTTGATCTTACAAGAGATTATCCTAACCCAGTTGGATGACAGTGAACTAATTACCTTACCTTTACAGTGAACATCAGTCTAGGCCTGGAGTTTCTTGATCTTTGGGCAGGGAGTATTTTTCTTTGTATTAGAGCAGTATGTGAAACTGTGGGCCTCTGTTCTTAACTGGATCATCTGGGTGCCTTTGTACTGCAAATAAAAATAACCAGAACTAATGCTTGGAGTTAGGTAACTGTGTGCATGGCTTCTATTCTGAGAGACGTTTTCTTCTCTGAGGGTTTCCCTAACTCATATGAATGTTCCCTCTCCTAGTTTAATCAAAATTGCTCCCATGGACCACTGCCTCTTGAATTATCCACGAGTTTCCTTACTCTTTGTACCATAGAGAATAAAGCTTGTGCAAAGGATACATAGAATCCATGCAGTCGGATCAAATAGAAGAGTCTGCAGATGTTGTAATTGGTCTTGGGCTGGAGTTTTCCTTGTATCTCCATTTTTGGAAGCAATTGAAAGTTCTCCTTTTGAGGAGTGGAAAAAAAGAAAGCACTGTAAACATCTTTCAGAAGCCTGTGATTGATGCATAAAGAATGACACAGCTTCTGTGGCTGTGCTTGGCTTGCAGTAGAAATGTGGAACAGGTCTAGAACTTCACTGTGGAGTTGCTAGATGCAGATGATAGATTAGCAAGGATGAATCAACTGTTTTCTCTTGCACACGATGACATTAAATAATTCCTTTCTATCTGTACCACGTGTTTTTATTAAACTTTAAACAAAGAGAGAAAGGCAAAACTTTACTTAGCACAGGTGAAATTAGAATACTTCCTATGGAACCCATTTCCTAATTTCCATCTTAACCCGAGGAAACCCGCAGGTTGATCCAAAAGGCAAAAAAGTCGATGGAAAACTGCCTGTTGAACTGAACAGACTGCATTAGGCTCATGAGGATTAAAGGGCTTTTTACATTGGCCAAGCCTTGAAGATTATTAATTTATGAGAGTGAAGTTCAGTCAAAGTTAAGTGCTTTTGAAACACCCTATTAAAGTTTTCTATTTTAATAAAAAAAGTACAATGTTATCCCCCTACTTCAGAACAGTTGCCCTGAAAACAAGGCCAAACTATTTCATTAATGTTAGAACACCAATTTAAAAGAAACAATGTATATTTTGTGAGGGTACATGTGCAACAGGCCTTGGGAATTTTTTTTAAATTTTTTTATTTTTTTAGAGGAACTTCTGACAATTAGGAAGCAATTAGATGTCAAACTAATTAAAGTAGTATTTTTTTCCTTTAAATAAAACAAACCTTATGTTTTGAAGTGGTTCCAATACATTCAAAGCACTGAAATTGGGCCTGAAAGAAAGCACTCACATCTGCCTCTCAAGGTCTACTCTCCTTGTAAACTCATGAATAATCATTGTCACCAGCTTATCACTGTCAGATTAGGGGCTTAGTATTACATTTTATTTAAACCTGATCCAGATGGCTGCCAAGAGATTTTCAGGCAAATGAACTGTGAGGCAGACTATCATCAAGAAACATTTTATTGTTTGTGCATATGAGTGCATTGCAAGTCTCCAAAGTACTTTACCCTTGCAGCTGACAAAGTTTTTGTTGGTTTTAGTTTTGTTTTTTTTTTTCACTTTGGAACCTATCAACTTAATCTTCATCCAGCCATTTGTCAGTATCATTCTTCTGAAGGCAGATGAATGCATCTATGACCTCTCATTTATCAGATATTTAATTTATTTGAATTTTCCAAGTCATTTAATTAACAAGATATATTAGAAACTTAGAATATGAGCGGGAGTCTGGAAGTTATGCATGTCTTTCTAGACATGATTTTTGAGGAGCAGTGAGTTTCCATAACTTGTCTCCATTCAAAAATTGCCTACTCATCATGCCCTGTAAAACAGCAGTTTTCTTTCTACTGATTTCTGTGTTCCTTATTATTCAGTGCTTACCAGTAACATGCCTAAAGTAACATGAAGTAACACGCCTAAAGAACATGGAGAAATTCCCAAGTGTAAAAGTATTTTATATCATCTTTCATTTGCAAGTCTTGATGGAGAACAGTAGATCTGAATATACAGCTGGCACATGACTACAGTACCACTTTATAGCTAAATCAGCACCCCCTTTGTTACTGAAAGGTATGCTTGATTCTTCTAATTTGAACAGTGCTCTGTGTGTGAATGTTCATGATTTGTCTTTGTGCAAGTGAAATTAATGGTTCGCTTTCATTTCTGTAAGTGTTGCATTAATTATGTCATATTTTAATATTAAATAATACTGCTAGTTCCAAACCCAGCTCAGGAATGGCTTTGTCATCAGAAAAGTTGTTTTTCCAGAGCTTGGTTATGTAAAATCCCTTCACTGGGGAAAGAATTACTAGCAAAAATATATGTTTGTTTCCATTTTATTGAAAAGAACTTGAAGTTACTAACTAAAAAAATCAGTTTAATTTTTCTTTTTTATATTTTTTTCAGTATGTAAAAGGACTGCTTTATTTTATTGAAGTGGAAATAGGTGACAAAAATAGAAAAAGGGCCTTTTTATCAATGCTAGACAGTGAATGTAAAAATTTCCCAAAACAAAATACTTCAACTGTCAAATCTTCTCACATTTCAATAATGGTACTACTCCATTCTGAAAATACTATACTAAAAATAATGTTAAAAGAGGTTGTTCATAAAACAAAACTTAGAAAAATTAAAGAAAATTCTGCAGTGAATCTGTTATCTTCATCTGCATATAGATTTCTGAGGATACCTATGGATGATGACACTTGACATTGCCTATTGATATGAGTTTCATTTCCCTGTGTAAAAAATAAATGCCATTTATGATGTCAATGAAAAGTGTTCAACCAATAAGAATGCCCTGTCATCTTCATCTCTCTGTCCTCTTCCTTTTGCCTTTCTCTTGCTTCTGTATAGAATAATTTTCCTTTTCTATTCTTACAAATTCAAGTCCTACCTAAAAATATATATTTTTTCTGCCAGAAATTGAGTCTAATAAATTAAAAATATTATAAATTCCCTTTGCCATCCCAGTGAGTCTAACTAATAAGTTTGAACCCATGTACTCTCCAGGATATGTTTTATGTGAGACAAATTTGAATGCATCTGTGGGCGCTTGGGAAGCAATTAGAAACTGTGGTTGTAAATCCACTATCAAAGCTGGTTCTTGGTTTCTAAATATGGTGGGGTACTCGAAAGATAGGAAGTAGCTACTGGCAGCATTGCTCATTTCTGTATGTAACTGATTTAAATGACACTTCATTTCTGCTGGGCTGCACAGACACAGGTTGCTGTCCATCCTCATAAGCAGAGCTCTGATGGGGCTTGACATTTCCCTTCATCTCCTACAAGCAATGATGCTCAGTCATCCACTACTGGGGCTGTCTGTGAAACTTGTTTCTTCTACAAATCTCTCTAGATACACACTGCACTGGTAGGGGCACGCTGTCCTCCTGCTCTGGGTTGTAGTAAGAGCGTATCAAAGACTTCAGAGCTCTGAAGTACCCTTCATTCAGAAATAGCTACACCTTTCAAGTTTAGCACATCTCAGAACTTGAAGTATGCTCCTTGAACATCAGGAAAGAAACGCTGTGCTGGCAACTCATGCCCCAGAATCAATATTTGACGGTGGTGCGTTCTTTTCTTCACCACAGCTTTTCATGCTTGTGTTAGTACTCTGGCTTATGTGGCAGGCAGTGTTCAGCACAGCTAGTGAAATCCTGGGCAGTACATTTTTCTTGCGATTAGTTTGAATAATAAACAGCTTTCACAATTGTATATTTATGTTAGTATTAATAATAACTTTGACATTTACAGAGCAACTTGCATCCTCAATTTTTTTGAATTAAATAGTAGAATGAATTAAATATAGAATGTCCTGAGTTGGAAGGGACCCATAAGGATCATCAAGTCCAACTCCTGACTCCATGAACGACCACCCAAATATCAGACCATGTACATGATAAGATGAAGGCAGTCACTGGCAGGTTGGTGTACTGCACAGTGCTCTTAGTACTGACCATGTGGACATTTACATCTCCAGCAGCATTCCTCATTGTTGTGGATCTCACTGTCTCTATCTCTATTCTGCTGTCAATCACCTTGTATGGGAAATCAGATAATTAAATGAAGCTCTGCTACTCTGGTGCCCATAGACCCAATGCAGTGGAGCTCGCTCTGCCTGCACACTGCAAGATGGGCAAATCTTCTGATAGGAATTCAGCACCTTTTTCTATTAGCATCCATGAGCATTTTTTCTCTCATTAATGTGTGTAGCACCCAAAATGGGGAAATCCCAAATGGCTTTCGACAAGACCTAGGTGGTATTACTATTAAAAAAAAAAAAAAAAAGTCCTGGAAGAAAAGGTTATCAATAATTCCTAAACACAAACATATGGATAGAGTCTCTGACCAAGTCCTTAAACTTCTAGCTGTCAGACATTATAACTGTATCATATTGTTGCATCTTTTTCCTAGACACCCACACTTTGCCAATGCTAGAAAGAGGAAACGTATCAGTGGACTTTTAATTTGACTCGTTACAGCAGTTCTTAAGTTCATATGTATTATTCAAATACTTAGAACTGTCTGAGCAGAACGCAGATTTTACAGCAGGTCACAAATGCTGATCCATTTGACTCAATTGAAATATACCGTTCCTCAAACCTCATGATCTCTGTTTATGCTGGAGTCGTGAAATCAGACACAGGCAGCAGATATCTCAGAAAGTTTTACTCTTTGTCCGCTGACCTCCATCTGAAAAAACTAATTTGGCACAACAAAGATTGATATGTTGCCTACAGAAATTTGGATAGAATTCAGCTTGGCTAATGTTAGCTGCTCAAGGTTAGGTGTGCAGCCTGAAGTCCTCATTTAGCCTCCCTCTGTGGCCAGGAATGAAAGACAGGCTCCTTCACTTTAGGGCATGCTATTCATCTTATCCACTGACTTATGAAGAGACAAGAGTAGCTCAGGATAGATGGTTATATGTAGTTTTTCCTCTCTGTTGCTCCTTCATTTGCTTTCCTTCCTTTATAGGAAGCTTTCCACGTGTTTGTGTGTGCATATCAGTGTGTCTTGAGTGAATTGAATTATCCAATATTAGCGTCACACACAAAATCCCACTCATGACATAATGACATTTTCCCATGTAAACCTACAGGAAGAGATCACAGAGCACTCTGCACACCTTTGAGCCATTTTCTTTGCAAATGGTTGCAGGGTGATCAGTTAGTTCATTTTATTGAAATTATTTGTTCATTTCATTGAAAGCAATGCAGAAAGTGTGGATCCAATACTGCTAGTTCTTTTCTATGAAAAGAGGTCTGTTGGGGGGGAAACTCTCATTCATTTTTTAGATGAAGATGTCATGTAAATCTCAAAGTGTCACTCTTTCCAACAATATCATCAATACAGTCAGAAAATAGGATAGTTACTTATCCTTTAGCACAGTTCCGTTTGCACTGCTTGTCTTTGTCCAGAAAATACTGGCTGGAGTTTGCAACATCCGTACAACATCAGGCATGTAGCCCCCGATTACAAGATAGTGCATCGCTTGGTATGTTGATGTGCAAATAGAAGCAGCAGCTCCTCAGGTGTTCATTCTGTTTATTCCCAAACACAAAAGCAGTGACTAGAGTTAAAGGACCTGTCAGATGAAACAGAGGAATTCAATCTGTGACAAAAGAATGTCTTCAGGCAGTTGTTTAGAAATATCACTAAGATTCTACAGATTCCCTTTATCCTCTGCTGCAAATGGCAAAGGAAATTAACTGGCTAGAGACCCATTGGTGAGCTGATTACCTAACCCTCAGTGAGTGAATATTGAAGTTGCTGATGTTGCCAAGCAACTGCCTAGGGTTGGCAGCAGCCAGAGCATGCACAAGCATTCACTTGAAAAAGTATTTTGCAACAAAGACCAGCTCGATTTATTACCATGCACTACTATGCACAGTTAGCAGGACAGCCAGGTCTGGCCTTGAGGTGCACGTAGCTCTATTTTGGTTGTGAGAGATCTTTGAGAGTCATTGAAGGTCAGCTGGAGAGAGATGGAGTAGCAATTCTCCAATCAGCACAATGAGCCTAAAAGGAAAGATTTTTGAAAGCAAATATGGCCTGAATTTTAAAGTATCATAAATGCAAGACTGAGTTCAGTAGTTTTTCTTAGTGCTAGTGGATGAATGAGAAGATTTATCTGTGATTTATCATGCCTGGGACAGATCTCTGTCACTGAGCTCAATTGGCTCAGGTGTATGTGTCCTTACACACACCTCTTACTCTCCAGAGCTGGGTACTTGCCAGTAGGCAAACTGAACTGGGAAGGACTCCTGACAGCTCATGAGCCTTGGTCAAGAACCTTTTGTGAGACTGCTGGTCAGCTCTGGCCAGGAATAGCTGGGGCTGTTCAGGAGTTACACAACTTATGCCTAGCACCCAGGAATGTTCCCTAGCACGTATATTAGTATAGAAGTAGCTCATGATACTGCTTTCTCTGTATTTGTAGTCTAGTTTTGCATTTTTAGAGTGATGGAGGCCCATTTCTACATGTATTCTTCTCAGGTCACTGCTAGATCCCATTTGTCCTGAAGTTGTCACCATCTTCAGATAACTGATATGACACAGCAATAGTGTGTTAGTCCAGCATAAAGACTGCAAGGCTAAGCAAAGTCTTCCAATGCACCCATGCTCTGAATGCAAGTCTCTTGCACTTGTGAACCTCTGTCTGGCAATAGTGAACCATATGACCTTGGGAAATTTATTTAATCTCTCTGCTTAGTCTTCTCATCCCAAATGGATGCCTCATCGGCATGCCTTCAGGATTCATTATTTAACAGATAGCACTGCTGTTTAATCTTTGTGTTATGGTAGCATCTGGAGGTCTCAGCTGAGAGGCAATATATAAACACTATGTGAAAGACAATTTCTTCTCAAAGACCTGCCACTGTAAGCAGAAAAGCAGCACTGCAGGCAGATTTGCTTCAAATCACACGGGGGAGTAGTATCAAAGCAGCATTTCCCACCTAACTTGTGACTGCTGGAATACTAGAATTGATACAGTCTTTACATATATGAAGAATAGTATGTACCATAGGAGACTGTGTATTTTAGGAAAGAAGAGTTATCCTGAGGACAGATAGAGATAAAAATATGGGTTAAAGCAGATATATTTGTAAGGCATCAGTGAATACCTCCTAAAAATGTTTCTTAAAGAGGACTACTTCACGAAAACATGATTTGAAGTGAAACCGATTGTGTAGATTCCATATCAGTTGTGTATACTGATGTTTCTCAGTGACATAGGATATAATACCTTTTCAAAATATTTTTTCATTGAAAATTTAAGAACTGTGGAAACTTTTGTAAAATCAGGTCTGTTTTCATCCGTAAGGTATATAACAGGAAATGCTTTAGAAAATACAAAACAAAAACAATCAATACATTTGATTGTTCAAACATTTCGATTTTTCTTTCAAAATTCTTTTTAAGAATGGTTTTAAAAGTTCAGAATGGTTATTTAATTTTATTTAATTTTTTAACATATGAGGTTACATGTAAGAGAAATTGTTGAACATAAACTATTTTACTTTTTTTTTGCTTTTCTGAAAATAATTTGAGACTGACCTGAAATATAGTGCATTTTGAACTACAGTACTGAACTAAATATATTTTATAGGATATTCTTTTCAAATTTACTTCTTCAGGCAGGCTATTTGAGTTCTACCTTCGTGTTTATCATTGATTATTAGTGACTATCTGAATACTTTATGATCTTGATTCATAAACATGTCTCCAGTAAGGAGAGACAGTGTCTGGAGTCTTGCATATTCTTAAATTTTTCCCATGCTGGCCCAAGTCCAAACAAGAAATTGTCCTTTTTCATTACATTTTATATCTAATTAAATTCTAATTCACATAATCACAGAAGGCTGCATTTCTCCTCCTTTTTTTTGTCAGATCAAATCATGGCTTGTTCCCTGTGCACCTGTGCACCTGAATGCGGCACCTTCCTACCAAAACCCTGGCTTTAGATCCAGAACTGAACATTGATCTTGTCCAGAGCTATCTGAGGTCAAACTGCAACCTTTATATAATCAGGGACTCTTGGATCATATCTGAGATCTGAACAGCACTGAAGGTGCTCTTCTACCAGTGAAGCTACCCTGTGGGGCAGCAATAAAGCCATTATAAAGTTGAAACTGTAGTCTGAGAACAAACTCTTTTATTCCTCTGGATAACAAGTACTTCGAAGTTTATAATCTGGCAGTAGTTCATCTGGCATGCAGTATGTTTGGCAGAAGCTTAGATATGCCCATTAGACCTAAAAAAAGCCCTTACCCATGTCACTTTGCTAGCATGAAAAGAATGGTTGTAAAAGTAAGAATTTGTAACTTTGTTAGTCTTAAATATGGATTTCTTTTATTAATTTGTTATTTGTTGCCTTATTAAGGGTACAAGAATTTACACTAGCTAAATGAAGAAATAAACAACAATACAAGCATTTAGCAATCATCAGAAGACCGATACCCTCCAGCAAATACATTTAACTTCAAGATGTTTCACTGCAATTTATGGAACTACTCACATTTAGAGAAGACATTTCTTCGGGTGTTTTGAAGCTGGACGAAGTGTGTAAACAGCATCTTTCTCAAAATAGCAGAGCGAGCTAACAGCAAAAGCAACAGGCACATATTCCCCTGAGTCTCCAATTAGTTTACTATCCTCTGATGCATTTGTCTCTCCAAGCTGATTGTATTTTATTTGGATACATGATTACATACATTAAGAGAAATTAAGAGAAATATGGAGGAAAAGAATGAACATATTCTTGGAATTAAAGACCTGAGGAAAGACTGTTTTGAACAAAAATGATACCCTGATCTGCTACACAGTCTGCTTACTGGATATTTAATTCAGTTTTGCTCTGTTTTGTCAGTCAGAGCCTCTGTGTGCATGCACTGTGAGAGGATGAAACATTAGACTGATAGTAAAATGGGGGCACATAGGCACTGGCTTCTGTTTTTCCAGGGCCATCTTCACAGGCTGTGTTATCATGGTGCAGAATAGTATTACCACAAGGCTCCCACAGTTGGCTGTTGCTTTGCCAAAGCCCACATTATTCAGCACTGAACAGAGAGATTTTCAGCAGCGAATAGATCAGATCCATGCCAAGACTTCTTGGCTTCATGTGACTGCAGAGCAACACCAGAACAGAGCCTTTTCCCTTGAAGTTCCTGAACTTTAGGATCATCTTTCTTGACATTTGATTTCACTCAGTGTAGTTTGGGAAACTGTATTTCAGATCATGTTTTTTCCTTCTTCTTTTCTTGCTGTAAAGCTGCACAGTGAAGCTGGGTTAAAAAGAAAGCAGGTGTGAGCCTGCATTATTTAGTTCTATAAAGTGTTTTCAGGTGCATTTTATATCACTGGATTTGGTATGTGAGAAAATTGTGAAAAAAAGATTAAAGAATTGATATCCCTGTTTCAGATGTGTTAGAATACAGTCTTTGGAGGTGGCTAAAAATTAGCTCATCAATGTTTTTAATGGTTCTGGTATTCTGATTTTTATGGAGAATAGGATGCCAAAAAGCCACAGAATCATAGAATCATAGAATCATAGAATCATAGAATCATAGAATCATAGAATCATAGAATCATAGAATCATAGAATCATAGAATCATAGAGTGGGCTGACTTGAAAAGGACCACAATGATCATCGAGTTTCAGCCCCTCTGCTATGTGCAGGGTCACCAACCACCATCCCAGGCTGCCCAGAGCCACATCCAGCCTGGCCTTGAATGCCTCCAGGGATGAGGCATCCACAACCTCCTTGGGCAACCTGTTCCAGTGCATCACCACGCTTTGTGTGAAAAACTTCCTCCTAATACCTAACCTAAACCTCCCTTGTCTCAATTTAAAAAAAGTCAAACGTCCCCTCTTCTTCCTATATTGCCTGGAGGTTTCAAGAAATTAGACACATAGCTCTTGATTCTCATTACTTACACAATCTCTGGTAATTCTTTGTTCCCAGGAGCTCTTACTATGAACCACTCCTGAAAAAGAAACCATGATGCATCATAGAGGAAGATCATAGAAACATTAAGGTTGGAAAAGACCACTAAGATCACCTACCTAGTCCAACCACTATCTCATCCCTACCATCCTAATTAACCATGTCCTCAGTGCAGCATCTCCAGTTTCTTAAACATCTCCAGTGATGATAACTCCTCCAACTCTGAGATGGAACCAAGTGGCAAAATGCGAAGTCATAAAAATAACAGTCTCATGAGGAAAACAATGATATTTCCTTATAAAATTGTAAGGATTATCTGCCAAAATATTATGGAGGTTTGGATCGTATTAATGAAGGCATTTGAATACCTACTAATCATAAAGGCATTTAATTTTTGCACTTGAAAAGAACATTTTAATGAGTATGGATTCACACAGTTCACTTCTGTATTAAAACCGGAAAGATGATCAAATCATCAAGCTCCTGCTGACACAGCTGAACCAATGCTAACTCAGCTGGGAATTTTTTCCTAGAATTCCCTGGTGTGAAAAGGCTGGGGATATGCTAGCACTAATATCTTAGAACTTAACACTCCCAGACTTTTGGGAAATGCAATTCAAACGTAAAATTATATCTGTATGGTGGTTCAGAACTTAGATATGCATTTCTCAGTCCAAGCTAATATGCAATTTAAAATCATTCTAGAGGAGATAAATTTAAATATAACGAGTAAAGTGTTTTGCATTTTGAATAAGATAACTTTAAAAGGCACACATGAGAAAGGAAAGCTGTATCAGAAATGAAATCTTCTTCTAAGTATCCTCGATGTCTACAAATTATCTCAATTATTAATGTTTTGATTCATTGCAGTTTCTTTTCTATACCAAATAATTTCGAAGTTATAATCTGATTTCTCTGTTTTTCCTTTTGCTCACCTCTCAGAAATTTGATAGTTCATGCAATCCATATTAAAACTACTCCACTTTTGGGTTTGCTGAAGTTTGAGATGCAATAGTAAGTGCTAGTTTCTTTTAAATAATTAATTTATCTAGCTATCCATCTTCTGCCTGTCATATACAGTGTGATGTGTCTTGAATATTCTAGAGCATGGACTTGTACTAGGAATTTGAGAATAACAATGTAAAAGATTTTCAACAAATGCTCTGCAGAGATCACTCAACATAGAAAAATTTTAGTAGAACAAATGAAAGAATGTTTATTTATTGCTACAGAAAATATTGTGATGTGGAAAAGTGACTTGTCTTAAATTTAAGATTAACTTTATCCCCTTAGCCTGAGCCTTTAATCTGTAGAAAAGCCTGAGGATTTATGAGTGTTAACAGACCTGAATTTTTTATTTCTCTGTCTTTCTTTTTACTTGTTCATTTTCCATCTGTGTGTCCCCTAAGAACCTGAGAGCTATGATTGAAAGGAAAGATATGGTGATTTATTTGATATGTCTTTATTCTGCCACACAGGTAGCAGTACAGTTAAAACCAAGGTGATTGCAAATGATTTAGCTGAACATAAAGTTTTGAAATTCAATGGCACCAAGTGTTCAGCTGATAGCAATACCTGGCAAAGCAAAAGCGTTTTAAATGAGCACTGTTAATCTTTTAGTACTGTGTCAGTCTGTGACCCTGAGAGGTGATCCACAGCTCTTTATGTTCAAAGTTCCTATGGAATTTTTTCCTGTTTCCAACAAAATCTATAAAGATGATTATTCTAAATGTGAATATTTTGAAGTATATGCTAAAACATACATTTATTATTTCTGTAACTTCTTAATTATTCTTTATTGAAAAATAAAGTTGGTTTTCTAATACGTGAACTTTGATTCAAATTTTCAGTTGAAGAAAGAAACTGAAGTCTTTGTAAGATCATGTTCTAACTATGGGCTATTGTAGGTCTTTTTTTTTTTTTCTTTTTCTTTTCTTTTTTTTTTGTAAAGAATCCTCCTCTAATAGCTGCATACAAAGACATTTGAGTTTATTTCCAAGTTCTTCATCCTCAATTCTGCTAGAAGACTTGAAGCTTCAAAGTTAAGGTCAGGTTAAATACACTTCCATGCTTACTATTTCCTTTTAAAACATTTTCCAATCCAGTTGATAGTTGTGTTTTTTTTTTTACAGATCATTCTTTTCAAGCAGTTTCCCATGTGTTCTTGTAAAGAGTTTATGTCCTAACACCTGGCTTCCAAATTGAATGTTATGCCTGGAATTTACATTTTGTAACATCTAATACATAAGCACCCATGTTTTTCAACTTACCTGCTCCAAAAGAGATTGTACGGCTGTTTGTCCTTGCAAATTCACTGGAATAAACCAGAAATAATTCCACTAAATTTGATGTAGTTACAGTCATAACTGTATTGAATGAGGTCTTTCAAAATAAGTGCAATTAGCTCCTGATTGATGTAGGAAAAGCAATTTAATAACTAATGAATATTTGAGAGAGTCTTGCTGAAGGAATGTAAATGCACTGTAAATAGATTCACTAAAAAACAAATAGGAAAACATAAATCAGGAGAGGAAAATAATAAAAAATTCATCAACATAAAGACAATAACAAAGAAGTACATTTTAAATTCAAGAATGGTGTCTTCTTTTGCTGGAACGTTTTTTCTAGTAAACTCACCCCAAAACTTTCCTCTTGTCTCTTGTATCATCTATTTATTTGAATCATCCTGAACAATTGCAGTCTTCCTGTACTCAAACCTCACTTACTGAAGGACCTGCAGGCTTCAGTTTGAAATTTTTTAAGATAATCCAGCAGGTGAATGGGCAAATGAGTGTTTTGATATTCAGATACAAGCAAGCAGTTATTGGGTAGCTCTACTGCATATAGATGAATACTGGACAAATAAGATTTTTTATATTCATTCCCAGTTTCATCAGTTCCTCCCCAAACTTGAACACTGTAGCAGAAAGTAAAAGTATAGGTTCTTTTATTTGATGGTTTTACAGTGTTTGAAATTTTATCCTGTAGAAGAACAGAAAGTTTCACTGTGGCTTTTGTTGAAGGGAATATCTATAAAACCAGAGAAAATAAACATCTGAAAATTCAAGTACAACATTTGACAGGAAGATAAAATGAGGGATTAATTGTTTTCAAAGAGAACATGTGAAATGTATCCCATTTCTGTAATAAATGTGCTCAAATGTCACAACAAAGTTGAAAAAAAAGGGAATGGGAAACAAAAAAGGAAAAGGAAAGGGGAAGAAAAAGGGAAATGGAAGGGGAAAGGAAAAAGAAAGGAGAAAAATCTTTGCCAAATCCAACCAGAAAAAAAGCTGGAAGGAGTTTTCTGCTATAATTTGAGTGATGTTGCTCTTGTAATTCTATTTGGCAGTGGAAAAGATAATTGCATTTTCAACTTTGAACCCTTGGCATTCATTTCTGTACCATGACCTCAAGAGCCTGTTTGATTGCCAGCATACTGAGGTACAAAGAGCAAAGAAGTGGGAAATGACACAGCAGAAATCAGATTGCATGAGTCATTGTTTTTTAATTTCCGTTATGTTCCTTATATAATTTTGATGGCAGTAGACCTAAAGTTAATGAACAGTAGTAAAAGCATCTGCTCTAGCTATGTCAGTAGATTCACCTCTGTGTTCACAGCTGCAGCTCTGCAAAATTTAACCAAGGTCTCTTTGAAACAAGCTTTAAATGAACTAAAAAGTACTACAATTATATAGCTCATGAAGGAACCATATAGCGTTGTGGTACCATAAATAAATGCTGATATTTCCTCATTAGTGTGTACAATAGCAGTAGGTTAAAAAAATTGGAAATTCTGCATTTTGCACCCCCATTAGGATCCTATAAAATATTTAGGAGGTTAAGCAAAGTGAACAACTGGAATACTGTGAAATGCTCACTGTTCCTTTTACCCAGATTACTAAAGGTAAATGCCACCCTTTCCTCTCAGTGGTGCCCAGACTTTCCAAAGAGAGAAAAGCCCCATTAGATTAGTTTCTGGTCTTTGCCACAGAAGGTGTTACTTGTATGTAATTGCTCAGTTTCATTATTCCTGGGTTAAGAGAAAAGTGCACAGGTAAAAGAAAATGGCAAGGGACAGGGCCCTATAGGGAAGATATTTTAAGGGTTGATTCAGAAATACTTTGTAATAGCTTATGAAAATTAATTTCCTTAAAGATTAAATAACAAGCATCTACTTAATTTGTGCGTGTTGGTATTGTTGTGTGCAATCTATGTGAGGAAGACCATGGGAAACCAATTGGTTTCTCCTGGAAGTTGAATGAGTAAAGGTAAATTTTTGTTTGTGTTTTATATTCAGATCCTGCTCCTGGAAATTAAATCATGAATGCACACTAGTAGCTCAGTTCCCACAAAGGTTCCACTGGAGTGATTTTCATTCTCCCTTGCAGGGATGCCATGCAGTGGTACTGGCAGGGTAACAGGATGCTGGCACAGGGATCAAGAGCTTCTTGATTATTCTTTGTTCACCAAGATCCTCAGGCCTAAATCCTTAAATGAGAAATCTAAATCCAATGAGTTTTGCTTGACTCTGACTGACTTGCAGAGTTGTTGCCTAAATACCCTGGCTTTTGGAAAGCTGCTTACTCACCCTTGCCTTAATTTCCCAGCCTGATAACTAAAGGTAAATAAAAGCAAGCTACTAGGAGGCAATTCAATAAAGAGTTGGACGAATAAAATGAAGCATAGATGTATGACAAGTATCTGTGTTATAAAGCTGTAACCTTGAGTCCTCTTTTCAGCTATTACTTATCTCTGAAGGCAGTTCACTCTGGTGGGCATCCACATGCCATCTGCTGGACATCCAGAGCTCTCTTGAGCCCATTCCCACAAGCACTCTAGACCTGATGGTTCTGTAACATGACACATCTATCATAACCGAATTCATCACAGTCCAGAAAGCAGATATATGTATTCCTCCACCATCAGAGTCAAATTTGATTCCACTGAAAATGCACACTATGTTTTGACTAAGTTTTGAGCAAAAAAATTGAAGAACACACCTCCATCTTAGTGGATTTTATAACCTAATATTTACAGAAATGGTGAACATGGAGACCAAATCTGTGCTACTAACAGTCTGACTACTGTCATTAGGCTCATTATCAGCAGGAATGCAGGAATGTTGTGGAAGAGACTGACTAGGGAAACAGTGACCTCAGTTTCTTCACCCTCTGTTAAAAGCAATCATCCTACTTTTTAAGTAGCTGACCATATTCCATATTCCTTGTATCTGCAAGCCTGAAGTCTGGTGGAGCCAAGCCTGCTCTAGATCGGCTTCCTGCTCAGAAAGGCACCTCTAAGATTGCCAGAGTAACACAGAGATATGGCTTCGGGTTCAAGTGGCTGGGAGCAGTCGGCTCTGTGTCATGGGATGGGAGAGGCTATCTGTTCTGCCTTGGTATCATTGTCAGGTTCTTTCAAGAACAGCTAAGAGTCTGCTTTGCTTGCCCATCAGTATTAGACTACTCTGAAGCAATTAAGGAAAAATGGAATATTATCCCTAACTCTACTCACAAAATAAAACATTAAACCATTTCAGTTTCTTTTAGGAAAGGTCACAGGCTCTTTGGTTTGACAGATTCTGAACAGATGCAGGAACTTGTATTTAGGAGAGGACTGTATTCCCAAAGATTTCCTGCTGTGCTGTTAGAGGCAATTCCCTCTTCAGTGTGTTTGCCTTAGGGATTTTCTTTGCAGAAAGTGCAGTTTATTTGAAGGCCTCTATAACGTAGCTCATTTTTTCTCAACATTGCATAAGGATTTGAGGAACCTACCTCTGGTATTGCTAGAAATCTAGTGTTCTAGGTTTCAGCCCCAGAAAGCCAAATCATTTCTCTATTCTCCGTCAAAACAGGTGTCTATTTGAAGTCTGTTTCAGATTTTTATGTGTTTTAGTTTTCTTTAAAAATTAAGGTTTTCTTACTGTAAAAATCACAAAAGTAACTAAGTGCTCTGCATCATATATAATATAAATTCCAAGCACTTTTATAGCCGTAAGACTGACAGCCGAAGAAAATAAATGATTTTATTTGTGTCACAGTCATGATTGCACTTAAATCTATGGAACAAAAGCTATTCTTGTAGGTGGCAAAAACAGTAGGGTCAAGGGCAGGTACACAATGCCAGGATCTTCTGGAAGGCAGAAAGATGGTGTGATACTGGGCACACAAAACACCACGGAGTGGGGAGAACGAAACTGCACTGCCTTTAATTCTCATGGGCTGGGAGCTCCTGGGAATGCAGCTGACCTCCAGCATAGGTCACAGCTGCTCAAACGTGCACTATGGCACGTGTTTGCTGTAGGTGGAAGGTTGTTACAGGAGAGGAGGCATCTGACAAGTGAGGAGTTATGACTCCATCACCGCAAAGGTCAGGGTTCTCCAGCTCTGGTCTACATGCTGCTAATCCTTGCAAACAAAGTCTTTCATGCAGCAGCCTGAAAATTACAGTGCTAGTAACGTTTTTGTTCTGAAGATCAAAAATGCTTGCATTTGGTTTCCAACTTTGCTCAGAATTCATATTCCTAAATACAGGAACCAACTACTTACCAAAACTGAAACCAACTAGCATTTATTGAAGCATAGTAATCATAAATAAGGGATAGTTACTTGCAGTTTTATAACCCCTTTCATCGAGGATTTTCTGTATGCAGTGTAAGCATTCATTAACTGAAGCCTCATGATAGCACTGAGTTATAGCTATTTAAAAGGTGGAGGATTGATACCAAGAGAATAAGCAACTGCGTTATTTTTACAGAGGGAATGACTGCAGAGCCTGTGATGAAAAGATGCCAGAAATTCCGGTAGTATGCCCTTCTAAATTATGGTGCATCATTAAAAGTCACTGATAGATTTTTGCCCTTCTGAAACACAAGATATGCTACCCTTCCCTTAAAGCAATGAAGCATTAATAGTTGCATGGCCTTTTATAATTGTAGAACTATGGAAGGGTACAAAACTGAAGGCTATCAGGAGGACATTTAGTCCATTTCCCCAGAATAATCACTATTCTGACTGTTCCTGAAGGAGATCTGTTATTACAGGCTGTTTTACAACAGTAGGATGTGCTTAAAGAGCTCTAATATTAGAGATCCCCCGGCATATGTCTGCCAAACCATTCTGTTGATTTTCTAGCCCTATATTTTCAGTACTTTCCATGAAGTCTGACCTGCATTTTTCTTCTTGTTATTTAAACCTGTAGCTTCTTGTCCTGCACATGAGCACCAGATGTTCCTCCTCACCCTTTCACAATAACCTTATATGCATTTGAAAACTGTTATCATGACACTCATCCTCCTTTTCTTTAGGCCCCTTTGATCTCGAGGTCATGTTTCCTTGACTGCTGACTGCAATCTCATCTCTGGAATACTCCTCAACTGTTCAGAAACGTTCTAGAAGATTACTGCCTGAAAGCAAACCTGAGGCATATCTGGGGGGAGACCTGACCATACTTGTAGTTCACAATCAGCCCTCATGCTGTTACCGAACAGCCACCTTGCCAGTTGTTCCCCATCTTCAGTTCCCACAGCTGATAATTTTTGCCTGAGAGTTGCATTTGTCTCTATTGAATTTCACCTTGTTCTTTTCAGCCCATTCTTCCAAACTGTCAAGATGATTTTTGAATTTGAATCCTACCCTCCAATTTACTTGCAGCCCTTCCTAGCTTCATGTCAGCTGCAAATTTAATAAGTGTATGTTCTATTCCATAACTTAGGTCATATTGCATAGACTTTTATGAGCTCTGGGAAGAGTGAAAGAAATCAGCAGACAATTTGACAAAAGCCTGTGCTCCTATGTACCACTCAACTATAAAAACACTTCTTTTTTTTTTCCCCCTGAATCTATCTGAGTCTTCCTCAGTTTTTGTACTTTTTTTTAAACTCCCTTTTTTTTTTTACTCCCACTTTATTCATCTGGAAAAAAAAAATCTAATATTTACCATTTTTATTAATAGTTTTTAAATGTCTGTGGCAGGATGGAGATATCAGATGTAGAATGGTAGCCTCTTCGATAGTGTTTTCATTTTTGATGTTGTATTAAACTATGCAAATCACGAATACAATACAAATGCCTCTAATATGACAGAGATTATCCAAAACTGCTGACACCTACAGTTTCCAAGGGAAAATTTATCTGTGATCAGCATTAATCGGGTCTTTCTCAGAAGCTTTTATGTAGCCTTCCGCTCATGCAGGTCAGGGCATCTGCCAAAAGAGTATTTTCTTTGCTGTTTATATAGTGCAGCAAGTGACCATTTAGCTGAGAGGCAAGAACGTAAATCCTAATGTGTTTGATTTGCTGGGCTGTGGTGGCACCTTTTCCATCAGAAACAAAGCTCTCTCCTCCCTCAGCTTACTCAGCAGGGATCGTAAAGCTGGATAATCCCATGAGTTTCTGCTGCTAAACCTGTTGCAGATATTTAATATAAAATGACAGTGCCGCTGTTCTTCAAACTATTTTTGTGGCACTTAAAAAAATCTGAAGGCATTGACCCCTCATGAAACCAAACTTACAGTTAGCAGCAGATTGTTTCAGTCCTTTGTTTCAGTCCTTTGCAATTTACATTCATAAGTTGTCTGAAGTTATCTTGAAAGCAAAGGTTTTCAGTTGAGGTCATGTGACAATGTTTCTCTTGGATCTTGTAAAAAATCTTTTAAAACTTTAAAACCACCTTTAACGTGGGAATCAATGCAAATCAGGAAAACAGATTTTACTTAAAGTTTCTTTCAGATTTTATTTACTATAATTTGTCTATGTCTATGACTGGAAATGTAAAACTTTTCTTGCATCTTGAGGAATTTATTAAAAAGAAACTTGAATGGGTTTTCATACCTGTTATATTCTACATGAGGCCTTGCACTCTTTGCCAGTACAAGCCAGCAAGGAATTCTGTGATACCCAACAGCTGCTGCATAGGATGTGCCTTCTCTTTTAACCTCTTCATATGGCAGATTTTGGAAGTAGTGTTTTCACTGTTCTTTGCAAGGAGTTTTAAAATTAGTCCAAGACTTTACTTTTTAGACTACACTACCCAGAACTCTTAACAGGCAGCAGACTGAGAAGCTGTGATGTGATGAATTTTTAACTGAACAGCCTATGATCCTTTTTTTTTTTTCCAAAAATAAAATTCCTCTCTTCATTTCAGATATTCTCCATCCTTAACAAGGAAGATATACCACAGAGTATATTCTTTCATTTTCTGCTTTCTGCAGCATTTCTGGTTAGTGACTTTTAGTTATGTGTTAGAGCCTTTTTTAATGCAATGGCAGGTCCCTTTAAACTTTACCCAAAGTAACAGCAATTAAAGTTTGTGAGATGACTTGATCCTGAGGAAACCTGAATACGTTGCCAAGAAGAGGCATTGACACTTACTGGCATGCATTTCTCTATCAGACTGTTGATATAACCTCAAGCAAGATAGCAAACAGTGCCAGCTGAAAGACCCAGTGCACATAAATACATCAGCTGGAGAGGAGGGAGCCATAAATAACACTTTTAAAATTTATTAAAAGGAACTTCGGGCACAAAAGGACTTAGTAATTATTTTTCACTATTTCCTTTCTGTAGGATTCTCCAAACCATAAAGTGGAAGTCTTCATGTTCCTTTCATTCCCCAAAAGGAGACTATCATCAAAATCTCCTCTTCTGTGATCCATCTATTTTCCGAGGTCCCAGCAAAGTGAATAACCTGAGTCTATTAAAAATTTGGAGGAGTCTTTCCTGGTATGACAGGGCATGATTTAACCCCCAGCTAGGGGCACACTGAAAAAAAAGTCTCAGAAGCAAATGGATCCAGGGCTGCTGCTATGTGGCCAAACCATTTTATATTCTTGACTCTTCTTCTGTATTCCTCAAGGGCTGGTCAGTAAACCAGAGAGTGTGGGAGAATTGTCTTAGAGATTTGTTGTTGTTATTGTATATGTCATCAGCTGTCAAGAGCAAAAAGACCTTGTCAGCCTAAAACAAAACTGAAAAATGTATCTTGTATTGCTGCAGTGAAGAATCATTTGGGAAAGAATTGAGAGGAGTAAAGTTTGATTGCAGTTCCTAGAGTAAAGTACAAAGAGTTTGGAACTCACTAAAAGGAAAAAACAATAAACTCTCCCAAACATACTCCTTGCTTTCTAATACCCCAGCCTCAACATTTATTTTTCCCTTTTTTGAATAATGGTCTAATATTACTGAACCAAAGAGTGAGCAATATCTCACTTCTTTGAATCTTCATGGTATAAGTTCACCAGCATAAATTCACTTCTCAGCTTGGTCCATTGAATATTAAAATCTACCACTGCTTGCCATAATCCCACAAGAGTCAACAGCTGATATATAGAAAGCCGTTTTCAGCTATATTATCCCTGCATATAGTGAGGATATTTAATATATCTGTTCAGAGATGCCTTGCTGGTGGTACACTAACCAGCAATAACAGCACTACTTCTGATTTCTGTATATTTTCTCTCATGGAATAACTAAGGAAAATCAAGAATATCTTTACTACCAACAAGAGATAGACCCACACCATCAGTGTCATACTGACCTACTTTCAACCAGTTACATTTATAGACCTTCATTATGTGTCAACGTGTGTATTGATCTAAAACACATCAAAAGTGAGAAGGAGAGATGTCATTTACTTTCTTTAGGGACCACATGGTATGTGGTCATAACTACCATTAAGCTTAGCAGAAAGAGGAGGTTCTTCATTTTTATAGTTACTGACATTTTCTTTGGAAAATGAAGATTTTGCTTGTTTAAGAAAAAAGAATATTTGACAGTGAAATCACAGTTTAGAACTATTTCTGTGTTGTAACAGAACAGTACTTCACTCCCTCACTCTGGGCTGATGAATGGAATCATCTCTGATGCCCAAGAGGATATGATGGACTGCCCAGCTGTGGAGGTGTGGGCTGTACCTTCAACATTAGAGAGAGCTGCATAGAGGAGATTGTGTTTAGGTAACCTGTCCAGCTTCTAGAGGAGAAGGAGAGGTATGAGGAAAGCAAATGGTATCAGCTCAGAAAGCAAATGGTATCCTGGGCTCTTTCAGAAGAGGGGTGGCCAGCAGGGACAGGGAGGTGATTGTCCCCCTCTACTCTGCTCTTGTGAGGCCCCATCTGCAGTACTGTGTCCAGGTCTGGAGCCCCCAGTACAGGAAAGACAGGGAGCTGTTGGAGAGGGTCCAGAGGAGAGCTGCAAAGATGATCTGGGGTCTGGAGCACTGGGGTCCCCTGCAAAGACAGGCTGAAGGAGATGGGCTTGTTCAGCCTGGAGAAAAGAAGGCTGTGGGGTGACCTCATTGCAGCATACTTAAAGGGAGCCTACAAACAGGAGGGGAATCAACTCTTTGAAAGGATAGGTAACTGCAGGACAAGGGGAAATGGTTTTAAGTTGAGGGAGTGGAGATTTAGGTTGGATGTAAGGGGGAAATTATTTACGGAGTGGTGAGGCATTGGAACAGGCTGTCCAGAGAGGTTGTGGATACCCCATCTCTAGAGGTGTTCAAGGCCAGATTGGATGGGGCCGTGGGCAGCTTGGTCTAGTATAAAATGGAGAGGTTGATGGCCCTGCATGTGGCAGCGGGGTTGGAGATTTGTGACCCTTGAGGTCCCTTCCAACCCTGGCCATTCTGTGATTCTGTGAAAGGCTGTGAAAACACTTTAGTGCCTCCAAATCAAAATATCTTCACTTCTATTGCTTCTGTTCTTCCATGAAATATTGGCACTTTCAGCAATGGCCACTTCCCATGCTTTCCAAAAATGTTTGCTTAGGTGCAAGCTTAATCGGTTATGAAAAAGAAGTAATTCAATAGAAATTTCATTCAAAGTATGTGTTGGTTAAACATGATGGACAAACTCCAAATCTTATGACATTTGGCACTATTTTCAGTTCAGGAGAGTAGAAAAACATTTTGGTTAAGAACTGTGGAAAGAAAATCAACTTTAATCAGAAGCAAGTGAAGGAGTTGAGAATCAAATACAAGGGAAAGTAGCAAGTTTTTTTTGAAATGCAGGCTGATTTGTATCTGCTATATGGATGTTATAGATGACTGCATATATTTTTCAAACATTTCTGTATTTCTATTTCTATTTCTTCACATGGAGTAGTTATATCTCAAGTTGTACAAAGCCACTTTTTTTCCTCTTCTTTTGTAACCTGAAAATTGTATTCTTTATTACACACTACTGTCCCTCTTTGGTAATAAATAAAGAGACAAATACAAAATCTACCTCAGCTGAAGAGGTTACTTTAGGAAACATGGCAGCCTGTGTTTGAGGGAAAGAGTGGATGAAAAAGGGAGTTTCATCCAACCGTAAGAATAGCCCTTCTGCAAAGACTTTGTTCTTGTTGCTGTGTTAAAAATAGAAAACATTTTTTCTTGCTGAGATTAGGAGTAGATCAAAGCCACTGCAGATGATGAGCAGATCCGAAATGACATAAGACACAGCTGTGAAGAATAGTGATGACTCAAGAAGAAGTGCCCATAAATTCTGGAGGTACACCAATAAAAACATGTTTATTCAACACCAGAACTCTTAACACTTGGGCAAAGACAGAAGTAGAGCTCTGATCCTTCTTAGGGCACCTCCTCAAAACACATTCACTGCTTCTTCATGTCAGTTTGCTGTTCCTGGAATGTAGGAAGAAATCACCACAAATGTTTCACAACTTACAGATATCCCCAAATACTCCATGATAGTTTAAAAGCCTTAAGGACCCAACTTCAAAGATAAAAATATGGGCTGCTGTTATAACTGGTGGGTTTGGGGTAGAAAATCCCTAAAGACATTTCAAGTATAATCGCTCCAACACCTGATAGGCAACAGAGGGAAACTGTGACCAGCTATTGGAGTACACCTGCTGAAAAGTTGTCCTCATCAATGAATACTGGCTTAAGCTTTCCCAAACACACTGTCTGTTTCTTTCCTCTCTCAGCCCTCCCCATAAGAAATATGTGTCTTATTTGCATGGAACCACTGCTTGTGAGTAAAAATACTCAATTCCAGTTGACTCAATTCCAGTTTTACATCACTAAATATGACCATGGTGTTTCATGCTATCACAAGGAAATGTGACTCATGCAGAGCCTCATGTTTAAATTTTGCAATTTTGAACTTTTCACTGAAGTAAAAATTCTTTAAGGATCAGAAATGGTTAAATAATATTTTTATTTCACCACCCCCACCTCTTAAGATGAATATCAAAAATACAAATGTTCTTACTATTCTTTCTTTCTGTTTCAATTATTTGGACGCTCACTCACCTGAATGAGCTGTACGACTGAAAACCATCATTCTTTTCCTGCTTCCATACTTTATCTTCATGAAATAACTTACGGTGCTGTGCCTAACAATCAGGGACTCTGGATGCTGTGGATTTTTAGCAGTGAACTGTATTTAGAAGTCATCATAGCAAGTGTTTTCCAGGGAACTCTCCGTACTTTATCTTTCTGCAGCTGTCATCATTTTTATGAAGCTAAACTGGATCGGTGCATGATACTAAATCTAGCAGTTAGCTCACTTGCTCTAGGTGATGGTCTTCCAGGAACCTTCCAGAACAGCATGATCTTCCAGGACTGTGCTGCCCAAGGCATGCTAAGAAGGTACATCCTCTGCTTTGAAAGTGTGTTACATAATAAGGAAAGACAATCCAATTCAGTGTTAGCAATTATTCAGAAAGCATGAATACAGGGGAGTGAAAAACAGATTTAGATATGTACCCTTTCTCATAGACTGCTTTGTACAGATTATCTCAGAACTGAAACTTAATCACATACATTTTTTGCAATGAAACATGAACTTTGATAATTAAAGGAATAATTTTACAACAGTGAGATAACAGGCCTTCTAGGTAGAAAATCAGTAGATGTCTCATATATTGAATTAAATATACAGCTGCACCTTCATACATAAACTTAGGAAATATGGACTATATGAAAACAATTATTAGATGAGTGCATTACTCAGTGGAACTAAGCATATTAAATGAGTAGGTGTTATTTAATACATGATTAAATTTGAGGGATGAGCTGAGTGGGTGTTTACAGGAATTGTCCTGAAGACTATGCAATGCTTCTGTTTGTGATTTGCAAGACAAGGTGAAGAACACACATATTAAGTTCACCATCTGGAAAGCATGTGTATAAGAAGACAAGATTGCAATTACAATGGTTGATAAATTGAAGATGTCGTCTGGAAAAATAGAATGCAATTCAATACAGAAAAAATACAAAGTTCCATCTGCCTTTTTGCAGGAAAAAATGAACCGCACAAAAGCAGAAGAGTAAGGCAGTTCTGCAGAAAGAAACTGGGATTTAAAATGAGTCACCAGAAAAAAAAAAGTTGTTAAAAAGGCAAACAACTGCACGTGGGTGTACTCATTAAGTAGCAGTTGTAACTGTTATTTCTGAGTAAGGTTATGTCTTCAGCGTGTCCTGTGGTCAGCTTGGTACTGGATCACAAGAAGGATCTATTGAAAGGCAGCAGTAGTGAAAATTGTAAAGATTAAGGATGGATATCTGGGGAAAAAATGAAGGTGTTCAACATTTTTTGTTCAATAATGAGAAGTTTTACATAACATTCTTAAATGAGGAAGAGAACGAGCTCTTCCTTTTGTTTACCTGTCAGATAGGAGCAGATGCTCTTGAGTTATAGTAAGGTAAATGCAGGCATAAGAAATGATAAAAAGCAAAGGATAATGCAGCTCTGGATAAGTGTTCAGGACAGCACTGAAAACACCACCTGAGAAATTTTTAACAGCAGTTTGGACAAATTCCTATCAGGAATGGCATAACAGTAGCTCACTCTGTCTCAGAGTAGACAAAAAAGTAGATGATTCGCTGAGTTATTTTCCATTCTTGTTTTCTGTAATTCCAGGATTACATTAACATTTGACTATATTTGTATTCTATTAGCTGAAACAGCCTTACACTGGATTTTTAATATTTCTATACTTAAAACACAATGAAATATCTTCATTCCCATCAAACCTTTGGCCAAAACAAAAGAATTATCTTCTCTGACATGTGCCTGACATATCACAGGATAGCTTTATCCATTTCTTCCTGATTAATTATAAATCTATGTTAAAAACTTCATATACATTTGATGGATTTGAGCTTTTGATCATTTCAGCCTCTCCTTGCCTTCAGTCTGCCATCTGTCTCTCTGGGGACATCTCTCACAATCCAGTCATCTGAGTAACGGTTACCAAAAGGTATCTGTATCCAGCAAACAAAGGAACACTCATTATGGAAGTATATCCTCTCTCCCCTCTGTGGGCAACAGGTATCATCTCTGTTAGAGACACAGGAGATGCCTCTGATCTGACATTAAAACCTTCACTGATCGTACTGCTATCTTTATGGGCACGTAGGGGTTTTACCCCTGCCTTTACAAAAGGATGCAGAGGAGTCTTTATAGCCACGTAATGTCCCAGTCTGTTAAAAACACTCTTAATGAATTAGAACTAAATGTAAAAATCTATGAAATCAAAGGACGATCAGCAAACTTGAAACAGATCCTTTACAGGCAGTCTCCCTACTGTGCTGACTGTGCATTGGTTTCTTCCTTTGTGATCTATAATAATAAAGGAATCTAGAGAAATATTTATGAAAAAAAAAAAAAACAGTGGAAGTGTATTTTAAGAACAGTATTTCTGCCATCATTTGATTCCCTTTGAAAAGTCTGCCTTATTCCAACTAATAAATGGCTAAAGCATCCCAGTTTCCCAGTGATAAAACCTTTACACAGAGCTGCACAACCGCATGCTCTCTTCTCCTCTGCTTAATATTATTTAATGTGAATTTTCTGCTGAGAAAGCACGAGCAGCCTAGATAAAATGTAAGTATTGCAAACTTGGCTGACAGTAAAATGGAATCTTTGCCTACTCCTGACTATAACAGTTATATCAGTGATCAGTGACATTTCTGCTTTGCGTTTTATACATCATTCACTCTTGTGTATCCCAAATCAGTCTCTGTAGTGTGACGTATCTGTAAAATACCAATATTTTACACAACGCTGCCCAGCACTATTGCAGGACTACAATTTCTTCACTGATGGAAAAAAATGTATATAATACTGAAAAACCGTGAACAGCTGCAATTTTAATTTAAGCATTTGAAAAATTCTCTGTTGCCTCATAACATGATTTCAGACAGCAGTGTTAGTGGTTTGCATTGCACACTGCTGAAGCAGAGCAATGAAGTGCAAACTTCAGTTTCATCCAGCAGTGATCATTCAGCTGGGAGCCAGAAGAAAGTCTGCCTGAAGAGAACTTTGTAAGAAATCCACTGTGACGAAATGGGAATGTGTCTGGGATTTTTCACCCTATTTGTATCTACTCACTGCCTTGCTCCCACTGATTAATGCATGGTTCCTCAAAGCCTAAAAGATATATGGTATGACAGGTAGGCTTTTTTCCTACAGCCCTGAGCTTTGTTTCTTTGAGATATTCTTGCCGATCCAGGAAGCTACGCAGGTCTTTCTCTGACTGTGAACTTCTGCATGCACAACTTTTGCAGATGGAAATACACTATTCCAATATTTTTTTTTAGATGTACCTGAATCACAGAGAACTTGGGGATGAGCTGTCAGTGAGGTGCACAGAAATGAAAAATAGCATTTCCTCCAGCTACTGCCTCACATTAAAAATTGTTTTGCAAACTTGCAGAGTGGTGGTTGGGCTTGGTTCGTATTCAGATGGCCTTTCTTCCTCCGGAAAATGAGCGCTTTGCAGCCTACCCAGCACTGCTGAGCAAAACAAAGCCCGGGCAGAGGCTGCCTCATAGACACACACATTATCACCTCTCTGAGCTGATAACCACAGCCGGCAGTGTATGAACGAAGGTGCCACGCATGTGGTGATTATGCAATATGTATCCACACCATCCAACTCTCATTAGCATCAGTGCGAGCATCTTATCAGACTGGGCTGCTTCGCAAACGAATGCTGCCAGGCTGCTGGAATTATCTGCACAGTCAGATGCTCATTTTTAGCTTTTTCATCGTGGCTGAAGACAACACCACTTGATCTCAGCAAAGTTATTTTAAAAGCCGAGAGTTTGCCAATGTTTCTTTTTAAAGGATCACATCTAGTGTGACTCATTACTCCTGGATTTCATTTGTCAGAGCAGCCAAATAGTCTAGCTTTTACATTCCCACTGGCCATTATCTCTGTTTGTTAACAGCTAAATGGCTGATGCAGAGATATGCATTGTTCCTGTATTTTCTTACAAGGAAAGAGCTTTTGCTGGAAACAAAATAGTAAGAGAAGAATCCAGAAGTATAAAATAATCTATAGCTTTTAAAGAAAAAGATGGCTATTGACTGGGAATATTTTCATACAGTATAGTTTACTGGCTCTGGGGGGTTGATTCATTGGATTTCTTTCTCTTTAGATTACACATTGCATGTGCTGAAATAAGGTCTTGTGCCACTGACACCATATGTTAAATAATCATTTCTAGCAGAAATCAATACGTTAATTCCAAATACATCAATCGGTTTCCACAGTATAATCTTTATTCATCAAACTAGCACCAGGATCTGCTTAAAGGTGAGTATGGGAATGATCCTGTATGTATTCAGACATCCATTTTGATGAGTGAAGGTCAACCCATTGGACACTCAATACAACTGATTTTAGGTAAATACTCCAGTTAGTTGTGGTCTGAATCACTGTAAAATTTGACTTCAGAAACTCTTTGATTAGCTGATGTGGAGTCTGAACCATATAATTATAGAATCATGCACAGTTAGGGCGGAATTCATTAGCTAACACATTAGAATTATCCTTTGATAAGCACAGAGGGAAAATCATTGTTGCTTCATACAATAGGTATTCTACACTTTGCGCTTTTCACGTTTGCAGTATGATGCTGCATCCACTTGCTTTCTCATTAGCAGTGAATGATGATGATGATGATAATGATGATGATGATGATGGTGATGTTACATAGTTGTTTGAAACGATTTCATGCAATACTTAGCTTAGAATATTCCTGCTTCTAGTACAAATGTTAAAGCAAATGTTATTCAGAAGGTTTCAAGCTATTGATATTTCACCTTTATAGAAAGATACCCTCTAATAAACTGCTCCATTATAAGAGTAGCATCAGCAGTAAAAAGAAACAAACATTTAAATTGTTACTGCAACCAATAAAATCAATTAAATCAATTTGTTTTATGAGTAAGGTAACAATGTTTGCTACTTGTAGATCTGTTCATTTAAAGCTGATAGATCTAAAGCAGGCAAGATTTCATTCCGAAAACCAATCAGGAACATCTTCCAAGGTATGGAAGACCAGACTGTTCTGGGACACAGCAATTGCAGATAGATGTGTGTCTGCATCTGCAGGGCAGCTGTTGACTGGACTTTGCAATGAACCAAGCAAGCAGAAATTCTGTTGTAATATGGGAATGAATTAAGGCAATATTATTAAATGCACACTGTACAGCTACATAAAACTATTATTTCTTCTGTGAGGATGTTACACTTTGAGATCATAATGTAATTGTGTTAGTTACAAGGAAGGACAAATAAAAGACTAATGATATTAACTATCTGGTAAAATAAATAACATTTCTGTGATGGCAATTAAATATTATAATCACAGCTTTTCCACCATTATGTGAAAAAAATTATTGAGCTACACCTGTAATTAAAATTTTTACTTTTTTAAATGAAAATAGTGCTAATAGGTATTGTGTTCAACTGAACTGTTTCCATACTCATTCAAACTATCGTGTAATGATAACACTAACATACAAAATAATTCAGAAAATACTTTTAGGTCTGGAACCATTCTGTGTGATTTAGGAGTCAACAGAATCTGCGTACTTAAAATAACCTCCAAAAAATCATGTGCAACAACTTGCTATTAGGCATATAACACTGAGAGGTGACTTTTCATACAATTCATGAGCATGGCACCCTTCTGCTCTCCCTTATAAACAAGGTGTCCAATCCAAGCATGCCAGCAACCTACTAAACCTCTGGACTTTGGGGATAGGCTATCCTCTATGGATATATTGCAAATTATTGTCAGAATGGCCATAGGGTGGCCTGGCTGTGGCCCAGAACAGGCATCATATGTACATCTTAATACGTCTTCTGTCTTACTGAGACAAGTCTGGGTACCTATTTTATATCATCAACTCATAATAAGGCAGAGAAGAGAGCTTAAATCCTCTTGTTTTCCCTAGTAAATCCCTCATGGGGTAAATGTACCCACCAAGGTCAATTCTTCCTACAAATAGGTTGATATGGTATTCCAACATATATTTTATGTAGAGAGAAGTTGATGAATTCATTCCTAATACATCACCTCCATGTTTCAGGTGACAAGTCCAAGCCAAGAAGTGTTGCTCACGGGCATCATGGCAATAGCATTCATGGGTTGTGAGTACTCTGCTTGAGCACAGTGCTTTTTTTTATGGTGAGTGACCTTGAGCAAATCGTTTTTCCAGCTATGATATGAGGAAAATGACTCAGTCTTCAATTTAAAATATGTTACAATCTACGCCTGAAAAGTTCCATATGAGAAACAGCTATTATTATTAAAAGTGATGCAAGGATCTGTATGAAGTCCCCCTCAAACAATGTAAGATCTATTGTTCTTTATCTTCACTTTTCCTTTTGCCTTCACCCTCTTGCCTCCCACAAATCCATTCCCATACTCAACCTTTGTGAGACCACCAAAGCAGATGCAATAAGCAGTCTGGAATAATTACTTCAGTTTAAGGCAAGTAATGAGATAGAGAACAAGTCAATAAACAAGCTGATGAAGATTCTCCCTCACAACCCAAAACAACCCTATAAACTTACATATATATCCTCATACCATGTTTCTTCTGCAGTCCCTCCTCTTTCTCTCCTTGTTGTTTCTCTGTTGTTGTTACTTGACATGCTATATCTGCTTCAGTCCAAATGCCCTTAAAGGTAAGGGCTATATCTTTTTCCCATCTTTATTGTGTCTCCATATAAAAGTAGGAATGAACATTACTTTTGAAATATTTTCAAGAGAACGCTTTGATGATTTACTGTTCTGCGTCTTTGTAAACACTTTGTTATCTCCCCTGCAGGGAATCAACTGCCTCTTTTGGATCTTTTGTCACTGATACTTTCTGAGTGTTCCTGGTTTGTCTATCACAGAGCTGAAATGGATGCCTTTAAAATAATTTGCTTCGTACTGATTTATTTCTTGCAGAGTCATATCACCCCAAGGCCGATTCTCACTACCCTTTGCACAGTTACTCACGCTGCTTGGTGCACTGCTGATTCTTCCTGCTTCCTCTCCAAGGAGATTGCTTTTCTCACTGCAAGACTGCACTTGATTTCTGAAGAAACCTAAAGGCTATCTTTGCAACAGCATAAGGAAAAGCAAGGGTCTGGCAGGGTGTGACACTGTGTCCCTGGCCCTTGGTATTCACGGGATACCCTTGGACTTCCTGATCCATTATCTTTATCAGCACACAGCAGACATTTACTCTTTGAGTTTTTCTCAAGGAGTTGTTTCTTGAACTCATTTATAATTTTGGCTTCCAAAGCATCCCGTTGGAATGGCATTTACAGGCTGTGCATTACATGAAGACATACTTTTTCTGTAAAGACCGCAGTGTTATAGCCTCATTTGGTGCCTCTGTGTTCTTGTCTTATGAGATATAATAGCCATCATTCTCTCTCTTTCCTCTTGCCATTCATCATTTTATAACTCACAATCTCTTTTAAACTTTTTTTTCCTCTATGTTGAAAAGTGCTATTCTGTTTAATATCTCTTTGGACAGAGCCCATTTCAAGCCTCTTCTCTGTGCCCTTCATTGTACCTTATCCTTTCTGAGCTGGGGCATCCACAGTCATGCCTAGCATTTAAAACTGGGGTTTGTGCAGTGATATAATGATGTTTTCTCTCTCTCAATTCCTGGCCTGACTAATATACTACCGGTATATATTTCTAATATCCTGGGCAGGAGGAGGAGTTAGCTGCTATTAACCTCAGAATGAACATTTTCAAAGGAGTATCCACAAAGACTCCTGCAGTCCAACAGATCATTATTATTAGATAGCATATTTTGCATGTAATCCTGCTATTCATTTACGCTACCTTTCTCTGGATTGCTTTTACTGAGAGGGTGACAGCTTCTGATCCCTAAGACTGAAGTGTAAAAACACAGATTCTGATGCAAATAGCAACAGAAAAAAAGAAAAAAAAAATGTCTTTATGTAGCAGCATATTTTTATAAAGATTGTGAGCTGTGTTGATAATTGTTGGTGAAGACTAGCAACCTTACTCTGTCACTTAGCTAGAATGACCTATATAGTTCATTTCAGTTCACTTTCCTTCCCAGAGGCTCTCATCTGATCCATATAAGTTGATCTTTTCCAATTTTCCCCGCTTTCTTCATATTTTCCTTGAGTTTTCATTTTCAATGCAAACAAAAGTCACAAGTGAAATGAATGGACACCAGACTTCTCAGTGAAGTCATATCTAGTTCTCCTAGCTCATCCACTTGTCTTGCATTGGGACTCGACAGAAAAGGATGGAAAGAGGAGAGATGACTGACAAATTCTTCTCTATGTAAACAATTAAAACAAAGAAATACATCGACTCTTTCTTCCCTTTAACTCTTTGTGGACATTAGTTTAATGGCATTAAAAAAATTAGAGCAGGGGTTAGGAAAATATTTAAAGATTAGTTCAGGAAAAGCCTGCAATAAACAAACTAGAAGGCCGGTGGAATTTTTCCTTAAGGCATTTTTATAAAACAGAAATAGTTATTGGAAATGATTCAGTTATATTCATCCTGCCTCAGTACAAAGCAATGGCCTGGACACTAGGAGGTTCTTCTCTGCTCTGCCTTTCCTCAAAATATAAATTAGAGTTGAAGACACTGCATAACCAAGCCATAGCTCCCAGCCACATTACAGATGACTGTTATCGGTTCAACAATATCAGAGAAATGCTCCTTTTCATATTTTTAAGTGGCAAGCTTCAGAAATCTGTCAGTAAAATAAAGCCTGAAAGAGAACATTCCATCTGGGCTAACCTTTTTTCCCGTATGTCAGTCCCAGTGAAATGTTTTATGTATGTATTCTTTGGAAAACATCTAGCAGAAACAGCTGTGTGTGCTGCCCACCTGCTAAAGCCTACAATCTAGTGTTATTTCAATTAGATTTGATTGCAGGAAAAGTTTATGAAACAGCTATCAATGATTTCATGCCATCTGGCTTCCGCTTTTCTCCTGTTTAGAGAAACCCTGTGTTTACATTGATTGGCCTTCTATATATACAAGCATGATTGAGTTTTATTATTCTTTTTATTTGTCTGATAGTAGCGTGCTTGGTGCTGTATGAACTTACAATGGAAGAGATGCTGTCAAAGATTCAAGCTGTGAAGTTCAGCTCAGATGTATACAAGGTTTCAGCTGAGAATGTACCAGAAGGGAAATTGTATTTCTGAAAGTCTGATTTGTTAATTAGAATAGAGAGTTTCCGTTGATGGTAAAGAATACTTCATTCTTGTTTTGGCCATGTAATAAATTCTAGAGCGACGCAGTACTGTGGTTCCTTTCCAGAGTCAGCAGAAAGAAACAGAAGCTTTATGAGGAGTGGATCCAGCCAAGTCATGTCTTGAGTGGGGGTAGATTACCTCTGAAGATACTTTTCTTCATCATCATGAGAGCTTAGACAGCCAAACTAGTTTGGAGCCTTAGCATCTCAACTTCTAAAATCAGCAGATTTTAGAAAAAAAGTAGAAGAGTTCTCCCTTGACTACTGACTTCTCTGGCAATTTTTAATCCTCGTTAAAGGATATTCAAGAAATGCCCTCCCATAAGCTATTTTTTGTGTCTAGCAACATTTAAAATTTCTTTCTTCTGTCAGATGGAATGTGAACCCATTAGTCTGTTAAGATACTGACTTCATTTTTCTTTCTTTCCCCAGAATCGTCATGTTTTTGTTGACTGTGAGGATTTGGCATGTAAAAGTCAATATGAAACTGGCTGTCTCATCGGTAGAACAAATTCCTCTTCTAGCTTTGACTTGGACTCAGTTGTGGCAGGCTTTAACTCTGGTTTAGTTAAACTTGATGTTTCAAGCTTAAACAGAAGGCTTCATCCCTGTTCGTATGAACCACCTCTAGGAAATAACACATCAGACTGACCCAGCTATTCTCCCTGTTCATCCCTCCTGATATGAACCTAGTTTAGGAACATGACTGGACTCTGGAATTAACACCATCTGCTCACACTGTGCTTGCTTAAAGTTCGCTTGTGCCACTCGCCTCTTCCTTCACAGAAGTATGACATGTTGTGTGAAGCTTGCAGAAAGACTGGACATATGTTAAGTTGTCAAACTCAGCGGTCTGGAGGAATCTCTTCACTTTGGAAATGCTATAACCTTTTGAAACTTTGTAAAAAGAAGAGCATTCTTCCATTAGAGGATACATACCTCTTCTCAGCTGACATTTTGGTGTTTCTTCTATAGCTGTGTACCTGCCTGGAATGCTAGATATTCATAGAAATTAGATTAAAAGAATTTGGATAAAACCAGTGAGAGGGATTGGGGGGGGGGGGGGGGGGGGGGGGAGAGGAGATTCTGGTGAACAATGTCTCCCTTTAATTTTTCTGTAACGTCCACTACAATGGTTATTTGCTCCTGGACTTCAACTGTGTTGTGTAACTGCAGTGCAGGGATTGTAGTAATGTTTTAAACCAGTGTGCAAGCATATGATTAAACTTCAGTGGAAATTTTTCACCAGGTACTCACAAGAAGAAATCCACTCCAACTTATATGTCCTTCTGTCTTTTAAGAACAGAGTAAGAACATCAGTTGTCTGTGCACATTCCTTGCTTTCCCTATTGCACAACATTTCAAACATTTTACTCAGAAAATAAAAATGACACAAGCCCGGTGGAGTAGAAAACAATGTACTGTTACTGCATTCTAAAATTAAATATTTGAACAAAGTGAATAATTCTCTTCAAACCCAATGAAAGTGGAGGAAAAGACAAACATATTTGCTTTTGCAGATTCTCTTATGAATTATTTACTACTTTACTAAAGCCATTTATGTTAATAATATTGTAATAAGCAGTGCAGCTCTGACTTGTGTTTGGCAGAGGACACTTTGGGGAAGAGCTCAGGAAACACTGCTTCAACTTCCCAAATTTCCCTGAAATACAAATGGTATAATGAAGCCAGTACTGCTGAAAGTGTATGAATGTAAATGGATATAGAGTATAGCTCATGTTTAAAGAGTATCTAAACACAGACTTTACCATTTTATTTCTTTATTTTAATTATTAACCTGCATGACCAGTGCACAAAGTGGCCAGAACAAATATAATCAAAGCTATCTGTAAAAAGGCAGTGTCTGCAAGCACTTTAAAATATAAAGGCAGTGAGCCTTATTCTGACAGACTCAAGAACTACCTGGGTCCAGCCTTGCTTTTTCTTTAAGAGGTAAGGAATTGAAGCATAGGAACAGATGTGCAAACATCAAAGAGATGGGTATTCTTTACAGGAGTAGCACTCTGCCTTGCTGTAATCAGCTGTAAGACACTTTGTTTACCTAGGCAAGAACATCTAGGACTCCGAATTTGAGAAATATCAAATCAGGGAGTTTGGGAAGCTGAAAAACTTTGGGTATCTGAACATCAGTGATTTACTTCAAACTCTTGTATGAGGCTATGGAAGAACCTGGTCTTGTCCTAGACCTTGTATGGCCCAGCTCAAAACTTTGTGCTTTGATGAATTTTCCTGTAATTGACATTACATTTTGAAACTATCTGTTAAGATGTTATTATCAGTAGATTGATTCATATATGCCTACATGAATATAAAATTCTATTCAAGCTCTTAAGCTGCCAAAATTTACATTTGTCCTCAATGTTAATTCTCTGCACTTGGCAGGACAGATCACGTGTAAAGTAATGAACAATGGATCCAAGTCTTTGCAGGAATGATCACACGAAACAAACAAACAAACCTTAAAATCTCTATATTAGCTGCCTGTTCACTGGATGGATGAATACAACCTCCTGTAAAAAAAGGAAGAACACCCACCCTCACCAACACAGAAAACAACAACCCTGATGACAAGCTAATACAAAGATTCTGAAAGAACTGGGTTATTACCATGAAAAGAAAATCAGCAATACAATCGGCAATTTAAGGAGCAGCGAGTGTCATTAAATAAATACATGTGCAAACCAGAGTCTAGCATTATTGCCAAAAATCGGTCTGCAGAATATGGAAGTGATTAAGCTATTTCATTTGAAAACCTTTTCATACTTTGGGCCCATCTGATCTGAGAAGTGCAGTAGGAACAAACAGAATTTGTCATATATATATATGTATTTCTGTGTCTGTATTCAGAATAAATTTAAAGTGTAAGGAAGCGGATAAGAATCTGAAATTAAGCTCGGATCACTACCTCAAAAAAAAAAAAAAAAAAAAAAAAAAGATAGAAAACTTTTGTTACAAAACCTCAAACCTTTATAGGTTTATTAGAGACTTAAAACTCAGATTTGTCAGGAGATCAAAATGGTTTATGAAATGTCTTGAATAGGTGAAGGTATATTTATAATTCTCCGTGGAACCCATGCAGATCTTTGTGTTTTTCTGCATGATTTCAGAGTGATATGAAATAACATTTTGTGGCTTGACACTTTCATCTGTGTTTCACTGTAGGAGATTTTTGTAACTCTGGATAGATCTTCAGCTGGTGTAAATTTTATTCCAGCTGAGCATCTGGTCCTTATTTTCACTGATTTTATATTAGTTGAATGAATAACAAAACTGTGAAGAAATATGTTCATAAAATGAACATGGTATTCAAAATATATTGCTTGAGAAGAATTGTATCAAAACAGATGCTGGATTACAAAGAGGACCTCCCTTGTCCTGTTGAATCTCTTTCCTATAATGCTACATTAGACAACAATTTAAGAGAATAGGGACAAAAGGAAAACTCGAGGAGTGCACACCTTTACATTTAATCTGATAGCAAAATTTACATCCATCACAACATCTGTAACACTCAGAATATCACTTGTTACACTCTGATATATTGTGACCCTCAGAAACTATTAATTATTATTGTACTTCGTTGTCTGTCAGTGTTAACTATGCACAGAATCAGCTGGAGAAGCACAGCTATTGCCTCCAGATGCCACATGGACGGAACTGCAGAAAAATTAAGCATTGGATTAGAGGATTGCCTTCTTGAACTGCATGACTTGGTGTTCATCCAGGCTCTCTGCAAGTGCATATATGCACACTGCATTACCGGAACCACAACTTCACATACCCAAGACACACACCCAGGTTTGCGCTGTTAATATCCAGAGATATTATGCAGCCCCAAATGGCTGGGAGCTGGAGATAACAAAGCACTCACATGCCTCAGTGTTAGACCTGTAAGAGAGCTCAGTCATAGAATCTCTTAATCATAGACTTGTGGTACTCAGGGGCATGGTCTGGTGGGTGTGATGGTGATGGATAAATGGCTGGACTAGATGATCTTGATGGTCTTTTCCAACTTTAATGATTTTATGACTCTATGATTCAGCTTGGAAAAGACTTTAGAGATAACAGGTCCATCGCTAGTCATCCGAACCTACTGAAACTCATCACTAAACTATATCTTATTCCATATCACACCTCCAAGCATTTTGAAGAAACCAAAGGGCATTGAACAATGTTTGAACTCATTGATCTTAACATTTACAGTACTTCTGTTAAAGTAAAGCTGTCCTTTGAAGAAAATACTGGGTGAAGTGCCATCCTGCATTAAATCTGAGCTGAGAAAAAAAAAAAAATCAATTAGAATGGATAACTCTAAGATATATTTTACAACAAGAGGACCAGCAGAGAGAGGGCAATTTAGAATGATAGCTACATCAAGCACAGCAGAGTTGATTAAAAATTTAGCAGTTCTACTGATGAATGTCCTAGTTCAGATTTGGAAAACATCTATGAACTTAATTTTCCACTGATTAAATAATCATTTTATAAACCGTGTATAATTCATGCAATGTTAACTTGACAGTCTTGTGAAATATGACTGCAGCTAAACAGTTAATACATGCCCAGTGGAACAGGACTTGCAGCATACTGTTAGCATCAGCTGGACAGAGCAACAGCCCCTGATCATTCTGAACAACTGCCCAATTCATTCACTTTTCCACTGTAACTGAACATAGCACTACAAATACCATTTGAGGTACTCTTGCAGCACCGGATCCCCATTACATGAGTTTCCAGGTAGGAGTCCTTAAAGGTGGTGCCAGCATACAAGGTTCAGGATATTCATACAAAACCTGCACTTGAGAGATGCTGAACAGCAACTGATCTTAGCAGTATCCTCAAGAAGTGAGGAGTAATCATAATTGATTTCAGAGAAAAAAAGTATCCTCTAAAGTGAAAACTGGGATAATCCAGATTATCCTTTGTTGAATTCTAGATGGTTATGGAGTGAAAATATATGATGGCCTGGAAAAATATAGCTCAGTTTTGCTGCAAAATAATTTCCACTGAAATCCAGACGCAGAATTAGCCATATTTCTTAGCTATTATGGATGATGCCTTTGTTAAAATGTATAGCAGCAAAGTGTTGATTAAAAAAATTTTACAGATAATCAGGCAAGATAGACTGTCAATAGGAGGGTTAGAGAAGGCTTTGACTTCCATCTGCCTTGGTGAAAAAACTCTGTGGGACTTAGATGGAAAAGTGTGAAAACACAAAGACTGGAATTTAGGTGACCATTGTAATTATTAGAAAAATCGGACTCTGGAAAGGTCTCTGAATCACCACAGTAGCAACTAAACTGCAGTTTAGTACGTCTACAAAATGAGCAAGATGATGTGGAATGTGGATGTGGTAGAGTCAGACTCCCAGACCTAGGATGCAGATCTCATGCAGAGTAAAAGACAGATAATTTACTTTGTATTTAAATCAACAGAGAAGAGCAAAGAGAAAAGTGAAAGGACTGGACATCCTGTTTTAGGTCAACAAAGATAATGCTTTTTAATTAAACTTTTTTAATCGAACCAGAATTCACTATTTCAACTGATATCTTAAGATCTCTCCAGAAAGAACAAAACCTTAAGAATATCAGTACAAAAAAAAAAAAAAAATCTTAAATTCTTGCATGATTTCAAATGTTTCTAAATGTGGTTTTTACAGTTTCTTGCCATTCAAACACTGTTTTCTTTATACAAAACCAATGTGAAGCAATCTAGGCTATTTTTGAAGGAATGGAAGAAATGAATATCCCAATTATAACTTTTCCAAGTGTTCTCAGTGTAAAACCAAGTAAAATCCAACAAAGCTGGGCTGGCTCACAGCTTTGAAATGTGCTTGAGATTTGCTGTAAATATTGAAATCACATTTGCCTTGCAGTTTTGCCCGGGTTTCATTATGAGGTGTTAGTTTCACTGATGCCTCAAGGACTGTGAACTCAGATTCAAACTAGTGAGAACTTTGACATGCACATTTGCAAAATATTTTCAGTGAAGCATTGCATGGCTTTGGCTTTGCCTCGTACCTTTGAGCAGCTGCTCTGGGTTCCTAAATTTGGAAGCATTACAGAAGCCAGAAGCATATTAAAAAAAAAAATAAAAAAGGAAAAAAAGAAAATGTATGTGCACTAAGTGAAACTTCTCCAGACATCTTTCCTGTTTTCTTCACTTCCAATCAATGCCAAAACATCTTATTTCTTTCATCCTGTAGCACATTCTGTGGGTAGTTTCTATGCTTGTTAACTTGCTCTGAAGATCATTAAAAGCTTGAAGGAAAATCATAGAATGGTTGAGGCTGGCAGGGACCTCCGGGCACATCTGGCCCAGCTCTGCTCCATCAGGGACACCCAGAACATGGTGCCCATGCCCACGTCTAGGTGGTTTTTGAGGATCTCCAGGCGCGAGTCCCCACAGCCTCTGAGCAGCATGTGGGGCATGATGTTTAGAATGAAAAGCTTATTGTCTAGAAGGCCCAGACAAGGTCTACAGCAGCTGTGCAGGTGACAGAGCACTGGTATGGTCTGCCCAGAGGCTATGGGATCTCCTTTGGGGGGATCTCCAAAAGCAGCCCAGACATGGGCCTAGGCACCCTGCTCCGAATATCCCTGCTTGGGCAGGAGTTGGAGCAGGTAACACTCCAGAAGTCCCCTCCAACCTCAGCCATCCTGAGATTCTCTGATCTGGACCCTGCCCACTGCCTGGAGGTGACACGCTGTCTGAAGGTGAAAGGATATGTTTAGATGGCAGATGTTCCTCTGCCCAGCTGGGCCCCTGCCTTTTTAAATCACCTTTTCTGCTTATGGAGGCAGCAACACGGTCTCAGCTAAATGCTACAATGCTTGTTCTGTCACTGGGTGACAAAATGTTGCCATGGCAATGCTTGGCAGAATTTCATAGAGGATTTCTGCATTTCAGATAATGGAATTTAAAAGGGCTTTGGTCTGAACTTTTCAGGGTCATTTTGAAACAGAAGATCCTGTCCTTTTATCTGTTATAATGAAAGTGCAGGGGGAAACACAAATCTGAAGGAGTGCAGTTGCAAGCAAGCCAGGGATAGCTCACTTAAAACGGAGAGGAGTTGACCTTCAAGGCACACTAGGCAACCCCTCCACCCATTTATTTCTTTAGTTAAGCTTGAAGCTGTTCTGATGTTTGACTTTTCACTTACAGGCATATGCACTAAAGCACACACATCTCTTTGCAAATTAATAGCTATCATCTGTCATGTAAAATGGTGTTTCAAACTTACCTCACTGGCATTTACCAAGAGGTTTCCTCATCACTAGTTGTCGTTCTCAGGAGGATCAGAAAGTACTCCGAAAAATCAACGGCTTCTTTTGAATAATGGGAACATCTGCTTTTGAAAGTGATGTAATTTTATCGGATCAGCTTTTTAGTACACACTGTTTATACTTTGTTAGATGACTAAAAATATTTTAAGAGATGTTAAAATGTCTGAAACTCATGAATTAAAATAATTATCATCTGAAAAGGGAGATTTAGATTAGATGTCAGGGGGAAGTTCTTTACTGAGAAAACAGTGAGGTGCTGGAACAGACTTCCTAGAGAGGCTGTGGATACCCCATCCCTGGAGATGTTTAAGGCCAGGTTGGATGGAGCCCTGGGCAATCTGGTCTAGTATTTGATCTAGTGGATGGCAGCCCTGCCTGTGGCAGAGGGGTTGGAACATGATGGTCCTTGAGGTCCCTTCCAACCCAAGGCATTCTATGATATGATTCTTTTATTAAGAAAAATCAGGTTAAAGTTTATCAAATTTATCACTAAGTTATGCTATCATGGAAAGTTTGATTTTCTCTGTTAGCCAATAGAAAATCTGTGTGATTTCAATACTCTGACACTACATCCTGCATCAGTGATCAAGTATGTACCTTCTGGTTTCAAGTAAGAAGAATAAAAATACTCAGTGAGCTTTTATGTCGACCAGAAAATACCTGTTTCTTATAGAAATAATTTTTCTGTGCATTATTTCCTATGCACTCAAGCTTTTGCTTCTCTCATGCAGAGAGCATGCAGGAGAATTACTGATCTATGGATCTGGTCGTGATGCAAAAGAAAATATATAGTAAGCAATAATAAAGTTAATCTCCAGATTTCTTACCTTCAGGTACCTGCAGTTTGGCTGCTTCTTAGTTCTGATAACTCTTGAGAAAACCTGGAAGTCTTCAACAATGATTTCCAAAGTTTGCATGGGTTTGGGCAAGTATTTATCAGACCAATTTGCATGAATTGGCACTAAGTATTTTTTATCTGCAACAAGCAAGCAGCAAGCAATCATCTTAATGAACAGACACGCCCAGTGATACACAGATATTACTGTCAGTTCTTCGATATTTATTAAATAAATGTACATTTCCCCATATACAGCTGCACAAAAGTGTGTGATTCGTCCCAGAATCAGAGCACGTCCTGAACATTATTTCAAGATTGCGAGTAAACATGGGAAAACTGCAAGACATTCGCACATTAACTTATAGCAGTTATAGTTTAAATAACCCCATTAATGTGTGATACTACAAAGTTTATTACAGAGAACCATGATGAGTATAACGAGTGAGCAAATGGGAGTACTGCAGAATAAATAACACTCCTTTGCTTACAAACATCCCCATAAGTTACAATAATAAAGTGTATAAAGTGACAACCCATGAAGAAGCATGGTTCAGTTGGCTACACTAAACTTTCCTTCCTAGGCAATAAAAGAAGCTGAAATAAATTTTTTATGTGTAAAGTTAATTTTTCATTATACTGACTAACACAAATGCAATCAAAATGTCACCAAAGGTTTTGGTTTGATTTAGCCCATTACTTTAAAAGATGTTACTCATCTCAAAGGTGCTTTGTGACACTCTTAATGTGTTTTTGAAAAATGTTTTATTGTCTCCAGCTCAGACATCCTGAAAGTTTCCACCTTTGTAAATCAAGAGGGGAGAAGACGGGGGAAAGTGCAGTTTTATGGGTTTGCTTTATCACAGAAAGATTTAGAGTCAAATGTCATTGAAACCTGTTTTGATTGCTTGCAAAAACTCGTTTTTACTGTTGAGAAGAGGAGGACAACAGTTTGCACTCAGGCAATGCTTTCTTCTTCATCCCATAGCTTTTCCAAATGACAATTCCTATTTAAAGCAGTGAAATTTACCAGACTAAGCAACCAGGATTTGGCCCATAGCAAAAATAAGCTTCCACTTTACAATTAAATGTAGTGTCTAAGCTTAGGATAAGCTTTATTACTCAAGTTCCATTTGTAATGGGCAGAAAACCCGGGCAGAGCCCAGTAACTGCACAGCAGCTGGTGAATTCTGGGAAGCTGATCTGCAAGCTTGTGCCTGTGTGTCCTGAATCTGTGTAGGACTAAGCATGTGAATAAAATGAACAGTTTTGAACAGTTAATCCTGCGCAATTTTTGTTTCACATAATCACTCCAGTATTTTCTGTTCTGCAAGATTTCAGCAGGAAATCTCTGGGTTCAGATGCAGGAAGTTGGAATTTTTATTTCATTAAAAAAAAAAAAAAGAAGGGAATTTTAAAAAAGCATTATTTAATCCAACATGAAATGAAATTTCAAGTGAAATTTGTCATTTTTCTGATGAAATAATGCTTTCTAAGGAAAAATAAATGGAGGTAACAAGTATGAAAATGAACTAATTGCATTTTTTTTATTTATGCTTTGTTTCAGTAAGGTCGTTTTAGCCTTGGCGCACCTATAGAAGACACAGAACTCTGCTGCAGTTCTTGCACCATTTCAGCATTGTGTCATGTTATATCACATAGAGAGTTGCAAGGGAGGGACTAGGAAAGCATTAATTGCCATCTCTTCAATCTCAGCTGTTGTGCAGACCTGTAATTCTCTGCAGCTTTCTAACAGGAACCAACAATGGACCAATTAAAAGTACTAGCATAATTGGTAGAACTGTGGTTTATATAGCACACTGCTGTGGGAATAAGGCAGTTGGGTATGGAGCTACACGTAACTGGGATTTTAAGCTATGTCAGATTCCTTGCCTCATTACTTGGAGAAAGCCCTTCTTGATTTGCTAAGGAAGATTAAACAAAAAAGCAAACTGGACTAATAAAACTAGCAATGATTTTTTCAACTATACATTGGTCAGTATAAGAGACACTTATAAATTACTCGTTTTTCTAACAGCGACATTCCTGCCCTTCCACAGATTATGGAATAATGAGTCTCAATTAGAATGGGATTCAACTGATCTGATTTCAACCATCTAAATGTTAGGCATGAATCTGTGTTGTTGCTTAGGAGCCCTCCATTGTCAACAGACAGAAACAAGCACCTGGAGAGAGACAGTCATCCCACCTGCCACAGAAATTCCCAAACTACCTTGGAATAAATGTTCAATTTTGAGATTAAAGTCACATAAGATTAATTCCACCCTAAGTCACTTCTGGAAACCAGGGGAGCTTTGTGTTTCTGAAGCTTTCTCCAGCTGCTTGATACATGTGGTGTTGCAAGTAACCGAACAGCATGAAAATATATTATCAATTCCCACCCCTCCCACACCCCTCAACCCCAGACTTGATTGAAAATGATGGTATCCTGCATAAGCATAGCATATTCTCATCATGATGCATGGGAATTTGTGGTGTCAGTACATAACTCAGTGAGAGCTCTGAGAATGTGCTCCATAAAGTTCAAGACCTCTAATCTCTCGACTGGTACATGGTGCCTGGTGAGTAACAGCCTTACAGCTGGAATGGTCTTTCTACAGCTCAGCAAGAGGTGAGGTTTGATTGATAATAGATGGGGTGCTCACTTCCCTTTGAAACTGTTATAAATCAGCCAGATAGTTGCAAAAAAAAAAAAAAAAAAGTCAGGATTAGCAGAGGATTTTTCAAAGACATTCTGAGTTTGGAGGTATTGTATTGCTGAAAGTCAGAGGATGAGCAGGGCACCGGTCTGTTTGTTTGCCAGCCTCCAAGAATTGCAAACTGAAAAAACTTCTAAATCCTCAAGTTCAAGTTTTTTCCTCAAGAAAAAAGTTCTCAAAGTCCTAGGTCCATAAGGAGAAAAGTACATAGGTACAGTGAGATAGCCCTAGCCTTGTGCGCTATCTAGGTCCTGCTGGAAAGTTTCAGGACTGATCACCTGCTCAGGGTCTGAACAGGAAAGAAAGAACTCGGGAATTTCACCTTTATGATTACAAGGATCAAGTCTGTCTGTGGTTCTCCATAGGTTCCATAGGTAGGAATATGACTCTGCATGTTATGGGAGGAAATGATCTCTTTTAATGAAAAAGACGCTGTTAGCGAGATTTCAACTTAACTACCCTGATCTAATGCAAGAAAATCACAGAGGATTATGAGGAATCTCTCTTTTTAAATTAAGCATAGGAAAGACCACAAATAAATCCTTGTCAGTAAGGAGTAACTAGAAAAGAGCTGGTAGCAGTGTCTATTATTAATGTTTTCCAGCCCATGCCCTGAAGAAATCCCACTTTCTGCTGCTTACTCTCTGCCAAGCTTCAGCTGTTCAAGCTGAAATTTGACATGGCAGGCATCACCCAAAGGGGGTCACAAAGCTCATCTAGGAGAGGAAAAGAGACATAGACATGCTTTTACGTCTCTAATCACTGCTAGCTGTTGTGTAACCTTGGTGGTGACAGAACTAGTGACTTTCTTGTTATTATCTGTGCCCAGAAATCTTTTATTTCTTCCACAGAAGAACCCCAACTTCATAAGCAGGACTGATCCCATCAGTGCCATCCAAGAACCAGAAAGCTAAACCATTTGCCTGTAGGTCTTCAGAAAGATTTAATCTCTTAGGAAATAAGTTGTTGTCTGTATTTTTTAAAGAAAATTGGATTAATCTGCTTAAATTGGGGGCACAGAAGATAGGTGGGATGATGACAATTCATTGAAAAGCTTCTTAAGGAAATCTGTGGGTGCTTAAACCCAAAGTATGCTACTGGACATCAACAGTTGTCCTATGCTGTAGCATAACAACAGCTGATTAGGAGTATAAATACCTTAAACAGGCTGAGGGAGTGAGTTTTATCTCATTTAACTGTAAATATCTACAATACAGATGCCAGTAACTGAACAAATCAGCTAGGAATCAATTTATTTCATGTGGCACTTTCAAATAGTGATTCATCTGACCTATTTTACCTGCCAAAGAGGAATTGCACTGTTATGTAAAAGTTCCTGTTTCTCTCCAGTAAGATGGCTGTAAAGGGACTTAGATGTGGACCACTGCATAGCAGACATTGACTGAGTTGGATGAGTTTCACAGTTTGCTTTTGTACTGTGCATAGACCTCTGATGAGTGTAATGCCAATGGGAATGTAGAAAGAAGAAAGCTGGCACTCCAGAATTCATGAGTTTGCAAAGACAGTGCTGCAGAAATAAATTCACTCTTACCCTACACTGGCTAGTGTGGAGCAAGCAGCAAAGTGAGCAAACTACAGAGTTCCCATCATGTGATGAATAAATTTATTAAAGCTAGAGGTAGAAAACTTCTTTAGTGTCTGAATTTGAAGAGGAAAATGAGCAGTATGAAAAAGGTCTTTCTTACCTCAGCAATGGAACAAATCTTTCTAATTTTAATGTCTTATTCAAAATAAGGAATTAGTTTGCATCTAGGGAGATACAAGGCTGCTATGATAGTAATGCTTCCTCTTTTATTATATGGCCCATGATGTCAGAGATGAATGTTGATGATATGGCAGCAGAGGATGAACCCTCTTGCCAGTATTCCATTACATTTTGTTTCTGTGTGACGGATGGCAGCAGAGGGGCAGTCTGACAAAATGGCTTCCAACATAGAAGTGCAGATGAAGGAAAGATGTGTCATTGAATTTCTCCATGCAGAAAAAATGGTACCTATTGACATTCATCAACACTTGCTGAATGTTTATGGAGACCAAATGTTGGATGTCAGCACAGGCAAGTGGTGGATGGTGCATTCCAGCAGTGGTGACAGAAAGTGAAAATCAAGCCATGTTCCAGACACATGCACATCTGTCACACCACAAAATGAAGAATGTCTTAGAATCATAAAATCATAGAATTGTTCAGTTTGGAAAAGACCTTCAAGATCATCGAGTCCAATCATGACCTAACAATACTATTCTAACTAACAACCCTCCATATTCACGGATGACGACTCAACCACCTCCCTGGGGAGCCTATTCCAGTGTTTAACAACCCTTTCTGTAAAGAAGTTTTTCTCAATATCCAACCTAACCTTATCCTAGTGCAACTTGAAGCCTTTTCTTCCTGTCCTGTCACCTGTCACCAGTGAGAAGAGAGCAACCCCAGTCTCATTGCAATCACCTTTCAGGTATTTGAAGAAAGCAATAACATCCACCCTCAGCCTCCTTTTCTCCAGACTGAGCAGCCCCAGTTCATTCTCAAAGCCCTTCACAAGCCTTGTTGCCCTTCTTTGGACCTGCTCCAGCACCTCAATGTCCTTTCTGTACTGAGGTGCCCAAAACTGAACACAGTACTCAAGGTGAGGCATCACCAGTGCTGAGTACAGGGGCAGCATTACTTCCCTAGTCCTGCTCACCACACCATTCCTGATACAAGCCAGGATGCCCTTGGCCTTCTTGGCCACCTGGGCACAGTGCTGGCTCATATTCAGCTGACTGTCCAATCAGTACACCAAGGTCCCTTTCTGTCAGGCAGCTTTCTGGTCACTCTTCTTCAATCCTGTAAGGTTTCCTGGGGTGACCAAAAAGCAGGATCCAACACTTGGCCCTATAGAAACTCATACAGTTTGCTTTGACCCATCAAGCCAGTCTATCCAGGTTTCTCTGTAGTGTCTTTCTACCTTCTGTCTTCATCTACCACGATCTTACCTGATCCAGGCAAATTGGCTAATTGTGCTGACTGTGTTGAAAAATAGTGTTTTGTGGCTGAGAATTTGCACTATCAAATAGTGTTACTGGGTTATTTGAGCCTGTTGTAGCTTCCTTGGAAATAAAATAGAAGGCATTACTTTTGGAGCAAACCATGTACATTTATATTAGCACTTACTACCTTTGGAGTACTTGATTTACAATGTGAAAAAAGCATTATTTTAATATCATATGTGATATTTAAAAGTATACATATACAAATACTTGTATTCTGGCAGCCATCTGAGATTTAATTAGTAATCTTTCGTGTCGAAAGCTTGAGCTGGTACAGGCCATCTCTGCCTATACTGTCCTCTGCCAGAGGAGCTTTGGAATGTATAGGCCTTAGTTTCATCCATATCAGATAATGGTAAAATATTGACCTATTCAGATTTTAATTTTAGTGTTGCCCCATCATGCTTAGATTAGAGGGGAAGAAATTAATTGTGGAGTCAATTTTCTCTTAATGATTTGTACAAAATGTGAATGATGTCATATATCTGTACTTTATATGGTTTAAAAAGTAGTTAATTCTTTTTCAAGATTTATTTTTTTGCTAGATGATGTTCTTGAAGTTTATCAGAGCCAACTATTAAAGTTCAGAAAAACAAAATTTAAATGGAAGGAATTTTACATGTGAAGAGATATATAAAATAAAAGCATGTATGATAATTGAAATGGTTCTGTACAAGAATTCCCAAATGCCAAGGACAGTTGTCACCTGAAGAGTCACGTATGCCCTGCAGTCACACAATATTTGATACATTAAAGAATTTTGTTACAGTTTTCAGTGTACCAGAACATTATCCTTTATTAAGATGATGGTTAGAAAGTTCGTACTATCCTTTTCTATCTTTGTCTCATTAATTTTATCTTTAAGACTTCTCTTTTATTCTCCCTGTAGACACAGTATTATGTTTTATATCTTAAACTTTTAGGAAATTGAAACTGAAATCAGTTCAAGAGAATTAAATTTAGATTGCTCAGTTTTGAATGACTGTATGATTCATTAGTGAAGAAATTTTTGGAAATGCTTGATATTATTAAGCAGTAACTTAAGGACAGCCATGTAGTGAAGTAGAGAACTAGGCATCAGGAGATTTGGATTCACTGCTCTGCTGCAGGTTTTATTTGCAAGCTGATGTAAAACTCTGTGTTCCCATCTGTATTACAGAAATAGTTATTCTTCCTCTGTCTGCATTGTCTGGATGTCCTGCAAGCTGCTTTTCAGAGGTGCATTTGTTCCTCATCTGTAAACACTCCACAAGAGTAGAACATTTCAATATACTCTCTTTCCAGGGAGGAATGATTTTATTATGCATTTGAAAGAGTACTGTGTAACACTGGGATATGAATCTGCCTTTAGCTCCTTCTGTTACAGAAATACAAGTGTTAATAATAATTAATGATATTAACAACTTTTAATTGTGCTGCACTTGTAAGATCCTTCCTACCGCTTTGCTCTGGGTTGAGGAACTCCCCATTGTCTACTTTAGCAATGGTAAATACCACAGTTGCACAATATCATTATTGTTCTAGTTGTTAGCAATTTATTCAAAGAACATCTTATGAGTGCAAATAAAGCAAGCAGGTGTCTGCACTGAGGAGTTTATAAACTACGTTAGAGATAGCACAGCAAGACATGAACAACAGAGAGGGAACATTGGAATTCAGTGCTTTTCATAGGGATACAAAGCACTAGGCTTTTTTGTTCCTTGTTTATTTCTTCCTGTTTACTTTCTTTTTGCTGTCATGGAGTCTAAATCCTGGTGGGTGAGTGTGCAACTTTTGTGTTCTCCAAACACTGGGCAAAATACACTCAGTTAAAGTTTAGATGAAGATACATCAGAAGTCTTGGAGGAAATGAATTGTGCAAGAAAGAGAATTGTCTTGGCAAAACCTTTAATAAAATGCTCTGTCCTGAGGCAGAATCATCCACTGTGAAGAATATGGATCAATCATTACTTTAAAAAACAGAGGGGCAAATAACTTAGGTCCTCATATAAAGACCACTGGTAATAGCAGATTCCTACTGAGCTTTGGACCACATCCCTTTACTAGCCTATGCAGCCAAGAAAACCATTTTCTCTTTTCTCTTTGTAGATTGTTATCATCTCTTGTTGGATCTTGCCTTAGCTCAAATTGTGCATGTGCAAATTTACAGGTAGAAGTAAAGGCATGTGAAGAGGTTTCAACCTCCCCTGCTCTAAGACCAGCTCGTGCAACATGTCCTACTGCATCACAAAACTGAGCTACAGTTGTTCTGAGAGACCCATCCATTGAAATAAACATCTGCTGGGAGCAATGAGGCTCATTCCTGACCGAGCCTTTGATGTGTTCCTGCCTATCCATCTACTTGCACATACTCAATAAAACAAAGAAATATTAAGAAGATACCAGAATATGAGAGAGCACGTAAGGCCAAAGGGTAGAGTCCAAGCCCACCACATTTTATAGAGACATTGTGGAGCCTGCACAGGAGTCGAAGACAGGAGGGAGAAGTTGCTGCAAGCTATTTTCATTACAAGATTGCACACTAAAAAAGAAAATGCCACCCTAGAGCTTGGTGTTAACTTAGTTATCTTACAGACAACTCAATTTGAAGAAGAATTACAGTTTAGAAAGCAAAGAGAAGAATCTGTCACCTAGACTAATAGCAGTCAGTGTTCCTTCAAGGGAGAAAATGTTAGAGGCTAAACTACTGCCAAAATCCATGGCAAAGCCAAATACAGTGGGGAGGTTCTTCTGTGCTTCATCAATAAACTCTGGGTCAGGTCTTCCATTTCCCCTTTGTGTGCTAGTGGAATGAAAAATGAGTCACCCTGCAAAAAGCAGTTTGGCCCCCATGCCAGGTGGTCTGATGACAGCACATTGCTGTGTAGGGCATGTTATACCTCTGTGCTTTTCTTATCAAAATGTCAATACTTTCTCATTGCCTTTGAGTATTCCTAGGAAAGTATATACAGGCTGCAGGAAATGAAAGTCATGAGATTGGAAGGGCTGAGATAGGTGCTCCCAGGAAAAGGCCTGAGGTGGAGACAGGAACTTCAGCAAAAGGACAAATGAGCTGTTAGTTACTCACTTTTCTAAGGCTGCAGTTGCAGTTCTGAAAGGCAGAAGTAGTAGTTCAGTGTCTGGTTCCCAGAGAGTTTTATGAAATCTGTTAAAATCAGAACAAACTAACAAGCCCACTGTCAACATGAAAAATGCAGCAGGTTTCCCTTCTTCTCCCCTGTACTTGGGCTTCCTGGCTGGGCTTCATTTTGTGAGGTCTGTTGTCACTGCTTAGGGAAAAACTGCAAATTACCTACACACATTTATTTTTTTGTGGGTCAATAGCACTGCAGTGTAATGCTGCCCATTCTCAGTCTGTGACAACTTTGTCCCCATCCTCCCTCTTCAGCTCAGCTTTGTTTCCATTTTGCGTAGGTCACATTGGGCTTTTGAATTCACAACACCAAAGCAGTAGAAGGAAGCACTAAAGCTCAGTGTTTGGGCTTTTCCTCTCTAGCTTGCCTTGTCACCACAGTGGCCCCGAGCTGCCCCAGGCATGCTCTCCATAGCCCTGCTGCTGCAGTGAATATAAGGCAATGCTGGCTGTACAGCACCATGCCCCCAGCTCCTGTTGCATATTGCTATAAAATTAGTAATTATAAAAATAAAATAAAAAATCCAATGCTTCATTTTAAAATTTCATTGCTTGATTTAATGTCACTGGGAGCTGACCTCCCACCATGTGTCTGTGGATGAAGCTTCCCAAGATGCTCCCACAGGGGCTTGTGCCTTGCCTTGGCACAGCTGGGCTGTGCAGAAAGGGAACGCAACCTCAGGCTCTGCTGCCTTCTCCAAGGAAACTGTGAGCTGCTTTTCTGAGAGAAAAGTGGAGACCGCATTGTACTACATTGCCTATAAATGCAGCCTGAACTTCAGGCAAGAATGCACTGCACCAGATAAGTTGATTGTTTACATAAAATGCACTTTTTAAAGTAACTACAAAAAAAAAAAAAAAGGTGTGCAACAGCAACAGACAGTGCTAGCAACAGTACTAAGCTGGTTACTAATGGCCTGGGATTTAGGCACTGTTTCAAGGTAAATTTGTATTCACATAGATGCACCAGGAAAGATTTTATATGAGAAAGTCAATGAAAAGAAAAGCCCAAACTGATCACAGATGCTTACACGCTCTTCTGCCATATCTGAATTTTATGTGTATGTTTGGTGGCTGATCATTTGGATGGAGACAAATTTGTTTTATTTCTTTCCCTGCAGCTTGTTCATTAAAATTCTGTTTTACTCCAGCAGCCAGCATTGTGCTGCATCCTGACATCAGTGCAGAGGGAAACTGCCACAACAGACACATGCCATCCGTCCCTACCAATCCAGCAAACTATTGCTTCCCTGCATGGAAATATAGTATTTATCCTCTTCCTGGGGAAATAACACATTCTGCATCAAGACAATGGAACGCAGCTTGTTCATACACAGTGAAAGTACACATGTGGTAAACACAACAGCCTGATTTCCCTCTGCATCGCCTCAGTTTTGCACAGATGCGTACCAAAATGATTTCTACCGATCTGTTTTTCTGGCAGCTGTAACACTGAACTCCCATTCTGCCAACCTCCCACGTAGTTCCTGAGTCCCAGAAAGGTGGCTGGGCCCATGCTTGTTCCCACAGGGCCTGAGCAACGCTTGTCTTCCCAGAGAGCCACGTGCTGGCAAAGGGCATGTCCCTGTACGCACCCCAGGGTGCGTATTGCTGCCTTATCTCTTGGATTAGTGCAGAAATTCCTCTGCAGCGTTGAACTGATGGCTTTATGCCAAAATTCCTAGATGCCTAAAATAAAGCTTTGAAACCCAAGCTAAGCAAGGGCTTAGGTACCCAAAGTGGGTACCATTCCATCTTTAGATGGAATTCTGGCACCTCAGTGCCAAACAATCACAGAACTATTGAAAAATGTGGTTGTTCAACTGTTTTCCATCTCTAGAGATACAGAACACCTGGGGATGCATTACTTTCTAACTAGAAATTCTCCAGCTGCCTGAAGCTGTTTGCACACCCTATCCAGAACTGGCCTAGAGCTGGCTTAAGCGGATATGCCAGAACTTAACTCAGGTCTCAGCAACCCTCATCTTGTAACTGAACACTTGTAAAACAGTGAATTTTCAGCAGTGTCTGTGTACTGCAGCACAGATTTGCTGGTGTTTAGCACCTTTGCAGTGCAAGCCATAAACTGATATCTCATTCTGATTCTTTTCTCCTTATCTATGCTTAGTTTCATTTGCATTGTTGATGTACCAGTGCAGCAGCTTAAACAGCAAAAGTATCTGTTTTTAGAAAATGCTCAGCATCTTTTGAATTCCAGCATCCTTCATGCCTTAATGTTAGGCTATATTTGAGATGCAAAGGGGGAATATTCACAGAAACCCTCTCTGCAGAAAGTTATGCCTGGTTGGCTTTCACATTGACTCAGTGTTTGCTCATTCAGCATTAGAGAGCCCATTATTTGGACCCAGGCTCTAATAGGTAAGGAATCAGAACAGGAGGAGATTTTGCGTCAGTGTGTGGGCTGTGAACGCAACGAGGTGATTAAATAGACACTGGCAGCAGAAGATAAAGTTAGCAATTATGAGGCCATTTCCAGGAACAGCCTGCTCAGAATAAAATTATTTTGCTCAAAATCAGCAGGTAAAAGTAAAAAAAGGCTTTCAAAGAGGTCTGCTGCTGCCACAAGATTGGGTTTTCTTTCCTTTTCCTTTAGAGTTGCCAGCTAAAAGGTAGCACAGATTCCCTTTGCACATATCTCAGTGATTATATTTAATATTGTTGCCCCTCTTTTCAGTGCTAGTAGAGCTCATGCAGAATTTGGGCTGGAGAGTGATACTGCCTGCTCACAATGCCAAGGCAGCAGGAATAGGGAACTATAAAGGTTCTTACATCTTCTCTCCCTGATGCTGTGAGCATAGCACAAATGGGCAACTGCCTACAAGTGGATTAATACTACCCTCCACCATACTTAGGATGAGGGGACTGAAGCCTCACCAGATAATCTGCTTGGGGCCAGATATAATGGGAAATGTTGAGGAAATGGGTAAAGATCACAGCTTTCTTCTGTATGGGATGCCAGATCCTTAAAAGATGACAACTATTTTCAGTCATTCTTGACATGAATGGCTTAACAATACTTTTCTCATAAGCGAAGATCAAATTCTGTAAACCATGCACATAAGCCTTCCACTCCTCTGCATTTTGCTTTGTTTAGGAAATATGCATACATCATTTTCATATTGCACAAGCTGGCTAATATTGATCAACGTGAGCTATTGAATATGCATTTATACCTGCTGAGAGCACTTCAGGTGCAGGGAAAATTATGTTATGAGCCATAAATGCATGAATTTCCATTGTAAGAAGACTGATGTGACAGCTCACCCTTCTGTAAAGATTGTTACCTGTACAAGAACCTTGATCTCCTTACACATTTCCACTGAGACTGAAACAATAGATACTTTGGTAGCTTTCTGAATCACCTGACTTTATAAGATTTTCTTACCAAAACAAAATACTTGAAGGATATCTCTGTTTTGTTAAGAATTTCACATTTTTTTCTGCTGTCTCATAAAAGTAGATACATGACAAAATAGTCCTTAAATCCTTCTCTCTGCTACCAAGTCCATCCCTCAGAATAAATTCAGCAGGGAGACTACCAAATAACATGCATATCCATTGAAGTGGGTTCAACTAAATATAACAGTATGGTGTGAGTGAGAAAAAATATACATATGTTCTCTTGTGCCTTTTGTGTAATCAGGGCCACGGGATTTTGCCAGTGCCTCCTCCATCCCTCCTACCCAGCTGTACTTCATGGTCCAACCTCAGTAGTGTTCTGCCACTGCACATAATACAAGTAACACAATTTCTATAGAAGTCTCCACATAGAAAGATGCACCTAAACTCAGAGCCCCACTGCTGCAGTTAGAGATTGAGACATAAAACCTGGGCAGTAAACCTTCACAGTGAAAGCACTGACAAACAAGGCTGCACTTATGTGGAATATAAAATGACAAAGGCATTTAGGTTTTACTCATTGCTAAAAAGACACTACAAATAAAATACATCCTGTGCACAAGTATTTTGCTTCTGTGTTTGTTTGGATGATCTTTTTTTAAGGAGAAAAAAAAAAAAAAGTTTTAAAATCCATGCTGTGGGAGATGGGAGACTGTAGAGTCAATGACATCAATTCATGAATAAAAATTGAGGACACCTGTAATATCTGTGTATGCTTCTATTTCATTAGTAGACTTGCCACAGTGTGCAGGCATCCGTGTCATGACATAATTGCAGCATAATAACTCAAAGATTCAGAAGAACAGTCCAGTGTGCAGACAGAAGACCGTGTTCTCCAAGAGTGTTTTTAACATGGAAGTAAGATATTTTCCATTTATGCTAAATAAACGATGCAGTAGGTTAGAGTGCTGAATTTTGTCCTGTGTGAACAAGTATAAAGATATTTCATACAAGCTTATTCTGACAAAATATACAAAAGAACAAATGGTTCAATCTTTTCTACTAAGTACAGCTTGAGGCATATAATTAGCAATCTAGAGAGGATGATTGCAAGTGAACTGGCATGAAAAGTTACACTGTTATCACAGATGAAGTTGTAATATTTCATTATCATTTCATGATGCGTGAATTAATTGATATTTATTCACAGAGATGCACTAGAAATAGTGGTGCCTCTTATGATAATTATACATATTTTTCAATCTGGAGGACAAAAAAAAAATCTGCCTTAAATACTATGAGTTATGAGACATACTTTCAAAGAACAGCATAACTACTTGTATCTACCAAAAAACTGCATCTATGTGCATCTTTTTCGTATATTTATGATTCCAGTAGCTATGCATAAGTACACATAGTGTTTATGTCACATCATAATGTATCTAGGAATGTGAATATATATCTCAGAAAGAAAAAAAAAAGTGTTCGCACTACCCCCTGTTGAAATACAATCCCCCCTCAAGTGAAATTGTAGGAATTATTTGCCAATAGTAAAGGTTTTATAGACTCTAAAAAGGATGAAAAAAAACATTCCAGTTTGTGTGGGTTTCCCCCTAAGGTTAATGTTGCTGGATCCTATGAGTATAGTATCAGTCTTGGGGTTTATATCTGTATTTTTTTAATTGCTAGAAGCAAATAGTGTGTTGAGCAAAGCTGTGAGCCTGAATTCTTCTCAGCTGCTTTGTTAACACTACTGGACAGACAAGCCTTGCAAACAGGAACATTTAGAAAGAGTTTTAGGAAATATCTGAATATTTTACCCTGTATATGGTTAATATGCATTGCCGTGATGAAAAGAGATAGAATTTGTGTTGTGCATTGTTTGCCTCCTGAGACCAGAAGGTATCTCCCTCCTATGTTGTGAAATTTGATCTCTCTTCTAGGAATGAAGTGCGACTGGAAGGACATGCACTAAAATTAGGAGGCATTAGAGACTATGCTAGTTTGGTCATCAGAATGGGAGGGAACAAAGAATCTGAAGAGATGAATATAAAACAGAGAATTAGGATTTCATTGCTATTGGAGGTAAAAAGAATGGACGGCACTGAACATCCTGGATGTAAATGAAAACTGGAAGATTGTTCACCCAAAAAAGATAGCCAAAAGGAAATGAATAGTTTTATAAATATCAAAGTACTGCTGAGTTTCAAGTGGAAAATGGAGAGGCTTTCTTTGAAGATTCAGATGGTCAAATGCAACAGAGAACTTTGTGACAGGAGCACAAGATTAGCTTTCAGGGCCACCTGAAAGCTACTGAAGCCTTTTCCAAGACTTCTTCATAGATTGAAAACTACTATGCTGAAAGCAACGGAAAGAAAAGCTTGTAAATGGGACTAGACAATAACAAACTATACTGCTTTCTTTGAGCCAAGTCTCATGGCATCATTCTGGGAAGGCTTTCTGGGGCTGGAAGGAAAAGTTCCACTGCTGATACTGCACATTGGTGCAAATGACGCTTTTGTATGTGATAACATATGGACAATTTGGAGGGTACTAGCAGTGAAGCAATTCACAACGATGTCCTATCCTTGAAGACGCTCAGATTAAAAAACTGCATAGGCATATGATGTCAGATACTAAACAATGATGCTGCAGCATAAGAAGCAAGAACTGCAGTGTCCATTATAGCATGGAAAAAAAATTCCACTGGGGGAGAGGCTGGAACAAAGGCATTCAACCGTTAAAAAGTTAAGGTATCAGGACAAGAGCAGAAGAGCAATATTTATTTAATGCCAAATTAAAACAACAAAAAAAAATATCAAGATATCAGGTAATAACTGACTAATAACCAGGAAGAATTTGAATAGGAGCATATAGGAGCATATACTACATTTAATCACAGGTATTAAAATCCTGCAAGATGCAAATGATTGATATGTTAAAATTGCAAGTTCTGTTTTGTGTGGGATGTTGTGGAAGAAGGGAAGGCATATTATCACGACCTTTCCCAAAGTTACTGATAAGGGTAAATTATCTTGAATATCTGTAGAACAAATTTCAAAAAACATTAAATGGGGTAATAGTTTGTGTCTGACATAGATCACTAAATCACACTACGGAACAGCAGAAGGGGATCTTTAAGATTCATCCCATAATATACATGTGACAAAAAGGCATGCTGTGATGGAGAAATTCTGTTTCACTCAGATGTGATAAATTGTCAACTTTGACATTGCTGATGTATCCTTGTAAAATTTTTGAGGAAGAACATTGCTGAAATCCAAAAAGTAAGACAAAAATATGGTGATTATAAATTCAAATGCTGGCCATACTGAGAGCCAAATGTCTGTGACTTTGTTGCATTTGTCCTCTGCAAAGAGAACAAATTCCATCTGTTATGTATGTACTTAATATCTTAAAAGACCAATTTGCTATATGGCAAATATGAGCTGGATTGGTTTTATTTCATCACAGCCTTCAAGAACCTATCTGAGGTAGAAAATTTTGAAAATAAAGGGCCAATCCATCCATCAAACAAAGCATCATGAAGCCCCGTAGCTGACAGCTGGAACGATTCAAACTAGAAAGAATGCCCTACTCCTTAATTTCTTGTCTCCTCCTTGGTTTCTGCTGTCATTAGGTTTAATGCAGCTTTGTGTAGCATAACAGAGGTATTAATCTGTTTGTCTGTAGACAGGTGATACTTTGAATGGATATTAACTACAGAGCCTTGTCAGTAGGTCACTATGAAAGAAATGCCTCCTATTTATTTTTGTGGAAATTACTTGTACTTAAATCTATGCATGTAGAGTTGATTGATGATGGTGATTTAAGCTCCTCCTTAAAGCAAAGAACACTTATTACTGAAACCTTTTCTCAGAGACTTCATATCAGTCTACTGCTTATAATGGTTGTAGCACAAATGCTAAGTCATGGCCTGAACCAGTGATTGAGCACCTGGTGGGAAAGCAGGGCCAACCTAGGGAGTAGCATGCAATGTATCTGAGTAATTAGAAGGGATGGAGCCAGGATGCACCCCTTCCTAGACCTCTTTTAAGGGTTGACAGTGGTGGCAAGGGTAACTTGCTGGAGATCCCAGCCTAACTGAGGCCTTCTGAAGCTAAGAAGCTTTTTTCCTTTGCTTCTGTATCCATGGCTGCTGCACTTGAGCTTATCCTCACTTGCTGCAGCCTGGGACTCTGCTACCCCCCCATCATTGCTTTGTTTTTCATCACATTATAGTGTTATAATGGTATATGGGTATTTTTCTCTTAGCTCAACCAGGATAGCTGCAAGACCCTACTTTCTGCTTCAGTGTTGCAGTGCACAGCTCCCTGTCCTACTGACAGTCCTTACTTAAGACAGTAGTTCTATCAATATAAGAAACTAGGAAAATGTCTGAAGTTGATTCAGAAGAAAGAATAGCTGAAAGCTGTGAGGACTTGTAAAGATTATTTCCACGAAGAAACAAAACAAAATTTCATGCCTTAACTTCCAATGCAGTATTTCTGAAGCATAGAAAGGAGGGGAAAAAAGGTGCTTTACATCATTGTCTTGCCTTTCTGGGTTACAACCTGAAAAGAAAGAGCATGCATACTACCTGCTTTCCTTTTCATCTGCAGATCAGGAATGATATTTAGATGATCACAATATCACAATTCTACACTACAGAACCACTTTCCAGGAGTTTTGATGTCCAAAATTTCATTTAGACAAATTTAACAGTGATCTGTTAGAGGCATTTAAATTAGGTACCAAAAGTAAACCCATACTGAACTTCCTCATGGCAGCATAATTTTCTGTCATTTAACACACATAAAGACTGTCCAAGTCTTGAGAAACTTAAAGCTCTAGGTTAGCTGTGATGATTTCTCAGAAAATGCATTTCAACTTATCCCTGAGGACACTCTCAGAGCAAGTATCTCCCTAGTAGAAAGAGAAGAGGCTGCCTGATGCTTTTCAAAAGCCTAGTTACCCTTTGGTTGTTATCCTTCCTTTGAATGTATTGAACAGAGATCTGATTCCAAGAACTGCCTAGTTCAGTGTTGACTAAGTGGTTACTCTGGTTACAATGCTGAATCTGAGGTTATTACCCAAGAATCTGTTGGAAATCCAAACGTAGTTCTTACTTCTTGAAACTAGATTACTTATGTATTACTTCTATATTAAGTTGTTGTTGAGCAAGACGTACTGTTACTCATGCTGTAGCTCATTGCTGACATAAATTGTAGCAGTTGTTATCAAGCCAATCCATTTATTGCACAAGATATCACAGAGGCCATAAATACAGGTGCCTGTTTCTTGGGTGGACTGTCATCTTTCATATCCATTTTGCACTCAAGATGGAATAATGTTTGAGTTGAAGCTTCACAGCTGCAGATCTTTATCACAGCCTATCTAAGCAGATAAATACAGCCAAGTCTTGTCAGCTAGTATCATTATTTTATTCTGCATTCCCTGATACCTAGCATATTTCTACCAACATATACAAATCATCAAGAAAACAGAGATGAGAAGTACATGAGATAGTATAGTCATCAAAATGCATCTACCCATTTAAAGAAGTACCAAGACTATTCAAATCATGCTGATAGATATTTGTCTAACATGTTTTATAAACTTGCTTTTAAAAAGCGTTAAGTGATGCTATCCAAACTATCGCAGTTGTGTTTGCCTCTTCTCCTTCCCTCTTTCTTGGACGAGAAGCCTGAAAGTGGACACTGTACTCCAACTGCAGCTTTATCAAAGACATGTACTAGGATGAATCTTTTAATTCTACTAGTTTTACTTGTGCACATTAAACAATCCAATGACACTGCTTTTGACAATGCTATGACATTTTGGGCTTGCTGCTTGCTGTTCTCACCACATCCTCCTCTCCTGAACTACTTTCTAGCCCATTGATCCTTGTTATGTATTTGTGCAGTTCACAATTTTTTATAAGATATAAAACTCTGTACTCATCCTTATTGAATGAATCTCATTTTTTTCAAGACATTTCTTCAATTTATCAAGATAATTTTGCACTTTAATCCTGTTCTTCAATCTAATTACAGCCTGACCAGTTCTGGATCATCTGAAGATTTAATAAATTTCCACTCTATTCCTCCCTATTCCTTCATCCAGATCATAAGTGGAAATATTAGCTAGGTCCAGGACAAACTGGCTGAAATCTACTTACACATCTTTCTATTCTGACATTAAATTTAAAACAGTTTTGAATCCACCCTGTAGCAGTTTCATTTAGTTTTCTGGACTTGCTTATAAAAGTTTTATGTGTAGCTATATCAAAAGGCTTCCTAAGATTCATGGCATTTATCATTTATTTCTTATTCCTTCAACCTGTTAAAAGAGTTTGGCACTATTTTTTTCTTGTAGATGCAAATAGACTAGGATTCATAAGCCTGGAATAAAAGATGGCTGAAGTCTATAAAATCCTGAAAGGTGAGACAACAGTATAAAGTGAACAATTGTTCCTTGCCACTTAAGGCAGATAAATATCTTCTGCGATTTTGAGGTCTTAGCTGGTTTCCGCATGTCTCTCAGCTGGATACTCACATTTCCATATTTGGGGCTACTTCTACTCTTATTTCCCTCATCCACGCTGACATCACTGAGGTATAACATTTCTTTACAAAGACCTCTTGGTGATAAATAAAATTTCATAATTCAAAAGATTAACAAAGTAATACAGGTTTTCTCCATCCTAATTACAGTAAATATACTACTTGAGCAAGAGAATTACTTATTTACACCAAAGTTTTCTGAGCCAGCGATGTTTACCAGACAAGGTTGTTGTTGTTTTTTTTTTTACCAAGGACTAAAGAACAGTTTTCTGCTCAGTACTATCTCTGAGTGAAGAGGTTTGCTCAGATTCCCATGAGGGCTACACAGCCAAGATGAAGACTAGCAAGAAGCAGGAATGAGCAGGCTACAGGCACTGTTTGGTCTATATCAGAACGTGAATATTTGAGAGTAAATATATATCTCAAAAGTGGAGGAGAAGTATGGCTAAATGAAGCTAGAGGCCAACTATCTCAGCATTGGTTGAGCAAGGTGAAAAAGGATTTATGGACAAGTTTTAAATGATGCTTGCGTGAAGACTTACGGGAAATATCAAGCTTAAGTTCATGCGTTGGTGACAAAAACAATACTGCTCAAGGGTTATTTATTCATGTATTTCTAACATATTCAAAAGAATCAAAGGAGGGAAAAAAGTCTTTTAATGGGGAAAGCAGTCTTTCACTGAATACAAGCCAATAGGAACAAGGTTGTCACCAGAGAAGTTTAAAATGGTGCTTCATTTTATCTTTCATGTCTCAAGTGTTTCCTGCTGCACTGAGGCTTGTAATCTTTAAATAGAACCTTTCAAGGAGACTATCACATGGTTTGTTTTGTTTGACCACATAACGCAATGACAACCAGGCTTGTACATCTTCTAGTTGTTGCAGACAGGGAGCACAGAAATGGTATTGCTACCACCACAAATTATTTTTCTACCATTTAGATTCCATTCTGTTTCGACTCATAATCCACTACTGTAATCATGCCCTAAGGTCAGTCTTGGATATACAAAGGTTTGTAAGAAAACAACATATCTTATTTTCTCTTCTGTTTGTTATTAATAATCTACAGTCCCAGAGGAAGACAGAAACGCTCCAAGGTATTCTGGGGAAACAATAGGTTTTGGTTTGGTTTGGTTTTTTTCCAGATATTATTTATCCAGTAAAATTGATTATAATTAACCAAAAATTTAGCAGGGATAACTTTCTTGAAGTCTACCAGAGTAACTATTTAAACTTTTTCTTTATGTTCTGTTCATAAGAATTTTGAGAACTTATTATGAAATACATGAGACCAAGAATTATAGCCCTTTATTTGTTTTTTTTTCTGTCAGTCTTATATTTCCATTAGGATCTTGTTACCTATGCCATGACAACAATATTCTAATTTATCTATTTCTCTCTTGTCTGGTAATGAATTAACAATGATGGGAACCATAGCAGCTGAAGCAAAAACTTCATTAAGCAAGAACAAATTTTCAGTTAACATCGTACAATGTGAAATTGCTTTGAGTAACTAAATCTTTCACAGAATGGTCATAACTAGAACAAAGAAAGCAGTTAAGCCGCACCCCAGTGTAAAGGGGTCTGTATTCCAAAATGTAAGATGATAACAGGTTTTCTCCTTAAGTATAATCATCAAAGATGGTCATTGAGTGGCAAAAAGCACCTAGTAAATTTAAGATTTCAAGAAAATATTTGGCAGCATTCATGGTGACTCATCCTGAAACATTATCATAAGCCAACAAAAACAGCTAACACCATCAAAACTTTATATTAAAGTGAATTTCCAGCTGAAATGAATGTAATTTGAATGAACTATTTAAAGTTTAGCCAGAAAAGCATCTGTTCCATCACTCTGTTTTTGAGGTTGCCAATAAACTTTGGTGCCACAAAAAGATACAGGAGTGAATATAAATACTGAGTATCACATCTTAAGTTTTGAAGATAATTTTCCTCTTCTAAGTGAAATCTCACTCAACATGTAAAGCTGGAGGTTTACCTATTCTTGCAAAAAGGCTGGGGTTAATAAGGTATGACAAAATGTTAATGACGTCTCCAGCAATACATTCTTCAAGAGCTATTTCAAAAGATAAAAGAACCCAAAAGTTAATTAACAGTGAAGGTAAACATCCTACCCCCAAAAGATCTACTGGTACAGGCTTTCTGTAAGCTACACAAGAGCTTATTTATTGAAGCATACAAACTGAAACAAGAGGAATGTAATTAACCTGTCATCTGCTGAGAAAGAAATACAGGAGGGCAGAAAGTGTCCAGCAAGTTCTTCACATACCTTGTGAACACTTTTTAATATATATTTGAAAGATAAGGAAAGCATTCTCTTCTAACTAATAAGGCCAAGCTTTGAGTTTTAAAAGTCAAGAATATCTGTAGAGAATTCTAGTAAAAATGAAAACCTTAGAATTCAAATAGAATTCCACTAAGAAGCTTCATAAATATGAAGGTTCAGCCAGAGAAGACATGACAGTTTGTAAGATGAAGAGCTGACACTGTCTGCCCACTAGTTATCTGAGAAATGTTGCATGGATTCAGAAGCCTTTGACTTAATCAGATGCATCCTTTGCTAAGATAAAACATCTTCTTGCCTTTGAAGGAATACATAGGTATTAACAGAGATCTAATCTCCTGGTCAAACACGAATCTGATTTTATATTAAATTTACTTGCTTTGATTTCTAAGTCAGAGTACAGGTAGAATGTGCAAAAGTACAGGTATTTGGAAGACAGTAATTGGGTTGTAGGGACCAGAAGGGAAACAGGTCAAAAGCATGTTGTTGTAACTGGTTTTCAGTTCTTGAGACTTTTATATCACAGAGCATTCTGAAAGAATGACTACTGCCATGGGAATATGAAAATTCCATCTTTGCTTGAAACCTCCAGACATAAAAACACTATTTTTTCTCTGCCAATCCATCATCTTTTCTAATGATGTCACATGTCTACTGCATTGTAGTCACTTTAGCAGGAAAAAAATTACCGACCTCCTTATGTCAAAATTTGTCATAGTAAGTTAAAACTTTAACTGTGAGTGTGATTAATAACTTTTTGAGATACTGAGTATTATGTACTGCTCTGTTTTTATCCTAGAAAGAGAATTTCTTCAACATTTTAGGCAGCATATGCCACTTTGAAAGAATTTCAAGGTTAAAGTTATCTGATAGATTATTTGCATTGCTGAGACACACATTCATAATATTTTTTTCCCCTGTGAGGTGGAAGAGTTAATGCATCCCCCACAGAGGAAAATAAGCATGCTTCTTAAGAATATCTTACTATTGTAGGACAGAATATGCTGATTCTACTTTTTCATTCTCTTTTTGTCCAATACAAATTGTACCTCAACTTCTGTGATGAATTCATAGTGTTCCATTGTGGTTAAAAAATATAAAAAATATAAAAAAGTATAAAACACGTGAATAAATCTCTCTACTATATATATATACATATAGTCTGTCTTTACTAAAGAGAAACACACAAAGAGACTATATTCTAAAGAGAGATACACAGTATGCAGGATATATGCATTTGTGGGGAAAAAAAAGATCTGTATTGGTGAACAGAACACTGAATATGGCCATTACAAAGCAAACAGAAATTTTAAGCATGGCAAGAAATTTCTGTTAAAAAAACACAAGAAAACACACTCTTCAGAGTCATAGCCATGTTTGATTGTTTCTTAAGATGATCTTAAGCTGATTATACAGAAGCTCTATAAAACAGGAAAAGAGGAACGCTATGGAGCTTAACACATTTATGCCATTGCAGTAGGTGGCATCCAAAAATCACAGGCAAGTGTATTTTTTTCCGGATGTTGAGCACATGTAAGAAACTAACCTGAATTAACTTAGTTCCAGGTAAGATTTCATGAAAATTTAAGGGCTAAGAATATCTTAGAAACTTTGCCAAAAATCTTTACAGCAAAACATTTTTGGGTGTGAGGCTTCACCATGCCAATGGCTATTGTGCAGTTAATCATTAAGAAGTGGATACAAAACTCGAATGCTAATTCCAGAGCTGGGGAAGTAGTCTAGCAAGCATGAGGAATTGTTGACTAATTAAATCCCATGAAGTTCTGGAAAATGACACAAATTATGGATTTTGAGAGGTTCAATGGCCACTTTCCACATTTTTAACACTTTGGAAAGCCAAAAGTATCTTGGGACTGTGCCTGAAGTAGAACTGGATGCTGTTAACTGTATGATGCAGGAAAGCTATGTTTTCTGGGGAGGTGTTAAGCTAATCAAAATAACATAGTTGACCTCCAAAAAGAGCTGGCTCATTGCAACCAACAGGATGTAAAAATGTCGAGAGAAACCTGCATCCTCTACAAAAAATGAATGAAGTGGCTGTGATAGTGGGAGTTAGAAAACAAGCTGAGGTTTTCCTTGGACATAGAAGATTTCCATGCTGGCTTCACACTTGTATTTTTTTACCACCCTCAACCAGCAAACTTCTCTCACCAGATAACTACTTCAGGCAGAAAAAGTGAGATTCTACCCAGGCTGTTTTGTAGCTGCTATTTATTTGCCATAAATATTTAGCATGAGATTGCTGTTAGAATATCAATAGGTCCCTTACTTTCACATTGCCTTCATTTGCAAAGTTAGACTCTGTAATTTATCCACTAGCTTTATTCTGCCATGGATGCATTTATCAGCATTTAAAAGGAGAAGGAGAAGCTTATTTATTCAAAATGTAAAATCTGCAACATGACTGGGAGGCTGTGGGACAATCTGACCTTGCTGGTGTCCCAAAGGTCTTCCTGGTAGAAGTAATGCTATTTCTCTGTGGAACGAACACAAAGCCAGCAAGAAAAATTATAATCATGATTTTACATGTCTGAAATTGTGTGAAGATAAAATCAAGCTATGCCATCCTGGACATTCGGTAATCTATTCTAAAAACTGAGTTACTCCTGAGCCACTGTACAACTTCTGCAATTACTAAAAGCGGGCAGTCTGTGAAGCCTCAGGTTTCACTCCTAAGGACAGCCAGCTGTTGGCCAAGAGCAGATCTTCAGTGAAGGCAGAAAATGTCAACATTTCCTGCTTGGTAAAAAATAATAATGATAATAATAATAATAACACTTATTATTAATTCTTATTATACTAAGTTAATATTATACTTAATTTCTGTATAATAAGGTATTCATTTATGATGATGCTAAGTTTTCTGCCATATTGTTTCAGAATTTCTTAATGGTAGAATTCAGATGGGCTAAACCCGTTTGATGCTTGCCTCATCAATGCCTTACTTGAACACTCTATTTCTAGATGTCTTCCAATACTATCTGCAAATTGTTAGATATATATGGAAGATATGCTCAAGAAAGTTTTTGGTAGGACTATTTTCTCAGAACTGCTTTCTTGTTATTTATATGCACTCAGTTATATGCAATCTGCTAGAGCTGTTACAGAGTAGTCTCTGAACTTTCATGCAGCTTTTGTGACATCTGTGAACCTCCTCACACTGTTTATTGAGAGGACTGGACAAGCTATATTCTGCTAGATCAGAACATTAGTGTCAGCAGGGTGAGCAAAGTAAGGAAGACTGAATGGCCTGCATAAAAATTGAACGCATTATTGTGTCTGGAGAGGATAGTGAAAATATCTGCTTTGAAAACTTGAAAGCTTTAGTTCGTTGCTTAGACCCTCTGCAGGAGTGCTTTAGAGAAGTAATCATCCCACAACCAGCCAGTACCAGGAATAGAAGACAGTGCTGACAGAGACTTAAAGGACTTTTCCAACATGTATCCATTTTCAGGCATTTTTGAAGGTCAAGGAACTATAGGAAACTTTTCTCTACAGAGAAAATAAAGTTTAAAAAAGAAGAACTTGATGTTCTTTTTGCCTGTGAGCATGGTATCCAACATTTCAACCACTAGTAGCTTAGGCTTAAATAACAATTTTCAAATGATTTTTTCTTGGTTTATGGAGGGCTTATAAAGAAGGCAATTTTTTCCACTCAGTGTGTGAAATGTGATTAATTGTAGGTAACTTTGATGGATGCTGCTTCTGAAATTGAGAATGCACTTAATCAATGGGGTATGATTGGAACACATATATTCAGGAAACAAACAAACAAACAAAAAATCTGCAGAAGGTAAGCACAGAACTCATCAGACTTGTAAAAATCCTTAGAAACAAGGTGGAGATCACAACCCTGATCAGTGAGTGTAGCTGTCAATCTTGAGTTCTCTACAGAAGCTCTGAAGGTGATAGCAACAAGCCAGATAGCTCCTCTGTGTCAGAACTGAGAATTTTAGGGCTTAAGAACTGAGCTGCTCCCTTCAGGCCAACTAGGAGTTGAGGCTTTGAAAAAATCAACAACAGAATATCAAAAGAGAGAACTTCTTTGTTGGAGGCTCCATGAAAACATGGCTTAGCTGAGAGATGAGAATCTGCTTCTTTTACAGTTCTGTATCTAGGCCCTAAAAAAGCCTCAGCATTCAGCTCCTGGCGATTTCAGTAGTGGCCACTTACAAAAGAGAGCTGAGAGACTTCAGAGGGAGCTTTTGGGGTCTTACTTTTGATACAGAATTGCACAAGCAACTCCATGCACACAAATCCAAATTCGTCGGTGAAACAAAAAGGCTTTATTCTAAAGATTTATTTTTGAAACAGCCAGCAGGGTTTATCAGGACTGTTAATTTTTAGCTGTCTTTCAGCTGTCTTTTACTCGGCCAGTGGCCAAGTGCAGGGAATGGAGCACATGCAGCCAGTCTGGGACCCTGCCTCCAACTGGGGCAATGCACGCCACTTCTGTTCCAGAGGAAAATACCAGAGCCACAGGCATTTTCCTTCTGGATGTTGAAACAGAGATCAGTCTGCAAAGAACAAATTTCACTGAATGCATGAAAGCCAAGCTTTTCACCTCTGTGGTTTGTAAATATTGGATGTATATTAGGCAGGATGATCTGCACAAAAGAAAAATGAGCATGTCTCTGAAGAGCAGGAAAGACACAAGAACTGTCAAACTCTTCAAACTGCCCAATAATTGCAGTTTTGTTGTCCAGGAAGTATTGGGAAGTGTGAATAAATATTACAAGACAAGGAAACACTGAAGTACTACTAAATAAGCTGGGCTGATCTCAAATATATTTCTTCTCAGAATGATAAATGAGGTTTTGTGTACAAAGGCTTAGTTGTTAATTATTTTAGAATACTCAGCTTGGTTTGGCGTATTACCCAAGCTCTTGTCAGAGCTAAAGTTTGGGAAAGCTTTGCACAAATGGCATTCCTAAGTTAGATATATGTGGACCAAAGGTAATAAAAATGCACTATTAGAAGGATGATGATGCGCTGGCACAACCTGCCAGGAGAAGTTGTGGATGCCCCATCCCTGGAGATGCTCAAGGCCTGGTTGGATGGAGCCCTGACCTAGTGGTTGGCCACCCTGCCTGTGGCAGGGAGGTTGAAAAAGGACGATCTTCATAGTCACTTCCAACCCAAGTCATTCTGTGATTCTATGAAAAATCTAACATGGGCATGGGACATGACTGGAAATCAATTAAAGTATTTCCTGTCAAAAAAAATCTGACAACCACAAAAAGTCTTAAACTCGGTGTATGGTGTTGGCATGCTCTAATATGTGTATTTCTGATATTTAACAATAACATTTTACTGTAAATAAGATGAATTTTTTTATTGCATCATATGATCTCTTTGAAGTATATATATTTTGCTATAAAGAAAGACAATGGTAGTGAAAGAAAGGTACCGATAGTCTTTGAGCTCAGGCATTTTTGTGAGAAATAAAAAAGATAAAAAGAACATTGAAAGAACACAGGTCTTGCTTTCTGCAATGTATTTAAGCAAGTCTGGGCATGTCCTATGTTTTAGTTTTATAAAGTGCATCATGTGCCAGTTGTGCTGCTCTAAACTAACATAATATAGTCCTTAACTCTACTCAGAAGATAAGCCCTTGCCATGGCAATGAAGGAAAACACACAGTGATATACAGAAGCAACTGAGCAGGGGTCTTGCAGAAGTGGAGTGTGCAGTATAGAACCAGAGGCATTTTTGTTTAAAATTCATAGCTTTTCTAGGAAAGGAAGCACAGGTTGTGAGTTTTCAGACAAATCAAAGTATTTCCAGCAGTTGTTTCTGCCAGGTGCACAGCAAGCCATGCTGTGTGTGTGCTTTCATGGGGTTAGCAAGGCCATAGACAGATGTTTTCCAGGTCTCACTCTGCTGATGGGAGATGGCTCAGTGCCTACCTCTCCACATGGCAGTCACTGCCCTGTGGCTCTTCTGGTTCAGGGCTCCTTGGCTTCTCCGTACCCAACCTCAGGTAAAGCCAGCTGCCTCACTTATATTGGTAGGTTAATGCTGCAGGCTGACTGTCGGGTTAAATATGCTTAACAACACTTCAGCTAGCCAAGCCATGGGAGCAGAATCAGTGCAGCAGTCAGACCACTATTATTAGACCACTAAAATTGATATGATTATATAAAGTTGAAGGAGTTTTTAATATAGTTTTCACAAATATCTTTATCTGGAAACCTGGTAAAGATCATCAAGTGCCCCCTAAACAATTCCAGTAATTTGTGTAATGGAACACTGGATTGCATCATCCTTTTCATACTTAATAAGTTCCATCAGGAGATAATTGGGTTCTCCTGCTGGTCCAGAACAGCACTGCACTGGTGGTTATGAACTCTTTTTCAAAACCCAGCATAGATTTCCTCATGATCAGATAGAAATTTTCTAGCTCTTTCAAAGATATTTTTGGTTAAAGCCAAACTACAAAGTGTGTGCCGTAAAATCATCTTTTCCCCCTCTTCCAGTTTAAAATAATCTTTCCTGCATTAACCAACTAATGCTCTAGGGATTGTAGAGAAGGTCTTAAAGTGTGGTGCAGCAGCACCACAGCAGCACCCATCTCTCTTTTCATGTATGTGACATTCAGTACGATTGTTAATTGTTTTTTTCTCAACAAAACCTTTTGGTTCTCTATAGGCACTGGACTCTCAATCTTCTTTCTTTGTGCCCACCAGCTTGTCCATTTTAAATCCCTCTATCTTACCATCCATGTTCATTGATTCACAGTCTTTGTTGAAGAGGCCAGCATAAAGCTGTGCAGCAAGAGTGTCATCATTTTAATTGAGCATCGATTATTTAAAGAGCACAGTTGTTACTTTGGCTGATGAAGCCACCTCTCAGACTGACATCCACTCTGAGAACAGAAACTTGTGGTAATTTACCAGACCCTTTTTATATCCCTTATCAGGATTCATTTCACCTTTTACTGTCCTGCAATACTTACGTCTGACAATGGGTGCCATACTCAGTGCTTCACTGAGTGATAAAGACAATGCCTTGGTGATTAGATACCTGCACTGAGATACAGTGCATATGCATATATTTATATGAACAGCATGGCTTTTATGCTGAAATAAAATAAAATTAATACTTGGTTATGATGGAAATGCCAACATTTGATTTAATATTCTTTTATTTCATTTTTTTTACTGGAGAAAACTTCCTCTCTGTCATGCCTCATTTTTAGAAATACACAAGGATAAAAAAACAGCACGGATTTCTAAGCTTCTTTTCTTAACATGCTGGAAAATACTTCAGCATCTAATTAATGAATATTTTGTTTCTAATTACGCATGTGCGTGATACCCCATTATGTTTGTTTTAGCAGACATTACTGTGCCTTAAAAGCATATTTTCACAGGAGGGCATGTTAAAGGATATGTGTCACACCTTGGATGAAGCTGAGATATTTAAGGAGTGAAACATCTCTGTTTTAGCAGCCAAAAAGTACAGAAAAGTTTGAACAGAAAACAAATAACTTTCAGAGTGAGATTCTCTACTTCTCCCAAACCAGACTGAAAATAAAAATTCCAGGGTTCTCTTTTCAGAGGAAGAACATTTACAAGAAAACTAAATGTGCAAAAGTATCCTTACACAGTTGGAATGAGAAGGACGTCTTTCATGGGTGACTGTTCTATGTAATGTGCTTTGGCCTGAGACATAAAATGCAACACAACTGAGGAGTATCTATGGCCTTGAAAGTTAACTACAGGGTATTCACATATTCTGTCAGTTGTTTTGCTGAATATCTGAAGTTGCCCTAAGTCAGCAACACACAGAAGGGAAATAACTATTTTAACCACTTAATGACAAAAAGAAAATGTCACAGAAAGTGAACAAGATGCTACTGTAGCCTGGAGGCATTCATCTTAACAGAAGGCTGGATACCCAGGAGGGTAGAGGAAGAATGGAAAGTCCTCAACAATCCCATTATAATCAGTACTGACGAGCAATCTAAATGCAGGGATTAGTACCAAATTCAGTGTTATAAATGAATTAGGTATGTTTCCTGCCTGGGAAATCTGGGTGGGGATATATGCACATGTATAACGTATGAGTAAATTGAAAAGGCCTAACCTTTAAGATATCATGCCAATAATGTTTTAGAGTAACACAATGGACAGTGATAGGTGAATTTTTTTATTAATAACTGCAGCTGTAAATTCATGGATGCAAAACTGTTAGCAGCTACTCAGACTTCTATTGATAGGGATGTAAAAATAGAGCATTTTCAGCTGTTGTGTACCGCTTCCGATGGGGAAAATGCTGAATCTGCTCTGTGGGTTCTTTTTTATTTGTGATCCAGAATTATACAGTGCAGTCATACTGACATTTAATAACGGTCTTATTATTGTCCTGAAATACTTGCTCACCAGCTGCAAAGCAACATTTTATTTGCCCTCATGTGCTGTATGGCTTCCCATAGTTGAAATGATATTTGTGTTTGACAAATGTCTCAGATAAGATGATGTGTTTAGCAAGAGTTAAAGCCTATCAAATTGAAGGTTGATCTATACTAAGGGGTGAACTGTCATTCAGTCATTGCTAGGAAGGCTGCAGTAGTCTCAGCAATGAAGGGTAACAGTCCTATTTTGTTTGGTTGGTCTAGCTTTTGTTTGCTTGTTTTTGTTGTTGTTTTCCTGAGGAAAATATGTGTTTAACCAAGTTATGCTACAGACACATATTTCCTGGTGGTATAAAGCAAGCTGCTGCAGCACACTACAGGCTTGTTTTTAGGAAAACTCATCAACAAACAAACCAATTTGAGGGAAAGTTTGGTTAGATCAGAGTCTGGACCTTGGAAAACTTGCTCAAAAGTCACAAATCTTGGAGAGAACAAAGAAAAGGATGATGTCACAAGGGCAGATAGAAGCCAACAGACCTACTAGCTGAAGTCCTGCAATTTGTGCCTGCCAAGCTCCGTATGAGAAGAGGTGGCTTCTTTGTCTATTGCTACTTTTTGTTGTTTGTTTTGGTGCTTCTTGTAGGAAAGAAAGCAAGGGTGGTGAGAAAATGCTGACTGTGGTGTCAGTGAAGTAAATGGGCCAAGTTCACTGCCAGTGTAACTCAACATAGCTGCAAACAGTGAAGCTAACACTGGGCAAGTCTGCCACCCTTTACTTTCCAGCTGTTTTGCTGCATGCTCATTGGAGAGGGGCTTGCATTAGTTCATAAGTGCATGTTATATTTTAGTCCATTTAGTATATATATGCACTATATTCAAGGTGATGTAAAAAAATATCAACTATTAGAACTGAGGGAAGGGGGAGCACTCATTTCATTATTTTTTAAATAATTTTCCTTGGATATACAAACTTTTTTATTTCCTTTTTCAAAACTTTTTGCATCTTGAAATGTTTATGAAACTACCAGCTTAATCGCATACATTTATGGAGGAAAGCAGAGATGGAGTGTTTATGACTTTGCTTCTTCATTTTTACCATTTCTGTTTCTTGGTTTGAGCATGTTCTCATTAGGTTTCCATTTCTTAACAACCTCCTTCCCCTTCCTTGTTAGTCCATCCAATAACAGTTCTTCTGTGAACATTTACAGCACGAGATTGCAGGGAGAATATATATATTCTTCCCTTCCAGGATACAAATTTCTCTCATTCATTTGAATTACTTATTCCTATCCTGCAGTAAAAGGTGGTTGTGCTGTGCACCATTAATTGTGTTGAGTTTTCTTGGGAGGATGTGAAGGAATTTTCTTTGTAAGGTTGTGCCCCAAAATGTTTTTTTCATTCCATTCAAATCTTATGTAATATTCCTCTTATTGTCATGCCTTCAGCTTGTGTTCTTACACTTTTTGTTTAGGCTTCTTGTTTTTTTGTGTTGACAATAACAGATTATGGCCAGAGAAATAGAGTCTGAAATTTTCTCATATCATTTTCAAAGTTTTTTGCTAATGTGGTTAGGTTGGGTACCTTTTTTTTTGCAGATGAACCTTAAAGTAGCAAAACTGGAGGGTACAGAAAAAGGAGAAAGTTCTTGGTTTTGAGGTGTCATCTTCACACATCCTGATCATCAGTAATGAGAACACAGGGCCTGAGATCTTCCTAAATGATTATCCATCTGACAATGAAAAAGGCCACTTTCTGTACAAAACTGTTCAAGCCCACCAAGTTTTGTAATTTCACAACCATTGATAAAATTAGCTTTATTTTATACATTCTTTCACAGTTCTCATACAGCTCTCAAAAATCCAACAAGCTATAAAAATAATTGGAAAGCCATGTAAATTATTTAAGCCAGGTGCAGTGAAATGTCAGAACAGTCTGATGCTTTACAGAACATTCTGACAATTCATTCTTTACAATTCATTTATGTTATAAAAAAAAAATAATTCCAGTTAGTTTAGAGTGATGAGATTATGAAAGGCTCATAGCCTAGAAAGGAAAATGCAAGAAATTTAAATATCTATCATGTAGTGTACAAGCTTGACTCATCAACTAGAGTAATTATTTTCCATTGTTTACTTCAGTACTTTTATTAATGAGAGATATCAACTTGCTTTGCCAAAAGTAAGAGTTAGTACTGAGTGAACAGTGACAAAATATATTTGCAAGAATGTTTGTAAGTTCTTATCTGTAGAATAAATAACTATTTTTATACTGGTTTTGTTCAATTTTTCTAGCAAACCAACTCAGAAAATATACTTTTACAAAAATGTATATGGAAAATAATGGTAAATGTGCTTGTTTTCTTATTATGAAACAAGCAAACAAATTAATGATAAAAAAGTATTTTGGGGAATAAACTTCAGGAGCAAAGTAGATGTCAGACAAACAAGGAAGAGATAATCTGTGTACAGTAACCTACCTCCAAATATGGAAATTCCAGTCCTGGGATCAGGACAGCCAGGTCAGCACAGAGCTGTGCCAACTGAATGGAGCTAACTCATTTATGCAGCCTCTGGGACCTAAGTGAGTATGCAGAATGGCACCGTGCCATGCAGACGTACTGTCCTTCCTGGGCTATCTTGGCTATGTCTCCCATGGCACAGTATTGTGTAACACAAACATGTCCTTAGTTGACCAACCAGCCTGGGCAGCGAGCAAATTCCAAATAGCAAATGCTCAGACAAAGGACTGTAATCGGTTATGGATGCTCTGCAAGCATAGATATTTGCTCAGATGAACCACTAAATAGCAAACAAAGGGGAAAAATCTGGGACCTTATTATAGACAATATATTAGCAGAGAAAGGAACTAATTTCAGCCTCCTCTCCCCAATTTGTTTGCTGCTGCCATATCATCCAGCTGCCAAAATTATAGCTGCATTTTCTGAACCTCATTTTAATATTCAGAGGAGTTTTATTTCCCATTATTTTTCTTGTAACTCTTACAAGCAGGGTGCCACATACATTTTTCCCTCACTGTTAAGAAGTGTGAAATTTGCAGCAGTACCTTTTGATATATTTCAAACATACTGTTGTGTTCACCCATACAAAAAGCACTCCATTGAACGTGCTCTGCTGCTATATTCATCTTATTTCTGAGGTCTGTTTGGAAGTTCACACTCTTCAGTCAATGCTTATTTGCTGCAGCATACAGTGAATTGCTTAGTAGTGCCTGAAGATCCTTCCATCTCAGCCAAAAAAGGTTTTATTTTTATATCACAAATATTAATAACAGTTCAAATTGAGAAAAGCCTTAGAAAGTACAGTTGAAAGTATGAACACATATTGACTTATTTTAGAGAAAGACAGACCTGAGCACATGCTTGATTGCCATCCTCAAGTCCAAATCTAGCTCTTAGACTGATAGACCCACTTATGGGAACTTTGCTGCAATATCCTGCCAAAAATAGAGTCAGGCATGGCATTGCACCAGGTTGCAGACATCCATTCAAGGCCTGAAAACATCCAATATATTATACCTTTCCATTTTTGTAAGACCAACATCTAGCCTGAGAAGGATTTACAATCATGGGGATAACTTCAAATAGATAAAGCATTTGGTATCTGGACTCTTTCATGCTTGTTACATGAAACTACTTCATCTACTTCTATGATCTTTGGAAAGAAAAAACATTATTCAAAATATCATGTATTTTTTGGAAACTTATACTTTAGTCATATAAATCTTTCATGCATATTCTTTTGCAAGACATGACTAGCAGTAGATCATTTTCAAATACCAATTTTTATATTAAGCAGTTATTTCTCCCTACATTTTCATAAACTGAACTATGTGATATTGATTTTGCCTTATCTTGAAATGAACCTACTCTTGTTATATGGGCAACTCAAGTGGAATCCAAAGAGGTGCATGATTTAGTTACCTTTTCTTGTATTATTTCCTCTGTTAGGCAGAGGGTGGTGGTACTATTTTACTTATATATTCCTAACAGCTAATTAAGCCAAATTGTACTCCTACAAATATGTCTCCTGTTAAATTCAGTAAAATGTTGTAAGATGGAAGAAAGCCATGTTTTGTGTTGTGATTTTTTTGTTATTTTTAATTTTTATACCGTACCAAATAAGATGAGCAAGAGCATTTATATAGTTAGCAACTGATGCAACAATCAATTTTCATGTTGTATATAAAATATTTTATGTCTAAGTAACCTTAGATATAAAAATTGATGCTCAGGATGCTTAACTTGAAACATCTTTCTGGATGTCAACCTGTATTTCAGGTCTCTCATGTACTTTACAATGAAAGCAGTTCTTGCAGAGGCTCAGAGGTTTTTCACATATGGGATATGAGCATACCATGGCCTGGGGACAGAGAGAGGGATGGAACCCAGCAGTACAGCTCAAGGTTCAGAAGACAAAGTGCTCTTGGCCAGAGTCAAGAAGTGTCTGCAGCTGCTGAGCAGCCTCCTGAGCATCTCTGGACACATGCAGTACCCAGTTCTCAAGTGTAAAGAAAAGTAATGGTCTTCTCCTGGGAACAGAGGAGCTGCCAAAGCTTGTGGGAAGGAGATAAAGCCTCTGTCAACCCCTCAGGAAACCCATATCTGAAATGACCAGCTTGGTGTTTGTAGGATGGAGGCCAAAACTGCACAGAATTTAGAACAAATCACTGTATTATTGCAGCAGCTATATCCTTCCAGTCCTAGAAGAAAAATGCAATCATCCAGGTTTACAACTATAAGACAACACAAAATTAGGGGAAATGTTTTTCCAGTTTGAATCAATTTACCTACAATCAAAGAATATTAAGAACTTTTCTATCCGTTATATGTAGAAGCTGTAGAAGTTGCAATTAAAATTATTTGGGTTTTCTGAACACTTCCAGCCATTCCTTTGCTTCAACTGCTATTCTCAGAGTGGGTAAATATTAGCAACAAGTAGAGCAGTTAGAGCTGTTGGAGGAAGGAGGGGGATGCACAAAAAATAAGACCAAAAAAAATTGGCAAGCAAGTTCTCTGTTTCTTTGAAAACTCTCCAACGTCATGAATCCTGTGAGAGATTAATTAAAATGAAAAAGGAATTTTCAAAGGAAGAAAACAAAATAGCTTTTTTAATGGTCTATTTTTGTTTTTGACTCAGGAAATCTCTTTCTCTTTTTCAACTGGTTCCCTCAAAACATAAATATTGGCAGCTTTAAGGTTTGTTTTTCATCTCAGGCAATGAGTTCAAAAGCTTTTCCAGTCAAGTTTTGAGGGTTTGCTCACCAGAATTTGGATTTCTGACACATCTAGTGAGTCTAGAACAGTAAACATTACCATTAAATTAAAGTTGCCATTTCAAGTGAATGGTGATTAAATGGCAATGTATTCATATTGCTGACAATTAGGGGAACCTGTTTTTTAATTGTCATAGCAATGTCAGAGGTTAGGGTCAACCAAATTCTACACATACAACAACTTAGGTTCACATGGTTAAGGGTTATTTTTGCAGCCAATCTCAGAAAGAAAACTACTAATCCACTTTTGTTTCACCAGCTAATTGAGTAGCTAGGTGCTGATTTCAGCCTAACCTGTCCCAGCATCATAAGCCATCTGCTGTTGGGTTACTATTAGTTCACACTGAAAAGGTTTGGAGAGAAAAATGCTGAAACTGTAAGACTGTTTTTGGTTATCCACCATTCTTGGCCAAAAATTAAAAAAATAAAAAAAGAATATGACCCTTCAGCCCAAAGTAGGAACAGTAGCAATCCAGTAGGTAATTGTCAAACCTTGTTGAAACAGTCTGAGTCACAAAAAGTTCAAATAAATCAATTTGCTTCAGCCATGTCTGTGGTAGACTGACGCTGAAACAAAGAAAGCTACTAAAAGCAGAACAAAAAAGAATAGTAGCTTATGCCATTTTCAGAAGGATAGCCTGTAAACATGGAAAGGCTATGCAGGAAACCTGCAGTTAGTCATGGAAATCTTTGGTTAATACTGAAACAGGTTGGGTCGGGTGACAGACCTTAGTGCTGGGATGAGGAAAGTTCACCACATGTATGAGCAGAGCTGAGAAGGCGTTTGCTGCAGAGGACAATTTGTGGGCTATAAAAGAAGGATCCCAGAGAATAGTAAAATATATGTAAATAAAATTTGTTGTTAACATTGGGAATGTATATCTTCGTTTGTATGAAGAAAATGTTTGTGAAACCTGTGCGATACCTCTCGATGCATTATGCAACTCCTATCAAATATCTCTGGCAAAGCAAACCTTTAAGACTCTCATGGGACTGTATAGCCTGTTTAAAGAGCTCTTAAAGAGTTGTGAGAATGTGCAGCATCCATAAAATAGATGACTGGATCCGTTGGTATCCACCATCGATAAGCTGATGTATTTGTAGCTTAGGCTGGGACTGCTTCCCAAAAACTTGGGTGAACTCTGACTGATCATTCATCCTGTCTAAGGACATATAAGATTCAGCTTGCCCTCACAGCAATCTGGGGAATGGCATGTCACAGGGTACTTGATCAGATCCATGTCAGCTCTAGACCGTTAAGCACTGCCTTGTGCCTTGAGAGGCATCAACCATTCACTATGATCCAGCATTTCTTTCATAATTTTAAATCACAGTGCTATATTCTCCAACAATTCCTACAGTTTATTCTCACAGAGAAGGCCCATCTTCCAGTTCATTATCCTCACCATTTGCCATGATTTAGCTTTTATCAGACCCTTGCACTGGTCCTGTGTGGGCAGTACCATGATTAATACAGGCTAGCTCTCACATATACTTAGCATGTGAATTGATAAGAAGAATGAGAAGACACTGCAAAGACCATGCCAATTCCTTCCTTGCAGATTCTGATTTCAAGTAGTTTAAAAGAAAGAAGGTTTTTGTTGGTGAATTGGTGAATTTGTTCTGGAATCAGCAGTAGCTCCTGATAAGACATAAAACTTGTCTGGAAGAAGTCTGGAAACATCCATCAGAGGCAGACATGCATACTCTAGCAATTCCAAGGGATTTTGCCAGTCTCCATGTAAAGCACTTTTCTGGAATCTCTGCTTCTTATTCTCTGATCAGGGGAATACACAATACCGCCTCAGATATAAACCAAACCAGACACCGATCCACACAAGGAAATGAGTCATCAGATTGTCACTTACTGCTGCTGTTTTACTGTTGTTTGAACAACTTTCACTTCCATTACTCCTTTACACTTACCATCTACTAAAACAAAATACCTTCTAGAAGAAAGATGCATGGCCATGAGTGGACCAACCTAACCCTCCTGCCCAAAGTCCTCTTTCACAAGAATATACAGTTCTATTTCCAAGAACTTGATGAAGATACCACTGCGCAAAGATAACATTTACTATAACACTGAGAGAAGGAAGAGTTAGCATGAATAGATCTTACATATTAACTATTGATGAAAACACTGTTGCAAAATGCTTTCTAAATTCAAGATATATTCACAAACTATTGCCATTGCTTTTGCAGACCTTCAGAGGACCTGAATGTAAATAGCATTTGCCTACTCAGTCATGAAAGTCTGTGAGCACAGCTTCTAGTGACTGTGCAGTAGGACTGGACTTGTAGCATGGGCGATAGAGCATACAGTGTCATTGCATTTTGGTGTAGACCTTAGTCTTCTCATCTAAACAATGCAATGTCAGGGCTTGCATGAGTGTATTGTGGCTACTGGTTTATTTTACAAATGGTAGACAATTCTGTCCCACTGCAGGGAGAGTGTCTGGTGATTGATGTTGTGCTTGAGCACATCAGCTCGTACTACCAGATACATGTCTGATCTGATATCAAACATGCTCATTAGTAACAGAAACTCTTTCAAATTGGAGACTCGGGATCTGGCCCCTTGGACTTCTTTCCAGACAGCACTGCTGTGTTCATTCATAAGTTGCCTGAAAGGGCTTTTAAGTCAATGCACTTTCTTTCATAGTGTTTGCTAGTCCTTTATGTGGTGAACATCCTTCCACTAGCAGAAGAAAGTGCTGTGCATGTGCTTTTTATTCCAGAGGTTATTTATGGGACAAAATCAGTCTTCTAGATGGCTAGCTGAGGATTTTGTTTTAAAAAAAGGTTAGCGCTAGACTTATTTGGAATATTGATAGCAGGATTTACTCAAGGTTAGATGAGGTTGCTGGTGGCTTATGCAACTGGTCAGCACTCAGCAATGTACTGATCATTTTCTCTATTTCATAGGGAAGCTTTTTTGTAACTGAAGCAACAACTGGTCCATTTTCCCCCCATTCATTTGTAATTTAGCCTAGGTACTTAATGAATTACAAAAACGGACAGAAACTAGCTCATCATCCCATAAAGGAATTATACTTCTAATTAAAAACTATGAATGTAGGTCACACTTTGCAGAAGGAAAGGTAAGTCAAGCATCATTCTTCTTGATTTGTTCCAGGTCACTGTTTTTCTCTGCCTGGCTTCAAAATACTAATGGATTGTCATGATAAAAATTCACATTTGCATCCATCTGTTCTATTGTACTTGTAATGTCTTTTTCACTTGATGTATCTTGATTCTACCTCACTCCCAGCTGCAAATGCACCACACTTTATTAGAATAAAATTTTATCTCTTTTGGTCTCATAAATGCAAGTGGAAGCTCCAGACAGTTTTCTTTGCAGCACTGGCAGTTTTAAGTTTTAGCATATGTTAGGGTAATAAATTCATTCATGACAATTTTCAAGTGCACACTCCTCTCAGAGTCAGTTTTCTAGACACTGCAGTGGGTCCCTCTCATCTAAGCTGTTTATATTGGCATTAACAGAGAGCTTCTATAGTGAAAGATGAAAAAAGGCTAAGTCAGTAGGGAAATTCAAGGAATATCGAGGATTGGTACATGAAAAGAGAGATAAAAATATTTTCCTGGTTTTCCAAGGCCTAAGCAGATGTTTTTAATATAAGTACCTTTTGACAACCAATGAAGGAGAGGAGGTTTGGACCATTCTGGCATTCTGTTTTTGAAAATAAGCTTTTTAAGTGAAAAGAAAGAACAGCAATAATCCCAGGCTGTGGCTCTGGGCAGACTGGTGTGGTGGTTGGTGACCCTGCACATAGCAGGGGGATTGAAACAAAATGATCATTGTGGTCCTTTTCAACCCAGGCCATTCTGTGATTCTATCTTTCTATGATTCTATGATTCAATAAGGAATGTTGAAACTAAGATATCAATAGAATAAGTTTCCAGAAGGGACAGTCTAATGTAGCAATTATCAAACTTTTTTCTGATTCTGACTATCTTGCAGTCATTTTCACACAGCCCAGAAACAACATCAGTGGTAGACGAACATGTATTTCTGCTAGGTTAAATATGCTGGTAGATGTAATGATCCCTAGTTTGGGAACAATTGGAACAACTAATGGGATTAGTGCCAGCTATGTGCTTTGTGGCAGCACATCAAGGCCTGAGGTAGATTACTGCTGTGTTATACCTTGTGTTACCTAAAATAAGGAGAGAAATGTTGGCTAATAGAGGTTCAAGATCAGATATTAGATTGAAAAAATGAACTAAGTAACAGCAAGTTAATCCAGGTATGTCTAAGAAGCTCACCGGTTATAACCATCAGCCAAATGTTTTGTAGATGTTGTGATTAATATTTGTATGCCTTTCAATCTCACTGTCTCCTCTGAGCAAGCTATAGGATCTTTACATCAGAATGCCTTGTGGATCTTTCACGTATCACAGTGCCTGACACCTTAGCAGCTAACAGTAATACGCCTGAGATGCTCTTTAAAAACCCTGGGGGAGAGAAGGGGATGCAGTAAGTCCTCGAACAGATACTCCTCATGATGAGTGGGTTTGTGGCAGGGCTGCTCATGTGATTTCAGTGAGTCACAGTGTTCCTGTGCTCTTTATCTCAACTTGATGGATTTGGATTGCCATTGTACGCTGCAAGCTCATACAAAGCCCCTGCACCTGCCAGCTGTGTCATGTGTCTCGTGACATGTCTCTCCTCTTTCACTCAGCATTCTGGAGGCTTAATTGGAACACCTCTCATCTAGAGACCCTCCTGTGGAAATCCTAGCATGCTAAACTGTATTTTAATCCTGGGAGTGATAACAACCTTCACAGAAATAATTTCTGATTAGGAAATTCAGTGGAATTGAGGCTCTTCAGTCAACTAATTGCTTTTGAAGTATCACCCTGACAGGCAGAACTAGACTAAACTAGTTTAAAATCCCTAAACTTCTTTTTTAACCTTTCCTTTTGGCCTGGGAAATAAATAAATAAATAAACAAATAAATAAAGTATTAATTTGGATGGGTAGAATAGGGAAATCAGGAGACCAGCATCCAGGCTAACAGTGAAAGTATTCACCCAGGATAAAGAAAACAGGTCTACTATGTGCTATTTCAAAGGACAATTTTCTTAGTTTACATTACATACATATAGGAGCAGATAATAAAATCCAAATCCCTTCTGTCAAGGTGAATGCCCCAGTAAGATAGCTAGAGACTTGTATTCAAGGTTTTTTTTTAAATTTGACTGAATGGATATTTAATTACACCATGCTGTTTGGACTATTTTCAAGGCAAAGAATCAAGAATGCTCCCATCCACAGATTTCCTTAAGCTGGAAGGTTTGAACACATGCTTGGTAAATGGGAGATGTGTTTCCTTCATCTTCTGTGAATAATTTCTTGCTGGAAAAATTCTACTTGCAGTGGGTAAGGGGGACCGTGGGACTAATTTTGTTATCTTCCAAAGCTTTGGCTGACTCAGTTGCAGTCTCTGAAATCAGGCATTAGGCACCTAACTGCAGGAGCAGACTCAGATTGTGAATCCTAAGCAGTGGGAAGCAGCTCCCCTCAGCCCTGGCTAAGTGAACTACATCTAGGGCACATATTTCTCTTCCTGGATAATATGTGACCTTTTGACAACCTGACTCTGAGCAGCTTAACTTTTTGATGCATGCTTAACCAATACATCACTTCTGGAGCCTGTGGCTGTCATTTGAGAGCTGTGAATTTTATTAAGCATCCACACACCTAAAGGTTAGGAATCACAAGGCTATGATTCATCAGGTCCCTTCTGTAACTACCTTATGAAGGGAAGAAGCAGTAGTTGGAAGGGGATGCTCCTTCAAAGCTTTGGCAAATGAAGCCTAAATAAAACAGAGACTTCAGACAGAAAGATGCTGAGGAAAACACTGAGATACATGGTCCATGATGCAGATTTAGTATATTCACCACATTTACTTTCTTGGAAATACTACTCCTGAGTGTAGCAGCTCAACCACTAGCTGAGCAAAACACTGTGCCAGTGACAATACTATCAGTCTGCTACCAGCAAGCAGGATGTCTTGTCCAGCAAGAAGTGCAAGACAAAAAAAGTTTGTGTTAAATATACAAGTGCTGCTCCAAAAGCAGTGTCTCATATTCTGTTATGCTGACCCACAATGTCAGAGGTGGATGTTGGTGGTATGGCAGCAGAGGATGAATCTTCCTCCCAATATTCCATCACATTTTGCTCCTCTGTGACAGATGACAGTAGAGAGGTAGTCTGACAAAATGGCGTCTGACATAGAAATGCAGATGAAGCAAAGGTGTGTCATTGAAGCCCTCTCTGCAGAAAGAATTGCACCCACTAATGTCCACTGATGCTTGCTGAATGTTTATAGAGATTGAACAGTGGATGTGAGCACAGTGAGGCAGCAGTGGTGTGTTTCAGCAGTGCTGACAACATGTGAAAGACAAGCCATTTTAGGACAGCCATGCAGATTTTTATGATTCTGATACACAGGATCTTGTTCATTGCTGGTGAAAATGCATCATGGTGATGACTGTGTTGAAAAATATTGTTTTATGGCTGAGAATTTGTCTGTCAAACTGTGCTATTGTGCAGTTTGTGTCTATTGTAGTTTCCATGGAAATTAATAGGAGGCATTGCTTTAAGAGTAACCTATGTAGGTTCTTTTGTGTTAATGAGTAAACAGTCCCTCTACATTTTCACCCTTTTTTACAAAGTCTATTACATCAATTTGATTTGTTTCATGTGATGCGTTTGTCTGAAAGGATATAAATGTGTTTACTGGCCATTAATGCTTTTCAACAGTCTTCAGGCACTTAAATGTATACTGCATTACTAGAAAACACATCCATACAAAGAGAAGCAAATGAAACTAACGTATGCAGTGATATTTTTAAGAACAACAGAAAATGTTAACTTCCCTGCACAACTTTAACGTAAAAGATCTCATCTTTTCCTCCAAATGACGAGGAGCTATTAAATATTTATCTTTCAGCTGTCCAGATAATCACTAAAGGAATCTAACTTCCTTATTCTGCCTTCTGGATTTATATCTAAATGATTTAATTTATGAAAAACAGTATTTCAATCAACTTTTATTTTAGAGACTACCAGTTCTAAATGTTTTTAGAGTGGTTCATGGAAAGGACCCAACAAAATTCCATAGCTGTTTGTTTTGTTCTTTTCACAACACAGTTTGGGTAATTTTCCCTGCAAAATCAAAGGTGTATAACATGGTGAAAGAAAGACTAGGACCCGGCTGGCTCTGCTTCCTGAAATAAATAGGAGGCATTACTTTCAGAGAGACTTAAAGAAGAAGCTTGATTATCTCATCTCTCTGATGAAGGTACGTTCCCAGAAGAATTGGGAACTATCTTGTTTATGCATTTCATAACCGAAAGCCATTGAATAAAATAAAATGCATGAACAACTTTGGGTGCAAATCCAGAACTTAAACTCCCATTTTCCTTCCTCCCAAAGCAATGAATGGCTTTCTTGAATAGATAGATAAATAGAACAAAAAATAAATAGATAAAAACTTTCTAGTCTGATGTATAAGATGGTACAAGAAATGTGCATATTTTATCTGCAGATCTTACAGCTGTTCAGTTTTGAATTAAAACATTCCTAATGTGAAATAGAGCAATCATTCAGTCCTGTCAGAATTGGTGTTACGTATTGCTTGTTCTGAAAGCCAACAGTTGTGTTACATTAAAACCAATAAAGCAATTGTCATGTTTTATCTAAAGAGCACCTTCCTGAGAGTGCCAGATTTTAGTCTCAAGAGCATAATGCATAGATTACAATAGAGCATGAAAATGTGATCACCTTGCTTATATACAGTGGCATAGCAATGGAGATTTCAGGTTATGCAACTGTTTGTATGCACTGCTTATCTGAGAGCTGAATCTGGCCTTGAACTGGAAAAGGATAAAAGAAGTCAGCCTCATTTCTTCATAAAACCTCAGGCTCCTTCTGACGTGAGTAGATTGTCTGAGTCATAGCTCCATATTTATAAACCATTGCTAGTGTTTTCACACATTTCTGAATAAAAATAAATGAATTGTAAAGTTATTTGTTCAAGGAAATATACCATCTGCAAAGCACATATTTTTCTTCTTCTGGTTATCAATTGAAATGAGAAATTTCAAAAAAAAAAAAAAACTGGCATGATTTCTGCTTTATTCTTTTTTTCTATATTGTTGTAGGGTTTGTTATTTAGCATTTGATTTTGTGTGTTTTTTTGGTTTTGTTTTTTTTTTTACATCAGGTTATTCTGTTGCATAAGGTACCAAGAAGCGTGTTTTTTTAAAAACTGAAAGACTAGAATACATTTTTTCAAAATTCCATTTCAAAAATATGCTGAGAAATATAGATTTTCAGCGCAACAAAATTAAATAATTTTCTAAGATGTTACAAAATGTTTTAACCCTATATAAAATTTAAAAAATCTTATCAGTTTTGCTGCTGTTTAATAAAGTAAATACAAGAATATAAACCTGTGCTATGAGATGCCGCAGTTCTTTCGAATAAATTACTGTAAAATCAATTTGTATTAAATCTAAAACATGAAAAAGAAACTATAGCTTATGAATATGAAGGTAAGATTCAACTAGCCTATTAGTATCACAAGGAGCCCAAGGTTTTATGAGGAAAATGAATTAATATTTGTTCAGCACTTTGAAAATATAAAGAACAGTGTAAGTGATTATTAATTGTTAGCTTTACTATTAAAAATGGAAACTAATGCCTGTGTGAAATAAATGTAATTTAGAGTAATTGCATAAAAGAGTCCACAGGTAAGCTAGAAGCCTAATAATGGAAGCCTCGAATCTTATAACCCAAATAGACAATTTGGTGGAGCTTGAGCACTGCAACATCTTCTATAGTCTCCTCCTGCAACAGTTACCTGTGTTGCTGTGGTAGATCAGGGACTCCTGACTGAATATCTTGAACATATACCTGAACCTGATATGTATCAGTGTCGGAGGGAGACAGAGATAAAAATCAAACATTTAATATTTATGTGCTTTCATACTTTACATTTAAGAATTTGGTCCCAAAAAGGAATTGACAATTCCTTAAAGGCCACAAAGTCCCTGATGACATGAGATATCAAATGAATGCCTATACCCTACAGAAAATAATCAAGACCCTTCTTGCTCATTCTCTGTCTCCCAAGCAATCTTTAATTCCTTTGAGTTGAGCATATCCTATCCTCGTAAGACTAAATCTTGGTGATCATGTACTGCTTTGAGTCTCCAAAAAAGCCTTTACTCTTCCTGCCCTTCAGCTTCTTAGAGAGGTTGAGAACAGAACAATGTCTGATTTGGTAACCTTCTGAAAGATTTCTGTGGCAGAAAAGAAAAAAATTATAAAGAAAAAAGGATACCAATCTTGTTTGTGTTGCATTTAAACAGGATAATCAAATTCCTGGTCCTGTCAAGCCATTCCACTGTCTTGACTCATTTACAAGGATTTAAGCAAGGGAACGCGCTTTAAAGAGCAAGGTTGTCTAGGGGAATGAACAAAGTGCTGAAGTGCTAATTAACCTGTGGACAAGGCCCACTAGTGAAGCAGTTCTTAGTGCATTATTCAACACTAGATACCTTGAAAACTTTAAAATAACAAGCTGCTGAGGGACTTTTGATACCACCTGGGTTAAACAGAAGCCAAGAAAAGATTTTCAAGATTACATTTTTCTGTTTAGATACCTAAAGTCTGCCTAGATCCCTTGTTAGGCATCAAAGTCCTTTTGGATTTGGCTGTAAGTACTTTCCTGTACCAGGACATAATACATGGTCCTTAAAATACAGCAGCTCAACTGTTTGAATTTTACTAGCTAACCCTCATTGGAATGATTATCTGATCCCATTGTATTGATAGAAAACATATGCTTCAGGCAAATCCATAACATTCATAAACAGTGAGTTTTACAGTCACCAGACAAAACACATAGATAAATCTCAAGTATTTAGTGTATGTGTTAAGTAGCTGACTTCATTTCTCAGCTGACACAGATTTAAGCATTATAAGGATATTATTGAAAATAATTTTGAATGATTTATGAGGCTCGTATAGATTCAGTGTGATGTTGAAGAAATAACATTAGTTTACTGGGAAGAATGGATCCATTCTCAACTCTTGCAGGCAGAATTACTTATTTTCTTTTAACATACAAAAAAACATGTCATCCTAGAATTCTTCTACGTGCTTTTAGCTACTCAATGGAGAATGAATGATGGAATCTAAATGGCTCCCATTTACACTTTGCTTAACTCAACTGCTTAGAGTTATTCTTGCACCATCAACTGTGCTTTTTTTGGTTGGTCTGTTGGTTGGGTTTTTTTTGTGCAAAGCCTTAAAGATTCTCCCAGGCTACCAAAAAATTTCTGTTGCCAGTTAGTAAGCACAAAATTTTTCTTAAACAGCCAGTACTTCCAAAAACAATTCCCAGCCAAGCACATGCAATAGAGTCTCAAATAGTATTTGTTCCACAAGTGTTTTCTGTGGAAAATCAATTCAACCAGAAGGATGAGCAAGAGAGGTTTGTCTGGCTGCTCATCCACTAGCTGAGAGGCCAGGTTCAAAACAGCACATGGACTGATGTGCTCAGGTGGAAATCTGCTTCCAGTTTTGAGAACCCAGCTCATCTCCTTTCTGCATCTTAACAAATTTGAAAGTTGTTCCTATGTGAATACAGGTAGAATCTGACTGTACTCACATATTTTCTGCATCAGAGCATAAGGCTATTAACAAAAGTGCCAGGAACAGCAGGATTTACTTTCTGAACTGATCATGCATAAGAAAGAGCAAGGAGTTCATGTCCACTGACAGTGTCATAGTATCAAAAGCCAAATTTTATTGAATAGTTAGGGGCTTCAAGGAGTGATAAGAATGCACATGGGGACCTGATGTGAAACTTGTATCACTTTCCACTGAAATTACAAGTATTGCTGATTTCCAAAACACCTAATTGTCTAATTAAGCCAGAAGGAATACCTCTGCCAGTCTGTTCTGTTTATCATATACTGATAACAGTCCTAATTTATTTGATTTAAATATAGGGTATTATATAGAAAATATCCAATATTAGCCTTAGCCTTATCTTCCAGCACTTTGTTTTAGTCCTACTATTGCTTCTCAAATTGAAGAACTAATTATCTTTCCTGCATAGCCGTTAGAGATTCTGCTCAGCTAGCCAGGAACCTTGTTTTCATAAACTGAACTAAATTAGTTCTGAAATCTTTTTCTCCCAGAGTGTTTTAAAAATATTTGTCACTGGAGCTCTGGAACTCTTCTAACTTCTCATTGACTTCCTAGAACTAACCAAGAATCCCAATAGAGACCCAATTGTACAGTGTCCTTACCTAATCATTCTCCTCATTTTCCATCTTTTTCCTTCACTGACAATCACAGTAACCGATGCTTGGACAAAGTCTCCAACAGAGACTCTCAATCCTGTTTCCATTCAGTGGTGATCAGTTCAGAGTTCCACATGCTGTCTGGGAGTTTATGACCCCCATTCCTAGGACAAAGTTCAAAGAACTCTGGATCACCCACTTGCAGGCAGTTTCTCATAACTTATCCAAAGTATACTAACAGAAAACATGTTGTATTTTACTTTTACTTGTAAAGATGAATTATGGATCTGTTTTAACTTTTTATTTGCATTCCAATATCAATAATGTTTAATTTGCCAGGAAAATTGTCTTACATTCCTATCCCTCTAACGTAGAAGTTAATGATGTCATCAAAAGCAGTTCAGGCCAAATGAAATAATACTGTACAGCCAACCATTTATCTGCCATTTGTTTTAAGAATAAAATGGCTTTTGTTGCCTAATCTTACTACTTTGGTTATTGCAAAATGTATAACTCCAGAAAGAAAGTTGACCAGATACAACTACACTACTTTCCCTCTGTTATATCAGCTTTATACTATAATTAGTTTTATATTACTGCATCTGTAGGTTCAAAATGATTTGTGGTAAAGTGATTTATCCATGAAGATTGTGATTGAGGGAACTGAAGCTATCAATAGAGAAATCAGCACTTTTTTGTTCTTGATGTTTGTATCATTAAAATTCATCTGAGAGAGCAAACTTAGAAAAAGAGTGCTGGAAACAAAGAGTTGCAGCAATGCATAGAATACGTATATAGCTGTAATAAGCTATACATCCCTCTACCAATTGTATTTACCAATTTACTCATATTAATAGCTCTTTCTAATGGTTTTAAAGCTTAAAATACACCAGCTCCAGTTCTTGGGGACCATTTCACCACAGTGGAAGACAGAAATTGCTTGGCCGAGTTCTTATTTGTAATGAACTTAATCACAACCCCACTACAGTCTCTCCTCGCCTTTACCTATATGTGTCATCATTCACTGGTTAGGTAGGGTTGACTTCTCTGTGTGTGCCAAGGTATCTCTTAAAACATAGTCTTCATATATTGGTCAATATCACACTATTTCCTGATGTATTCCTTGTCTTATCATTAGTTTCCACTGCCCCAAGAGCAGAGCAAAGGAACATCATTCAAAACCAGCAGACCTTTATTTTGGGCAAAAAAGACACTAATTCATATTTAATCATTGTTTATTGTCTGTCTGCCTAGGGTTTTGTATTGCTGCTGTCATTGCAGTATCTAAGCATTTTGTACATGAAAAGGTTTGGCATTAACTTAAATCCCAGAGGACAACATGGTGTCTCCGGCTTTGCTCCCTGCTATTATATTCAGTAACTTGGATTTCCAAGTACTTTACTATCATTGAAATCGAATGTAGTTTTTGCACTTCTATTCTTCAGGCTGTCTTGAAAATCCCTTCCCAAAGAGAGAAACTGAGAAACAGCTAGCGTGCATTACAGTGGGCTGAGGATTTTCCTATGTACTCTCATAAGGTTTTCCCTCAGTTTTCACTTATCCTAGCATTTCTTTCTGAAATCTGTGGAGCATGTGTAGTATGAGGAATAAAAATTTTTCCTTCTCCACAAATGGCAAACATTCATTCCTAAAGCTTTACCCAGGAGAGATGCTGCTCACGTGTGACGAGGTGACAGCCCCCACCTTGCCCATCTTTTGAATGGCTCTAGATCTGTTTAAGCTCATATATCCAGAAAAGGAAGGGATAGCAAGACCTAATAAGCAAGTTTAGGCTACATGTTGCTAGTGGCAGCTTTTGGGCATACTTAAGCAAACCATTTAATAGCACATAACAGCACTACACAATATATCGGGAGAGGAACAAACCATATTCTATTGAGGCTGCAGGGGGATATGTAGATAAGAAGGATGTAATTACCAGAGTGGTAATTTAGTCAGGATGCTAATACTCTTAATCTTGACACCAAAAAAAAAAAAAAAAAATCCCCTTTCACCCTCAAGAGATATTAATGAAAAGAAGAGTTTTAAATCTCAAGTTTTATGTTTCATTTGAAAGATCAACACAGTTGTTCTGGACTACACAGTGTAAAACTTTCCATAAAATAAAATGACAAACAAATCATTATTTGATTTTATATCCACCAGGAGCAATAAACAGAGAGGCCTCACAGCTTCTGCAGCGTCTGAGTAATTCTAAAAATTTCAGGACTGTAGCATGTAAGTGGTAAAACATCTGTTCAATGTGAAGGTTGTATATATTCTTTGGAGTTGTTTTTGTCATCTCTGGCTGATAAATAGTTTGGGGGCTCTCACTGTATAGGAATTGTGAAATGGAGAGTTTACTTGTACAGTGTCTTGTTTGACTCTGAAAAGTGCAACTACCATGTCTTCAGGCTTGTTTCTGCTCCACAATCTTAATATTTTTAAATTGTTTGAAAGCCTTTTTAAGTTAAAATATCACATTCTGTGTTATAGATAATAGATAACACATGCCATGACTTTACTTACTCTTTAAACTCTTGATATGATATTTCTAAACAGTATCTGTATATTTTTATCTAGGGTTCTTGGCTGAGTGTATTACAGAAATAGTGGCATAATTTTTAATAATTAAGATTTATTAATCTGAACAATGAACGCAATCAGGACTGACCAAGGTTTTTCCACCTGCTTGGTTTCCCTGAAAAGAGGTGTTTTAGGTAAGCTATTGATTTCATAGCAGTCAGTTGCTTATTCTTTCATGACTACAGAAACAGGGTTTACATTCATTTAAAGTAGAAACACTAATGGTTAGGTCATCAATTGACACCACTGAAAAATATCTCCACTAGAACAATATAATCTCCCTCTAATCCAGATTTTATGTTCCATGGTTGAAATGATTACATCATCAAATACCAAACTATAGTACGCAGACTATTCAAGAGGGAGAAATTATACTGAAAATTTCTTGAATTTCCAGAGCTGAGGCTAGACATTTTGGTGAATCAGCAGCAGATTTACTTTACTTTTTGCATTCAGATCTCATTTTGTATTCGCAGCAAAAAGAAAATGGAAGGAGAAAGAAAGAAAACATTGTCCTTTTGTCTATAAAAGGGCTTTTATTCTAGAGAAGGTGCAGGAAAAAAATTCTTTTCAAGAGAGTTTGAATTTTCCTAACAAATACCTTCTCCCCAGAAAAGCAAAATTTAGCAACCTGCAGAAGGGAGATACATGCAGAAAGGACTGCCGTAGTTGCCACATACATTTCCTTTTTCAAAATGCTCTGGTAATAACGACACTGTTGGTATGGCTATAAAGCATACTACTACATGATGTAGCATACTTCCATGCTTCTGCAGCAGGCCCTAGTGACATATGTTATGTCACTTGAGACAGATGAATTAAACTTATGTTGCTATTTGGAAGTTGTTCACATCTATCCGAATTGTTTACAGAGGGGAAAAAACAACTTCTTGCAATACATTTGTGAAGTAATATATGGCTACATAGGACGGAGGGGATCTGTCTTAGGTTCCACTCCAGAATCTGAAAATACGTTGTTCAGCTGTTTATAGAATCTCAGACTCTTTTCTCTCAGGGCATGCATTGTCTCACACATATTACTGTTTGTTATTTATTAATTGCATTTTCTCACCAAGGGCATTACCTAACTGTGTGGGAGCAAGTTTTCAATATGAGATTGACCTGTGACTTGCCAGGGTGAAAAGCTAATGAAGTCGGCAAGAGTAACCAAAATGAGAGGGTGCTTTTAAACTCTCCTGCTTTTAAAATTCTCTCCAAGTAAAATTAATTCACTGACTCTTTTCACCTTTGCAAGCTACACTGATGACAAAGAGTTGGTGGGTAAGAAAAGGAATGCATTCCTAAGGCTCTGAATTATTCTGTATACAGGTCGTGCATGTTTATGCAATTTCATATAAGCAGGGCAGACTGCAAGCATCATATTCTGGTGTATCTAACACAGACCCTCAGGAAATCTGTGCCAGAGGCTCCCTTGATACTCTGGAACTCTGAATTTTTCTTGGAAAGAAAAAAAAATCTGTCTGATTTCAAAAGAAGTAAGACTAGAGTGCTGAATGATTATAAGGGTTCTTTAGATTTGGTTTCAGTGAGAAGAAACTTTAGAATAAGAATGCTGTGAAGTAACTGCATGCTGCTGTCTGTGATATTCAGGCTACAGGCAGAGCTGAAGCTGCAGAGGCTTCATTTGAGAGAAGCAAATGGCTCTTACGGCTCTGGGAGAGAAGTAAGTAATACAGCAGCCAGGAGTACAGCATGGAGAGCCACCACCATGGAACAAGGCTTATTCAACCTGAGTATACAACCATCACTCCACTCTCTCCTAATGAAATTTCTGTACAACTTTGAGCAAAATAGCAAGCTGTTTTTCTTGGAAGCTAATTTCTCATCTTCTTCTCCTCTCCCAGCACCTTACTAACATTATTTCAATACCTCAAAGTTCAGATAGTTACTGTGAAAATTGATCCCTTGGGAGTTGGAGGAACCAACAAAGTCAGGAATTTCCAGTAACCAGTCTTATTCTTTTTGAGATTTAAAGAGGTTTTGCACAGAATACTTTTATTTTAATGTTGTTTTTTTTTTTAAATCACTCAGCACCAAAATATGAAGAATGTCAGTTATCTTTTAAAATGTACTCAAAAGTACTAATCCTATTTTCTGCACTTCGAGTAATCACCACGAACTAAATGGCCATTAGAACACCTTTCTAACAGACGCTAATATAGGAAATAGCCACACAAACCCATTTCTTCCCAGACACTATGAATACTGAAAAGAAAGGGGAAGAAAGCAACTTAAATCCTATTAGGAGAATGATCCCTATACATTCCAGCCCAAGATTAATTCTTTCCCACAAGGGCATAACGTACATGATGCTAACCACATTTTCCAAAGAAAGAAGAAAGACATCCTGAAGAAAAAGGAGAAAAATCCTTATTCCTCAAAGCCATTAAACATATGCTTAACTTTAAGTACATGTGCAATATCGAGCAAAGCAGAAACATAACGTACAGATTTAATTTTTAATCATCTGTTATTAAGCTCTATGCTGATTGGAAGAGTTCTGGAGTATACAGATGTGTGGAAAAGTATGTTAAAAGGTTTGCTGTTTAAAGGGCCAAATTAAACAAGATGTAATTATGGCTTCACTTAGTCTTTTCATTCCACTTCAAAGCTTCCATGTGTGGGAAGGGCTTTGGTAGGTGGAAGTTAGCTTTGGTGTCTCATTTAGTTTGTCTTTTTTCAATGACCAAGCCTTTTCTAATTTGTCTATTTCCTTGAGATACCACAGGACAAATTCTGCTTACTGACTTCAAAGAAGTCCCGCTGGTACGATTTGATCAAACCTCTCCAGAAGGATGAGCCATTATTTTTCTAATTTGGATTTTATTGCTGGTATAAAATCTTTAAACCTGAAGACAGAGAGAGGGCTTTAAGGCATTGTAAGAAAAGAGAAAGACCGAAGACCACATACTCTCTGAATCCTTTATCTTAATATCTAATAGCAAATCCACAGGTAATAACATGGCTTGTGAAACCTGCTAGCTAGGTGCTTAATTAAAAAGCAAGGTCAAAGGTCATACCTTCAATTTAAAATACAAATCTCCCCCTTTGAAACTGTAAGGGAGAGGGCAGTGTTCAATAGCCTGAAATACAATGCCTTGGTTCACTAGTCCCATGCTAACCCTACTGCAAGGTCATCATAGCTGGAATGCACCAGGCATATCAGCCTCCTCTCCAATGCCTTTTTAAGGACGCATCTTGCGTCTGTGCTTTCCGAGCCTGCTCTCACAGTATGCATACAGAAACCAGCTGGAGAAAGGGCTGCAAGATCAAGGCAAGTATGACCAGGAGAAAATGAAACTTCAGCACCTGCAGCACAAGGTAGGAAAGGGTGTTTTATAAACACTTACCAGCATAGGTTACAATTGTAAATAATTCTGACATGCTGCTTATTATCCTACTCCAAATTCAGCACGAAGGGAAAAGCAGTCTATGACACTGTTAAGGGTCAGATCTAGCACAGATAGCATGTTAAGTACAACTCTGGGACAGATTTTATCTGTCACAGGTGAAAGACAAGACCATATTTGTCATGATACTGAAAAAAGTCTCAGTTCTGCCCAAATCTGTTTGTCACACAACTTAGTGATTTCAGTGAGAATACTGCAAACATGCTTGTTATCTTGAATTCAGCGTGAGTTAATACTCTCATTTACCTCAGCCAAACTACAATATGCCACAAACACACAAATTTAGTATATACAAAATCAGAAAAGAAAACAAACCATCCGTCTTTTTTTTCCTGCCTGCATGGTCTCTTCTGAGCCTTCTGTTTCAATAGCAACTGCCTGCTGACATTGTTTTCCTGGGAAAAAGAACAAGTACCAGCCATGACACAGATCTTAGGGTTGAATAAATACACATACAGAACACTAAAGCAAGCCGATCAGCTATAACTTTAATTAGCTTTGCCACTAAGTACAATAGAATTTAAATACACATAGAGCAGTTCTATTGGTCTGCTGTAGGCTGATGATGCATATCTGCTATGCAAGTAGTTATTTTGATCCCTGGGATTAATATCCTACCATTATTGACAACACTCACACTGGAAATGAAATACGCTCAACGCAGGTTTGCTTTCTGGAATTTTAGAAGTTTAGGATTTTGGTGTGGCTGAGGGTTTCAAATTTTCCATGGCTCTACATCTCAGTCACTTCCTCCCATGCCTCATTAATTGTGAAATAGCACCTCTTTCTGCCACATTCAGTCTGAGGAAGAAGCTAGAAAGGGGCATATTTTTTTCTTTACTTGCAGTTCTCCTTCCCTCATCTAATGAGATTAATATCCAGCTTTCATTACATTAGCTGTTTAAGCCCAAGCATCAGTGAAGATTTAAGACATAATTGTTATTTCTATCAATTCACAACAACGTAGAAGGAACCTCTCTGAAAGGGGGAAGAGGGTCCTTGGGGAAAAGCGAGCATGGCTCATTGGTAGGGCTTTGAACTAGGTTTGAAGGGAGAGGAGGTAATAGCAAATCCATCCATGATAATATGTGGGACAGCATAGCTAGGTTAGAGTGATAGAGTGCTAGTGGGGGCCCTCAAACCCCTGTTCAGTGAACAAGGAGGTAGTTACAAGTTCATACCTAGAGAGTAGAGGTCAATGGCTCAGTGTTCATATGGAGGTCAGTGATGAGCAGTGAACCACGAGGTCAGTACAGAGACCACTGCTCTTTGATAGATATCTTCATCAATGACAGCAACGGTGGGATAGAGTGCACTCTGCAGTTCACAGAGTGTCTCTGTGGGCCCAGAGGGAACCTCATGAGGTTCAACAAAGTCAAGAACAAGGTCTTGCACCTGGGTAGCAGCAACCCCAATAACAGTACAAGCTGGGGCATGTGAGGATAGAGCAGATCCCTACTGAAAGGGACTTGGGGGTACTAGTGAATGGCAAACTGGACATGAGCCAGCAATTTGCACTCACAGCCCAGAAAGCCAAATATATCCCAGGCCACAACAAAAGAAGCAAGACCAGCAGGTCAAGAGAAGTAATCCTGCCCCTCTACTCTGCACTGGTGAGATATCACCTGGAGTACTGCATGCAGATGTGGAGTCTTCAATATAAGAGAGGCATAGACCTTTTGGAACGTGTCCAGAGGAAGGCCACAAAAATGCTCCAAGGTCTGGAACACCTCTCCTATGAGAACAGGCTGAGAGAACTGGGGCTGTTCAGCCTGGAGAAGAGAAGGCTCCAGGGAGACCTGACGGCAGCCTTTCAGTATCTGAAGGGAAGCTGTAAAAAAGAAGGGGGAGGACTCCATAGCAGATTCTGTTGCAGTAGGACAATGGGAAATGATTTCAAACTAAAAAAGAGAAGATTTGTGTTGGTGTAACAGAACTGTTATATCACAGCCTGAACTGATGACTGAGCACCTGGTGAAGGAGGTGCAAGCAATTCACCTGTGCTTCCCACATGACCTTCCTGGGCTATTTAAGGCTAGCTTCTGAAAGGACAACATCTCTTCTATGAAGGCTACTTCCTGATTAGGAGTGTTCTGTAGCTGGAAGTCCTATCACTAGTTGGGTGAGTCAACTGTTTCTTATGCATGGATATTGATATTGCTATTGACACTTAGCCCAATATCACAAAGAATTTATCACATGCTTTTTCCTTGCTTCCAAGGGTCAACAGTGGGATATAAGAAAAAAATATTACAGGAAGGGTGGTGAGACATTGGAACAGATATACTGAAGAGGTGGTGGCTGCCCCGTTCCTGGAGATGTTCAAGATCAGGTTGAATTGGGCTCTGAGTACCTGATGTGATTCTATGATGTACAGCTACAAGGTTGGAAAGGACCTGCAAGATCATCTAGTCTAACCATCCTCCCATTACCATTGCTACCACAAGCACTAAACCATATCTCGTTAGCTCCTCATCCAGACACCTCTTGAACACAGCCAGGGATGGCAACTCCACCACCTCTCTAGGCAGGCCATTCCAGTGCCTGACCTCCCTCAGAAGAAAAAGTTCTTCCTTATGTCTAATCTAAACCTCCTCTGGCACAACTTGTGGCCATTTTCTTGGGTCCTGTTTGTTGCCTGGGAGAAGAGACCAAACACCTTCTCATCACAACCTCCTTTCAGGAAGTTGTAGAGTACAGCGAGGTCTCCCCTGAGCCTCCTCTTCTCCAGACTAAACAATCCCAGCTCCCTCATAAGACTTGTGCTCCGGGCCCCTCACCAGTTTCGTTGCCTTTCTCTGGGCATGTTCCAGGGACTCAAGATGTCTTTCTTGTAGTGAGGAGCGTAAAACTGGACACAGTACTTGATGTGTGGGCTCGCTACTGCTGAGTACAGGGGAGTGATTACCTCCCTGCTCCTGTTGGCCACAGGATGACATTGGTCCTCTTGGCCACCTGGGCACACTGTCAGCTCATGTTCACCCAAGCATCAACCAACACCCCCAGGTCCCTTTCCTCTTCACAGTCATCCAGCCACTCATCCCCCAACCTATAGCATTGCATAGGGCTATTGCAGGACCCAGCACCTGGCCTTGTTGAACCCATTCACTTCAGCCCAGTGATCCAACTTATCTAGGTACCTCTGAAGGGCCTCCCTACCCTCAGGCAGATGTGTGCTACCTCCCAGCTTGGTGTCATCTGCAAACTTACTGAGTGTATGCTCAATCCCTTCAACTAGGTCAATAAAGATATTAAACAAGATGGGCCCCAGTACGTGTCCCTGTTCTTTGCAGGGGAGTTGAGCTAGATGACCTGTAAGGGTCCCTTCCAACTCAAATGATTCTATGATCCTATGAAATATTTTTCCTTCTTAATACTAACATCATTTAATAGTAAAACTTTTAAATTACCATTTTGTGTCATGCTCTTTGTCTTAATATGTAGAGCATCTCTTCTGTTGCATAAGGATGGCTGTTAGAAGCAGCTATTACAATGTTTTGGTTTTTTTTTTCAATAATTATTTTTCTTTTAAGCTTCTTTTGATCCTCTGTCCTACCACTAAAATCAATATGTGGTTGCTCATATGCTCTGTTACCATATAAGTTATTTGAATAGTTTGCTGATTATGTCTTTATTTGCTTTCAGCATAACTTTCTCTAATTTTTGCACAGTTTGAAGCACGGATGTTTTATTTCACAGAATAATTGAATTCACCGGGTAAAATTTGTGGTTAATATAGTTGTGAATTATTCCAGGAGCACTAGGCATTGGTGAGTAATGGAAATATATATTTTCTGAATAATTTATTCAAAAGATACAAAAGTTGAACAATAAATTATTCAACTAACAAAATTCAACTGCTCTTTAGTCATTTTCAAGGTAGCTTTTGCTCCCTCTACTGGATGATTATCTGCTTCCAAAGGAACTGGAAAAAGTGTGGAGGCATGAATTAAAAAAAAAAAAATAAATATCTAAAAATAGTTGGTCACAGGATAGCTGATCTTTAAACACTGACACTTAAACTCTGACGAGCAATTCTCATTGAGCAACTGTAAAAACAAAAACAAACAAACAAACAAAAAAACGTAAAGTTGTGTATCTTATTACTTTGCCATCTAGATTGAATTCAGAAAAATCAATAAATATTACTCCCTAAAGACTGTCTGAAACTCAGTGATGAACTATGACTTGACCAGGGTAGGCTAAGGCATAATGCATTTGTTACAAGTGATGACTGCTGGCACTCATAGACTGTGAGAATGTCTGTATGTATACAGCACCTAGAGCTTTGCAACCTTAATTCTGGTTTAAGTCTTCAATAATCTTTCATTGTCTAAACAAAACCTATTAATCAATAACCTAATAAAATGTTAATAATACCAAGTGGTGAATAGACATTGATGACATGAGGGTTAGAATGGGCTCTGACACATTGCAGTCTCCTCATTCACGTGATACCTAGCACATGAAAGAAAGCAGCCTGTTCCTACCCCAGTCCTGACCACAGTAGTAACAAAGATGTGTCACAGTCTATGAAATTGGTTTCATTAATTGTCCTGATTATTCTGCGATGTTCAAGCGTGGATCTTGATGGGTACCTTGGAGCAGCCAGGATTACATCATTTGCATCTTATTATCCCCTTTCTGTATTCTCAGTCCTCTCTTTGGACCTTCTTCTTGCCAATGCAGTCTCCTTGAATATGAACAATTTCTTTAATTGTTTTTTTCACACTTGACCCTGCTTTTGTTATATCAAGACCAAAAAAAATTGTCTTTTTTATGGTTTCCTAGGTCATCTCAGTCATGTATGGTATTTCTGATAGGTACCATTAACCTTGCAACATCCTCAAGTTGATGGTCTAGTCATTTTCTTGCAGCCCTAAGAATTAATATTAAATAATAATTATGCACTATAAATTATATATTCATTCTTATTCCTTAGCACATAATGTTTATTGTTTCTTGGCTGGTCTTCAGATCTCATTGAGATGTGACAATACAAGAGCCAAGTCTTGTAAGGTCTCAGCAGATCATGATCTCTCTCAAAGGCTATTTCAAGAATTCTGTGGAGAAGTATTGCAAAGTTTGAAGTGAATCTGATCTAAATACTGAAGGATAGTATTTCCTTTTACTTTTCTCTAAATTTGAGTCATGCCACTCAAGAGTAATTAATTCTGGCAAACATAAATTGAATCTAACCTTTAACTAAGGCTGAAAACAGTATAATTTCAGGGAAGTTGGTGAAGTTCAATCAGAACACAGCTAGGATAAATGAAAGAAAAATCAAGCCTGCTTTGCAGAGCAGCAAATAAAAAAAGTCCATAATTGCTCACATTATAATTGGTCCTTCTTAGTAATCGGCATCAAACAACTACATATATTCAAAATCTATTCACTTCCATGATACTTTCTTAACCCTGTATGTCAATAAAATAACATTGTTCTACCAATCACACTGCAATCAGCAGTCTTTGGATTACAGCTTTAATGGTGAGAGAATGGGTGGCATCCCTTTGGAGAAATAAAGAAAACAGGAAATATATTCATGGCATTATAAGCAGAAATTCAGAGTGGAAACGTTGAATTCATTTATTGAGTTCAGCTGTAAGATTGTATAAATGTTTGTCATTATTTCTAGTGTAAAAATGAAAAAAGATTCATATAAAGAGAATTGTCAGAATACTCATTGCATTCCCATTATCTGCAAAAAATGTGAGTTGGGATACATTAAACACAAAAGAGTGAAAAGGTAACACAATTCCTAGTGATTATATCAAGATTAGTTAGAGCAATATAGCAATACAGTGCATACAAAAATGGTGTAGATTTACTTATAACCATTCTAAAATCAGTGCTGAAGAGAGATTTTTACCAAAATGCAAACAATGTGATCTAAGCTTAAGGAGAATAAGTTTTAATGGAGAAATGATGTTTTATTTTGCATAAATACACAAATATTTGTATAAATACTAAGAATCTAGAATGCAAAAGTCACTGAAACAGTCCTCTTTTAAAAATTGGAAAGAAAAAAAAAAAAAGAAAAAAAAAGAACCAGAAACCTTCAGAAATTATTGGGGCATACATATAATTGCATTTCCACTCAGTAGACCTAAGATGTGTTGGAAAGACTACATTACATGTATCTCTAGCATTTGAATTGTACAGCAGTTGTGGTGCACAAACAGGTCACCCGCCAGGTGCATGTCCATTGACTCCATCACATCTTAGATGGTGTGAAACTGGCAGGTTGAGTTGCCTCACCAGCAGATGATGAGATAAGAATAAAGCCTTGTGAGCCAGTTAGAAACTTGCCAGGTGGCAGCCTTTACACTACAGTAGCCATCTGACAGATGGGAAAATGCATCAAGATGGAACAAATCCACCACATGGAGCAGTTTCCAAGCAGGCAAGGGAATTGAATTCATGTGCTCTGAATCCCACTTGAATGCCTTAACTACAAGGCCATTCTTTTCCTTGAAAAAGGAGATCATGTTGGGAAAACGTGGTATGGAAAGAGCAAAAATATAAGGCTTCACATTAATACATATGTTAATAATCTAATATAAACAGTACTCAGTCTTGTTCATATTTGCACAAAAATTTTAGAGTGATTTAAGCCCAACCTTTTTCTCCATGAAATGCTTGAGTTTCAAGGAAGCAAATTCTGAAATATTTCAAGGAATGAAATTTCCAAATCTAGTCTAAAACTGAAAGTTTGTATAAAAAGGTGTCTTGCTACGGATCTGAGAAGCAGTATTTTTCCTAGTTGTAAGGAACAGAGAAGCATTCTCAGCACCAGACATTCTTTTTGGGACTGAAATAGAAGCCAACACGACCCTTAGGTTATCACGTACTCAACGACTTTTTTGGAGGAGTGCTCTTTAGCAGCAGCTAATGCTTTCAAAAAAACACCACCGTAAGACTTTTATGTTTTTGTATGTATTGTCAGATCCTAAAACTGAAATGTTATATGCTCCAACTGATTTTTTTGTTTTGTTTTGTTTAATATTTTACCTAGAAGAGTTCATTGCATTTCTCAGAATTAGGCTACATTTCATGTGTGTTAGAAATGCTGGTGACCTCTTCTTTCATAAACTCTTGTCCTTAGAGAAGGCACTTGAAATTTGGCAGGAAAGTGAGAAATGTAACATTCACATCTGCAATGGACATTAACAGGAGCAGGGCTCTGAACATGTAAAATACTGCATCACGTTATGTGCTTGAAAAATACACAATTATTCTGTCTTTTACCTTGTTCTCTCTGCATTTTTACTTGCCAATTGAAGAATGCATGTGACACAACTCATCTTTTAAAAGCATGACGAAAATCAAGTTTGTGGGAAGCTGGAAGCATATAGAAATAAGTTTTGATTTAAAAATAAAAATTAATTATTCTATTCGCAGAAGAAAGTAAAAAAGGTAGGAATCACTACAAAGAATAAAGATGAAAATGTATTGAGTAACTATTGCCTAAATGAGCCTCATTGTCTGTACTGAGGAGATAATGCACAGGATGTGGAAATACAGGTGTGTATAATGAAGACATGATAAATATGTATCACGATAGTACTTAAAATATGAGACAGACAAAGGTAGGTAATGTAGCATTCACGAACACTGAGAACAAAATAACCAGCTCTTCTGATGGCAGGTGGAGTTCTTAGGCATAAAAATGTCAACTAGTGTTGCACATGGATATTAATTTCAGCTTCTTATCCAAAGTCCCACCTTTGATGTAAGTGGGAATCCAGACATGAAAATTAAAGTTTTGTTTTTTTTTCTCATGTCTTCTCTGTAATTGATCCATTTGGTTCAGCTCTTCACTCTGTGCAACACTAAAACTGCAAACATTTGTACCCTGTTCCAACTGCGGCAGATCTCCCAAAAATCTTTTTCTTTTTTTTTTTTTGCTTTTTAGTCTTTCTATAAAGATTGTGCAGCACTATGAAGTGCCTTAAAAACATGTAAAGTGTGTACCACATACCAGTGTAACTGTGTAAGCTTGGTCCTTAGCAATGAATGTGTGTCTTTACATTTCTGTGTAGTTTGTGACATGGAGTAATGATATACATTAAGAATTAAGGGTCTGGTCTATGATGGTCATTTTAACATCATATGTTTCAGTTATCGTACTAGTTTCTTAATAGCTTCCTTATAATCATCGGAGCACTAACATCTTTGCCAGAATTCCCTGATGCCTGTTTGCTGGCCATAAATAGCTGTATCACCAATGACACTGCAAAGCTACTCTATAATCCCAGCCAGGAACTCCTCCACTATTTACTTCTACATCAGTCTTAGAGGATTAGGAGCAACAGAAGCCAGTGATGGGGACTGCTTCCTGTGATGGAATGTCCCTCTTCATCTAGTGATGAGAACTCAGAAAAAGTTAGCCCTGGCAGATCAATAGAGCAATGTGCAATGGAAATCCATTTTTTCCATCATTACCTTCTACTGAAGACCTCAGTTCTTCTGGAAATCTCAGGCAACTAAAAGCATGTCAACATCTCAGCAAAGTATGGCACAAAGATCTAATGAGTACCATGGTCAGCTGCGGTGAACCATCTCAGGTATGTTGCTCTAACTGTTTCATACATAATGTCTCTCTCTCCTGTTATTGTGTCAGGCATAAGGATGGCTTATAAACGTTAGGGAGTACTGTGGTTCCTCAGGAAATATAATGGTCTTTTACTTTACATTTCAGATGGCCAAGCATGCTTGTCTGAACCACTGGACAAACCAGAGGAGTCTCTGACAGAACTTTGTCTTTAAATGGCAAATTGAATTATGCGTAAATATAAAAAAAAGATGTAATGTTCATATCGTGAAAACAAGTTATCGTAGAATGTTTTTTCATTATACTTTTTCTGACACTTTTCTGACATTGTGCAGTGGGAATTTTTAAGGCATTCATGCCACTGCTCACTAAAAAAAAACATCTACAGAATTTTTTAGATATCAGATAAACTATACCAATTTCTCTTTCTTCTTCTGTGAGGTTGTTTATATTAAGAGGCCCTAAGACTCAGTTAATCTTCACAACGGAACCATTACACCAGTAATAAAATAGGAAATGAGCACAGCGTAAACAACACTTCTATTCAGGGAGCTTAGAGATGCAAAACAATTTTAGAGACCCATCGCCATTAGCAAAAATAGCAGATTACCTGTGACAGCTAACCAGATGTATGAACAATATCTTTTACAGAGCTTTCACAAAGAACAGCAAGCTACTTCTAAAAGAAGAAAATGCAATGTGTTAAAGGAAGGACAAGAAGGATGAACATTCTGGGAGGGTGAATATCAAAACTGACCTCTTGGGCTGCAGGAAAATCATGGAAACTGCTCAGAATGTCTCTGATGGGTGTCATCTTGAAAGTGCTCAAAAGCAGCTCTTGCTTGTCCCCTCTTACATCGGTCACAGGACTGGGAGTAAAGGTTCTAATCCTTCCTGTGCCCAGCTGAAGATAACAATAGCTGCTTTTTAGAAGAGAAACACCTAATTTTGGTTATGTCTGAAGAGATTTTTCTGCCACAGTGTGTTGCTTATCAGGGATGCTAAGCTGCACACAGCCCAAGGAAAAGATTATTACTATTATTACAGTGAATGCTGTAACACTCATGGCTCTTTGGAGGCAAGTCTAGAAGCTGGATGGAGTGTAATATGTCATGATTTATACCCTTTGTGGGTTGTACCTCTCCATGAGTAGTAGTGATAGCCTGGGGCTGCAAACCTTTCTACATAAGAATTGTACAAAGAAGTCAGCAGTCCTTAGACTAGAGCTAGAGAGAGGGTTGAAGAGTGCTTGCAACAGAGCACATAAAATGTGTTTGAGAAAAAACACTAAAATGGTAAATAGGACATCATAGATCATTCAGGTAGTCATATTAATTCTAAAATAATTTTACTTGCAGCTTGGCATAAAGCTATAAGTCTAGTCCACTGTAGAAAGTATTACTTATGCCAGTTTATATGGCGTAACTGTGATGCATAATTCTAGTTGAACTTGTCATTTTTTTTTGTTGTTGTTCCTTGTTTCTCTTTCCTGGTGACACTTCTATTCATTAATATTTTAGCACTTCTGTCAGAGATCCTTGTAGCCCTTGGATTTTATTATTATACTATGATTTTATGGGTAAATGCTGCAACCTGCAGGTCCTGGTCGAGCAGATTTTTGAGTGTCTGAGGTGATTCAAGTCCTGAAATGTCTTAAATAGGTATCAACATAATTGACAAATTTAAGGCTTTGTCATCTTTGCTCTAAGCAGAAGCACGTTTGTACTTGAGCTTTGATCACAGTAATTTATGTGAAGCCTGTTGTAATTCTCAATGGTAATATGGTCATTGGTCCTTTACATTAAAGCACAGGATCACGGAAAATCTCAGGATTTAAGGGACCTCAAGAGGTCTCTAGGCCAACCCCCTGTTCAGACCAGGGACAACTTGTGTTCAGCCCAGGTCTGCATCAGAAGATTTTGAAAGCGTGAGGATGAGGGGACTGCATAGCATTTATGAGCAGTCTGTTCTACTGGCAAACAGTTGTCAGGGGGAAAAACGTTTCCCCTTTTCTCCATTCTGAACTTCTCTTGTTTCAGTGTCTACTGTTCCTCATTTCCATGCATTGCTGTAAAGAGCCTGGCTCCATTTCCTTGATGTCATCCTTGTAGTCACTGTGAGCTGCTGTTGTATCTCCCAGAGCCACTCATTCTCTAGGCTGAACCAGTCCAGCTTCCCCAGCCTCTCCTCACAAGGCTCCAGTCCCCTCAATTGTGGCTGTCCTCTGTTATACTTGGACTGCTTTGCCAATGTATTTCTTGTGGGGGGAAATGCAATTGCCAAAGGCATCTATCTAGAAAGGGAGTGCTGATCTTCAGTGCTCCTGTGGGAACACTTTAACCAAAGCAGTCAGAATTGGTGAAATGATCATGCCCAAATGAGTAATTTAATTCACAAAAGAATGTATGGGAAAAAGTGGTTTTGTCACCATGAATGGCCCCCTCCTGGGTTTTCTGTACAGTATCTAAAGTGGAAAGTTGGATTGCCACTAATGTATTACTGACTACTCACAGAATCCTCAGTTCAGTGGTAATAAAATTCTTTTCAAACTCATTTTGTCGCTAGAAAGTCTCAAAAAAATTGTGGGTTTCCTTGTATAGAATACATTTTTTATTTATTTGTTTGTTTGTTTGTTTGTTTGTTTCTGGGAGTTAGCTTTCTTGTGACTGGCCTGCTTGTTTAACTTCTAAAATTTTAAGTCAATTTTGAGTTAAAAACCATCAGCCCCAAAATACATTGATTGGCAGAAGGAATAAATTATGCAAAAAAAAAAAAAAAAAAAAAACGCTATATTTTCAATTGCTTATTCTTTCAGTTGGCGCTCAGTAAAGTAGCAAAAAAAATCATGCAATCCCTTTTTGACTTTTCCAAAACCTTCACTTTAGCTATGTCTTATTTGTGTTTGCTTTTTGTGAATATTCTGGAAAAATCTTTTTATTGGTGGGAAACTTTGCTAAAAGACTGTTTCATAGGTGAAAACTCAGTTCCAGGAAGTCAATGGGGCCCCATTTTTGACATTCCCAGATGCTAGATAAGCATAGACTGGAAGTCACAATCAATTGTTTGCACCTAAAGCTTGCTTTGAAGAGTAAAACTATCCAAAAAGAAACAGAAATGGTATTGTCGCGGGTTAAGCAAGATCTACCTATGCCCGTGACAGGGGGGCAG
>JAPSGF010000002.1:8248919-8308435 GCA_035772895.1 Perdix hodgsoniae
ATGTGGAATACTGATAGCAAAATTACAAAAGTATTAAACCATGACATGCATGCATGTAACTTATGCATGCAATAAGAACAGATCAGTCTTCAGTGATAAAAACATATGAAACCCAGCGAATTTCTGATCTACATATTTTGTGGACAGTACTGATAGCAAGCTACATCTCTTAAGATGTCAAGGGTTGGAGACATCTTAATTCCTTCGGGCTATTTCAGATTTTATTCTAGACATATTATTTTTTTTCTTTTTTCTTTTTATTTTTACTTTTTTTTTTTTTAATCTTGAATTTCCTCCTTTAGGTTGCTCCATGTTCCTTGGTTACCCTATTCTTTTTGGGTTTGATTTTTGGAGAGAAAATTTATTTTATTCTTTTTGTGAGTTTCCTTCATTTTCATAGCATGCATTATATCTCTACCTTGTTTTATTGACTTATTTTCTTGATTTGTGGGTTTGGTGGTGGTTGTTGGGTTCTTTTTTTCAATTTTTTTAAATAATTTCTGTTTACTTGAGATCTATTTTTCCTTTGGATATTTTCCCCCTTCCCAATTATATCTCTTTCTTTCATGCTGTTTTTCTTTGCTCTTGCTTTCCACTTCATTCCCCTGCTAGTATGTTTGTTTTTCAGATTGTGCAACTTCTTTAGGCTATGACTTCTATCAGCTGCCCATACTGAGAGGAATGATATACAATGGACTGGTCCTCGGGGACCACTATTTCAGTGTTCTGAGAATGCACCAAGGACTCTGGCAGACCTAATCATATTGCACAGTTTGATTGCAAAGAAGGGTTGTTTTCTTTCTCCCACCACAGAGAAGTAGGTAGTCTGCCCTGAGTAAAAGAAAATTTGAATGACATCAGACAATTGAAATACTTTATAAATAATGGAACAACATCCTGGCTATACAAACTAACAATGTCTTCCTATTGTTGCTGAACTCCTCAGGAGCTACAATGAGCCCTCAGAAAAGCCCTTTCACAAGGGAGAGTATGTGCAAAAGAAAGCATTTAAAGAAAATTAACTTTTTTCCCTCAGAGTTCTAGAGAGTAGATGTAAAATGGCAGCATGGGAAAGTTTTCCATAGGAACTGCTGTAACTGAGAAATGTGTTTATATAAATACACTCAAAAGAACAGATGCTTTTAGATGCATGGGTTATGCCTTATCATTATTTTAACATGGACCTTACTGAGATTCCTGCTGCTATTTAGGAAAACAGAAGTTAAGAGTAAAAGAATACTATAAGCAGACTATTATTTCAACTACAAGGATTTTTTTCAGGGCTGGTTTTCAATGGAATGCCAACTGCACATGAACATTGAGTCATTTGGTCACCATGCTAAAGAGACAAATACTACCCCATGGAAGAATTAGTAAGGCAGAGATCACCCCAGTCAGCTACCAGTATAACCAGTACTTAGGGCTGCCCTCTCCCATGGGAAGAGGGAAGAAAAGAACATAGCAGCCAGGCAGAGAGGTGCTGGTAGTATGAGGGCAGTGTTGATTAAGTCATATTATTGCATGGAATAAGATGGTTGTCTAGTAGATAAACCTGTAGCATGGAAGTTCAATTCTCCATTCTGGGGCCCACCACTTCAGTGGTGCTGGGAAAACCACAAGATCCTATGCTTTGACTGTCTTTAGGTTGTTGACTACTTTTCTTTTTAAAGGGTATGAGACTTGTATTTTTCATTATCTGGAACTTGGTATCTTCACACTGAACCTTTCCATCTCTGGGACACGAAATGTCCTATCTCAATACCCTGGAACCAGGGACACATGTCACTCCCAGGGGACCTGGGCTGGCTGCTGCAGACAGGTTGGGACAGAAAAGCCATCCATGTATTTTACATTGTTCTTTTCTCATCATACCACGGAGATGACGGAGTCTTTGAATTATGTAATTTATATATTTTACTATGTTTTTTTTTTTGAAGAGGAAGGGAGGGACATCATTATGGCATTTATAGAAGCAGGGAAGTTGAAAAGAATAAGCACTGCTCTGCATTTGGTGCAGTAGCTCTGGCATAACTGGAAAACAGAGTGAGAAAGATAAAACTCATATGACAGATAAATGGATATTTCTGTGAGAGTGTTCACAAGAAATTTCTTTGTAAACAAGATAATCTTCAGATGACCATACTGGGAATCTCCAGCTTAAAATGAGTAGTAATAGAATTTAGAATTTATTTGTGAACATCCAAGCATTTTATACTTTTTCATAAACATTGCCAGCTCAAAAAATGAGAGTTCATTCATTTCCCAAGTATTTGCATTATTGCTTGTCTACAACACCTGGGCTATTTCCTCGTTCACTATAAGACCTTTCATCATCTCCTTATTTAATCTCAGAACAGCATGGGCTCCTACTTCTACTCATCTATCTTATGTGTTTAGTGGAAGCTGATAGTGAGATAGGAAGAGGAGTTAAAGATACAATTTTAATGAACAGCAATGATTAAAATATTTGGTGCACTATTTGGAGTACAAACTGGGGGCTATAATCTATAATGCTTTGCAGACTGCAGGCTGTTGACTAGATAATGTCTATGCAATGTATATTCTTGGCTATTAAGGTGGCAGTTTTTCACATGGGTGCTATTGTTCAGTTTTTTGAGTAAGGTGCTAGAATCACAAACTACAAGACAAACGTGAATGGCATTTGTTACAAGCTTTTCCTCCAGTATATGAGACTATACTTACACGTTTCTTTTTAAATGGATTTGGGTTGCCTCTGGTAGTGCAGAGAGATTGATTCCTATGAAGTAAGAAAGCTCTGGTGTATCGCTTTGTAAGACTAATATGACAACATGACAGACGTTGCTTCATGTGAACATATTATTTATTAGATTATGAGCAGAACTGAACATTGCTATGTGCTGAAAGAAGAATAACCTGGCTGTGCAGGTGAGTGGTTGGAGTAGTCCCTGGGGACATGTCACAGGAATGGCACAGAGGGGCTCTGTGTATATTTTCTTGCCCCACTCATTGTGGTATTTGTCAATGCTTCAGTGTACAGCTTTTTAATTTTTTTAGTCATAGATTTCATAAAACTGCTTAGATTAGTGAAGGTAGCTTTTGCCTTATGTAGTAAAAAAGAGCTACTGCAATAAAGTGCTAAAATGGTCATGAATCTATTCCTGCCCTTCAGAGGGAAATGGAACTCTATGGAAGATGAATATATTCCCTCTTAAAGCTTAAGAAAGAATTAGATTCATAAAACTACTGATTCAGATGACCAGCTGAGCAGAAAACAATTTAGTACTAGGTAAAAAGAAATGTTGCACAAAGTCTATTATAAATCCTACCTTCTTCTGGAGCCAAAACCAGTAGCCCTTGCTACTGGCTTCACTTCCATGGCACACCAGGGCAGAGCTCTGCATCTTTACTTTCTGTCCGGGGACAGATTTACTCACTTTCTTGGCAGAATGCAGCTCTGATATTCCCCCAGCATAAAACAAAGACATTAAAAAATGCCACATTTCTACCTTTGATACAGGAGGAAAATCAGTACAAATTCTTTAACTTTCTAGATGAGCCACCAGATAAAGTCTCCATGAGCTGGTTTGTGCAGGGGAAACAGAAGAAAAATAACTTAGTGTTTGCAGTCAAAAAGATAGAGCAAAAGGAAGGAAGGAAAGAGGGAATACTCATTACTTCCTAAGGAGGCTGAAATACGGTTGATGTATATGTAACATTTAGGGATGTGGCTTTGTTGTGGACTTATTGTTAACTAGTGTTAGAGGATGGTTGGACTTGGTGATCTTAAAGGCTTTTCTCAACCTAGATGATTCTGGGGTTCTATAATTTAACAATCTGGCATCAGACTACTGATGGCATTTCCAGTTTTGCTGGACAGTGACTGGAGGCAGTCCTCAGTCCAGGAATGCCTATAGCTTGCGATAGACAGAGATATTTTATCTCATATGTCAAGAGCAGGGACCACACCTATTTGGTTTCCAACCATGAGGGCTGCTGGATGCAAAGGAGGCAGTGTTATTTACAGAAAATAGCTGGGCTTTCAATTCATGAGAACCCCAGCCTTGCTCAGATGTTCTGAGGCTGTGGGGCAAACTTACTCCCTCTGCCTGGTCACCCTCAGTAACGTGTTTCTCTGGGCACAGGCTGGAGCTGTGCCCTTGGCTCCCCTACACTGTGGTATAATGCCTAAAGCAACAGCTAGGGGCATTAGCAAACAACATAAGCATGTCAGTACCATCTTATTCTGTACCATCTAAAGCACAATTAAGTGAAGCACTGCATCACTCTGTAGCTATGTGGCTTCTGGGTCCAGAGTTCAAAGGTTTGCCGTTATTTAAGATCACAGCATCTCACTTATTTTAGAACTGGATAGACTCTGTCTGCCTTTAGTGCCAGCCAAGAATTTCGTTTCTGCACTTTACCTAAGTAAGTTTTTTCTATTATTTATTTACCTCACCACAGTGTGTATCTTTGTGATCATACATCCTCATTACTGTTCTGTATCTTTATAAAACCTCCACCAAGTTTTCTCTGCTTCTTGTTGATTGCGTAAAGGACTCCTGAGTGTTGAGTAACCTATCAGCTGCTTTCTGAGTTTATTCTGAAGTGAGTAACTAACAGCAAAGCCACTATGGTATATAACTAATGACAGTGAGAGCTTTCCTCTGGGTCTCATCTGCACTCCTATATAGTTTACCTTTATTGCCATCACTTCTTTTGAGATGAGATTTTATTCCAGCGATTCCATTCCTGTCAAACTCCCACCACTGCTGCTGCCACCTCTGAATAACTAGCTCTGAGAAGTGCAGATGGGACCATTGACTAAATTGTCCCTTATTTTCCCTGAGCATTTGTTATTCATTGGTATTTTCTGAATAATCCGGATGAGTAACATTCGAGCTATAGACTGCTCACAAACCATTCACTCCTGCTATCAATGTTCATTACTCCTGTTGTGTGACTTGGCTGCCTAAGTTTCTGCTATTTGATTTTTAAACAGCAGAATAACAACAAGGAAATATGACCATGAATTTTCACATAAAGCATCACTTTTTCTAAAATTCATTATTTTGAGACCTGTGCTATTCAGATACCTGAGAGGATTTCTGTTTTCCTTGGAAATGACTTACACTTCCTCAGTCCTCCTGGGGAGCTTCTACTGACAGTGCCACCAGGATGAGCTTTTGCTTCTTTCAAATCTGAAGACATTTCTTGATGTGTGGCAGCTAAGGAGTTATTATGGATATGTGTTAACAACATAAGCACAGCTCTCTTTGCAAGGTGTAGAAACACCTGTGTGCTCTAAACTCCTCTGCATTTTTCTTTTCACTCCATTAATCTAATAAAACTTGTTGCCTCTTCTTATAAACTCTATTCACTTTCTGAGGGAGCACAAGGAAACTGGGGCATTTCCATACTGAATAGAATAGAAATTGTTGCATGAGGTTCCCCGAAGAGCAGATGAAAATAGAAGCATTTATTTGCAGCTGCCAGTGGAATGAAGAGATATGAAACTTTGTTAGTACTTTGCCAGAAACTGGAAATCAGCAGGGAGCAAGAGTCCTGTGAGCTCCTCCTGACATGGGGAGCTGATAAATGAAGGAATCGGTGCATTAGAAAAATGTCACGTTTGGAAATACCAAGAAACTACCAGGCATTAGAGGTCATTGCTCAGGACTACCAAAAGTCCCAAAGGAAGAGAAATGGAACCTTATTTGGAAAGAAGCTGTAAGAAAATGGTGGTTCTGATCTTTTAATCAGTTCATGTGATATCTGCAGAAGTAAAATCAGAGCAATGATGAGGAACCATGCAAAACTGAGCAGAAAACAGTTTTCATCAGATTTGGGGGTTGAAAGGATTAAAACGAATAGTCTCTTGTTCCAGCCATCAGGAGCAAAAAGCATATTAAGAGCATGTGGAAAGGTGGCTCAACGGCGCATCTCTGGCAGTGGAGATTGATTCTGAAAGTGTATTTTCCCTGCAGTGTAACAGTATGCTAGGGAGCAAGGAGCACTGAAGTTAGAGAAACACTACATGTTTCAGGAGATCTGAATGTGCTGTGACAAACTAGGGGCCATCTTTTGTTGTGCAAAGCAGCACCTGCGTTGACAAAAGGAGAGGATGTGAAGAGATGTGCTATGAGGCACTACCGTCTGTTTCAACACACTGGCAGAGAGTTGCTTCTATTGCTATGCTGCCCGCTGGGCGATAGCCTTTTCCAGGCAATGTAGTAGTTGATGATTGATTCTAGATATCCATGCTGGTCATCCAGGAAGTCATCCCATATAGACTTTCCCCACTGTGGGCACAATTTCCCTGCGGCACAGGAAAAATGAATCCGTAAATTTTGAGATAGATGACCAATTGTTCATACATTTTCTGTGGTAACTTGCAATACAGGAGGTTTTAAAGAATTTTCCACACCTTCTTTTCATGGTATGTGAATCTATTTCTTGCAGAAAGGTTTGTCTTTCTTCCTGACAGAGTAACATAAAAGTTTGTAATCGAATTTCTACTTGAGACAAAAATAAATAAAGAAATAAATAAATAAATAAAATTTCTCTCAAGTCTCAGAAGAAACATATGGCATATTTCAGTTTGCATGTACCCAAATTTGATGGTACCTTTAGAGATGCAATAGTATGTTTTAATATAGCTTCATGTCATCATCTAAAATATCTTAAAAGAAAACTGCTTATACATATACCAGCCAAACCTGTGTGCAAAAGATGTGCGGTAAAATTCTCAGTGATGTTGTCATGACAACAATGAAAGTCAGTAGATCACTGGTTAAAATTGCTCTGATTTGAAGCTTCTTTTGAAAAAATGGAAGCTGACTGCTCTGACATGTGATGAGTCTGTAAAAGCAAAGTGTCTTGCCTTTCAGGAAAAGACTGTACCATATTTTTTAAAGTATATGTTGATATATTTGAAGCTTACAAGTGCCGAGTGATACCTAGTATTCCAATTAAAGAACACGAATCTCTAGCAGCTAGACTGAAATAAATTAGTTCCTGAATTTTCTGGGAACACAATCTCCCTCACATCTCCGAAAGTTGTTTTGGATAACTCCTTGTTTCCGTCTTGCCACTGAGAGATTCATAAATAAAGACTCGTCCTAGCATTGAGTGGTTCAGAATTCTTCAAGAACAGATAATAGAAAAGTGCAAAGTTTTTAAATGGCCAAAAATATTCTATTTATTTAGCACTCTGGCATCAGATAAACATGGGAAGCAGAAAGCAATTTTAACCAGAACTCATTGACTTGCAATGAGAACTGTGCAAGAGACAGATGTTCCATTTCACAAAGGATTTTGTCGTTTCCAATCTTGATTTTGTTCTGAATCTGAATTAAATATAATGAAATATGAAAAAGACAATACTGAAAAGTTTTCACAAAAACATTTCAGTTTGTTTTTACCCATTTTTATTTTCCCATTTTAGCATTAGGTATCTCTCTCCCTCTTCCCTGTTTCCATGTCAGTGATCAGTCCTAACCCCAGCTATTCATTCTCCTTTCCAAATACCTTCTTTTAATTCCTCATTCTCTAGTCCAGTCCTTTCTCTTCTTACTCCACTGAGATCATTTTTGTCAAAGCTTTTCCATGCTTGTTCTCTGAAGCCTGGCAGCTACTTCTAACACTGCCAGCTACACCCTTATTGAAAGCTCGTGTTTTCTTCACTTCCTGCCTTCAGAGTAGGAAAAATCCTCTGTGGATCCACCAAGTTCTCCTTTCTTCTGTACCATCTCTCAGTCACAAGCACAAATATAATCACCACATCTACACTGACTCATTAACCTATTCCTCTGAAAGAGCTCACTCTTTCCATCTACACCAACAGGCATGCCTCTGAGTTATCTTTGTGTCAATCAATATCTATGTTCCTCATTCTGTGGCACAGTTTTAATTCCAGGGAAACGGAGGAGCTCTACCACCACTTAGCATAAGTTTTTCTTTCTGGTTCTATAGTTTTCCAAAGACATAATTTTAATGCTGGAAATGTATAGTTTTTAAGTTATGGAGAAACAGAAAATAACACAGAGATAAGACAGATAAAACACCGAGTGGTTAGGCAATGGAATGGGCTGCCCAGGCACATGGTTGAATCGCTGTCCCTGGACGTGTTCGAGAAACATTTAGATGTACAAAGGGACATGGTTTAGTGGGAAGTACTGGTGGTAAGTGGGAAGTTGTACTGGATGATCTTGGAGGTCTTTTCCAACATTGGTGATTCTATGATAAGAATTTTACCATTATTCTTCTGAGCATACTACATACATGCTTTGCTGCAGTCAGGAATTCCAGCACATCATAACTAGAACTAGAATGTACACAAAATGTAGAGAGAAGGATTAAAATAGACTTACCCAAGATCACATAGCAACTCAGTACCAGATTGTATGGGAGCTGCTGAATCACAGCCTGAACCTTTGATTAGTTATCTGAGGCAAGCAGTATGTCAGCCCTGGGAGAACAGGTGAAAGCAATTCACCTGTGCTGCAGGAAGGGGTGGAGCCAGGCTCCACCTCCCCTAGACCCATTTAAGTGCTGACTGCAGGGAGGAAGCATCTCTTTTGAGAGATCTGCTCCTTTGGAGCCCTTTGCAGTGAGCCCTCTACACGGGTAAGCGGTCCACCTATTTTCTCTTTGTTCCCCTTGTGCCTAACTCTTTTGTTGGTTTATTTCCACACTTTGACTATACATCTATTTTTGATTGTACTTTTTAATTATATTATTTTTCCCTGATTGTACACAGATTGATTTAAATTATAGACTTAAACATAAGCATACAAGGCATACAAAACCCATATGCAAAGATTAACGTGCTATCCTACCAACTCTTTACAGAGTTAAGAAAAATAAAAAGAATAATTTTAAGCTTCTAAAATTCAGTGCTGAGATCATTCTTGGAAGTAAAAATCTAGTTCTAGTATTTATTTTATGCTACTACTCCTTTGGGAGCAGATTTGTAAAACTGGCCAGGCATCTAAAAATGATGGCAGGTGCCCAAATATATTTCTAATGATGTTCTTATAAATTCTGTCACTCCATTCTCTGTAGCATTTAGGACCTATGTTCATTTTTTTTCCCTCTGATCTTTTCTTCTTTTCTTCAATATTATTTTGTTTTATTTTTCTATTTGTTTTTGCAATATTTTATGAGAGAAAAGTAGTCTTCTTATAATAAGCACTACCAATGTCAGGATGCTCTGAGGCTTGAAGCATGTAGTTCACTGCTATGGCAGGGCTCTGGAGTGATGAATTTCCTAAATTAGAATTAAAAGCGATCAGAAATGATGAATGGATCCTCTGCAGAAGATTCATAGACAGGTTTCTACATCAGGGTGTTAAGTGCCTTCTTAAGCAAAGGCGTTTTGGCTTCATAATGTCAAAACTTGGTACTGTACCTGAGCTAACAAGTCTAAATTTTCAGTCCTTACTGCCTAGAACTGCTTTGCTCAATGGAGGCCACTTCTACTTTCCGCAGTAGTGAGAGATCACAAGCTCCAAAGGGACAGACTCTTTAGCACGTTCTGTTGTGATAGGACAAGGGGAAATGATTTGGACCTAAAAGAGGGGAGATCTAGATTGGATGTAATTTTTACAGTGAGGATTGTGAGGTGCTGACACAGGTTGCCTAGAGAGATGGTGCTTGCCCACTCCCTGGAGGTATTCAAGGCCAGGCTGGATGGGGCTCTGAGCACCTGATCCAGCTGTAGGTGTTCCTGTTCATTGCAGGGGAGTTGATGAAGAAGATGACCTTTAAGAGGGCCTTCCGAGTCATGTGATTCTATGACATGAATGTGATTTATTTTGCTGTGATAGTAGCTCACTCACTGATTCAGCAAGCCACAACACTACTGGAATAGCATATATCCTTTCAAACCCACAGATAAAAGCTTCTCTGAGGAATGCAGGGAATTATGATGATGAATATTCCTGACCCCGTTAGAGCTCTGGTTTTCTTCAGAAGCAGCACTGTTGGTTTGGTGATGTGTTGTCCATCCAAACACAGTGATTGCTACTTCTGGCTGCAGAAAGCAGCAAACTGCTTGTAATGAAGCTGTGCCAAGATCTGGTGGGCAGCCTCAATGATTATCTCTTCCTGTGCAGGGAGGAAAAGGGAAAGTAATTAACTTCAAGCCCAAACCAACACCATTACCTTAACACTGGCAGAGTTGGCAATGTATTGGTGCTGTTCATTTATAATAAGTAGCAGCAGTCTCCTTCCGTGTCCTAGCTGGGCACTTTAGCTGTGAAGATTGGATTAAATAGTGTCATACAGGCACTGCTACCCACAGCATCTGATGGCTTTGATGTAAATGAAACAGGAAGCCAATGCTCTCCATAGTGAGCTGATGTGCAGAGAAAGTGAGATCTGTAGAGATGGGATTAAATTGTGGGAACTTTGTGGGTGTTAAATGAACCTGATTTGGAGGGCTGCCAAGGGAGGAGATGCAGGGAAATCTGATGAGAGATACCAGGCATGAGAGTTAATTGTGTTTTGGAGTTTGGAGAAAAAGCTAAAATTAAACCATTATCAAAGAAAAGCCTTGGACAGTTTGTTTTAAAACAGAGTTAATGGCTGGAGCCTGTAGAAAACCTAATTAAAAGGGAAAAGAAAACAAATGAGGTTTAGGACTGTGGCAATGCATTCAAAAACAGCTTTATATATGGATTTTCAGCTGTTCCCTGCTGTTTTTCTGTGACTAAAAAGGCCAAAAAGAAAGGAGCAAAGCATATTAAAAATGTTTTGTAATGAGGTAAGAGCAAGCTGCAGCACGAAGCTCCATTGCTTATGTTCATCAACAGAAATGACAACTTGAAAACAAATTTTCCTCTCAGAGGTCATTCTGAGTCAAAGGGCCTAGCTGTCCTTGGCCTCAGATCATGGAAATGTGGCAAGATTGGGGTTGCCCACAAAAACTGAGCAGAAGACAAAGGCTACCACTGCCCTGAGATGGAATGTGTGCAGCACACTTTTCCTAAACCCTGTGTCTATGGATGGCAGCTATACCATCCAGCTTTACGTGTCTGTCCTCCAGATGTTTACATCTAAACATATTCCCCTGACCTACCTTTATATTTGAATGAAAGAGATGGGCATTTTTGAGGTGTAGTTCATCTAGTCTCATTAGATACTTGCTGCAGGACAGCATGAATAACGCCTTTAAAGTGGTTTCCCTGCACTTATTTATTAAAGGAAACCCAAAAATAGCTTTGGTGTAATATATTCACATTTGGTCAGATTTAATACAACTATGTGAATCTCATGGAAAGCTTTGCAGGGATTTGAGCTGGTTTCTGACTTCCTCAGAAATATAAACCTGAGGGAGAAGCGAGGATGATAGCTTTTCCCTACTGCTGTGCTCTCCATTTTCTGTGCTCAGTGGGGGCCAAAACAGTTTCCAACAAAAGTTAAGCCAAAACTTGAGACTTCTTGAGAGTTTTTGAGTTGCCTGGAAATGCCTCTCTTCTTCAAAAATGTGTCTGCCTTCATGGCCTGTCACTGCACGAAGCACACCCTACAATTTAAGTCCACAAATTCAGTCTTTATAAAACTGCCTGGACCAGCTCAAAGCTCTTGCTCTGTTTGAGGTTCACTGAAATGGAAATTGATTTGGCCTACCCCAAATCCACTTAATGATTGATTCTTTATACAAAGCTATGATGAGAGAGGTTATAACCAGTCATCATAAGTGTTTCGAGTCACTTGCTATTACGCACCAGCATAATTTTATTATCTTTGAAGTTGTTCTCCGTGTTCTAAGGAACATATTACAGCACCAATGTCATGCATAGACAGATGCTCCATTAGCTGCTCTAAATTATCATCTATTACAAGTCTTCTGTAGAGATGAAGATAAATGATGAATGTTTTTGGCTGCATCAAACCACAGTGAAATAAGCACGGATCAGATATAATGAAAGGCCAGCAGCCAATCAAATATACTGACCTGACTCTGATAACTGCTAATATGGGCTTCTTCAAAATCAGGTAAAAATAATATTTTAATAGTTAGCTATAGAGTTAGAAAGGCTTATCTCCCACAGTTACTGGTTATTGTAGAACTTAGGCCAGGATTTATCTGTGTTCCTCCCTGATTTAAGGTTCATATCCTTCTTTATTTCTGTCTAAATTTGGATTCAGCTGCCACCTCATTTGGTTCAGATGCCTCCCATAAATTCTTCCTGTACTGAATCATTTTTATTGCCTATTTCTAAGTCTTCTTTTTTTTTTCTGCAGAAGCAACATCCTGCAATGGTCTGAGATGTGAAGCACAATAATTTTTTCTGGGTAATAGGACAATAATATTGCTAAGTACATCACATGTTTTAAGCTGATGAGCTCAACCTTTCTTTTTTTTCATAGGTATTCAAAAAACAATTACAAACATTTTCCTCAAACTATTGTTACAGTATTTAATCTTAAGCATCTCAGGCAATGTCAACTTGAGATGTCAGCTTTATTTTGAAACATCACCATAGTGTCACATTTAATTTTTTTAACTATTATTAATCCAAATATAAATTGTCTACAATAAAAACAACATCGATAAAGTGAACAACAATGTAATAAAAATGTCGGAGAAAAAAATGGTTGTTTGTAAATTAGCTGTGGTGAATTATGGACTGAACTATCACCATTTTTTCTCTAACCTTTTTAGATGATCAAATAAGAAAAAAAAATAGAGAAAATCTGAGAAAGAAAGGGATCAATCATAGGTATTGTTAGATCTAAGTGTGCAAATACACCTAAGGATCTCATTCACTGATACTTTCAGAAATATCCAAATACATAGAGTAGGATCACCCTTCTCTATCTCCTAGACATGATGTATGTACTATGGATGTACTCAGGTATAAAACTGATGAAGAGAACACCTCTAGGGGCAGCTGTGTTCTCCTCAAGAACAGCTGAGGTTCAATAGGGTTTATCTCATCTGTAGCTGTAATTTGGGCTGGTTCTGTTACTGATCATCTGGGAGAATGCTTATCACTTCTGGTGGCACGGTCAAAGAAGCACTGGTCACAGCATGACACAAGGGAGGAACTGCTTGCTTATTGAGGTGGGACTGTGACTGAGTCACCTCTAGGCTGCAGGACAGAACCACTGGAAGAGCTTCAGCATGTGAGAGAGTCAATAAAAGCTCTGCCATTGGTTTCATAACAAGGATTTTTTCAGTTCCTTGTTGCAGACTGCAAAATAGATCACAGTGGAGTATGAAAGTGCAAGTCCGAAAAGCCACATAAGAGCTAAAAGAGCTGAGGACTTACTGTAAGGGTTACAAAAATAATAAATCTTTTTCTACCTTTCTATTATTTGTCATGAAGAATTAAGCCACCTGGAATAATTAATTCACAAAGGCTGCTTGACCCTGTGCCAGACACAGCATGTTGGGCTAAGAAAACTTCCATAACAAATCTTATGTGTTAGAAGGGAAGGTTTTTAGTGGGTTTGAATAAAGACAAACAATATGCTATAATTAGAAATATTTGCACCAAAGATCATACGAAATCTACAGAGAATGATTTATCAACTTTTTTTATGAACATCTACTTTTTCTTAATAGATTGTCCTCTTTTCAGAGAAACAAATGCTAAATCTAATTTTTCTTTCTTCCTTCTCTTCTTCCTTTTTTTCTTTTCTTTTTCACTTCTCTTTCTCTGTCTTTTTTGTTGTTGTTATTCTGATCCTTCCTTCCTTTCTTTTCTCTTCATTCTTTGTTTTTCCTTCCAGTGTACTAATACCTTTCATAATTGTTGTTTTCATCTTCTGTACATTACATATGTTCTCACACAGAAGCCTCTGCTTGATCTGTGTACGTATGCACCAGGCATGGAGAGGCTTTCCATGAGAAAACAAAAACAAAACCAAAAAGACAACAACAAAGCTTTCGCATTAGGAATGCAGCTGCAAGAATAGAAAATGGGGAAAGAGGTGAATTCTGCTGTGTTTTCTATATTGAGGTCAACAAAGTTATTCCTGTGGTGAAGAAACCAACTCTATAAGCTGAGAGCTGAGATGCATGGGAATGAAAGGGAAGGGGAAGGGAAAAAGGAAGGGAAGGGGGAGGGGAAAGGGGGAGGGGAGGAGGGAGGGAAGGGCTAGTATGCATGGGCAAGAGGTCTGTCTTCATATCTGGATGATTGGAATGTGAGAAATCCACTCACATATTAGAAGCAGAATTTCTTTTACAGAGATTTCCTTTCCGATCTTCCTTTTACTTTATATAATCTACGTTCTCTCACATGTAGCATGTAGGCATTTCTAGGCTATTAATGTACTGTGCCAGCAGCCAGATTTTCGTCTCTCACAGGTGTTTATGAGAACATCTCTCTGATAATATATATTCAGTCACTGTGAAAGTACAGTTTCAAATTTGCCCTTGAAATGTGAAACAATCAATTTTGGCATCCCTTATTCCTTCCTGTCAAATATTTTTCTCTTTCTAAACTCCATAAACAATTTAAGAATAATGTCTTATGACAGTGATGCTGCGATCCAATAGGGTCTCCTTTGCTTTCTAATTTGTCTTACTTTTGTTCAAATCAAGGGGTAAGGAATCTAGCGGCTACCAGTGGCAGCATCTGGCTTGATCATCGTATCACTAATTGGTCCTGTGATTAGTGCAGACAAGCAATGGAGAAGGTAGTTACAAGCTTTTAGTATTTCTAGTTGAAAGCAGCTTCTAGCCCATCTGTTACTTGATATTGTCACTAACATATTCAGCTTCTCATCTTTCTGAAGGATCCTTGTCAGAGGCAGCGTAGTATGTTTCTGGGTTTTATCAAAGAGACAATGTAGCTTTCTTTTGCATTGTTAACCCAAACTGTAATGTTTGCTTCCTGCAGTAGACACCAAACCAGTTTGTCAGAAGGTTAGCCTACATACCTCCACTTGCAATGTTAATCTCGAGACTAAGTACAGAAACTTTAGTTTTACCATTGAACAAATACAACAAGATAGTCTGAATTTTCCTCAAACATCAGTGGACAGACAAAATAAAATACTGAAAAAAAAAAAACACGTAGTGGTAATTACATACAAGAAAAACACTTAAAACCATGTTTCTCTAAATATTGTTGGAGACAAACAGCTGGAAAAGAGCTATTTTACTCCAATTCTCGCTCAGACAATGCTCAACCTCAAAGACCACAACCAATAATGTATCCAAAGCACCACATTTCTGACCTTGTTTTCATTTCCCGCTTTTCTGCCTCCTTCCACCCATACCCAAAGCAATATTCAATAAAACTACCCATCTTCATGGTCATGATCTGCTTTGACATTTGTTTTATGAATGAATTTGTCTCATTCCTCATTATCTGATAGATTGAGCTCAATCACAGTTCAGTTCTGAGGATAAATTCCATTAATAAATTCAATTAAATCACAGAGATTAACAGTATGATCTCAAACGAGATACTGTGAGAATGCTACAAGCTTCTTGACATAGTTCTATCAAAATAACATCGGCTCACCAGTGTAAAACCATGTTTTGGTTATCATTTTCCAAATTGTCAGCAAACATACTTAATTAGCCAGACTATGCCTGGTTAGCACAGTGTATACATTAGTAATATAAACATCAATCAATCTGATGTTCCTGTTTCTGAGGATTATGTCTGCAGGACTTTGTCCTCCACCGTGATATTCAAATGGTTTGTTTTTATCACAGTTTGAAGTGGTTGCAGAAAAGTAGACCATCCTGTTCTGCTAAGTGCTGACAAAAAACAGCAGGATCTAATAGCTGTAGTAAGGTTGACGCAAGTAAGGCATGCAAGTTGCTGCTCTACAGAAACCTGCCATGATTTAAGGGGAGACGGTGAAATTATTAACAGCACTGCAAGAGCTCATTGCATAGGGCTAGGTTTGGTGAGAAAGATGTTGTCTCAGTTCTTTGTATTTCATATAGAGGTATAAATAAACCCAAGCAAAAGCTTAATTCAGTTTGCACTTTAGATCTGACATTCATTTTAAAAGTCTAGTTTGGAAGACATGAGTGCAACCTAACTACCTATCATTTGTCTTCTCCAGGGACTCAAGAGTTCAGTTTGGCCTGGAAATGAACCCCACCTTTCAGCAATGGCATACTAAACAGGAGACCAAAACTTCTGAGAGGATACTGAGCAACCAAAGTGAATAGCACGGAGGCAATCCTCAGCAGCTAGACTGCCTGCTTCTAGTCCTAATGCACTTAACGAGTGGAGAATACTCTGCTGGCTCTGAATGAATATGCGTTAAGTGCCATTTTCAGTGCCTAACAGCATTTTAGACAGCTGCTCACCCTTACTGTCTTGCCTGTTGCAGTTTCCTTTCCACTGTCTATCCTGAAAAGTTAAATATAGCCATCCGAGATGCAGCAGTCCTGAAAAGGTACCACTTGTTGGATGTGGTATGTTCTTTTATTCTCATCAATTCCTCATTCTTTTTGAACCTGACGTATAATCCCTTGTAAATGGCTCTCTTTATCCTGCAATTTGGAACTGTTCCACTTGATAATTTATGCTATCGTCACTAGTTAGCATGATCCCTAATCTCAGTAGCTTTTATCAAGCTTTTTATCAGAGGTACTGCTTTGAGTTGTTTGTATTAATAATAGCTAAGAGCATTAGCTAAGAGCAGTGCTGTCTGCTGCCTCTGCCCAGCCTCTCTAGGCAGTGACCTTCTCTCCTGTACAGAGCAATGGCTAATGAAAAAGCACCTCCGCCTTTTCTTGTTTTCAGGTTCACACATCCTTGAACATATACTAGTTTAAAGTTTGTTTGACATCTTAGATCAGCTGAAGGTTGTAAGTAATTTAAAGTCATTCATCTAAGTCAGCACCTAAAATGAAAGAAGTAATGGTTTATTCCATAGGGAGTTACTTGTGAGCAGCTAAAAGTGTGTAACAGTCCATTGCACAGTGCAAAGCCGACCTCAGAAGAAAGTAGATGAAAACCTATACAGAGTTTAAAGGGCATCTGCAAGTATTCATTTTACCCCAGACAGTCAGTACAGGGGCCACTTGTCTTTTTATCAACGGTATCTGATAACACGAAGAAATTAATAATTTACAGAGGGCAGGCAGTACTTTTCCATTACAAGCTGTGTGCAAAGGAAGAAAGAACTGCTGGCACACGGCACAGTGCTCCCTGCAAGGTCGTTCTGCCTCACTGCTGTAAATGTGTTTCTTTTTAACCCCTTCATAATAGTGAGAAAAAACAGCTCTGCAGTACATGTATATTTAACATTTATTAAGTCCAGAAAAAACCCACAACCATTTAGGACTCCAGTCTTGGAAGCCATGCAGACCAACATCTAGCAGTTCTTTGGACAGGAGATCTCATGGAACCCTGAATGCTTTGAGACAAGCCAATGGCTACATTCAGCCCAATGGAGCTAGCAACCCAAAACTTAATAGGCTATTCAGTGGGTAAAAAAAGTGATGAAACTTGGCTTCATGCAAGGTTTCACGCACCAGTTTTACCCTCCAGTTTCATCCTTCCACATCTCCTGTAGTATACCCTTGGGCAAGGGACATCAGTACAGTGGCTGCCAGCTCAATGATGCACACAATTTTCATTTGGCCGCTGCCAAAATGGATGTATCATAGCAATCTCCAACCATCCTTTTTCTCTATCTGTCAGCTCAGATACTGCCCTTTGTGTAACATCTGGGGTTACAGCTAGCTCTAAGCCTTCAGTGGCTCTTTCCTGTTTGGGTGGGAGTATTTAAGGGAGGAGAGCATGGCCAAGGAGGAGAGCACTACACAAGGACAGAGGTTTGCTGCATCCTCCTAGGAAACCAGGCTAGAACGACAAAAAAGCTCATCTGGGACATACATTAATTAAATATAATGGTGACATACTTGAAAGAGCAGGAAAAGATAACATTATGATTCTCAAAGAAACAGCAACGTCTGCTACATGTCCAACATACTCCTTGATTAAATCTGTTAAATCTGCAGTCTACCACACTTCTATTCATGTTGTTAAACACCATAATATACAAAAAGTGCGTAATTGTGGAAAAGCATTTGAACTTCTATTGTTTACAGTTCGAAAAATTAAATAGATGCTTAGAATATGCAGAGCCTGTCAGAAACACAGAGACATACTAAAATGGCATGATAATCATTTTTATGAATACACATGATTTCTTTGTGTTCTTGGTGAAAATATTGTTGAAAGACTGTCCTGAAAATGAGGTGAGGAGGGAAAGGAATCCAAAGGATTGCCATGCACAGCATTTGTTTCTTCATTTTGTTTAATTAAGTCACATGCATCTCCAGAAGAGTTTTTAATGCAAACCTTTTTAACAGCACCATCAGGCAGCATGGGAAATCTGTGGAGATGCAACCATGAGTGGGGCAGGATTCCATCAGGCTCAGTTAGAAACCTCCACTGATGCTGTCTGAGCATTCTCAGAAGTGCAGTCACTTATAATTTTATAATTGGCCAATCAAGGTGTTTTTTTTTTCTTTTCTTTCTTCCATCTTCTATATTGAAATGTATTTCCCTGATTCATGGAACATTCTTTATCTGTCAAGCTTTTCCCTGATGATATATCAGGTTTCCTTGCAGGCTTTCTGCATATCCATCTTATTTTTCTCACTGTGGGTAGAGGGAAGAAGGAGAAATATGAATGTACCGGGCATTGCTCCAAAGTTGAAGCTGAACTGAAGTTTGTACTTAAAGGAATTTAGTCACTCTGCTGTGCACAGAAATACTGTATCACTGCTAAATTTACAGTACTTACTGAGAATTTACATGTAAACCTATTAATTAAAGTTAATTGAAAATAGGTCCTTTTGCACCTTCTGTCAGACTTTTATTTATCTCTAATGAATTCTGTTATAAAATACAGATCCTTATTTATTCATATATCATGAAAATTCTTTGAAGCCTTCTGCAGAACATTTTTGAAGTAATTATTTGAGGAGTTATGTCCCCTTCTGCTATTACTGCTCAGAGATGTAAGTTTCTCATTTATCAGTGAGAGAAGGGAATGGAGCAGCAGAAGTTGTCAGGAGGGCTTTCCATGGCTGCCTCCCATCTGGGGTACAAAGATCCTACAGGGCAAAAAATGAACCATCTCTGAGTCACACACATTGCAAGATCTTGGTTTCCCAGGTGATCTGTATTGCTATAGAACACAGCCACGAGATCTGATACAGCACTGGGTTACTCCACAAGCACCTTCTCAATCCAGTATGCCCACTGATGCTAGGTTCTGCTGCTGTATGCCTAAACAAAAGGAAAAAAAGGCTTTGAAACAAATGTGGTCTGAGGTAGCCCTGCCACCCTGTAATCCAGTCTACTAATGATGTAAATTTCAGCCATTTCTTCCCATCCAGACTTCTCTTCCAAGGGAAATTTACAGACATTCTCATTTTCATTCTGAGTTTCTTTTTGTTTTCAAATTTAGGTCTTCCCACAGAACACAGACTTGAGAATTTCAAAGCAGCTGTATTTAAAGTTGGTCAAGATTATAATGCAAACAACTTTTTTTTCAGTAAGAAAAGAAGAAATGATAGAAAATTAAAATATAGCCAGTGATTGTTAAAATATTAGATCATCACATACATTTGCATTAATTACACAAAAGCTGAAAGTACTTCATTAAATACTCTCATAACATAGTAACCTCTTTCTGGGATAAGCAGGTAAATAATTACATACTCTTTGCCTCATGTAGTTTTATCTGACTAAGGAAGGGAGAAAAGAGTGTTACAGATCAAGAGTGCACTGATTTTTGATTAAAAAGAACAAGCATTTTAATGATGTTCATCAGAAAAGCTGCACATATATGAACTGTGTGTTCAAGTATTTGAGGATTTGAGTTCCTAAATTCAGTTCAGTATAGAAAAATCAAGTGTATAAATGATATATTGTTAGGAATCAGCACTGAAGGTAAGAATATGGGAATAAATCTGATTAATTTCAATCTAAATGAGCAACGTGATACTGCATGCAATTTTGAGGATGTAATTGGCCTTTGCAGGTCCCTGTTGCCAGTCATACCAACAGCTTTGTATTCTGCAAGGAGCTTTATTTTAATGAATGAGTTTATACATGGTGCAGTTTCAAATTAATCTTTATTCTTAGGAACCTTTATTTCCACAGTATGTAGGCATTTCACAGTAACTAATACTCCTAACCCCATAACTATAGGCTGGCAGACAATTTTCCGTTTTATAAAAAAGTTACAGTTTATAGAACGTTTTCATTTCTGAGTGGGAAGAAAAGTCTCAAATCTGTGAAAAATCAGACAGAGAGAGCCACTTCGGAATAAAACGTAGTATAAGTTCACTGGGTACCATTAAGAAGCAGTCTGGTGGAAAGGATTCATTCCAAACATGATGAAGAAAAGGGCAGGTTGTGGGAATAATTTCCTATTTCTCTGTCTCATCTCTACATATTTGATTGTTGGTTTTTCATTATGTTTTATTTATTTTACATTTTTCTTGATAGCTAGATAACCATCATTCTAGCGTTGCAACAACCTATTAAAAGGTGGCAAACTTTTTCAAATGAGGCAATAAAGACACATTCAAACTTGTCATAATGTTGACATTATGACATATGACATAATGTTGACTCAGGTTATTTGTGTATAAAACTTGCATAACTGATGCATTAACCAATCTTTGTAGTGACCAAACACCCAACAGTGACCAAACTCATGAAAATTTAATATGATCTACCAGAAACTCTTTCCTGTTCTATGAATTAAAAGATTTGCCTGAGTATATTCATTGTATTAAATCTACTCTTTGTGTTACTTTGTAAGCCCTGCAACATTTGCATCAGTTTGTTTTAATGTTATTTAGCCATTCTTATGGCAATGGAGAGAGAAACAGGTAGAGCTATGAATTTAAGCAAGTTGCCCTACATTGTTTATAAAAAGCAAAGGATGAATCTTCTTCTTAAGTGAAAATCAATGTGCTCTTAATGGCACCTCCATAGTTAAGCTTTTCTGAGTCTGATGTGCATTTAGACTATTATATGTCATTCTGATAATATAGGGGAGTCTTAAAGATGTTGCAAAGGGGACAGAGAGTAATGACAAGAAGAGTCAGTACATGTAAATTACGTAGCTCTAAAAAAACATCCTCATTTTCAGAGCTGCAACGGAAATTTCTGCTGAAGTAAAGCTGAAGAGAAACAAAAAAGTAGGAGACATTCTAATGAAAGCGCTTGTCAGACCAGTTCTATTAATTAAGCATAAAAAAGAAGATTAACAATACTTTAGATATTCTTAAATCCTTCTTAGACAAAACTAGTGGTCACAAAAACGTTTTTCAGCAATATTGGATAGAAGTTTCTTCCAGTCTAGTACATAGATCACTCCAGAAGTAATGCCTCCTATGTATTTCCATGGAAACTACTATAGATACAAAGAGCACAATAACACTATTAGAGCAAATTCTCAGCTGTAGAACACTATTTTTTAATATAGTCACCATCATTAACTGCACATTTTCACCAGTGATGAACAATTGCCATGCTTGTAAAAATCTGCATGGTCATCTGGAATGTGGCTTGTCTTTCACATCACCATCACTGCTACTGCACCACCCACCACCTCACTTGCTCATAACTACTGTTCAGTCTCCATAGATGTTCAGCAAGCATTAGTGAATGTCAGTGGGTGCCATTTTTTCCACATGGAGGAATTCAGTGTCACAACTTTGCTTCATCCATACTTCCATGTCGGGAGCCATTACGTCAGACTGCTCCTCTGCTGCCATCTGTCACACAGCAACAACATGTAACAGAACTTTGGTTAGAGGGTTCAGCCTCTACTGCCATACCACCAACATCCAACTCTGACACCATGGGCCAATATAATAAAAACTGCTTTCAAAGCAATCCCTGTAAATATTTCCTATTCTCTAGACAGCACTGATTGTGGACTTCTGTCTATGTGTGCTTGTGAGTGAGTTTTCTAATCAAACTTTTCTGAGTGTGCAACACTCAATATACACATACAGCAAGTACTCACACAATACATGCCCAATCAATATTTCATGTTTACAAATTGATTCTTTTTCACCAGTCCAACACTAAATTTGCTCTAGTCCTTCATCCTTACTGTCAAATCCCTAAAACAGAAAAGTCATCTTTGAATTAAGAAGTCATGTTTCTCTCCTTTTAGATACAGTAGTAGTTTTCTAGTTGCTATGCGTTACAAATAGCATGACTCAGTATGTAACCAGCCCAGCAATCGGCAAACAAGTGCTTCTGGCTCTGCTATTGTGCAGTGACATTGCTATGCCAGCTTTGCCAAGCACCCTGTGGCTTTCCTGATCCTGGGCAGTGAACTTTTGATCAACCCTGAGGGGAAAATGCAGGAAATACCAATGGGATCCGAGATCTTAGCTTAGAACAAAATCTCCTCCGGGCAGCAAAGGAAATAAACTAAAAGTTTGTGATAGCAGCAAAAGAAGTAACTTCTTATCAATTCATTTACAAAGTCATATACAAAATCTTTATCTGGAATGATAAACAGTCTTACCCTTATAGAAATAACTGAGGCCATGGTAGAAATGAACATTACAAATTCAGGACAGCTGAGCCACACACACTTTAGATCAGAGGATTGCTCAGTGTGCTGCATCACGTCTTACGGCCAAACGGTTGAGTGGGTGGCTGTGTTTTCAGATAGCAAACAGGTCTCCCAGGCGCTCCTGAGGGCAGTCTAGGAACTACAAGTCCTATGGCAGTACTCGGCACCTCAAAGGGATGGATGGAAAAGTGAGCCAAATATTTATTCTCCTTTCAGCACTCTGGACAAAGTGGAGGAACACACACATGCTCAACTGTTTGGCTTTGAAACAGATGAGTGAAAAAGTTTCTCTTGGCAGAAATGACCAACAAAGCACATAAGGGCTTGATATTTTTTGTATGAGGATATATAATTTGCTATTTTTTTCCTTGAGCTTAACTAATAAGTCCCTGTGTTTTGAGAATCTTAAAAGCTACCGATAATCTCCCAAATGTAAGATTACCCCTGGGTCTGTGCTTTCAGTATTTAGCTGTGGGTACACTGTAGCACATTGTCTTGCAAATAGACTTTTTCAGCAGTGACTTAACAGGTTAAGATGTCCATAATGTTCTACTAAACATTGAGTCTGACTACTTATCTGCAGTATTTTCCACCAATTCTCAATTATGATTTTCAAGAATGCAATACCTGATACAAAGTCAGATTGCAGTAATGCTCTTGATTTGCTTAAGGACTCTGTTGCAGTTTAGAGCATCTTGCTACAGAAAGCAGCTTAAAGACAAAACCTGAATTTTAATGCTTAGGTTTCATCCACATTACAGTGAAAACCCACATTCTGTAAGCAACCTCCTAAAATCACTATTTCCCCTTCTTTTTTTTCTCCTCAAACATGTCCAGAGGAAAGATCTTTAATCATAATTTTCAGTATCCACCTCATGCAGAGCCAACTATTGGTAATTACCCATTTAACTTTCAAGTGTCATGAAAAATATGCTGGCTTTAAATATGGCAGAGATAAATGAAAAATTGACAAACTGCAGAAATCCAAATTTGCCAAAAGGTTACTTTTAATGCACCACATGAACAGGCCATCATGAGATGTTTTTGTTAAGAATTCATTAATTTTTGATAACATAAATCCATGGTCCTCTAATGTCAGTAAATTCATATAGGAAACAGGGTAAGCTTCCTTCATGCTTTGGTGCTCAGTGTTAATTTGATACATCCAGAAATAACTAATGGCACTGAAAGGGAATTCAGAATACTTTAGAGGGTTCAAAATATGTGATGTTTTTCTTATAAAGTTACAAATGCTCTTCCATTCTCATACCAGAAAAAAAAAAAATTACCCATAAATAAAAAGTAATTTAGGTTTTTAATGATATTTTCATCCACTCCAATATACTTTTTTGTTGTAAAAATGACTTCTTTAATCTCATTTGAAGTAGGTCCATTAAACCTAATACACTTAAAATTATGCTATCAGAATAAATAGGCTCTAAAGAGCTAGACCCTCTAATGAAAAGTCATAATAAACTAAGTCATTAATTCACTGTATCATCACCCCTAAGTAGCTAAACACTTTCTGTGCAGTATAAATTTCTGTTGCTTATTTTATCTGTCTTAGCTAATCTAACTGGCTTGAAAAAGCATAAGGGTAGGATAGGATTTTGGAAGCTCTTTACAATCTATAAGAAATTCCTCAAAAATTGGCAAGTGACCAGTTTAGCAGTTTAAAAGTAATTAAAATCTACTCTTGGGTCAAATTCCTTTTTTATATTTCTATTTGCTCTTCATGACTCTGAAACAGTCACATTTACTGTCAGAATGGTGAAAATTCCTGCATAAAACAAAGCAGAACTGAAAAGGAGTCAGTAGAACTGATTTAGAGTGTATAGCCTGCCTTCCTGCAATGTTTTTGCCTGTTGATTCTCATTTGTTATGAGCTGCTGGAGCTGAAGAAACCTTGTCAGATGGATCAATATTTAAATTTATGTAATATTGTAACTACTGCAAGTGTACTAATATTCTCCTTAGAATAATTTGTTTGCATTAATTATGGTTATTGATTCATTATTGGCTGTGTCAGTGTTTTCTTCTAATGTGCATATATGAGTTAGTTTGTGCACACACTAAGCGTGTGTATGTATGTGTAAATGTAGTGATGCAAATATGATGGAGCCTCATCCTTCATCTTTGTATATCATGAAGGCAATGGTAGTGAAATGGCAGACAGATTAAGATGGAAGTTGATATTCTTAGGTGATACACCTCAGCTTTGGTTGGTCCCCAGATACAATGACAATTCAATGTATTTGGATTGGAAAGATGGTGAGTTAGATTGAGACCTAGTCTACAGGTCACTGGAATGGCAACAATTCACTCTGGAGTGGGCAGTAGATAGCATCGCACATTCATCATTTGAGCTGTTGGATGACGTGCTTGCTTCCTGAAGCAAGGCACTCAGGAAAGGAGGAAGCAAGAACAAATTGTTAAGGTTTCCTGATTTGTTCCTTCTCAATGGTAAACACAAACATTGGTATTTGGGAGCATAAATCTCCTTTCAGTTGTGAAGTTGAAATAAATTGTGTAATAAATCTGGATTTGGGGAGGAATCTTTATCATGTGTTATGTGGTTCAGTGGAATTTGTACTGCCATTGTTCAGTTATCAGCTCTGCTACACACAGCCTTGAAACTTAGGGCTACTTCTCTAAAGGCTACAGCTTTTGTGGTGCTAGCTGCTGTGGTGCCAATTTTTAGACCAACAATTGAGGAGATAAGTCTTTTCTTTTAAAAAAGACAGTTCAATATTTACAGGACTTTGAGATATTGATATTGATGCTTATTTTTCCACATAGAAGGGATAACCATAACATAGCCCAGTTACATAGAATGGAGAACAAGAAATGTCCTTCAATTTCCTCCAGTTAATAGCCATCCACACTGTATGGAAATATATTCAGTAAGAGAAAGAGAAAACAAGTTGTGACTATGACTGTACAGGGCCCTCCCCATCACATAGAAAACCTAGATTCAAGTTTCTTCTCCTCTGTAATTTTCCTTCTATGTAATTTTGCAATTAACATTCAGTGTCATTGAAAAACTGAACTCTGTCTGATACCACAGCTATGATACCTTGTACAGGTATATAATACATTTACAGAAGTATTAGAAATACTGTTCTGGCAGTTCCTCAAATATCGCTGTACTGGGAAATATGCATAAAAAGACTAAATAACACCAACCAGGGGTAATTTACTGCTTTTAGCTTGACTCACATGAGCAGTGGTGAAAGCCCTGTAGAAGTCACTGTGTGAGCACTTGTCACAGTTTTCTTACAGACAAGTTTTTCTTTTCTTGAGACTGTAAAGAATGGGTGACATCAGTTTTTGTTTTCTTAGGAGATTTTTATTTTCTGAAGAGTCTAAGCAACTGTACTTCAAACAGCCATGAAAAAGAAGGGTGAATGGGAAGCTGTGAGCTGGTGGCAGACAAGCATCTGTGTGTTCAGTGGAAGACCAGTGGTGAGCAAACAGGATCCTTTCTGAACATAGCTGGCCCAGTTTCTATTCTCCCGCTGACAAGACAAGTGTCAGAAACTTTCATGAAGCCTGACTTCACTCAGGGAACATCAGCAGGAAATTTAGCAAATAATTAGCAATCAGAGTTTTCTGTGAAGAACCAAGTTGTGCAGACATTTTTCCATCTCAAGGTAAAGGCTTGATAATAAGGAATTCCAGGCTGACACAAATCTCTTCTATTTCATCACCTCTCTGTCAGTCTGAAGGTTACAACTTAAAAATGTAATAATAACAATTAAAAACCTTCTTTCATATTCCCAGGCTTGATTTTTTTTTTTTTTCCCATTTTGATGAGGACTCTCAGCATGGCTACCCTAATTATTTTCTTCCCACTGTCTGTTTTTGGCAGCCAAAATAATAGGTTTGTCTATATAATGGTCCACAAAAGCCACTTACTTTCTCCATCTGACAAGTTGGTTCTTTCCAGAGGGCAGCTCCAAAAGGAGGTCAGTTGAGAAGTCAAGCACCCACAGCTACCATTACGTTGTTAGCAAGATAAAGGTGTACATTGTCTCTCAAAACAAGACTCTCTGTATGCAGCTCAAAGCTTGATACCTGAAATTCTGCCAAGTGCATCACTCTCTTAGCTAAACCTCATTAAGCACCTAATTGCTTTCAGCATTCATCCAGATCTTACCAGAAGAAGGAAGTCACAGCTAAGTATGCTTTAAGCCACATCAGAATTTTTATGTTGTTTGTAATGGGAAGACTATCCATAAACCTTGCTTTTCCAGAGAAACTGGCAGGATGGGAAACTGTCACCCATATGACTGATGGTGATCAGCTTTAGGAATCATAGAATCATAATCATAGAATGGCTTAGATTGGAAGGGACTGTTAAGATCATTAAGTTCCACCCCTTGCTATGGGCTGGTTGCCATCCTCCAGATCAGGCTTCTCATTGCCCATCCTTTATGGGTTTATGATTTATGATAGGACAAGATTTCTGCAGATACGCTGACATAGCAGGCCCCTAAATTAAGAAAAGATAATAATGACTGCATATAGCTATTCTAGACCCTTGCCTTGGAGTTAATGGGCTAGTTATAGAGTGAACACCTGTGAGAAAGGTTCATTTCCCATAAAGTTGAGAGCAGTTTGGGTTAGGTTTTGCCTAAGAGAAGGTTAAGTTTACTGGGGTGGTGGGGTCACCTGGAATATACTGTCAATATGTGTGGCGTAGAGCTACATAAAGCACAGTTTTCTGTCATCCACCTGAAGATCTCAAGTACTTCACAAACCTATCAGTTCTGCAAGGCTTGCTCCTTGCTTGTCTCATCCAAGCTGCCAGCTTGCAGCCCCCACTTTGTCAATTTTCAAATCAATATATATACCTATATTTATCTGTATCATTTAAATATTAGTTAACTTACTTCCATGTACAAAACTTCAGACTGCAAGGTACTGTGACATCATAGATATTGTAGAAATAAGTAATCAATCTAACAGTGTAAATGATCCCTCTAGATGTGAGGAAATGAAAAGCCTGGCTCTTAGATAACTTACTGAGTACTTAATCACACAGCTTTGTAGGCTACTTGAGCATACACAATATAGCTGAAGCTGCAATTTGAATCATAAATTATGGAATGTATAATGGTTATTTTTAATATTCACAAGGCCAGTCTATTCATGTTCAGAAAACCACTCTCTTTACATGAAATAGAAGTAAATGATCCTTTGGATACATGACAACTTTTATCATTAACCTAATACATTTCCAAGGCGCATACTGCTGGAGCATTAAGGACAAGAAGTTTCATCCAGAAAAGTGAGTGGAAGGACTCCCACTGAAATGCAGAGGATTTGAATAATGCCTGAAGCCAGGTAGGGAAACCAGGCATTGCTTGACCAGCAAAATACTGATGTTGCTTTCCAGCATCTGTCAATATTCATCTTTTGTTTTAACTTTTTAAATGGTGCTGACACTGCTATAGCACCATAATACTGTGAAATCTCCATTCATGCTTGCCATTCTAGAGCTGTTCTTATTGAGTAATGCCTGTTGATTGAAAAGGTAGTATGGAAAGAAATTACACCATTTGCATTAACAGAGTCAATGTGAGCTGGTAACCATAGCAGGTGTGAATCCTGCATGCAATATTTTTTTTTTCAGCCTATTAATTATTGATTTTTTTTGTGTGTTCTCTGCATGTATTTTTAATAAATTTCTTCAGTGCTCTTACTATTTCTCTTGTTTGGTATCCTGCTTCTGCACCTCCTCAGGCACTTTGCTTCCTTCACTCATTATCCTTCATTACAGAGGACATACTCTTGTTCCCTGATTCGTGGATCACAGAAGATGCACAAAATCTTTAATGAAGAATGCACGTTTTCCCAGACAGTTTAATAGATCTGAGTAGATAAAGAGAGAAGAGATGCAGAATCTAACTTAGGTCATTAAGAATTTGAAAGTTGTTTCTTAATCATTATTAAGGATTATTACTTGCATCTCACAACCTTAAATGACCATATGTGATGACTAGTATAAATCCCAAGTTGTTGGCATGGGAAAAATGAAGAAGACTCACTTGGAAAGTGGGGATAGTTGTCACAAGAAGGTACAAAAGCCAGCCATGATACCCACCATGAAAACTCTCACATAAAACATCTGACAGAGAGAGTATAGATCAAAAAGCTTTAGTATATTAAATCTGCATGTAAACTTTGTTTCCTCTCTACTTGAGGTGAGGCCTCACTTATTTTGAAAATCAAAAATCCAGAGCTTTTAGAAAGCCTCTGGATTAAAATTCCATTTTCTCTGTTTATCACATCTCAAATTTATTACAGTCAGTGTTTGGTGGGTTATAGCACAAAGACGTCAGAGAAGGAAACATAGAAACTCTTCTGAAAGGTGCTCAGAAACAAAATGTTTCTTTTATCTGAGGCCTCAGTCAATGTGTGTTTTGCCCCAGAAAGATAAGCTCACATCTACTAGGACAAGTGCAAACAAAAGCAAAATAAAGCATTAAGTATGAGCTGCTCATCCTGGTAATTTTTTTGTGACTGCAAAAATGCTCCATTCTCTCTTGAGTTGAAGTTATGAAATTTCTGCTTTATTTTCTTGATTGGCAGAAAGCAAACAAGTAGCCTCAAACCTGATATCCAGAATAGGATAGGAGGCAGTATAGAGAGACATCTAGTAAATGGGAAACCTGACTTCTATTGTTTTAAGCCTTTAAACCTGCTGGAACTGCAATGAAAATCTCCACTGGTCATAGCTTTACTTTCACATATCTTGTACATATTTGTCACGTTGTTCGTTAGCTTGTTTAGAACCTGGAGTCAATGCCTGAAGCAAATGGAAATTTCAGTAGTGACTTCAGCGAGGGCAGCGTTAGATCATTAAACCTCAATGCTTTTTAAAATATATTTTAAAAGCCATCCAGAAGGGAGCCATGGAAGAAAAAATAAATAAATAAATAGCTGATGTGATTTTACATTATTTCAAAGCTCAGGAAAGAAAAGAACGCCTGTTCTTTTTCTTCTTTAAATACAGCATCATGTACAGCCTGGAGAAAACATTTTAAGAAGTCAGAAGCCTGAAATCCTGATCTGTGACTGTACTGGGTATGATATTGGATATGTATTGGCCAGCTCTAATCAAAGGCATGTATACAATACATTCATCAACCGTTTATCTAATTTGGTGATGCCTGGTGCTCTTTAAAACTGACTTATTTTCTTCCGGTGCAGAATTTCTGAAAACCTTTCAATACATGTTTTTATGCAAATCTATTTGCTGCTGATACTGTTCCCATTTTCTTCTAGCCTGATGCTTGTTTGTATGGACATCCTAACCCTTTTATATCTCTATGTGTAGAGGGCCTGAGAGCTCTTGCTGCTCTGTCACTCTTGCTATCTGTCACTTCTGCCTGGTGGAACATGTTGATGCCCTCATGCAGCCAGAGACATCAACGTGCTGTTCTGTCATCTGAGCCACTCACTTTTGTAAGGAATGTGAAAAACTGTGTTACCTGCAAGTGTTTTATGTGCCAGACGCTGAGCAGCAACTTGGCAGGAGGAAAAACACAGAGGCCAGAGCCCACCTGGCTGTGGCAGAACTAGAGGAGGAGCAAAGCTTTGGTCTAACCATGTTGCATTTGGGATGACCTGGGAAAAAGGAATGCTCTTTCTGCCAGTGTTCACCTGTTTCCTATTGAATGGACACATCGGTTTGCTGCTGTGTGTCCAAAGAGAAGAGATGAAGGCAAAAACATACAATTGCTTTTGCCTGCTCTCACTTAGCAGCAACACTGCTTTGGGCCTGGGGACTGCAGGCAGCCAGCCAGATCTCCAGCCTGATTTCCCTTCTGCCCTGTGCTGCAGATTTATTTATGCAAGTGCTTTCTGAAGCAGCAGCCCATCACCTTTAAGTGCTTCCTTGATCACCCGCTGATTTCTCCAGCCTGTCTTTTCTCAACAGTTAGGGCAGCTTTAGACCTATGAGTGATTTATAAAGAAAGGAAATGCTAATGTAAGACAAATAAAGATGGAAGTATTTGGCCTATTTTCTCCCTTCTGAAACCAAAGGTCAGGCATACATTATCAGTCTGAATAACCTTCAGATAAAGAAAACTAATAGCTGGGAAAGCAAAAAAATAATACCTTTAAAATACAGCATTGACACTGCCTTGAAAAATGGTGGTTGGTAAGCCTGAATGCATGTACTGCCTATGAGGAAGATTTCCACACATTACAATGGCTGGCCTAATAAAATCTCACTTTTTCTTGTATACTTTGCCTAGCATTCTGTGCATACACAGTTGTGGTTACAGAAAGAATGTACAGAGATGTGCATAGAAGGTTTGCCAGCTTAGCAAGTCTGCAAAATGCTATTATCTTCACAAAGCCTGGCACAGATTTGCTGTTGAGAGCCACTGGTAAGAAACAACCTGTTTGTATATGTGCATTGCTGTAGTCAGCTACAGCTTAATATTATGGCAGCCAGTGTCATCCAGATATTGGGATCTTGTCTGGATTCAAATCAAGAGGCTCTGTACTTCTTATTGCATTACAGATATCAGAAGGAACTACCTGTGAATACAAGACACCAGCCTGGCAGACCTGGGTCTGGGACACTGCCTCCCACTGAGATAGTGGTAATAAACATTGGTTGGTTTGCTTTTGCTGTTGAATACTCATTAGTCCCATTCATCTTGCTCTTCCTCTGCTGACAGGCACCAGGAGTAGCCCCGTGAGAGACATTTCTCAGCTGCTTCAGGATCTAGATCAAAATAAGTTATAAGCATTTGTGGAACTTAACCAAGAACCTGGTTTGGATTTCTGAAATTGTAAGGATTGTCATCCTCCAAGAACTGAGCAAGCACAGAGCTTTTGTTAGTGACATAAGGAAAACTCTGCACTAGTGTGACAAAACAGCAATGATATTTCTAGATGATTGATAATAAAAGCACTTCCCAGATGTAATTTTGGCAGGTTTCCATTAATTCTGTTCTCCAGCTGCCACTGTAACTCATAAACCTGCCATCAAGAAGGGACCTCAAGTGGCCACCGACTCTCTCTTCAGTAGCAGGATTAAGTTTACACTTTGGTCAGACTAAACAAAGTGTGCACATCCCACTTTCCATACCCCCACAAAAGGGGGTTCTCTTAGCAGCCTCTTCAGTTTTATTTCTTATGCTCAGTTTAAATCTTCCTTGCTGCTAAATAACTCAATAGACATAGCAAGCAGTTAGTTCTCTCTTTATAACAGCTTTTTGCATATTTGAAGACTGTTAACATGTCCCACATTTATCCTGCTTTCTCCAATCTGTATAAACCAAATTCTCTAAATTTATTCACAGGCAGTGATGATTGGTTCTCTGATAATTGTGTTGTTCTTTTCTCAGCTTTCCATCAACTGCCTTTTTAAAATGGACACATTATTCCAAGCAACAATTTCTCAGGACAAATGTAAGAAAATAAGTGTCTCCTCTGTCTTCTGTATGACAAACTTACAGTAAAAGTCCCATCATTTACAATGTCCAACATGTTAATGCTGATTTTCCACACTGCTTTCCCAATCCCTGTCTTAAGAAATGCTTTTCTGTTTAATCAGAGTAAAACAAAATTTAAACTTGTACCCAGCAGGCCTGTCTTAAGTCTACTGGGAAACCTCAATTAGTTCTTTGTTATGCTTACAGTCTTTGAGAAAATTACAGCAATTCCCAAAATGTTGTGAGAAATTCTGTGTTGTGAGATTAGGAAAATCTGTTTCTATTACATTTCTTCATCCCATCCACTAAAAGACAAGGACACTGACCTCTTCATCGAGAACTGTAGATCTCCTCCCTAGTGGCTTCTAAAGCCTCAACTGGTAACTATCGGGGCTATGACCACTGTCACTATGAAGATGAATATCCACGTACTGGGCTCTGAGCGACCTGATCGAGTGTCCCTGATCATTGCAAAGGAGTTGTACTTGATGACCTTGAAGGGTCCCTTTACATTCAAAAGATTCTATGATTCTATGGTATTTAAGTAGCAGATGGGAAGGAAGGCATAATGAGTGTGATGTTCCCGTAAGTGGGGTACTTCACACTTTCCTTTCTATGCCCATCCCGTCGTTTAGCCACTAGCTTCTTCAGTAACAACAAAGCTCACTTGGTGATGTGAGATTTGAATGCTGGCATAAATTGCCCCCCCAACGTTCTGAGAGAAGATTTTGCATGCGAAGTGTGGCATATCCACCTCTATTCCGTACTGGAAGTGGAAATTGATGCAGAGTAGCCGTATTTTTCTTAAGGTAACTTAGTTTATTTATATTCCAGCTATTAGTTCACCAAGAAAGACCACCAAATGACGGTCACACAGCTTCAGTCAAAATACCAAGGGAGCAGTTCTGCTCAAATTATTGAGTTGAGTTAAAGAGATTAAGACAGAGAAGTTCTGAGGCTGTTCTTGTGTTTCATCCTTATCAAAGAATCTAACAACCTAATATTTCCTCAAAGATGAAGAGTGTCTGTGAAAAAGAAAACAAAACCTTTGGAAGGTGGATGAAATGGCACCATCTCTTGTCCATTTCCATCACAACACAGACGCCAGAAACCTCCCTGGATCAACTCCATTGAGTGTGTCCTAAAGAACATACAGATTTCCATTGTATCTGTCCAGTTTGATGCAAGGTCATGTGCTTTTATCTAAAGTGCTTTAATTGCTTCCTAAGTGTGACCCCAGGATCCGGTTAGATGCCATTTCACCTGCTACAGACAGACCATTTGAAGTGCTTGATTTTCTTTATCTGGTCAGACAGTGAAAGTTACTGTTTTGTTAAAACTGTAATGAGGATGGAATTGTCTTTAGAGAGGCTTTTGTTCAGAAGAAGCTATAGATTCCCACTTTCCTTTTATTCTGCAGCAAACTCATTACTGTGGCATTGGACACAAAGCAATGTGTTATCCCTTTCATCCTATCCTTTGTCTTGTTAAGACAAAGCCCCATCTCTTTGCTATTATTCTTTCTTTTTTGGTCTATGTAATTAATACCTAGGCCCATACAAAGCCCTGTTTCTCAGAGTGCATTGGAAATAAACAGACAGAGACACAGCCTTGGGCAGAAATCCAGGTCACATCATCAACTACCAGGCCCAAAAGAAACTTTGTTTGCTAGTTTCACCCGCGGTTATGCTCGTGCTTGCTTCCTGCCATGCAGTCAGGATTTATTCTGTTGTTCATTCTGTTTTTTTTCTGACTTTCTTTCCCCAGTGCTGCCCAGCTTCCTGCACTACATATTGTTGCAGCTTTGACAAGCCCTTCTAGTCCATGAGTTTCAGACTTCCTCTTGACCAAATGTTTCCAGTTCTGTCTTTGTGGAAGGTCACTTAGCTACTTTTCTGGTAAGAAATATGCTTAGGTTTCATGAGCTCTGCCATTATCTACAGGACTTATTCTGTGGTAATTTCTCCATGTCTGAAATAGCTTCAAATGGCAATTGGTGCCAGAGCTACCTGCCTGGTAGGAATATGTGATAAACACGAGTAGTCATAAGGAGGCATAGAAACATAGAATGGCCTGGGTTGAAAAGGACCACAATGATTATCTACTTTCAACTCCCCTGCAGGATCACCAACCACTAGACCAGGCTGCCCAGAAAAGTAGAACAACATGAATGACTATGAACTTTGAAAATGATCTGAGATACTCGCAGTCCTTCCAGAAAAAGATAGGGTTGCTTTAAATTTATTATTTACTATGGTCAGTATATGTATTGACATATAAAAATGAAAACTGTGATATCCAACACATTTTAAAATGCATGAAATTTCTCCACTGAAGGCAGGGAAGTTATGATCTGAACAAGGTAAATTTCATGTGAAAAGAAGGTCAAGCTAGGCCAGAATTTTATGCTTTCAAACAACCTCAGCATTTTACAGTAGTAAAAAAAAAAATTAAAAAAGCTGTATTTCCAATTTCCTCATGAGCCATACCAATGGAATTAATCAAATATGTTTGAATAAATAGCAAAGAAATTCAGCATTTCTTTCTCAAGAATGGTTGTAAAAGTTGTATGTGTATTCTGGTCTTTTCCTCTTTTTTATCAAGTGTTAGAAATAAGGAAAGTCAGATTTTAAGCCTACCTTGATAATAAGGTGCAAGTAGATAAACATTTTGCGTGAAGCAAAAAGCATAAGGAGATACTGCTTAGAATGGCACTGTAGGAGAAATTACACAAAACACGGCATAATGAATAAAATTTGTCTTGAATTATTTATTTTTAGTGCTTTGTTTTATCTCCTCTATCTTGTAAGGCCTGAAAATTGTTCTTGATGAGAGCTGTTTGAGTGTCTGAGTCTCAAATTAAAACAGCACATTAATGTCTTCTATACAGTACAGAGGTAGGAAGATTAGAGTGGAGTGCTTAGAAATGCACTAGATTTGCCAGTTTCCACTAATGGGACCACTAGTGTGTACTGCTTTAATTTACTGCCTTAAAATATATCCATGAGATACAGTATTCTTGGATGTATGATGGCTGAATAAAATTTAATAGCTATACAAGTGGCAGAGCAGAACTAATCCTTTCCGAGGTACCAGCTCTGTCATAAACTGTATTTATTTTGGAATCTGATTAAAAACATGTCTTGCAGCATTAGCAAGACCTCAGAGAAAGGGAAATCGAACATAGCGTGGGCATAAGAGATTTCAAATGACCGGATCATCCATAATTGGAGTAATTTTTTTCTTCTTATTGAGGAAGGATTTTTTTTTTCATTTGGTATCAGAGCCTGTTATCCCTTTAATACATCTTCAGAGCCAAGCCTTCCTGTCTGTAGAAAACAAAGAAGCCTTCCTGTCGAAATATCCGTGCTGGGCATTATATAGCAGAGAAGCTGATGATGAGCAGTCTAAAACACTACCACACCTTAATAGATGACAGTATCAGTACCATAGCTTGTTTGCCCTAAGCCACACCAGGGGCTACAACAAGCTTTGTTTTTTAATGGAAGAAGGTTTAAAAAACACGTGCAATGAACTCACCTGTGAAGTGTTAATGGAGCTGATGAGGTGTAAATGTGACTTGACAAAAATTAGGTAAATTTATAATTTACTTGAGCACTTAAGTCTAATTACAGTGTGCCAGTCTATGGCCAAACTAATGGATTTAGTGGCAAAACAACCAAGTCTCCATCTTCAAAACTAACTCTGCTCCCCAGATTCCTGACCAATTATGTCACAGTAAATTCTCCAAGTTCTCCAAATTCTCCAATTCTCCATTCATAATCTTTTGTTGGTAGATGATCAAACTTCATGAATGCTATGACCACCTCTACTAGAGACTACAAGTGGGTATCTAAGCATAGAAAACATCCTCAAAAGAATGACTTGAAGTTATTTACATGATCACTGCAAAGCTATAAATGGGTAGAGTTGTAGCTCAAGATAAAAAGGTATGTGGATTTCTGGTAAGGAAAATCAGACAATCAGATCTAGGAGAATTTAGGCTCATGTTTTCCAGCAAAACCAAATTGGACAGAGCCCATTTAAGAGTATATTGTTTTACAGTGTACTTCAGGAAAGTCCCATCTTGTGTTTCAGAAGAAAACAATTCCTTCTGACATTCTATGTCATGAAATAGTTCGTCTGGCTCCAAGTCAAGAAAAAATACACGATTTTAATGGTATTTAAACCTTTAATTCCCCCTGATTTAATTCCCACTGAAATAGATAGTCCCTTGCTGACATTTTGTGAGATATCTGAGGATACAGATACAGTTAGCAAGATAATACCACTTGCAGCTCTGCAGAGTGGAATCTTTTTCCTATCTCAGTATTTTTTGGATCACATTAGGGAACAATCTTATAAAGAGGAAGAGGACAGGGAGAGATGTATTCATTTTTGAATGCAAAATATTTGCCAATTGTGCAGAAATGCTGTCACGGCCTGAAGCAGTGATTGATCACCTGGTGGTAAGGCGGAGCCAATCCAGGGGAACTCAGGTGCATGCAATGAACCTGAGTGACTGCAAAGGATGGATCCAGGATCCATCCCTTCTCAGACCTCATTTAAGGGTTGGCAGTGGAGGTAAGAGGATCTTGCTGGTGATCCCTACCTGCCTTCTGAAGGTAAGCAGCTCTTTTTTGGCTACTGCGTTTGGGCTCATCCTCATTTGCTGTAGCTAAATACTTTGCTGCCCTGCTTTTATCTTTCACTTTTCCTCCCACACCTTGCAGAAAAACTGAGAAGAAAGGCTGAGAGCACCTTTTTGATAACAGAAACAGGAAGGTCACTATAGGGGCCCGCTGAAAGCTTATTCCTGCACAAGAAACTCAAACAAATTTGCTTCTGTAATTTCAGTTGCTGTTTTCTTCAATGTGTCCTTTGTTACTACTCTAAGTCCAAACACACAGTAAGTTGTTGATGTTCTGTAACAGTGAGCTACAGAATGTTGAGGTTTTCTCCCTTTTTTTTAATCTCTTAATCAATAAAAGCAGGTCTCTTGTATGTGAACGCATCTATTATTTCAAGAACTTGAAGTGCTCTCTGCGGAAAAGATATTTCACTTGATTCTTTTTGCCAGAAAAGGTATTTAGGAAGTAGATACACCCAGGGTATAAACAGGACCAGAACCAAGTCTGAAGCTGTGTACTGACTGCAGACACTGAGATGTATGAGCAGAGGGTTTAAGCAAGAAATCTGTAAGTAGTCATGTGCCTTATGGAGCTCCATCAAAACTTTATGCTTTCTCAAAATAAATACCTATGGAAGTTTAAGGAAGAGCAGGATGTTTTGCTCCCTGACAGCACTTGGTATTCCCAGAAAGTGCTCTGCAGTCTCCTGCAATTGTTTGTCCCCCTTGGGGTGGAGACCTGGGAAGGCTTTCTTCTTGTTCAACAATGTATGGTATGTAAGCAGGGGCCTGGTGTATGTTTCTCTTGAGTATTTAACCTTTATTTCTTCTGGTTAAGCTTATTTATAATGAATATGAAAGAAATTGTACCTTCCATGCATGTTTACCTTAAACCTGTTCCTCCAAGAGCCCCCATCTCATGAAGCATAAGAGAGCAGAGCAGAAATGTAGGATCCTTAGGCTAGTCTCTCTTTCATATCTCACTTTCTTATTTTTAAGATTTATGAATCAATGAGCAACGAAACTCTTCAAGAACCTTCTCCTTAGAGGTGTTGAAATGCGTTATCTTGTGGTCTTAACTAGTTACATCACTAAAGCATGTGGCAGCTGTAGGAGGCTATATGGGGAGGAATAGCCTACTTTCACATCAGAATCTACAATACCAGAGGAGGAAGTTTTCACTCATCCTTACACATCCTTACCCTTACACACTGTCCTGTCATATACTGCTTCTTTTGTGTTTAACATACCTCATACATCGAGTTCTAATTTCAGCTTCAGTAGTAGAAAAGTTCCTGCCCATAAAAGCCACATAGATAGCTTGCTGACCTCTTAGAGGGAAACCAGTCAGACTGCAAGATGCAATAATGTTTCCTTCAAAATATATCTGATTACGTAACAGATTGCTGTATTAAAAATTAAATAAGGCTTGAAATATGCAGCAATTTGCAGGCACTGGGGAGTGTGCTTAATAAAGAGAGTGCATTAGCTGCTTCTGCTTTTTGAAATGCAGTCTATAAATACTGTAACATCTTACTATTTCTTTCAGTGTGGGAGGACCAGACTACGTGAACCAGCTTGCTAAAATCAGCACTGAGTTCATTTTGAATGACATTGTTTTTACCTCTGCCTTGGCATTAATATTGATCTAATCAGCTCCTGATGACTGACTTTTTTTCACTTCTCTGGGGACACTATACCTTGTACATGCTCTAAATGTAGTGTGAACATGGAAACTCATCCTTCCAGGAGAAGTAATAGGACTTGAGCAGGATTCCACCCCTCCCATGGGCTGCTCAGCATTTCACAGGACTCCATAGCATGACATGAGTTTGGTAGTAGTTATGCCAATGTCTGTGTTAACCCTCTGAGCATAGTTAATGCAAATCAGATGTTTCTCAGGATTAAACAGAGTTAGCTGGAGCTGCTTTGCAATGGGAGTTGGGAACACAGAAGCACTTTAGAAAAATCCCACTAGGTATCACCATTTACATCTCACAGTTCCCAAACACACTTATAAATCAGACCCTTAGGGGCACAGATCTGAGTGAAAGCTATACATTCTCACTAGGTGAAATATAAATTCCTGAGGACCTGATTCACAGAATGCACTAAATGCTTATTTTTCATGGAATATTATTCACTGGAAAGGAGAAATCAAGAGAACAGTGGGTAGACAAGTAACCAGGAGACTCACTTTCAGGGCAAAGCCTATCCTTATCCCATATGTATACCTATTCAAATATTCTGCACAAGGTAAGTAGCTCTACCAAGGAAGACTTAGAGGATGTTGGCTACCGAAGATGGCACTTGGCTCCCTCTTAGAGCAGATTTTGATCCAAGAGAAAGCTCTGACCTTCAGCAGGGTCAGTGGCTGAAGGCACTGCTGCAGGCAGTGTCCTGTAGGGACCTCTGCTCATTGTGGCAGGAGTCCCCCAGTGACCATCAACTAGCTCAGTTGACTGCACTGGACAGCATAGAGGATGGTTCAAGAAATAGGGGGATGGAGGATCTCACATCCAATTACTGCAGGGCTTGGTCAAAAATTTTTCTGGTACAGTCGTGTCATCCTGGATCTATGCTTCCACAGTATTGCTGCTCTCCAGTCATGCAAAAAGAAGTTGTCAATCCACCACCTTTCAGGAGTACTTTGCCCTTTTGTTTTTCTAAAGCTGCATGGGAAGTGCTAGGTAAAATGAATGTGTCTCAGAGAAGTTAAATGGAACGACTGTGCATTGGACTGATGCAGTTTCCGTCCTGTCACATTCAAACGCATCAGCAGCCCCATCCAAGCACACACTGGGCTAGGTTAGCGAGCTCATCAGGCATGCTATCCTTGCCTTCTGACTTCCTCCTGCAAATAAAAACGGTGGCCCTAATGAGAATTAATTAGGACTGGGGGTGGAGGCAGGGCAAGGGGGAGGGGGGCATCATGTTTTTGTTTGTATTGTTTGTTTTCTGTAAACCTGTGATGGGAAGAAAAAAATCATATTAGTTCTCCATGCAATATAGTAAATGTAATAAAAAAATGAACACATGGTAATTAGCTTCTCCATTAAGTATACCAAGCATAGACAATAGCAATCGCGCAGTGCTGATTACAGACATTATCCCTGCCTGGATTTTTTTTTTTCAAACCATTCAATCAACAGTGCTAAATAGAAACTTCAGTGTTCAATATTATAAGACACTAGCTGGCAGTTATACAAAGATGCCTTACACAATGTCATCTGGCTGCTTGCCTGATTCTCATATTACCTTCCTGTCTTGCCTTATACGCTAATACGCATGACTGATTAGAAGAAAAATGCAGAAGCTGCTTCCTTCTCTTGCTTTTTTTTTTTTTCCTCAGCTTCATGCCTTGAGGGAAAAAAGGAATCACATTTGCTAATTTGACCAGCAGCGCTTAACCTGGGAACAGAGCGATTCCTTTCATTTCTGCAGTAGTTATAACTCATACATAAACACTGCTTTGCACCAGAGCAGTTGGCGAGTGTTAGATTTTGCTCTGAGAGAAATGTTTATTACTGTTGTTGTACAGAAATCCTCCGGTAGCCTCAGTAAGGAGTCTCTTGGTTCAAAATAAACATTCAGGGGCTGTACAGTATCCAGGGGTTAGATGTCTGGAAAAAGGATTTCAGACTGAAAATCCCAGCTCAAATGACTCTGGAAAACATCTAGAAACTCCTTAAGTGATCACTTTTGGGTGGATTTGATGATAACAGCAGACCCCATTGGGGAGTCCTACTACAGTTTATGCCAATTTCTTCAGTAGGATAAGCTATTCTAGTAGGAGGAATATTTTTCTCATGTTAAAAAAAAAAAAAAAAAAAGAAAAAAAAAGTGTTTTCTGTATCCTTGGTTTCTTATGCTGAAGCTGTATCCCAGCTGCATATCCCAGCTTCTCTGACAAGCCTTCATTTTTTTTCCCCCGGATAGTTTATTCAGGTTGAATTTGAAGTCTAGTCAGGTGTCCAGGATTTCCAGATGTCAAGCAGCCAAGTCAGAGCTATCTCTATGTATCTGGAAAATCTGGGTATGCATATGAGAACACTTTGTACCAGAATAATCAGTGCCAAGGATGCCTCGGACAGATGTCCAGGTGCAAGTCCTCTTCACAGAAGACTTCACAGGTCCAATAATTCCTGGTGAAAGCACACTCTCAGTGCATCTTTTAGGAAAGTCGTATGGAAAAAAAAAAAGGGACCTGGGAATATGAATCTTTTGACCTTCTCAATGGATATGGCTAGGCCTAGGTACAGATGGAAGTTTAGAGGCTGAGATCTTACCTTACAACCTAGCAATCATTTTGGGAAACAGACTAACACAAGAAAATGTGTATCCCTAAATATGCGACCCACATTCCTATATGGCAGTGGCCTGTGTTACATAAGACCTCTTCTCTGAGAACACTGCAGTTAGTCAGCAAAAACAGGCTTGAAAAATGATTTTCTCTATTTGTTCCACTGCCATCACAAAGATGCTTAGAATTTAAGGATGGACTTTCAAATTGAAACACACTTATATAAATGCATAAAGAAAAATCTATATTGATATATAAACATTTTAAAATGTGATGGTGCACAAAAATGGAATGCTTAGATCACCCACATCCCAAATCCTTCTCCTTTTCTATAGCTTTGTGACTACTATACATGAGCCTATGCAAACGATACTGTATACAGGCAAAGAAAAGGACTGGAAATGAAGTGTTAAGTGAATTCCTATTCTCCTTGAATTGTCCGTTTCTACAAAATCTGTGTCAATGGACGTTAAGTTTCCTGTTTCCCAACAGGAGGTCTAGGATTGCCAAGCACCAGAGCAATTTCAGCTCTGTGTTAACTTGCATTTGTTGGCATGGGAAATTAGGCTGGGCATACATCCGCTCACCTACAATGACCTGAGCAGGAGCTGCTTTATATATAAGATTTATACCTTTTTTTTCTACTTTACTTACATTTCAGAGGGTGACACAAAATCCTGCATAGCCACGGGTGTCTCAGTTTATTTTTGTTACCACAAGCCAAGCAATAAGAAGGGCTTCACAAGGCCCACCTGAAGCCAAACAGCTTGGTGCTCAGATAAAGAGAGCTTTAGGGGATGCCAATCTGCTTGTGTCAGTCACCAAATTCAAGTTGTTTTCTTAAGAAGAGACTGAAGATAAATGAGGAAAGGAAAACCCATTAGAAAAAATGAAGTTCACAATACGGATATGAAAGGTGTCCTTTTACTAATCTCAGAAGCTCCTCATCTTCAGTGATCGCATCAGTGGTCATGAGCTCTGCATGGTCCTTCATGAAGGTCACTTTCAGAATTTGGGGTGTATGTCATATACCAGGCCACTTAACTACTACTCACCTTTTAACCCAGTGAGTGAAAGTCTACAGGTATCATATAGAAATGCTGCAGACCTCAAATCCAGCCGCATTTTTCCATATTGGGAAAATGATCAAATACTCAGCTATTATTATGATATATGAATGTATGAGTGTATTCTTGCAGAGGAAATACCTGGTGCTAAAATGTACTTCAGTGCAGAAAAAACAAACGAACAAAAAAAACCATCAGAGCCTGTGGTTGAAACTAGGATGAGAAAACTCAAATTGTACTTTGTTTAAACCAAAAATGAAACAAAATGTTAGGGAAATCCATCTTTATCCCTCTATGTGTCTGAGCTAGATACTTTCATGAAACATATCTATTAGCAAAACACAATTTGCTGGTTGCAGAGAAGGAGTAACTGAGTAATACTTTGTGATCTGTGTACTATAGGAGCCACCATGGAATCATTCTTCCTGTCCAGAAAGATTGGGTTCTGTCAGATTCAGAAACCCCAGAATAAAAATAGGGCATAATCATGTGCAGAGCATGAATAAATAAAACCTCATCTTGAGAGAGACAGTCAAAGAAGAGTAACACCATTTCAGTCTCCCGGGCCCTCAGTGCAGTTCAGAGTGATTTCTACAAGACGCCTTGTATTGCATTTGTCCTGGTTTCTCCCACACTGCCACTTTTCACTGCTTGCCCGTAGGCACCTTCAAGGCTAGAAAGTAACATTTCCCCCAGACATCACTAACTTGTCCAAAAATACCCTAAGAAAACCAGCGTTGAAGGTCAGCTCTCAAATTCCATAAACTACTGAGTTCACTCTTTCCAGTTCAACTGAGTTCACCCAATAGTTCAACTGAGTTCATCCCACCAAGGATCAAGCTTTTAATGCTGAATAAGCAGAGTTACTGTGCCAAATACCTGTATGACTTAATATGATTTAGATGTACTGTAGATAATTGGTTTAGAGTCTTAGTTTTAGTGACTGAAAGTCACTAAACTAAGTCACTGAACTAAGTTTTAGTTCTTTCAATCTAACAGAAAAAAAAAAAAAGAGAGAGAGAGAGAGAGAAAATAGAAAAGGCAGGAAATGGACATTTTTCCTAACTAGACCATTCATCAACATCCTCCAAACATTTTTATTTGTGCTTTCCTGTACAAAAGGTTAAATTTTTGCATTAGCTAATTTTTAAAGCGAATTTCTTCAAAAAGCACTTTAAATGTGCATTGGTATTTACTTCAGAAATGCATTTTGAAGTTCCTTGCAGTCTTTTCATGGTGAAGTATTCTGCTTTTGAACATCTTATAGTAATCTTATTAAATAACTTGCACCTCTGATTTTTTAAGCCAATGCGTGGAATGATATGTCCTCAAATGACTTCTGACCTTCTCTATTCCCTCAAAGCCACACTGTGAATACAGGTATGTGCATTTTACAGTAAATATTTTTTACTATTAAATGTGGTCACAAGAAGGCAAAGGTTACCAGCATTGCCCATGAAATCTGCATAGCAGCCAGTAAAATTATGAATACCCAGACTGTTGCAGTCATTTTTCATCTCCCTATTTTCAAGCTAAAATAACGTTATAGCTTATAAACTACAGCCACACAAAGTAATGAACTCAGATAACGCTCAGGGGGGAAAGAAGGCTGCCTTGGCACAAATTAAGCATGGTCATTTAGGATTTGTAATAAAGTCTGGCATTCTGCACGTTTGCCAGCCATTAAGTTAAGGGTCATTTAAGCCACAATCAAAATTCTTTTGTTTGCTTTAAAGAAATAAAGAGCTACTTTGAATCCTTTAAATCATTAAATCATTGGAAGACACTTGTCAGTGTTTAAGAAAAGATTCCTTCACTAATCTGGTGTGGGTACTTTACTCTGACAGACTGTTTTCACACTGTAAAGCAGACTCTTCTGGGCAAAGTTTAGCACAAGGCTGTAATGTACCATAGCAGAGACAAAAATGCAGTGAAGTAATGTCATTGGATAACACTGAAATGCTGGTGAGAAGGAAGCTGGCTGCTGACTACGATGCTCAGAGGCACGGCATACCTCTCATCTGCCTGTAATTCCTCAGAAAGTCCTGCTCAGCTCCTGCAGACCTCAAGTCCAGAATGCCTCTTGAGGTATGAGCCCAGGGAGGGGCTGGAGCACGTCCATCTCCTTTGGCACATGTGTGGCTGAGACACGACCTGAGCGCTTCAGGACATGCTTTTATGAACATCTGAAGGGCTCACCAGGGCCAACCCTTTCTTTTCCCACAGTCTTCCCTGTTTTAATCAATTTTCTTCCTTGTCCCAACTCACTCTGAACAATTTTTGGGATCTGGCAATTTGGGGGGGGGGGGGGGGGGGGAAAGGATATGTGGATGGTAATTCAAGCTTTGTGCCAGGCAGGAACTTCATCACTCTCAGGAAAATTGTATAAACACAGCATTTATAATATGGAGATGCAGTTCTACAGCTGGTAACAATAAAAGAGGCTTCACTGGATGAAAAGATCAAGTTTTACACCTGTATCATCTAAATCGAGTTGATTTAAATGCCTGTGCTTTCAGTTCTGCAATACATTTTCACCTAAGTTTAATATTGACTTCATAGGGTGACCTTCAGCTTATTTCACAAAAACCTTTTCTTTGGTCTTTTGGTGGGAGAAAATTAAGAATGAGGTTCTTATGTGGGAGGAATCATGTTATGAATAAGCTCATTCAGAATGTAGTATTAAATTTTGCCCAATATACATAAATTTCTCAGTATTTTGGTATATGTAGTCAGAGCTCTCTGTATATTTTAATTATATCTCAATATATATAGTTCCAGCCCCCATCATTAATGTCTGGGCCACAAGTTTGATAGAAATTTACTTAATTATTGTTTTATTCTAATTAATTTGTGTCTCATCTGGTTCCTTGTTTTTTTTTTTTCGTGAGAAGTGCTGCTTCACCAGCAGGGCTGATAAATCCTATGGCCTGAAAAGCTGGAAAAAAAAAAACCAAAAAACTATCACATGTTCTCAGTTATTCATTTGAGAATAAGTTTGATTTAATTTAATTTATCTCATAGAGCTTACTTCCAAGACTTGGACTGAATAAATTAAAAACCAAACAAACAAACCAAAAACCAAGAGTGAATTCTTTTTAATTTGTTACTCCATTTCTTATTCCTGTTCCAACCGAACTACTCTGATTCTGTCCATGTTTATTTTTACATTTTATTTTTTATACTTATGGCTCTGGGTTCAGACATTACATTTACCTCATAACTGCTCAGCTCCTGTCATGTCAGGTTACTGACCTCACAAGTATGTCACATCATTTAAATTCATGATTACAATAACTGTGGTTGTTCTTATTTTTATAAAGGAGCAAATGCTTTTGGCAATTTTATTGATTTGCTTTTTTTTTTTTTTTTCCAGTCATGGTATAAAGTATTCAGGTGCAAAGATTTTCTTTACCCCCGTCATCATTCCACTGAGATATTAATGGAGACAATTCTCCTTTGGTAAGAAACCAGCTGTTAATAGGTAAACTAGAGGAAATGTAGTGCCGAGAACAGAAGCTGCCGCGTGGCTAGCATCTATAGCAACACCTTTAAGAGTGAATTTTGGTTGGACTAGATAATCCATGCAGTATCCTTGCTGTAGCCCCAGGCTCAATGTTTCATCTAAATCACACTGCTTTCTCAGTATTTACAGCACAGCAAACATATTGTGGGTTCTCAGCAGAATTTTGCCAAGGAGCTGGCTGAACTGAGAGGTCTCAGATCAGGTCAACGTTGAAAGGAATGAAAGTTTTAGCAAGAGAGTAACAAATGGCGGGATATGTCATGCGAACACACAAACATTTGGAAATATAGAATTAAAGAATCATCTAGGTTGGAAAAGATCCTCAAGATTCTCAAGTCCATCGCTGAAGTCCAACCATGAAGCTCAGCCATTACTTAGAAGCTGACAGATGAACTGAACATGTAAATGGATTGCTAACTTTAGTGATGGCTTAGCATGGTCAAAAGTCCATCCAACATTATTATCCTGAGTCACCATTACATTACCATTTAGTCATCACGACCCATTGCAGGGAAAAATGACCTTGTGAGTGAGGTATTCTCCAGGAATGGGGAGCTTAGCTTCAGTTCCCAGACCTGCCGCAGGGGCTGCATGTGACAAGATTAGATGGTAATATCCTTGTACACAATGGCAGGTCATTCTTCTGAAAGAAACAGGAAATAAACAGGTACTGAATAGCAATTCAGTGTAAGCTGTGCTGAAAGGGTGTGAAATGAGGTGCTGGGATAGTTGTTTAGTATATGCAAAATCAGGGTTGGCCCCAAAGGAACCCACATGAATATCATATATTTAACAATGTTAAAAACAAGCCCTTTAGTTCTCTGCATTCTTCAGGCCTTCATCTGCAAAATAAGAATAATATCCTGCTTTGTACAATAATTATTTTGTAGAATCATAGAATCGTTAAGGTTGGAAAAGATCCCTAAAATCACCTAGTCCAACCATCAGCCCATCCCCACCATTACCACTAACCATTTCCATCAGTGCCCTATCTTCATATTTCTTAACTTCTCCAGGGATGGTGACTCCACCACCACCCTGGGCACCCTGTTCCAACATCACCACTCTTTCTGAGAATAATTTTTTTCCTAATATTGAACTTGAATCTCCCCTGGAACAACTTGAGGATATTCCTTCTTGTTCTATTGCTATTATCCGAGAGAAGAGGCTGACCACCTCACTACAACCTACCACCTCGCTGTAGACAGCAATAGGGTTTCCCCTGAGCATCCTATTCTCCAGACTAAGCAATCCCAGTTTCTTCAGCCATTCCTCATAAGACCTGTGTAGCAGACCCCTCACCGATTCCTTAAATCGGAACCAGGATTCATCACATTTTATTCTAACATTCTTACACAGTAAGTACTTCCTTCTTCTAATCTCTGATTGCTCTCTGTGAACCTTTGTCCACTACTGAAATATAACAAGACTTTTCAAAGAATTCATAATCTAGGAGGTAAGGGTTTTACTTGCAACTGGGACCAACACAAGAACTGCACAAATAAAATTATCAGTGATACAGCTGCAACCCAGAGTAAAAGTACCTGAAATCTCTGGTGAAAGATCTTTCTTCCAAAATATCTAGCCTGGCTTCCCAGAGCTGGGAGCTTCAGATGGTTAGGTTAATATTGCAGGAAGCTACTGCTTTGGGGGCATAACTGTTCGGACCCCTAAGCTCTAGAACAAGAATGTAAACATCTCCTAGTGAATACCCTGTGTTTCTTCTGCCCACAGAAAAGACAAAACCTTTTAAGGTTTTTATTTAGCTTGAATTTAAACGCCAGATTTTGATCTTATTTATTTATTTATTTGTTTGTTTGTTTGTTTGTTTGTTTGATTATCAAACAGAAACAATGACTTCTTTCCTCACAGGAAATATTCTAAGGCTTCAGGGTCTTTTTCATGATTATTCCTATAATTTTATCTGAAAATCGTCAGGATCATAAGCAAATGCAGAAAAGTTGTGGCTTCATACATAATGATAAATAAATGGCTTTTTCTCTGCAGACTAATGAAACTTGCTCTCTAGGCTTTATCCATTAAAGTTTAAACAAACACCCTTTGGCATGTTACAAACACTTTTACCTGCAGAATAATAACATTTCCTTTGATTAAAGCCTGGCCATCTTACAGATCATTGATTAATAGCAGAAAAATGTGACAAGACTTTCAAGGAGGGAGTGGATATTGAATGGATCTCATATTTTGCAAAGGACTCACATTTTTCTTTCTTCATAAGGAATAGTTTCCTAGTGAAAGATGGAAATGAAATCAATTTTTTTTCAAATAAATGTTCTTTCAGTCACTCTAATGTGTGTCTTTACATAAATACGAGTTTGTTTGACTCTCAGTAATTCTCCTGCTAAATCCAATATCCTTGTAAACTGGACACAAGGTTTTCATGTTAATCAGTCATTTCATAACTCCAAAGACATTTTCCTTTTCACCTAATGATCTTTTTTTGTCATTTGCCCCTCTGCATCTCCATGTGCATTTGGCATTGGCTGTCTCAGTGATGTCCCATGGTCTTCTGAGAGGTAGCCTACTTGTATGCTTAGAAGTCATAGAATCATGAACATTTTAGAAAAGACCTCTGAGGTCATCCAGACCAACTGTCCACCTACCACCAGTATTTCCCCACTAAATCATGTCCCTTAGTATAACATTTCTTGAGCACTTGAACAGACTGTTTAAGACTGTTCTTGAACAGTCTTTTCAGCTAACTGACAGATGAACACCTACTGTGCTATGGGTATAACACTGACCTAGTGGCAGCAACAGAGGATGCTGATTTTTCATATTTTTGAATGGTTGGTTTTTATAAAACTGTGGAAAGAGAGGCTGAAGGTCCTTGCTGCTTGTACATAAACATCCTCTTGAGAGTTCAGGGCATTTCATTTCCTATTTCAGTTGTATACGGCCCTTCTGTACTCTTTTGTGGCTAACATATACATATTTGAGTAATATAGGCACAGGAATTGTCTTAAAGTCATCCGGATCTTCATTAAATTCAAAGCCATTTGTTTGTCTGCTTTTTTCTAATCACTGGCCAATTATATATCACTTCTACCTGGAGCCTGAAGATTTGCTTCTGACAAAGCACATTGTTTTACAAAGGCATCAAATCCTGATGAACATCCTAAGGAATAGAAAAAAAAAAATCCTGTGAATAATCTGCTTAAGAGGAAGACACTATTACAAATGTGTACATTATTTTTTCAGATTAATTTCTCTGCTTTCTGCTTCCAGGCATTGATTCCAGAGGAGCACTTTAGAGAACTTTTTTTCTGCTTTTTATCAAAGTATTTGTACACTGTCTCCAAGTCAGTTTTCAGTCTTCTGTCTGATAAACTGAATGGACTGAGCTTTGTGAGCTTTTGTTTGTGAAGCATTTGCTCCATGTCCTTTCATCATTTTTGTATCTGTGATACTGTCTCAAATTTCTCAACAACTTTTTAAAAATGAACGTGCCAGAACGAAGAGAGCTATTCTAGCATTAATCTCATTCTAACATGTGGAAGTTAAATCTCTTTCTCATTTTTCATCAATGTTATCCAGTGCACATATCCGTAGGCTGCACTTTTTGGTGTGTTGTGAAAACAGTTTTGGAATCCAGACGTTCAAAGCCTGAAATCCATAGAAGAATTCCATTCAGCAAAATTTATTATTTATTATTGCACATTTATTCACTGAGACCTATTATTTAGCCAGTGCTTAATCCCATTTCACATATTCAATAATGGTATTTTAAGAAACAATTTTATAAGTAAGGGTTAAATGCAGAGTGAAGCCAAATGTTCTAAAGAAATTTTTCCACCTATCTTGATCAATCAAAAAAAAATTTTTTTTTAAATATTAGGTTTATTCCTTTTCATGGATTATCTTTCATCTGATTCTCTGCTGTTTCACCTTATACTGATGGCATATTAACCATTTTCTGTGTATTCTATGTTATCCTTCTTGATTTGTAAGTATCATCATTTTTTTTTTCCAGCCACCTGTCTTTTCCCTGGGTTTCCATGGTCTTTTGGAGATTTTGGAAAAGTTTTGCCATTAAAAAAAATCTTTAGTAGATACCACCATCTTCCTTAGTCAGCAGTGGTCTAGACAATAATTCCTAGCATTAACACAATAAAATACTTCATTCTTCTTCTTTACAAATTCTCTGGAGCCCAGTTGCCTTTGGCATGTCTGAGAAAGTGTCAAATAGTTTATAGAGTACTGCACATTTTGTCAACATACTCCTCCCTTGCTCTTTTTTGATGTTGGTTCTATTGAACAAACAGAATTCGGTGTCTGCCATGATTCCTGCTCAGTCTGCTGCCAGTATGGGTGGCAAGGGTCTCATGTTAATTTTTATGAACTAAGTTTATTAACTAAAAGCATATTTTATTTTAAAAGCATATATTATAAAATAAAGCATATATAAAACAATATTTTTTTAAAAAAGCATTATTTATGTCCCACGTCACTCTGAGACTTCCATTTCTCATTCAGATGCCACTGGCCTCACTCAGAGGTTCAAAGATATTGGGAAGTCCTATACCAGTGCATGAACTGTGAGTGTTGCACCATAAGATTTAATGCAGATTGAACTATCCAGAATGCCAATGGCCAAGGATCTGAGAGCAGCAAGACAAGGCCCAAGACTTTTGGCTGTCTTCACACTGGTAAAAGAAAGTCTGAAGTGAAATTTAATACATTTACATTTAATAAATAGATCCTTGGAGACCGGTCAGTGTGGGAAGAAGTTAGTTAATGTAGCAATGTTGACAAGAACAAAAGGTACATAGTGGTCAGAAAGAAATGCAGGATGACATCCCCGATGTGATATTGTGCTGCATCCATATTATATCCATATTATTATCCATATTATGCATTCCATCCATAGTCCACAGTAATTTCTCTTAGTGCTGTTTCCTATGTTTTCATTTGTATGTAAAATCATACAGTTTTTTTTAGTTACCTCTGTGTGTACCAGTCCATGTCTTCAGATGGTTTAGGTGGCAAGTTCAAAGCATTGAGGAACTTCGTCTTCAAGGTCCTGAGTAAAAGGCAAAGTAAATCACCAGCATTTCTGCTTCTATTCAACCTCTACCATTAATTGACCCTTATGTCCACTGAGGCCCTCTCCAGCAAGAGGAGAGCAACGGTCTCAGAGAAATAACTTCCCTTTTAAAGCAAAGACCAATTTTCACCACTTTATTTATCAAATTAAATAAGCATTTGGACAGAAAATCCTCCCTGTGAAAAATATTTTAAAAAGCACACAATGGCCTGCCTCATTGCTTATGCAATGCAGGTAAAGCTTTCTTTGGGAAGGGAATCAAGATTGCTTATCATATTATTTACTTTTGTTTGTTTGTTTGTTTTCTTGTTAGACCAAAAATATTTTTCCTCTCATTTGAATAATCGTGATTACTGCAGTACCACCTGTGACAGCTGTAATGATCATTTGATAAAATAGACAGAAGGCAGAAATAATATGAAACTGCTGTTGAAAGTAGAAAGAAACGGAAAGGAGGGTTTCTGAACTGGAAAAATGTGTAAAAGCATTTATTGTTTAGACTTGTAATACTCTTCATGTATATTAGAAGTGACCTTTCTTGTTCTATGGCATCCATAAAGTCTCTTTTATTGAACCAATTAAAGTGTAGACATTCAGAAGGTGATATTAAAAATAATAGATAAAGTAAAATAAAGTGGGTTTATAAGCAAACATGAGAAAGCACTCAGGTCCAAAATACATTTCTCTGTTGCTTGGCTAAGCAGGGTTAAAAACTCTACATATCAAAAGGAAAAGAACACATAACTGCTCTCTGCGAGCGATAAAACAGAAGCAGATTATCACAAAACTGTTTATTGTTAGGATGAAAAGGGAGAACAAAGGAGAAAAGAAACTGGGAAATTTTTACAAGAAAGTTTGAACTTTCTGTAATATATGTGACATTCTTAATTATCCATTTACTAAGTTCTTATTGTAATTTTTGGCCTATACCTCTCATGGCAGCTAGTGGCTGCGTAAGAGATTTAAGGAATTCTGATATAAAATAATTCCCTTGTTGTGAATAAGGGAAGCTGAACACTTAAAATTAAAGCCAATCTTAAAAATGAAGTGCAACTAAAGTCCTGTTTTGACCAGTGCCAGTGTGAAAAAGACAGTATGATGCCTTCATCTCACTGACCTTCTGTTTGATGGCTATAGAAGTGCAGCAGCTTTGTAGAATCACTTGATGGCTGAACTTCATTGTCAAAGCAAAGAGCTCAGTAACAAATGAAATATAGAACCACTTTTTATCTCAAAGTAATAGTTGCACAATACATTACAAGATGTTAAGATTGTGTCACAGCTCTGAGTACATCTGAGATGTTTTTGGTATTGCCTTTCTTCTGCCCACAAGAAGAGCATCCTGGCTGTTAACTGCTACTTATCATAAAGCACTGTATTTCCAAGGTGTGTATATCCCCATATGTCAAATATTATAGCTGTTATGCCTCCCAAATGCAGTCAGATCATCATGGCTTTTTAATTTAATAGCAATGGCTTAATTAGATCAGCTCATCTGCTAGAAAATTACAGTACCACAAAGTAAACATGTTAGCACAGTGGGAAGACTCCTGCTTGCAGTCTCCTTGTTCTGCTTTATTCTTGGGTTCACTCTTCAGCCTGGCTGCATGTGCCCCTGCTCCCAGCTGACCAGACTGTGGAGAACTGCAAAAGCAAGAGAAAATTCTTCTAACCTTCCAAGGCTCCAGAGAGCTCAGAGCTTCATAGATGATGTATTGATAGGTAAGCGTATAAATGAAGATTGAAGATCTCACCTGGTGGTAATGCAACTCAGTAGCAGACTGCTTAAAAATTAGCTATACATACTGACATTTGTTTTGGTCATGATCTTTTTCAGACAGGTAAGTGGTTCAGCTGTTCATGGATGTTAAAGCTCAGAGGGATTTCCATGCTCACCTAGTTGCTGTCTGCAATGTAGAAGAGGTCAGAGGCTGTCATGCAGCAATGACTGTATCAAGTCTGTAATTCCAGGTGACTTATGGCTAATAGACAGTTGGAAAGACATCTAGCTTTCTTTAAGCAACTCAGATGGTTGAAATTCATCTTCCACAGACCAGGTAACTTGTTCAATTATGTAAAAAAAATTCTACACTGCATAGCCTAATAATGCAATGTGCATACATGTACATTCTAATTAACCGCGCAGTGAGGCTGAAGAAAAGAATGAGTCACGGGCCAAGTGCTTTCTTGGCCTTACTTACTAGAACAGCAATGATCAGAACAGACTTAGCAAACTCCAAAAAGAAAACCACAGAGATGCAAGGTATGTCAGTGTTTACACAGCAGCACACTCTTGGGCTTGGGCTTTCCACTACCTGCACTCATCTGCCAGACCTATCTTCAGTATCACTGTGTGGCTTTGTGCTGTATAAAGGTTCTCTGAGCTGTGAACAGTAAGAAATGAAGCTAAAATCCACCATCGTTGTCAAAGGATTCCATTGTTGAGTCTGGAGAGGAGAGAAGAGAGTCTGGAGGTTCAGACTGGATATTAGGAGAAATTTCTTCTCAGAATGAGTGGTGATGCATTGGCACAGGTTGCCCGTGGAGGTGGTGGAGTCATTGTCCCTGGAGGTGTTCAAGAAATGTGGAGATGTGGCACTGAGGGACGTGGGCAGCTGGCATGGTGGGGACAGGTTGGTGTTTGGACTAGTTGATCTTGGATGTCTTTTCCAACCTTAACGATTCTATGATTCTTTGATCATCCCTGTAACTTCAAACTTGTCCAATACCCACAATTTTCATTTCTTTTTTCTACTGAGACAATGTATACTGACATTAAGTACTCAATCATTCCTTCTCAATAGGCAGAATGATGATCAGTTTTCTCTCCCAAGTATGCAGGATTGTCTTCAAGTATGTGAAATTTACTCACTTGTTCAAACATAAATGTCCAGAATACTGAATGCTGTAACACAAGACATGAAAATGCTAATATATTTTGTTTTCACCCATTCCCCTGTCTTCCTAAATCTTACATTTAGCATTTCACAGGTAGCAAATCTTAATTACTGAAACACATCAATCACTGGCTTTAGGTCCACTGTGAAAAGCAAATTAGATTTCCTTGTGAATTGCAAAGGTCTTTCCTTTGTTTTGCAATAAAAATGGTATTGCACAGCCATGAAAAGCACAGATACAGAAAAGACAAAAGAAAAGAACTGGACTGTGAATACAAACTGCGTATTTATACTAATTGACACAACACCTTCCAAATCAGAGCACTGTTGACCTGCCACATAAAGGCGTACTTTTTAGTGTGAAGGTGAATAGTGCTAAATGCAGTTTAGGAACTGCATTCATGTACACAAGTTAGGAAGGTCAAGAATCCCCCTGTCTTAAGGTGCTATTATGCATCAAATATAATAGCCCAACTGGTGAGAACCAAGGTTGGCAGGAGGCAGGCTTGGAGGTTACAGCTGTTGTAAGGGGTAACCTGAGAAGGACTGAGAACAAGGCAAGAACAGACTATCTCCCTCTGTGATACTCTCCCAGCCTTCACCTCTTCCCAGCTCAGGGGTTAAGACTGGTTTCCGCATAGTTGGTATCCCCTGATGCATTTTTTTTTCCATTCATATGTTCAGTTTCCCCTTGGTCCCCCCTAAATCTTTAGTGTTCACTAAATACTAAGGCAGACAGGCAGTATTGCTGATGAATTACCTGCTGCATTAGGAATAACTCACTTCTGTTTGTTTGGAAGCTTGTTCCCTCTATCTTACTCTGATGATCCCCAGCACTTATAGTGGAAGAGACAGTGAACAATCAACCCCTATCCATCCTCTCCAGCTCACTCCTGATTTTATAGCCCTCTAGCATGTCCCCAGTAATTTGTCTCTTTTCCAGAAAGAAGAATCTTATCTTACTTAGCTATTCCTTGCACAGAACACATCCTATATATTGATAGCCCTTGACAATCAAGGACAATTGAACCTTTTTCCAGTTCCACTATATTCTTTCTGAGATGAAAAGAGCAGAACACTACAAAGACACAGACACGCCATGCATTTATATAAAGGCATAATGATTAACTCTGTTTTGTTCTCTATTGCTTTACCAATAGTTCCTAACATTTGTGATTCTTTTTGTTTGGTACTGAGCACTGAGATGTCACTTTCATGCTATTACCAACAGTATCCTCAAAATCTCTCTCCAAAGAGGTAAAGGTTAGGTCAGAACCTCACAATTTACAAATGAAATTGAGACAATGTCTTCATGTATGCATTTAATTTCATCATCCATCTAGTCTGCTCAAAGCTACATTTTCACTCGTATCTGCCTTTGCAGTCATATTCAGTTCATAGCAATGTATCAGTATATACTAGGAGCACAATAAACCAAAGGCTGCATACAGAAATTTGTATTGCTGTTGCTTCAAGCTGAAGTGTCCTCCTGAAACATCAGTGTGAGCAAAGCCGAGACAGAGAGCTTTGGTGGGAAGGGAAAGGAAAAAAAAAATTGGAATGGGGAAATACATGAACAAAGTTTAAAGAGCTTTCCATCAGTAAGACATTAACAAATCATCTCCTTTTGGAAATTGACACTGTAACTTTTTGGTCATTTTATAAAGGAGAAGGTGAAATTCCGCAGCTGTGTGTGTGCATGGAAATCTCATCTAAGAGCTGGAAATAAAAAAATAGGAAAGAACTTTTAAAGGCTTAGGGAATCTTGTCCTTATAATGAGTCTCCTCTGGGCATATCTCCCCTGCGCCACTGCCTTCCTTGTAAACTTTGATAGGTTTTTTATTGATATTAGGGGAAGTTCTTATTGCGCCATTATAAACTTTAAATTTCTTTGCAACCGTGATAAACAAAGCCCAGAAAATCACTAGAGAAGTCCTTCTGGGGAGACACAGAACAGACGTCTTGAACTTGTTTGTACTGACTTCAGTGAAGAGACATTATCACATACAGTATCGTACATTTGTATGAACTCATGGTATTTTGCCAGTGTGCAGTACTGCAGTTTTGTCCTATGATCCAAATTACGACTGAATGAGTGATTTCTGGTTCTAATTTTAGGTGTTTTCTGCAAGGGTATTACCACTTATATACCTTTTTAATGCTTTTTTGGCACACACCCATTAATTGCTCACTGAAAAATCTGGAAAGGGTATGTTGAGGGTTGTTTTCCACCATTTCACTTATCCTTATTTTCCCTAACTTTTGGCCTCAAAGTACTTTATTTCATGATAGCATTCCATCAAACAGCTTTGTGGTAGTTTAAAGGCTGACAGCTCATTCAAAGTGAATAACTTTATAACAACAGTTGCAAAACATTTTTGTTATATGGTATGGCTATTTTAGTCAAATTCCACAGAGCTTTTCTAAATGCCTTCCTCCCTATTTCCTGCTCCACGCATGCTTCAGAGGGCTGCAGAACATTTCATTTGTCCTGGGTTACTGTAGTGCTACTGCCCATCGTTACAATTACTGTTTCATTTTTCTCTGCAGCTCTGCTGAACTCTTTCATATGTTAATCCAAGTAACAACATTTGTAAAGTGCTTTGGAATCCATCTGGGCAGCACAGTTCTTGTGTGCAGGACCATTACCATTACTGATAGTTAAGAATCTTCTACATGCTCCCAGAAATGCCTGAATTTATTTTATTTAGAGCTAGTCCTCAGGAAATAAGATGGCACAATTCATCACGGTCCAAGTGTGCAATTTGTGTTCTTAAAGTCATTAATTAAAAAAAAAAAAAAAAAAAAAGTGAAGCGGACTGGGAATTCTGAGCAGTGGGAATTCTGGGCAGCAGGGCGGGACTTGCCAGCTGTAGTCAATCCCATCAGACAGGGTTGATAGGGAACACCCTAGAAAGTTCTTCTATCCAAGCCATCCAATCCACCAGATTCATCCAACCCATCTGGTACATCCAACCAATTCAATCCATCCAAACCATCCAATCCACACAATGCAAACCAGACCGTGAGAGCTGGCAGTTGGGCAAGCTCCAGCTAGATCCATCCTTTTCTCTTCCCATCCTCCCCACCCCTACCTATTTTTAAACTCTTGCTAACCTGTACCAACAGGTCACAACACATTAATAAACCTCCTGGGGCACTGGTGGTCCAGGCTGTAACTGATGCATGACTGAGCACTTCAACCCTGGTTGCATGTTCTGATATTAATTGTGTTTGTCATGCTACGTAAGGGCCATGATCAGCAGCTGGCCTCAGGCAAAGGGAAAGTAATCAGTCTTTTGGAGAACTTTTCCAGTGACTGCCAAGAATTTTCTGCATGAGGAAGCCTATTAACAAGCATCATGTGAGTGAGTGTTTACAGAAAGTCAGAAAATGCTGACCTAGGATAAGGAAAATGACCCCTCTACGTAGTTTCACAGCTGAATAACTCTCTGATATTTCATTGAAGGGATTTATAGATAAGAGTTACAGAATAACTATACAAAAGTGTTTTTAAAACATGTTTACAACCACAGCAGCCTGGTCCTACTCGCTAATTTTTGAGAGGAGATCATGTCTCAAAGGAGGAAGGAACGTTAACTGTGGTGCAGTATCTGTGCAAACTAAAACCTCAGGGGTCAGGGGGAGCATCTGACCCTCCAGTTGTCACACCCTGCTGCACCTTGTGACTGAGCTGCTACGATGATGGTCCTGAGAAATCCCCAAAAAGTTAACTTTATGTGTTCCTAAATGAAGTCAATAAAATCTCAAGATGTGCAATGAAAATAAACTGCACAACTATCAATGGCAGGTATTCTATTATTTATAACCCAAAAGGAAAAGGACATTTTTAAATCCCTTTCCAGAAGCTTTTCCAGAGGAGTGAATATTCATTCACATTATCTATGCCTTTTAATACTGTTATAGTTTTGTTTTCTTAGGCTATAAATGTATATTTAGTGCTGAAATGTGGAATTTAAGCTTTTAGGCTGACAAAATCATTTTCCTCGCTAAATAACATATATTAGAAAATTCTCTCAGACAAAATATTCACTAATTATATCAGCCATTTTCTTGTGTTTGCCTCTAAAATTTCTAGTGACTGTAAAATCACAGAATCATTAAGGCTGGAAAAGACCACTAAGATCACCCAGTCTAACCAGGAACCCACATCCACCACACCACTAAACCATGTCCCTCCATGCCACATCTACACACTTCTTGAACACCTCCACCTTGAACACGGTGACTCTATTACTTCCCTGGGCAGCCTGTGTCACTGCTCTACCACTCTTTCTGAGAACAAGTTTTTCTTAACATCTAACCTGAAAACTATCAAAGTGTAGCAAGTTCCCAGGTGTTCGTGAGCTGCTTGCCCAAGCCTGTTACCAAGGATTTACAGAGCTCTTGGTGGAGCAGTGCCAATGCTCTGTCATGTCATGTCATATCTGTCACCTGTGTGATCGTCCCCTTGTCACTGAGTTATGGCAGGCTTTGTGCCCCATCTTTTCCACCTGTGCACAGCTGCTGAGACGTTATTAGCTGCATTTAAACCCTAAATGAAAAAAAGAGCAACCAAACCAGTTGCAACAGAAGAGATTAGTCCAACTCGTTGCCACATGACATGCCTGAGTTAATACTCAGTACTGCTGCTTTGAAATAGTGACATTTCCATTAGAAAAGCCACTAATCGAATCACCCTGAACCTAACTGTCTGCCTTTGTACTGAGATTCTATCTACAATGGCATTTAGCATAAACCGTAAACACAGAAAAATGAATTTTCCTTTTATGTATTACCCTGTGCTCTTAGCAGATAAATTTCAAAAGAGTGCATGTTTTATCTCTCTTCGAAACTTCTCCACCTTGTGTCCTCCTGTGCCTATGCGAGTGACACACACCCTTAGCTGTGTATGCTTTGTGTGCCTACACATACAGTGGTGGGACTACACACAGAGTTTTGGGGCAATTTATTTAACAACCTTTACCACTGCAGGTGGGCTCTGCCAATCATTTGTGCTCACATGATCTCACAATCTTCGATCTACCAATGGAAATCAGTATGAATTGCCTGTGCTCCACAATAGCCATGCAGATATTGAGGAGTATTTCAGCAGTAGGGCAGCCACACTACCCCAGCTTTTCCCAGAGCCATGCACACAGAAATGCCTGAGCCAAAGGGCCATGTGGCCTCTTAGCCCATGAAGATCAAGCCCTCAGTGAAGATGTTGCCTCCATCACCTGATGAAGGAATATGTTAACTGAAGGGCAGGCCATATCCTGGCTCCGTCAGGGCAGCACAGACCTGGGGTGTTCTGCTTAGACAGCCTGAGGTGAAGCTGGACTCCTTTTGATGGTGATATCCGTGGACTGAATGGGTGAAGAACCTTAAACCAACAGGCAGTGTGACTTCCCAGTGGGGCTGTGCAGGAACATTGGGCTGCCTGCTTGAGAGCTGCTCGTGCTAAACATTCATAATAAACACTGCTGATGATAGGGAGGAGGCCAAGGGAGTAATCCTAAATGACCTGGAGGGGTCAGAAATACTGGTAGGAAATATCAGCCCCTGGTGTCGAAGGAGGAGAAAAAAAAACGGTAGATAGGCATGCATTAAAACAAGCCTGAATGCAGAACTGCGGTGGGATGGAGAAAGCTCAAAGATCAGCTTCAGAAAGGCATCCATGAACAGCAAAGTAGCAACAGTGAAATGGCAGCTGGAAAAAATAAATAAATAAATAAAATTCCAAGATGACGGGACTGTCTGGTGGCACTTTTTGCCTGCCCACTTCTCAAGATTTTTAGTAATTAATAGTAAAATACTAATAAAATTTAAAGCATATCCAGAGAAAATTCTTGTGAGATGTAATTTTTCTTACAATAATAATTTGAAATTACAACTTAAATCTTAATTTCAAAAACTATATATCTCTTTAAAAAATAAATGAAATCATAGTTCCCACATCTCTACTAGCTACAAAAAAGAAAGAGAAAGAAAGAAAGAAAGAAAGAAAGAAAGAAAGAA